>FR989897.1:0-622426 GCA_905404115.1 Pheosia gnoma
ATTCTTCTCTACAAATACACGACGAGACTGTACCTCTGCACTGGCGAACTGTTCACAGTTAGCTAAACCATGGTTCTCACTACAAAATTTATAAACTATATTATTTGTAACATGAAACGCCTTAGATTTCTCACTATTAATACCTTTGTTAGATTTGGGTTCCGTGTCTAATATCTCCAAAGCACGATATCGGCTTGTAACAAATTCTTTAAACTCTTCCAACGTCGGCAAATCTCTAGAAGTTTTGTTTGATATTTGGAGCTCCCATTGCTTTCGTGACTCAGAATCCATCTTTAACGTCAGCAAATAAATTATGATGACATCCCAAGTGGATACATCGACCCCTAAATTAGTCAAGGCACCCAAACACTCTGTGGTAGTATCAACCAGATCTTTCAACAATGTTGACGACTCTGACACTATAATTTTTTGATTAACCAATCTCTTTAACATGGAATTTGTCAGAAATCGTTTATTATTGTATCTTTCCTCTAACATAGACCAACATCTATCATAATTATCAGTAGCTATATTAATGTGTCTTACTAATTGTTCTGCTTCACCTGAGAGAAGACCTTTTAAATATTGCATTTTTTGTGCTTTGTCTATATCAGACTTATGTACAAGAGACAAATAAATCGCGAAACGTTGTCCACTCACTGTAATTACCCGAAAACTTAGGGATTTCTATTTTTGGAAGCTTTACATTATTATTCTTTGAATAACACGAATTCTCTGAATCTTGAGCTGGTGTAGTTGAAATGGCAGAACACTTAGCAAGCTTAGATTTTAATGCACATTTATAATCTATATAACAATCTTCCGTAACACAAAACCAGTCCTCCGTCATATACGCTGTAGCTCTTAACATTTTAACATCAGCATTACCAATAATATTCGAATGATTATCCAAATATTGAGCCCAAAGTGCTTCTAGCGACTCTAATCTACTTTCAATATAATCTTTAGTCAACCGTTCTTTAGGAGACTTCTTGAAATTCTCCAAGCCTTTTTCAATTCGTTGTTGAATATCAGATTGTAAATAGATTTTGGAATCCATCTTGTTATATTATAAAAACAACACCTAACACTACTCAATACAAAGGCTTGGTACAAAACCCAACAAAAAACTTAAACGTAAAATTTTATAAATTTCTAAGTTCCAAAAACTTTTCTAAGTGTTTGTAACTCGATATCAAAAAAAAAAATTGGGCATAGGTTCCCCGTCTGAACCAAATTCTTAAAACTATTCTAAGTCCTAACTTATTTTAAATTTAATTTTACAAGTTCTAATTTTAAAATGAAATCTTGAAGTTATTTTTCTTATCAATTTAAAGTTCAATTTTCTACACAATAATATTCAAATTACTCACAGTTATTTTCCAAGGCACTCACATAACACTTCACACTTGACCTGCTGACGTCACTGAAGACTCGTACTTAGCCGTTTACTTCACGGCTCACCTGTCTGTTGATCGCCGCTTACGCACCCCACCTGGTGCATATGCCGCCTGCTTGACTGCAGCCCTCCTGCTGCTGCCTGCCTGTACCCCTCGTGGCACGGCTAGGCATCCAACCGCTACTCGACTGCCGCCTTCTTACCGCTGCCGGGAGATCTACCCCAATGCTGATCAGCACCCCTCCTGGTGCTGGTCAGGTTGCCCCTTTGATAGTGGGTGGTTCCAAGCGGTTTTTCACCACTTCCCCGGAACCAAGTCCAACTCCCCCCAGGACTTATCAAAAAAGACTTCGGACTTTATCCGACTCGACAGGACCAATTTGTACAACGACAAATATAGGTCCTGGGGAGGGGATTAAGGCAGACCAATACGGTAATAAATACTCGAGTATCGGCTTATGAAATCTCGGTTTAATAAGAAAATAACCCTTATGAAAACCTAAACATACAAAATACACGGAACTACTTATAAATTTATCAAGCGATCTAGCCACCGTGTGTTAATTCGACACTAGCGACATCTATTGTGACAATATTCAAGCAACAAAAATCTTCATAGTTAAACAATTACAGTTTTTTTTATTCTGAAGACGAATAAGACAACTATTTAACGATTGGGTGGGTAAATCTGATTTAAAATATTATATTTTTATTGAAATACATTTGCTATGGCTATTTTTGTTATCTATTGTACGTAATTTTAATTCAAATAAAAAGATAAATATTTAAAACTTCTAATTATCTACAATCGGTTGTGCATTTGTGTGTGTCTAATTAGACACCGATCTTCGACGTGATAAGAGGAGGACGAAGATTCACAAGTCACGTATCGTAGACATCACGGCCTGGTCTGACGACATGCTGGCCCTGGTACACGAATGGAAAGTCCACGAAGACCACCTCGGACCAATCGTGATGACTGGGCATAACATTCAAAATGAGATTAAAATAAACCTTTTTTTAACAAGAATAACTAAAAAAAATGAAAGTAAGAAATTCGTAGGCAGAGAATAGAAAAAATTGAACACGATTTTGACATCATACATTGTCAATTGATTGTTATTGACAAAGTAATACTTCTCAACGATGACGGCGCATTGGGAATAAAATGAACGTATCGCCAAAAAAATACGTATCACATTACACAAGTTCTGCCGTTCACCGAGGAGTGGAAGCGAGGGAAGCCGACGTCGCCGACCCCCGCCGCCCGCGCCCGCCCGCACTGAGTCAGTAAGCTGCTTGCTTTCGCTGTTTGCTACCTCTCACCTCCCAGTACGTAGGTAAGGCCGTGTTGACTTAGCTCCGGCGAGATTAGCAATGAGAAGACTAGGCTCTATGTGGCTTAACAAACAATATAATTTATCTGTAATTTATTTTCACTATCAAATTATTATCATTTATAATCGAGGACTCCCTGTTTATATAATAAGGTTATTAATAAAGACATATCATTCTTCCACGATCATGTTTCCGGTACCTATTTACTTACATTTTATCAAGGTCATGCACAGGATCCTATACGTATGTAATAACCCCCATGTAGGCTCCCCAGCGCTGGACGCGTCCAGCTCGACGCAGCTGATGGCGGAGAGCAGCGCTGCGTCGGCCGGCGCCGCCGCGGCGCGCTCCTCGCCGCCGCCGCCGCCGCTCGCAGACGAGACTGGCTCGTATCTTCAAGTGACCACACTCATAACGTTACCTTTACTTACTTTTAAAACATTTTTCAATTGTCTGAAGCTCTGGTACGGCGTCAGTGCTATAACATGGTGCGCTTATAGTTTAATTTAGGCTATAAACGAACAACGATGTATCGAACAGGTAGTCGTGGAGAAGCACCGGCGCAAGCGCACGGCACCGCCCACCGCGGCAGCAGGTGCCTCGCCGCGCCTGCCCGCCGCCTCCAGCCCTTTACCCGCCACCGATCAGGTACCGTACCACTAGCTAAGCTGACGTATATTAATCTACATTTATCCGATTTTTATTTATATCTATTTTTGAACTTATCACTACTTACCTACCTACAATGGACAACATTTTGATTTAAATGATTGAGCGCTTATAAATTCAGGGCATGCACGCGTGCGTGGGCGGCGGCGGTGTTTACGTGGTGCCGCCGCCGATGCTGCTGACGTGCTCGGCCGCGGCCGGCGCGCCGCTCTGCCCGGCGCTGCACGCGCACGCTTACTACCAGTCAGTGACTCACCGAGGCTAACTTTACGCCCCTCCCACTTCTAGATTTTTCCAATTAGCGGTGAATAGCAAAAGCTAAACGCTTCATCTTATGTCGAGCTTACTGCGCGGTTCAGCTATGTTATGGAAGTGAGTCTAGCTAGTGCCACTACTTGGTGTCGCGCGCGTATACAGTACGCGGCAATCTTTTGTCAAGCAATATTAGAAGACGATACCTAATAAACTAGGAAGCAATTATACGCATCGCCGCCGACTCGTGGTCGTTCACCACGCGGGACTATGGCCGATTATCACACAATCAGAATAATTTTTATTTACGTAAACCATTAAGTACAGCATTTATAAATTGTTACAAAATGCTAAGTTACAACTTTAGCAATGCTTCGGAATGCCGTTCCCATGGAGCAGAACGGGCAAGAAACTCCATGGTGGGTCTTTTTAAAAAGATCTTTTATAGCTGCTGCCAACTAGCTTAGGTACTCATGATGACATATTATTATGAAACTATGAATCATTATAGTGAATACCTAGATATATATAAATACAAAATGTTGATGCGGTGCAGGCGAAGCGGCGCGGGCGAGGCACGCGCGCTCACGAGCGCGCCGCACGCGCTGCACGCGCCGCACGCGCCGCACGGCCCGGGCGCGGGGGACGGACACGCCACGTGCCCGTCGCCCGCAGGACGCACCGATATTGACGTAAATTGCTATCAGCACCCATAAATATTTATTGCACGGACGAGTCAGCTACGCGTACCTAATGGTTGCGTCACTGCTGCCTGAGCTGCCGAATTACGGCTGAGTAATATTAGATGGACGAGGCTAAGCCGAGCACTTCCTAAGTGATTAGCCGAGACCTTTCAACTAAACGAGGCCGTTAATTGCTATTTCGGCCGAAACTTTGTACACTAACTACAATTGAACACTTTTGCCTAGTCAAATATTGTGGATTCGCGTGTACTACACAAATCGGCTTGGTGTTTTTTGTACTTTAATATGTTGTTCGCGACACTCCGCCTATATTATTTGTTAGTCTAAAGGCTCTCTAATATCTTCCCCCCTTAACGCACGTGTGCTGTACTATCCGCGCCTGCTTGTTTAGTCGAGCACGCTCGCTCCACATGTGCACTTGAGGACGTTGGGCGAGCGTGTGAATCACTATCGTATCGCTTTATTTCGCAGAAGAAAAGTAAATCGTGGAAATTATTTCGAGACGTCGGAGTTAACGAAACGTGTGACGACGGTGAGTTTCGAGCCGTGGTTGTGCAGCTAGTTCCTATACTATAGCTGCAATGCATGGAGTAAGTAAAGTGCTGTTAGTATTTACCTACTCACCCCATGCGTGATTGTGAAATATTACATGTGCGACCGTCAATATCTCCACGACCCTCGTCGACATCTCTGATGTGATATTTGTAAATCCGTCTTCGTTTTCTTCATCTCGCTTCCCCCTAGTGGAGGGAGGCGGGGAGACTGGTTATTTGTAAATCCAAATTATCTAGTGTATTCTGCTAGTATGCTCGCTCAATAGAGATTGCGCGAGCGATCGTACGATAAGTGATTTATAGTGAGCATTTTTTTTTACAAATACCCTATAGAAGCGCAGGTTTAAATATTAGTATATTCTTTATAATTGACGCTGTTAATGGATCACACAGACCACTCTTGTGTCGCCACAATACTTCTGTAGGACCGGAATGCGTGGAGGTGTACTACTTCGAGCGCGGCAGCGGCGACTTCCTGGCGACGCGTGCGGCGGCGGCGCCCACGGCGTGCGAGCGCGCGGCCGGGCGCGGCGCGCGCGTGGCGGGCGCGCTGCTCGCCGAGCTGCTGGCGGCGCCGCGCTTGCTCGCCGCGCTGCCCGTCGCGCTGCTGCTGCACGTCGAGAGGTGCGGCAGTGCGGTCGCGACTCTGTTCGTGTCACGAGTGTGGCGTCTCCTAATTGCGACTGTGTAGGTGCGCTCTGATGTCGGTGCGGTACGCGGTGACGGGCGCAGTGCAGACGGCGTCGGACTACGCGCTGAAGCCGGCGCTGGCGCTGGCGTTCAACGCGGTGTGCGCGCCGCTGCTGGTGTGCGCGGGCCAGGTAGCGCGCGGCGTGCGCGACGCGCTGGCGCCGCTGGCGCAGGCGCTGGACGCGCTGGCCGAGCCGCCGGCGCGCCTGCTGCGCGCGCTGCGCCTCGTGGAGGTGCGCCTGCACTGCCCGCACCACGCACCCGCGC
The DNA here is from genome assembly GCA_905404115.1 of Pheosia gnoma. Taxonomy (NCBI): domain Eukaryota; kingdom Metazoa; phylum Arthropoda; class Insecta; order Lepidoptera; family Notodontidae; genus Pheosia; species Pheosia gnoma. Next base: position 5,874 of record FR989897.1, read on the forward strand.
CGCACTAACTTAACACTCGATCGATGTGTAATCACTCGTATTGATAGTATAATATACCTCTGTTGTTTGACTCAATAATCGTCTATTTATTTTCACACACAGACACGATGTGAGCGCTAATTAATTTTAAATTTTTTTATTCCTTTTTTCTTATGTGATTCAAAGTCAAAGTCAAAGTCAAATCATTTATTTCGTATAGGCCTACGGGGGCACTTACAAATTGTCATTACATTTTTTTTTTCTTAAGTCTACAACCGGATCGGAACGCGACCTCAACTGAGAAGATCCGGCAAGAAACTCAGCGGGCTTGTCTTTTTTTTTTTAATTCATTATTTTTACAATATAAAAGTAAGCTCCAGTGTGTTGCCACGCGGGGCGCACACACGCTACACTTTAACATTATATATATTGATATTTAAGCGATCAGTCCCAGGCTGCTTTATCATCCAAATAATCCAAGATCCTGTAATAACCCTTACGACAAAGATTACTTTTTATAGTTGTTTTAAACTTATTAATGGGCAAATCTCGGATTCCTTTGGGAAGTTTATTATAGAAGCGTATACATTGCCCCATAAAAGAATTATTTATTCTGTGGAGACGAGTGACATGCACGGATAGTTTGTCCTTATTACGAGTATTTATAACATGAACATCACTCCTTTTTTCAAAATTATGAATATTTTTCTTAACATACATTAGATTTTCATAAATAAATTGAGACACAACAGTTAGAATATTTATTTCTTTGAATTTATCCTTAAGGGAGTCTCTAGGACCCAAGCCATAAATTGCTCGTATTGCCCTTTTCTGCAAGATGAAGATAGTATTAAGATCTGCAGAGCAACCCCAAAGCAAGATGCCATAGGACATAACACTATGGAAATAACTGAAATAAACAATTCTAGCTGTGTCTATATCCGTTAATAGTCGAATTTTTTTAACAGCATAAGCTGCCGAACTCAGCCTTCCAGATAGTGTTTTAATATGTGGACCCCATTGCAATTTAGCATCTATGGTAATACCGAGAAACACTGTTGACTCCACAAGGTCCAAATCAGTTCCATTTAATTGTAAATTGGTTCCAACTTGTCTCACATTTGGTGTTGAGAACTTTACGCAATTAGTTTTCTTCTCATTAAGGAGAAGATTATTTATAGTGAACCAATCAACAACTTTAGCGAGTGCATTGTTCACATCGTCATATTTAACTAACTGTCTCTTGAGTTTAAAAAGCAGTGAAGTGTCATCTGCAAACAATACAATCTCGTGATTATTCCCTACATAGTAAGGCAAGTCATTAATGTATATTAGGAATAAGAATGGCCCTAATATCGAACCTTGTGGAACGCCCATTGACACTAGAGAGCCGGGCGATTTTATACCATTGACATCGACCTTTTGAATCCTATTATTTAAATATGAAGTCAAGAGGTCAAGAGCCTTGTTCCTAATTCCGTAGTGGTGCAGTTTCCGGATAAGTATTTCATGATGGACGCAGTCAAAGGCCTTCGACAAGTCACAGAACACACCTAAAGCATCCTGGGAGTTCTCCCAGGCACCATAGATGTTCTTTATTAACTCCACACCCGCGTCTATAGTTGAGCGATTCCTTGTAAAACCGAATTGATTTTTATGAAAAATCTTGTGGTCATTAAAATGACATAACAACTGGTTTAATATGATTTTTTCAAATATTTTGCTTAATGTAGGTAGTATTGAAATAGGTCGAAAATTTGATGGATCAGTACTACTACCTGATTTGAACAAAGGAATCACTTTACTATGTTTCAGTATTCCATAGTTGACATAAAAAAAAACTGTATAAAGGGTTTTTTTAATTCTTTCGGCTAGCGGCTAGCCTACCGATCTGAAAAAAGTACTTGAATTCTTTATAAAAATAGCACAATTTTGTTGTTTATTTTTTTCCAATGCTATCCTAAAACCCTATAGTAAAATTTCTCTCATCAGTGAGAGCTGCAGGATAGTGTTACATCGCCTTCTTACGGCAGTATAATGTAATATTACAAGCGCCTATATAAAAAATACAAGCTCAGTTTGAAGTTGTAAAGGTTCAGTTTGATGTTCCGCATGCATACAATCATGATGATGGCTTGGTAAGAAATGATACACACGAATGATGTCAGATAGCATTTATTGTTACTGTCTGGCGTCGGGCGCGCGCGGCGGTCGCTCGGCGGGCGGCGCGGGCGGCGCCAGGTGCGCCACCACCACCTGCGCGTGCGGCGCCGGCGGGCGCGCCAGCAGCCGCGGCGCGCCCGCCGGCGTCGCGCGCCGCAGCGCCAGCTGCTGCAGCTGCAGCTTGCGCAGCGCCGGGCCCACCTCGCCGCCGCCCGCCCCACCCGGCCCGCCCGGCGGCACCTGCACCTGGCCGTGCGCTGCCGTCGCCTGATGGAGGATTTTAAGATGTCGAGCGGGGAAGGTTTGCTGGCGATAGAGCAATTGCGCGGGCGGTGCCGGTTGTCGCAGCGCGTCGGCGGGCGGCGCGGCGGGGCGCGGGCGGCGCGGCGGCTCGGTCTTGGCGGCGGGCGCGGGGGGCGCGTGCGCGGCCACCACCACGCGCTGCGGCTGCGGCGCCTGCGCGGCGGCCGACGGAGTGGCGGGCGGCACGGCGGCGGCGCCCGCCTTCTGCTTCTCCTTGGCTATCCGATCGGCGCGGCGCGCGGCCACCTCCATCGGCGTCGGGGGCGCGTCGTAGTCCACGGCGTGGTCGGCGAGCATCGCCGCATGCTTGGGGTTGCGGTGGTGCGGGTCGTCGCGGCGGCGGCGCGGCGCGGCGCGGCGGCGCTCGGCGGCGTCCCGCATGGCGTCGTGGCGGTGCAGCGGCGGGCGCGGCGCGTCGTCGTCCAGGCGGCGGCGCGCGGCCGGCGGCCGGCGGTGGTGGCGGCGGCGCGCGCGCTCCGGGTCGGCGAGCGCGTCGTGGCGGTCGCGGCAGGCGCGCGGCGAACGATAGGCGCGGGCCGCGTCCGCCACCAGCTCGGCGGCCCAGTCCCAGTTGGGCGCGAGAGCGGCGGGCGGGTCGGCGGGCAGGCGCTGCAGGCGCAGCGCGCGCCGCAGCGCCGCGTCCTCGCAGGCGGCCCAGTCGGGCTGCGGCGGATGCGCGTGCGGGTGCGCGTGCGGCGCGGCGCGGGCGCGCGCGCGCGGCCGGGCGCCCGCGGCGGCGGCGGCGCCGGCGGCGCGCTCGAAGAGCGAGGCGGGCGCGTGCGGCGGGCGCGGCGGGGCGCGCGCGCGCCGCGGCTCGCGCGCGGCGCGCGGCTCGCGGCGGTGCACGGGCGGCAGCAGCGCGTCCGGGGCCGCGCCGGCGCGGTACAGCGCGCGCGCCCAACTCTCGCAGTACACGTCGCCGTCGCCGGAGGGCGGCGTCGGCGGGCCCCACATCTGCGGGAGGCGGGCGAGGCGTGAGACCGGCCGGAGCGAGGGAGCGCGAGGAGGGGCGGGAGCGGGGGCGGGGGGCGGTACTCACCGGCATGCGGTCGAGGGTCGCGGCGCCGCTCACCCACACCTGTAACAGAAGCGCACTCGTCAGTCGTCTCCAGAGCGACCGGACCGACGACGCCGACGCGGTGACGAGTGAAAGGGCACAGCATGTCCACAGGGACGACCGCACCGCGCGGACCGCGGGGAACTGCAAGCAGCGACAGCTCGATGTTTTATTGACTATGAAGCATGAGCGCGAGGCGATAAAGAAACGCGCAAATACTAGCAAACGGAAAAGCCATTCTATTTTGTTTTCATTCGTAATTTTCTATCATCTAACTATGGGTATTCATAAAATTAGCATTTTGAATAAAGCGTAAATATAATTTTTCTCCAATTGACGCACGTAGATATCATTACGAGTCGACGCGATGACTGATCATTATGGACAAGTTATTTAGGCCAGATCAAATGATACGTCGCAGTGTGTATGCAACTGGCTTGTCAGTTGTTCAGTTGTCGCGCACGAGTAGAACGCGTACAGCCAAACTTCGTCTTCCATCGATCGGATCTATCTTTGTTACTGAACATATTAATTGTATCTAAGATGTCGAGTACTGACGGGCGGCGGGGACGCGGCAACTCCGCTACAGATAGAAATTCATGCAGTGAATCAATAACGACGAGATGAACTATCATCATACGGGACACGCAATTTTTCTGGCATCATTATGTTTTCATTATATCGTGTATTTATTTAGCCATTCCAATAATCGACACTGGTAAAAGGATTTTGTGGGTGAAGCCATACCATATCGTTTCATAGAGAAATCGTATAAATAAATTAAAATGGACACGCCGTGACTGCTCGAGCTGTCACCACAGTAAGCAGTCGCTGCTTGAAGCGCTCGCGAGTCGTCGCCGCCGCGTGGACGGCGGTCACGTATCGGCACGATATTGTATGATCTCAAATAAATACTTACTGCAAATTATATCACTTGAAAATGAAACAACTAGCTGCGCCACGCGGTGTTACCCGCGATTAAAAACCATACATTTTACCGAGATAAAAAGTAGCCTATGTGCTATTCCAGACTATAATCTATCTCTGTGCCAAATTTCATCCAGATCCGTTCTGGCGTGATTGAGTAACAAACATCCATCCATCCATCCAAACTTTCACATTTATAATATTAGTGTGAAGTGTGATAAAAAACCTCTCAAAATCATTTACTCTTCTTCTCTTCTATTACATAGACATACTAGGATAGTCAAACATTGGCATTTGAATGTTCGAAGTTATCCGTAATTAGTCTAGGAATCTATAAAATTCCCGGCTGGCTTGGTCATTTCATTGCGATACTATGTTTACTAAAGTATGTAGCATTTTTTATAAACAGTTTACACAAGCTATTCGAATTCCTACTAACACTTAGAATTCAGTGTTCGGGTATTGTGTTGTTAATATAAAAATCGATCTGGTCCTACAAAGCATCTATTTGCCTATAACACTATTTTTTTTAATTGCTTTTACTCGATTTTGTCTGTTGCCTGCCGTTCTGAATCCAGGATAACGGGTCGGTTCTTACTACAGTTCCTCAACGAAGGACCGCGATTTTAGTGGGTATTTGACTGGTTAGAACCTAAGCATGATTTCTATAACGGCCCGCGTGTAGGGTCATTTTGCGTACTCGTCCACGTGTACGGTCGGTCCGGCGGCGTACGGGCGAGGCCGGGCCGGCCGGGCCGGGCCGCGGGGCGGGGCGGGGCGGGGAGGGCAGGACACGGGGACGGGCCGGCTCGGTTTCGCCCGTAAATGCTTGCGCGCCATACATCCCTGACGTTCGGATCGGTGCCGCGGCCGCCGGCGGGATCGCGGGACCGCCGCCGGGCCCGGGACGGCTCAAGCATTTACGGACGAACGTCGAGCGGCACCGAAACGCGGAACGTCAGGAACATAAAACGCACGAGCGGTATATGAAATCATTTATTATCGGTATCTCTCCGCGAGCGGTCGGGCGCGTGCGCGTGCGCCAGCCACGCGTCCAGCGTGCCGTTGCGCAGCGCGCGCCGCCGCGGCGCCGTCGCCGCGCCCTCGCGCTCGTCCAGCGTCCACAGGTTGATCTGCACCGTGCCGCGCGAGCGCGTGGCGCGCGGCGGCGACGGCGGCGGCGAGGGCGGCGGCGGCGGCGGGGCGGGCGGCGGCGGCGGGGCGGGCGGCGCGCGTCGTCGTCGGGGCCGCACCTTGCTGCGCGCGTCCTCGCGCGAGTACGTCAGCTCGGGCTCGGGCTCGGGCTCGGGCTCGGGCGCGGGCGGCGTGTCGGCGCGCAGGCGGCGGCGCGCCTCCTCCCACTCGTGCAGCTGGCGCCGCATCTCGCCGAGCGCGGCGCTCTCGGCGGCCGCGGCCGTCTCGCTGCCCTCCACCAGCCGCATGGCGTACTTCTCGATCGGCGTCAGCTGCGGACAGACAGACAGGCGGTGAGCTCGGCTGGGCGCGGCGGGCGGGCTCGCGCTGGGGCGGGCTCGCACTGGGGCGGGCGGCTCACCTGCGACATGAGCGCGGCGAGGTCGTCGCGCGGCGCGCGCGCGTCGGCGCGCTCGCGCTCGTCGTCGAGCGGCAGCGTCTCGTCGAACTCGGCGAGCTCGCCCTGCGCCTCGGCGCGCGCGGCCTGCGCGGCGGCCGCGTCGGCCTCGTCCTCGGCGGCGGCCAGCGCGGACTCCAGCTCGCCGCCGGCGGCGCCGCCGTCGCTCGAGCTCGCTTCCGCTTCGGCGGCGCTTACGTTATTCTCTTCGGCGTCGAATAATTCCTTAATGTTTGCCTGAGGAATCGACCGTCATCGTTAAACAATCGACATTATGAAATGAGGCTTTCTACATAATAATTTTTTAAGTCCCTGCTTAGAATTCGTAGGTCAGACATTTCAGTACGTTTTCAATATGCTATCGACTCGGATTTGATTAAAAAACAAATATACTGGAAGTTAATAGGTTCTAAAAATAGCGAAATTTATTTTAATTCAATAAATTGCCGCGAGTTTCATACTCCTGTGGACATTGTCAATTAAATAGATGACTGCAATAGGGCGTTGTAACTATTATTTAAATCACGTTAACAATAATTATTATGCGATTATATAACAACTCTATCACAACTTTTACATTACACAACATTATTGCAAATTTAAGTGAGAATGGTTGCTAACCAACTCTAAATAGTTGTCGATACTAAATAGTCATTTGAAAAAAAAAATATTAAGAGCCCGACCTCGCCCCTCACCCGTCACACCGACTCCCGCCCGAGTGGTGGCGGCGAGTGCGGTGGTGTCGGGTGAGCGGCGGCGAGGCGCACTGACCCCGCGCAGGTAGGAGGTGGTGAAGTGGCCGTCCTCGATGGCGAGGTGGCCGAGCGCGCGCTTCTGCTCGGCCTTGCGCAGGATGTTCTCCTCCACCGTGGCGGCGGTGACGAGCCGGTACACGTGCACGTCGCGCGTCTGCCCGATGCGGTGGCAGCGGTCCTGCGCCTGCGCGTCCATCGTCGGGTTCCAGTCCGAGTCGTAGAACACGACGGCGTCGGCGCCCGTCAGGTTGAGGCCCACGCCGCCGCTGCGCGTCGACAGGATGAACGCGAACACGCGCGCGTCCGCGTTGAACCGGTCCACGAGCGGCTGGCGGCGGTCGACGCGCGTCGCTCCGTCCAGCCGCAGGTACGCGTGCCCGTGCATGGACAGGAAGGCCTCCAGCACGTCGAGCACGCGCGTCATCTGCGTGAAGATGAGCACGCGGTGCCCGCCCGCCTTCAGCCGACGCAGCAGCCCGTCCAGCGTCTGCAGCTTGCCTGCGCACACGGCCGTATTAGATCGCTCGAGTCGCGACGCAAACTCCGTCAGGGCGGCCGGCGGCCGGCGGACTCACCGCAGTCGTACTGCAGCAGCGAGGGGTGCGGGAAGGCGACGGCGTGGCGCGAGGCGGGCGCGTGCAGCAGGCGCAGCAGCGCCCGCGCCGGCGCCGCGGCCGCCGCTTCGGCCACCGCGCGCCGCCGCCGCCACGCGCGCGCGCCCTCGCCCGCGCCCGCCACCAGCTGCGGCGCCGCCGCGCGCGCGCTCTCCCAGCACACGCAGAACCTGCCACCGACCGAGTTCACGTTAGTACGCGCAGCCGCGGGCGGGCGACTGGTCGCGCGGTCGCGGCACGCACCTGTCGACGAGGTCGCGCACGTCCCGCAGCGCGTCGGCGATGTCGCGCGGCGGCAGCGGCGGCGGGCCGGCGTGCAGCGCGGCGCGCAGGTCGGCGCCGTACAGCGGCAGGCGCCAGCAGCGGCGCTCGTTGGCGGCCGCCAGCCGGCGCAGGCTCGCGCGCCGCCGCGCCTCCAGCCGCGTCGCCGCGCCCGCGCCCGCGCACGTGCCCTGCGCGACAACACGGGTGAGCGGGACTCCGGCAGCGGCGGCGGCATACGAAAACGTGACCATCATATTTAAATATATTAAATTATACACATGTTAAACGGTTCCAGTTTGTCAAGGCGGTTACTTTGCGAGTTATAATGGTAATCAAAGTTGGTAGAAAGCTTGCCTCGGTAACGGAATCGCAGGTTAAAATCCGGTTCGCATCACCAGGATCATCAACTCGCATCGCACTGGGCCAGCGTGGTGGACTACGACCTAAACCCCTCGCATTGATGGGAGGCCCGTGCACAACAGTAGGACATTAAATGGGCTGGTATTAGTATTATTTGTAAGATGTTCTCTTGACGCTGTATCTGATATAATAGTACGAAGGAGACAAGGACTGACCGGTCGCGCGGGCTGGCTGTGCGGTGGGTGGGGTGGGGCCGGTGCGGACGGGGCGGACGGGGCGGGGCGGGCGAGGCGCGGCGGCGGCGCGTCGGGGGCGGGCGGCGCGGCGCGGCCGGGCGCGGCGCGCGGCACGAGGCGCAGGTGCAGGCGCAGCTCGGCGGGCGGCGGGCGCGGCGCGGCGCCGGCGCCGGCGCGCTCGCCGCACTCCTCCACGCGGCGGCGCGGCGGCGCCAGGTGGCGTGCGCGGTGCGCGGCGAAGGCGCCGGCGCCGCGCGCCTCCAGCGACGCCAGGTCACCGCCGAGGCGCGCGGCCAGCGCCTCGCGCGAGGCGCAGCCGGCCGCCAGCACCAGCGCGGGCACCGCGAGGCGCAGCGCCGCCAGCTGCAGCGGCGACTGCACCGGCCGAGCCTCGAACAGGTCGGGGTGGTTGCACACCTTGCGCAGCTGCATCAGCACGTTTATGACACTCAGCAGGTTGCCCGACGATAGGCTCTCCTTGGTCTTGGCGCGCGACATGAAGTCGTCGTAGAGGAAGCGCTGGCGCTTGGAGAGCCGGCACATGAGCACGTGCTCGTACTTGCGCGGCATCTGGCGCTCCACGTCGGCCTTGAGCCGGCGCAGCAGGAAGGGGCGCAGCACCTCGTGCAGGCGCCGCAGCAGCGCCTCGTTGTGCGCGGCGCCCGCCGCGATGCCGGCCACCTCGCCGAACCACTCCCGGAACTCCGAGTGCGACGCGAACACGTCCGGCATGAGGAAGTGCATGAGCGACCACAGCTCCAGCAGGCTGTTCTGAAGCGGCGTGCCCGTCAGCAGCAGCCGCCGCTCCGTTTGAAAGTTGAGCAGCGTCTGCCAGCGCTGGGACTTGAAGTTCTTGATGTTCTGCGCCTCGTCGAGGATGAGGTACTTCCAGCGCTTCCGCCGGAAGCTCTGATGATCCTGCACCACCAGCTTGTACGAGGTGATGCACACGTGGAACGAGTTGGCCTTGGTCCAGCCGACGCGCTTCGCCTTGCGCTCGCGGATGGTGCCGTAGTAGGTGAGGATCTTGAAGGCGGGGCACCACTTCTTGAACTCCATCTCCCAGTTGAGCACGACCGAGGTGGGCGCCACCACCAGGTGCGGCCCCCAGTCGCGGCGCTCGAGCGCCAAGTGCGCCAGCAGCGCGATGGTCTGCACGGTCTTGCCGAGCCCCATCTCGTCGGCCAGCACGCCGTTGAGGCCGCGCGCGTACATGGTGGCGAGCCAGTGCAGGCCCACGTGCTGGTACTCGCGCAGCGCGTGCCGCAGCAGGCGCGGCACGGGCGTGCCCACGGCCGTCTCGGACAGCGTGGTGCCGGTGGGCTGCAGCGACGCCGCCAGCGACGCAGCCTCCTCCACGCGCCGCTCCCCGTCGCCGCCTCCTGCCGCTTCCGCCGTCTCCTCCGCCTCCCCCACCGGCTTCGTCTCCTCGATGAGCGCCTCGAGCGCCGCGGACGACGCAGTGGAGTCGCTGGCGTCCGACTCCTCGCCGTCCGCATCTGCGTCGACGTCTTCGTTGTCCCCGGACTGGGAGTCGTCGTCGCGGTTGGTTTCTGTGTCAGTGTGGGGGTCGGCGGGGTCGCTCGGCGGAGGCGCGTACCGCCGCACGAGCTCGTCGAGGCCGAGGTCTGCTTCGGCGCGCAGCGCGGCCAGCTCGGCGGCCGAGTCGCGCCCGCGCTCGGCGCGTTCCTGCGCGGCGATGGTGCGCTCGTCGTCGGCCGAGTCGGAGTCGGCGCCGTAGTCGGAGGGCGGCGGCGAGTGGTGCGGGTAGCCGGGCGGCAGCAGGTCGGCCAGCTCGAGCCGCGAGTCGCGGCGCAGCGCGTCCAGCTCGGCGCGGTGGTGGGCGGCGTCGTGCGCGGCCTCGCGCTCGGCCGCGTCGATGGTCTCCTCGTCGTCGTCGGAGGCGCCGCGCGGCTGGAACTCGTCGTCCGAGGGCGGCGTGTCGGGCGCCGGCGCGTTGAGGTTGGCGGCGAGCTGGCGCGAGTAGCGCTCGGTGCGGTCCACGATGTAGCTCAGCTGCTCGTCCAGCGCCTCCTTGCGAGCGCGCTCCACTCGCCGCACTCGCTTCCACTCCACCAACTGCCATTCAAACACAACCATTAGAAGGATCTAGTTCTACTTTCACACATATAAGATGGATTAAAATAATCTATACATCTATACATATAAATAAAATTGGAGTGTCTGTTTGTAAAAATAAAATAACCGCTTTTTACTAAGTGCATTTGGATGTATACACGTTACCTATACCGAAACAACATTTTTTACAATTTTTGTCTGTCTGTCTGTTTGTTCCGGCTAATCTCTGAAATGGCTGGACCGATTTTGACGGGACTTTCACTGGCAGATAGCTGATGCAACAAGGAGTAACTAAGGCTACTTTTATTTTAGAAAAAAAATAGGATATCACGAAAAAAAATTAAAACCAATGTTGCAGCGCAGCGCCTGATTAAGTTTGATAGCAACAACCTGCAATGCGTCCCGCGGGCTCAGAATGGGCGAGCAGGCTGTTGTCAACGGTTGTCTTTGTTAAATACCACGCGGACGAAGTCGCGGGCAACAGCTAGTAATATAATATATGTATACAGATAGCAATTTATGACATATGTTTGTATAATTAAATAATTATTTAAGTATATTAAGTGTGAACATTTCGAGAAACAGAATGTTGCACAGAATTAAAATTGTATGAATAAATGAATGAATGTTTGCCATTTATCGATTTACATCTGTGGATATTATTTAGACAATGGATGATCTTTGGCTTATCTGATCCTTGGATGGTCTTGGATTTGTAATAAGAACATATTTAATACCTGGTTTTAGCTGTACTGTAACTATACTTTTAGTCCTGGCTTATACCAGTACTAGAGCATTTTTTTGTAATAAGACCATACAAGTTTTGTTGTGTTTGATCTTTCGTAAAGAGCACTTTGGTCACTCATAGTTTTTTTTTTTTTTTTTTTGTGTCCCTTTGATCTTTGTCAAAGGGATTTGTAGGTCGTTTTGGGTTCTTCATTTGGCTTATGTTGGTGCAAATGGCTTAATATGATGGTGCAAATGGCTTAATATGATGGTGCTTAATGTTTTTGTCCCTCTGCTAGTGGATACAGAGAGGTCACTCATAGTTAGCAGGGCACCTATAATGATCACGCCGGGATCATAATTGGAATTCAATGAGTGCATGGAGTAGACCCATTGAGTTTAGGTTAATTTGATTAATCTCATATCGATTTCTTATATTTACGCGAATACTACACATTAATCACATAACACAATAAATATTGATTAATCTCACTGTGCACTTTGGTCAAACATAGTTAGTCATAGTCCATAGGCCCAGATCTGGGCATTGTCGGATGTCTCTGAATCCAAAGCAAGTATTTTTCGAGTTCTCGTAAGTGGGTCTGTTTGTCAGTTTGTTTAAGCAGCTGTGAAAAACCACAGGAACAATGTCAACGAACCATTGAGGGTCAAACAGAAGAGCAATATAAGTTGTGATCATTAATCTGATTAAAAGGAAAAATTACACATACCTTTTCTACATTAGACCAAAAAGTTTTAATTTCTTTAGCTGCAAAGGCAGCGATTTTTCTCAGCTGTAATTCATGAGCTTTCTCCGCCTTCTGTGCCGCCACCGCCTTATCCTGGAAGTATTTCTGGACCGCGCGGGCGCACTGCAAGGGAACAGAACGACTGAGGTTACGACCGTACGGCGCGGGCAAGTCGGCGCGCTCGAGCGACGCGAGAGAGGTACCTTCTTGGCAGCCTGCTTCTTCCACTTGCGCTCGTGCGCGAAGTCCTGCGCCAGCCACGCCATCTCCTCGAGCAGGTAGTCCCAGTGCGACTTGGCGCGCGGCGGCTCCATGACGCGCGGCAGCCGGCGCTCCGTCCACAGCCCGGCGCGCGCCAGCTCGGCCACGCGCGACGCCACATACGCCTCCTGCTTCGCCTTCTCCACCATTTCGTCGGCGGGCGAGGGCGCAGCGGCGGCGGGCGGCGGGACGGGCGGGTCGGGCGGGCCGACTTCGGGCGGCGGCGCGGCGACAGGCGGCGGTGGCGGCGGGGCGCTCACCACCGGCGGCATCCGCGCCTCGAGGAAAGCCACCAGCTGCGGCGCCGCCGGCCGCTTGCGCCACAGCGCGTAGTCCATCATGTTGCCGCCCGCCTGCAGGAAGTACAGCTCACTCAGATGCTCCGTGATTCTGCAACAGAGCGCGCCGGTGTGATGGAGCGCCTTCGAAGGGGCCGGTTGTGGCGCAGGCGGAGGGCGCACGCTCACCTGTCGCGCAGCGTGCGCAGGCGCAGCAGCTCGCACTCGAGGATCTTGCGGCGCAGCGCGGGCGCGTCGTCCGGTAGCTTGGCGCGCTTGCGCGGCGGCTCGTCGCCTCGCTCGAGCGGCGCGGCCGCCCCCGCGCCCGCGCCCGTCGCGCCGCCATTGAGCGCGCTCGCGCCCGCGCGCTCCACACCCTGCACAAACGAATCAAAGTGAAGGTTGGGTCCACCTCCAGTTCATTTAATTGTTTTATGAGCGTATGCTCATGCTCATAATCTTGTAGACCACTATAGGCGAAAGTAGTTTTTGTCAATTTAGTCATTAAATATGGATTGAATCAATCAAAAATGAAGGCAGAGTTCTAACAGCCAGAGTGAGTATTCAAGCTGGATGTGAATGCATATAATGGCCGCCAGAAGCCTCCTCCTGACCATCCATAGGCTAATTAGCACACCTCTCACTTGCTCAAGGTTCTCATTAAGGTCCACATCTTCTCAATGCCCGACTCACCATGAAGCGGTCTTTTTGTGGTTCTAGGACTAGGAACTAGGCTTGGTATTGTCAGAACCTATCTATTAGTAAAGCTGCCAAGTCCTCAGGATTGTTGAAAGACTTCATTTAGCCTCTGGAACACTTTACATTGAGCAAAACCTATCTCAAGCAGCGCTAAAATTGGCATAGACATCTACATAACTCTGTCAAGACTTAACAATTCAGCAATAATTATCTAAAATTGATATATGGCCTTTAATAATTTGTATCGCAATATGCAGTCAAAACCAAAAAAAAAACCTGTTTTGCAATTTTCTCAAATGAAGTCCTCACAGGTTGGTATGGAGTAAATGGGGTTCCTATGGAGAATGTTACATATAAAGTAGGTACTTGTTTTCTTATTTATACAAATATGATTATCAATGTAGGGTATATGGATAAAAACTGTCATTGACTAGTCTGGTCTATGCTTCCAAGCAAAAAACATGTCGCACGCTTAATAATAGACTGGACACGCCATTTTCATTTCTTCATGTCACATCCATTATTTTATTTATAATGTTTATTTATTGAATTTATTATTGCTATTAATTACTTGACACTGGCAAAATACCCGCTAAGTTGCGGGTGAGGCCATTTGCATATCCATTTTATTTCATCTCATTTCATTTCGTAAAAGAAGAATAATAGACTGACCAATTAGGGTTTAAGCCCAAAGTGAGATAAGCACACAGATAGACTTATTCCAACGCTATCTATCTACCAATCTCAGAATTTTTACGATATCTTATTCCTAGACTGAGTAACGAATATGTTGTCTCTTTTACTCATACAAATTTTGACAAAACTTTTAATATGACAGCGACATAAATCATAATGCGTCTGAGATTGCGACAGTCAACTCGCGGTGCTTTCATATTATAGTGACCCTTTCATGTTTCTGAACTTAAAAAACTTACAACATAAAAATAATATGTTATTATTTTATCAAGTATAGACTTATGACATAAAAGAGAAAGGGTTTTAGTGAAATGTTTAATAAAACACAGACATATAATACAGAAATAATTGTTTTCAAATTACTAGAAGTCCATTTCTTAGAGGGTGTAAGGGGTGTCCAAAGTTGATATTCTAATATTTCAATAAGGGAATGAAGTAAACTTATTGAGCTTGTGTTCGTTTGAATGGGTTTAATGAGGACTTTGTTTATCCATTGTGACCACAGGTTTGATGATGAAGTTGAATGTTGTCATAATAATTACACGAGGGAATCGAGAAGACATTGCTCATCATGCTTAGTTTTGGCACATTTTATATTCCTTACCTATCTTCTGTTACTGTTAGGCTGAACAGATTTTCACCAAGCATAGCTAAGAACCATACTGATTGAACCAGTTTTTGAATGAAAAAGCTGCATTGAAATCAGTCTATGCGTGTGGGTGCTAGGCTGCCTCAGGTAGACAGACAATGGCCTCTAACTTATAACACAGCAATGCCTGCATCAGGGGTTATAAATTAAATAATGATCAAGAAACATCAGCATTCACATAAGCTGCAATTAACTGCACTTTTTAACATAAAATAATATTTCAATTTTGCTGAGGCAACCAAAATCATTTTAAATAAAAACAAAACAAACCACATTTCAAGATAAACAAACATTTTCCCAATTGATTGAAAAGGTAATACATTGCTTTTTTTTTATTGTTTATATAAAAAAAACTATCTAAAGCTAAATAAAAACACGATTTTAATCACCTCTAGCATTATCAGTTAATAAGTTAAAATCACCATTTCATGGCCAAGAACACAAATGTAGCAAAAATCTGTCAGGAATAAAAAAACATGATTTTTATCAACCCTTCTTGTTGAGTACTAGTAGTAGTAGAGTACCTAGTATGTGTGAACAAAATAAGTTGTACTACTCATTAGATTGTTGGTAACTAGATATATAAATAGTTTCCCAGATCTGTGCATAGTATGTATCTGTGCATAGCACAGCTAGTGTACGGATCTTTAGCATACAAAGGGTTTATTTCAATTTTGTATGTGTTTGATATGTCAGTTTTTATTCTGAAAAGTGGTTCAGGAGTTATAGAATGAATCATGTAACTCACTGATTAAAAGTTCAGTTTGACGGTGAAGTAAATAAAGGAGGAATACTAAAAGATAATTTAAAATGATACTCATGAGGAATATTGACAAAGGTCAATGAACTGGCGATTGGATTTTAAGAACAGCGTCTCTCATATAGTCTAATCGAGGCTAGTAAAAGTCTGGCACGTTGTACGGCGTCGTGTAGCGTCACGTCGGCGGATGAGGGTATGAAAAGCAGGCAAATAAAGCCGCTTACCATGAGTTGTACGGATGTACAGAGTGCGGGCGGCGCGGCGAGCTCATCGCGCTCGCTCATTTTGTGACATCGCGAGCGAACACACTAATAAAGCATTATCTTCGATAACAAACATGTAATGCACTAAATCCCACCGAATCTTGCCCACCAAGTATTGTCTTCACAACGAGAGCACTTTTCTGAAATTTCAAGGGTTTTGTTTGACGAATCACTGAATTGACACAGCATAATAAAATTACTAAAATCACGCTTTCTTAAATAGTCAGTTAAAAAAAAAATAAGTACCATGAATTGTATTTATTTGTCGCAAGTACCACAGTAAACAATTGCAAAATCTTTTGAAGCGCCATATTGAAAGAACGAGCGAGCGAGATCAATAAGTCGTACCTGACGCTAACGAAAAATAATCACAATTTTTCATAGAATTGGACGGACATCATTTAAATTTATACACAATACATACATTACAGACGCTAATTAAATTAAACGACAGTCATATTTTTTGAAAATCAATCTTTTTCAACAAATTCTTGGAGATTATTATTTCAGAACTTTTTTTTTCTAAATAAGTCAGTGTCAGATTAGACAGCTTGTATCTGATCTGTCACCCATGTTTTTTAATTGTCAAATGAACAAATTATGCACTTTATCATTATGCACTTATTAAAGAACGAACTTTTGCTATCAATGTCACAGACTTTATTTTAGCCCAGCCGTCCTAGGCCAGGCCCCAAGTCTGCTAAATAATCGATATCACATACAATATCTGTCAAAAGTGACAGTTACTATGCGGTTGCTGTTCGATCATGAATCGATTGTGTTAGCAGACTTGGGGCCCTGAGGTTGCTTCGTTTAGAGGTGAAACATGAGACGGATACTTTTTTTAGATTCGCTTCGTTTCGCGGAGAATTGCATATTGTTTGGGGTGATAGATAATTTCTCGACTAACATTTTAAAGGAGTTTGGTGTTGCTGGCTTCTTTAATTATTGATCAACTTGTTTGGTTTATAATTGGAAAAGTTGACAAGCCGAGGGTCAGTGGTGGGTTCCTGTTCCTCCATTTGTTTAACAATGGATTTTCACCAAGTATCGTCTAGTCCTATAAATTAAATAAAACTATTAATTATTATATTATTCTTAAATTACTCATTAACTGCCTCACTAGTCTAATGGCTGCGCTAGGCGTGTAGTCCTGTGTTCGATTCTAAGGTCGTGTTATAAGGGTTTTCCGTTAGAAAATTCTCAGTAAAAGAGAGCAGTCCTGATATTCGCCCGATGAACGCCATGGGCTCACCCCTCACCCTCTCACCCACCAATAGGATTACATAATACAAATATATCAGTAAATTTGACCTTTAAGGGTAAAAACTTAACTGGCAAGCTTTTATACACGATTTACACAGTGTCTGATCCTTACGGGTGTACGCGTGTGTCATATCTAGAGGATCCTTTATCTTAATTCCACGCAAAGTCTAGTAGTAATACAAGTTAGTGAAGCAAACGCTTGACCTAGAGCAACAAGCAATCGCTTGACAGATCATAGTGACAGACAGTTTCACATTTGGCAAAACCAAAGACGACGGTTTTTCTTTCATCGCATAAAAAGAAGGATTAATTTTCTCATCATCATTATCATCAGGTGAACTTATATTTAAAATCACAAAGTGTTTAATACTTCTTCTTCTTCTTTTTTTACGAAATGAAATGCGATGAAATAAAATGGATATGCAAATGGCCTCACCCACAACTTAGCGGGTATTTTGCCAATGTCAAGTAATTAATAGCAATGAAACATTAAATAAATACACATTATAAATAAAATAATGGATGTGACATAAGTATATAAAAATGGCGTGTCCCCGGCAGAATACTTACCGTTGGGTGGGTGAGGCCATTTGTTGAAATAAATACCACGTTCTTTCTTTCTGTGCAAAAAAAAGAAGAAGAAGAACGACAAAAAACGATGCGCTCTCTCTCCAATGATGAAAGAAGGTGTATATATAGCTCTGTGGTTCTCTATTGTCTTTGGACGGTCTGTCAGTCAATGTCAGTCGGTCAGTAAAGAAATCTAAACGCACGCAATAGGAAGAAATACCCGAGTTTCGGTAATCGGAACCAATAAAAACAAAATATAATAGTTGAAAAGTACTAAATAATTTCATAGTTTGTACCTTTGAAATTGATCTTTGAAAGGTTGTAGACAGAGGTAGTACGTATATATTGTTTACCATTTTTTTTTCGACTGTTCTTATTTCTACGGTGTGCCACGGACCAGTCACTTGGCTAGTATCTCGTTACAAATTATAAAGAAGTCGGTTAAGAAAATACTTACTTTCATATATTGTGCAAACAGATGTGTTGGAACCAATAAAGTAACTGTTCCTTTATTTACACAAGCTGTTACTGTTAGATGTAGCTACGAGAGTAATAGGAGTCGTCATGGAAAAGGCACTAGTCTTTTGCTAGTCGTTGGTGGGTAAGTAAAACTCATGACAATTTTAATCCGAGCTGATATTATATTTTCCTTTATTTATTTAGTGGCGACCGAACGACCCAAACAATCGTGTTATTAATTGTTGCTTGTCCACTTTTGTAATGATGTTATTACTTGTAACTTGCTGGTTGCCAGTGGTGAACAGTGAATCACTGAATACCGCAGCACATTACTTCGCTCGGCGTCGCGTGTACGTGCGATAAACGCACTTTGATAACATTTTATGATTGTATGGTTTATGGATCCAATGGTTTTCATAAAACAACTTGTCCGCATCGTCAGCGGCGGCATCGCACAGCGCGCGCCCGTGCCTGCAGATACGCGTGCGAAGTGTTGCATTTTCCCCCTGGCAATGTGGCAAACAAACATTGTTCACTGTAAATTGTTTCAGGATCTGTTTAAAAATCATAAAAAGGAACTTAAAAAGAATCGTAAGTTATTATTGTAATTTTAGCTCAGCAAATTTCATGTAACTTTGCCTTCTATAAATTCTAACTCCCCAATATAATGTATTTAGATTTTTGCTCAACTGTGAGACATCAGCTTTAATAAACATTACATCAATGATTTGGTTGTATTGTGGGCACCTCAGTTAAGTGTCATTGCCCACATGCGAAATGAGTTTTTAATGAGGGAGGCTACCACAGTCTTAAAGATTATATCTGCTGCATTAGCACTAATATAATTTGATAAACAAAACTATAATAAAAACAAGACTAATAGCGTTCACATGTTTACCACTTATGTAAAGGAAAATAATATCATGATTAACTGAAACATGCACATGGAGTGTTCGGTGAAAAAAAAACATCCACACATTAATAGTAATTGATAACCCCACAGGTTGCCAAACTTATGATTTCTGTCCCCTTGAAATACACACCAATCTATTATTTCAGTGTTGCACTGTTGGTGCATAGTAAACACTGGAACTCAACATGAGGGGTGTGTTGTGTAGTAATCACTATAACATAATATGTTCATGTGTAAATCAACAGCATTACAACTATGCAATTCTCTAAAATGTTATTCTTTTAAAAGTTCTACTTTCCAGTCATGACTGGTAAGTGGGATATAAATCTAAGTACTTTAATTTTTTTTTAATCTGTGAAATGACTGCATTAGTAGTTGGTGTATCCCCTTACCCAATCAATATAACTAGAATGTTACCAATTAGTTTAAAAATAAATGAAGGAAAACTTAGTACAAGTGTTTACACAATGTGATACTGTTGTAACACAATGTACCCTGGCAATGATGTGGTGTTAGTATATTGGTTATTGCTCTACCTAACAGGATAGTGTGTTCTCTATATCTGTCAGATTGATTTCCTCAAAACTAACTGTATTTATAAATCTTCGTAAGTATTTGTGTGTGCTGTCATAAATATTGGTATGTGTGTAGTGTAGATACCCTGTAATTACTGGCCATCAATACAAGATTTGCTAATGGACCTAAAGTTGTTGTGGGTCTTCAGACCATCCTAAAGATTTCATATTAGGAAAGTACGTATGGAGCTGCTCATTTTGATATTTTTTTTCACAATGTCAGATTTAATAGTTAATAATAGTCAGTTGACGACAATGTAGAGGCATTTTTATGTATATAATTTTATTTTTATTATACATGTGTATTTTTCCTATTAATAAGTATATTTCAGTTTTTTTTTCCATGTAAATAACTATTTTACATAATTTATAGTAATAAATAATTATTTTAAACGGTTGACAAGGGATTACAATAATTTACGCACTACAACTTCTTAAAGGAATCTAGAGCCTGTTGTTTATTACGTAACAAACAAGAAAAATTCAGAAATAGTTATTTCGAGTCAGTGGGCCGCTAGCAAAATGTATCTGATTATCCCTCTCCCCAACCTGAGTCCCACAATATTAGTTAACTTTTAGCGTCATTATAGGTATTTCTCCGACGATTTCTCCCCATTGCTATAGCCATTGAGGTAGGTATATCGATGGCCATACGACCGTAAATCTATAGTCAGCGATAAAAAGGTTCACGCTAAGAAATTCATTATGGCGTACTACTAGGTTTCTTGAGGCAATAAATTGATTTAAATTGTACCAAGCTTCGCTTCGCAATTAATCCTTGAGCTAAACCTAAAAAATTGCCTAAGTCCGCTCGATGGATTAAAACCAACGTGGAACGTCTTATGTTACACATCGATCTCCCGAATAGGTTTGGCACTCATTAATAACGACACGAGAGTCGCTGTGTCCTCTCCGCGACGTGTCGCCACCACCGGGTCCGGGAAGGGCGGCAGTGGTGGCACCGAACGGGGCGCGTATAGCGGTGTCCGGTGTGCGCGCAGAAGCGGGTCGCGGCGGCGGCGGCGGCGGCAGCATGGGGCGCGGCGCGCGCTGGCGGGCGGGCGCGGCGCTGGTGGCGTTCGCGCTCATGCTGTGGGCGTGGCGAGGCGGCGGGCGCGCGGGCGCGCAGCGGCGCCGCGAGGCGGACGCGCCGGTGGAGGGTCGCGAACTACCGCTCATCTTCATCGGCGGCGTGCCGCGCTCGGGCACGACTCTCATGCGCGCGATGCTGGACGCGCACCCGGACGTGCGCTGTGGCCAGGAGACGCGCGTTGTGCCGCGCATTCTGCAGATGCGCCAGCACTGGATGCGTTCGCAGAAGGAGAGCGTGCGTCTCGAGCAGGCTGGCGTCTCCAAGGCGGTGCTGGATAACGCCATCGCCGCCTTTTGCCTCGAGGTGATCGTGCGCCACGGTGAGAGTGCGTCGCGGCTCTGCAACAAGGACCCACTCGTGCTCAAGATGGGCACCTACGTGCTCGAACTTTTCCCTAATGCCAAGTTCTTGTTCATGGTGCGCGACGGCCGCGCCACCGTGCACTCCATCATCACGCGCAAGGTGAGCCCAAGCCCCTTGCCTTTGCTCCTCAAACAAAAAGACACGCAGACAAGATTTTTTAAATTGTTTTATATGCAATGTGTACATTGTCCATAGACATACATTTCGAAATATAATATACATAGATATAATTTCGAGAGTATAATAAGGTCAATCAAATACCGCACTGTGTGAAAGTAACCACATTTAGTCGTTACTTTCACAAACGGGGGATGAAAAGTGTGACGCAGGTAAGTAATAATAATGTAGACTAGCTGTTACCCGCGACTTCGTCCGTGTGGTATTTAACAAAGACTGACTGACGGTTGTCAGCAATAGCCCTCTCGCGCGTCCTGAGCCCGCGCGACCGGCAGCGTTTGTGATATTAAGTCGTTGGCGGGGGAAGGGGTGGGAGGCGCCCGACGCGGCCATGCCATGCGCGTGGGCTGTGTGCGCTATATAGTTTAAAGAAATAAAAGAAATTTGAGGGGGAAGCTCAGGGTCAGGGCGCGAAATTCAAAATGTCAATGTTTTTATTTTTTTACGAAAAATTTAGACATCTTTACGATGTAATTTAGTGTTTTGCGATATTAGCATTCTGCATTGGATGTCTCGATGTATTAAGTTTGTTTGGTTAAAAAAGTACCTAATCCGATACAATACCATAAGGTTTGTAAAAACCGCTACTTTTACTAACTTTATGGTTTTGTATCACTTTAGGTATTTTTTTAAGCAAACTTAATACATCGAGACATTCAATGTAGAATGCTAATATCGCAAAACACTAAATTGTATCGTAAAGATGTCCAAATTTTTCGTACCCAGACGTACCAAAATAAAAACCATTGACATTTTGAATTTCGCGCCCTGACCCTGAGCTTCCACCTTAAATAAATAAAAGAAATATAGAAAAAATATATAATGTATGTATACAACTTCCCTATTTGAATCGAATATTATTAAATTTTTCATTGGTTTTTTTTCGTGAGATCCTTTTCTAAGTTACTCCTTGTTACATCAGCTATCTGCCAGTGAAAGTCTCGTCAAAATCGGTTCAGCCATTTCAGAGATTAGCCGGAACAAACAGACAGACAAAAATTTAAAAAAAAAAATGTTTTGGTATTACATATACCAAAACAATTTTTTTTATACCGTGTATACATCCAAATGCACTTAGTAAAAAGCGGTTAATTTAATATTACAAACAGACACTCCAATTTTATTTATTTGTATAGATTGAACAAAGTTGGCTGGTTTAAAAAACATGAAACGCTTGTATTAGTTGCGATACGATTTATATTTACCCTTCTCCCGAAACGCGTAACGAATCAATATGCAGGATAGCGCCTAGCGTCGTGACGCCGACACTGACGCGGCGCTAACCTTGTGCCGCAGGTGACCATCACCGGCTTCGATCTGACGAGCTACCGGCAGTGCCTGAGCAAGTGGAACCACGCGGTGGAGCTGATGTACCAGCAGTGCAAGACGCTGGGCCCGGAGCGGTGCCTGCTGGTGCGCTACGAGGCGCTGGTGCTGCGGCCGCGCGAGACCATGCGGCGCGTGCTCGGCTTCCTGCAGCTGCCCTGGCACGACGCTGTGCTGCACCACGAGCGCTACATCAACCAGCCCAACGGCGTCGCGCTCTCAAAGTGCGTGCACTATAAATACACAAACACCCCCAACTAATTACAATATTTATTACGGCTGACTGCGGCGAGGCTGGCTTGGGCGATACAGCGCAAGCGTTTGCCTCGCTCGGGTGCGCGCTGCCTGTCAGTTGCTTGCCTCGTGCAGCGCGCGCGCGGCTGTGTGTGTCAGAGAGTCGCGCGTGGCTGCGCAGTCGGTCTGGAGGGATACGGCCAATGACATTTAAGTTTGTGAATTCACTCAACTCTTATGAAAATATATCGTTTGTGTGTTCGTAATAGTCCAAATCAGCTTTGTAGGGGAGAAAAAAATTCAAAAGTTTGTGGAGAATTGTAAAATGACACCTTCCATGTCCAATAGCGTGGAGCGGTCGTCGGACCAGGTGGTGCGTCCTGTGAACCTAGACGCGTTGGACAAGTGGGTGGGACAGATCCCGGCGGACGTGCGCGCCGACATGTCGGAGCTGGCGCCCATGCTGTCAGTGCTGGGCTACGACCCGTGGGCCAACCCGCCGCGCTACGAGGCCACGGCCGAGGGCGGCGCGCCGGCCGCGCGCGCCAGCGACGCGCCGCCGGACGCGCGCCCGCCTTAGCTCCCTAATAAATGAATCTGACACTCCCCTGTATTTTATTGACGCACTTTGTCCCGAAGCTCACTCGCGTCTCGGCCGCGTCTTCGCGGCTCGTCGAGTTTGAAATTGGGCTGTCTTCATCGAGCATAAGGCGCCATGGTTCCTCTGATCCTGGAATTAGGTCTTGCTTAGTCGATTGGTCTTGATTGATCTTAGTTTCTGTCTGTAGGTAGTGGAACTTCGGTCTGTAGGTAGAGGAACGTATCACTGACCCCTGGCTTGTCAACTTTTCCAATTTTAAACCAAACAAGTTGATCGATAATTAAAGAAGCCAGCAACACCGAACTCCAACAAGATGTTAGTCGAGAAATTTATATTTATCACGAGTGTCGGGACCCCAAATAAAATGCAAATAAAATCCATGCCGGCATGGACAAACCGAGCTCGATCGACTGTTAATACTGCATAGTAATTCTGTTCCAAAGGTAAGTAAAATTTTATGCAAATCTATCAATTCCACACTACTGCCTACTATGTACCGGCGACGCGGCGGGCGGCGGTCATACGCATGGTGGCTTTCTGAGAACATTCGTGGTAGTTAAACAACTAACCACTAGATGACGCGTTTGCGTGTGTATGCCACGTAAAACACATAATTGTTAGTTCCAAATAAAACCTTGTAGTTCATCAAAATTAGTCTAGATGGCGCTATTTGGTTTAAACATTGATACGATCCAAGACCAACAACTGTTTTAGAATAGTATTATCATTGATCAAAAAGATACATTTGTTTATTATTAAGTGTGATGACGCCATATCGTTTAAAACGAAGGAAAGATTTTTTACCTTGGACCTCAGTACGTCAAGTGCGAGATTATTCGTAAGCTAACCGTATACTTTATAGTCTACCGTATTTAGACATTATGTATGGAGAATTGAGAGTTTTAAAAACCGTCCGCTAGAGGCGCTTTTCAATTCTCCATACAAAATGTCTATGTACGGTAGACTATAAAGTATACAGTTAGCTCGCACTTGACGTGCTGAGCAGGTAGTTAAGTATAAGTCTATGTACGGCTTTTTATTGGGGGATTATGAACGACTTAAGTACTGTCAGATTTGACTTGGTGTGAATCTCGATAGTATAGAGTAACAAATCGCACATTTTAGCAATGACCTAAATATCGGAGCACTGGTCTTCACACCTAAGGACTAAGGACACTTGGCTCCCGTTCGTGCCGTGCCTTTGTATTTACCTCCCAATCAACAAGGAGAGATAGAGAGAAGAAAAAAACTGTAAAATGATCTGTAGGCCGATACACATTAAATGATTTGACTTTGATTATGATATCAATGTGTATCCTTTATTTCAATGACTGGTGACAATCCTTGACCGTTGTAAAGATTAAGGAAGACTCTAATAGTCTTGGTGTGTAAAATGTAGTTTAGTTATAATAGTAACGCTTGCCTCGGTGGCGAGGACGCAGGTTCGAACCCTGGCTCGCACCTCTGGGAATTCTGGATTTCATGAGCGAATATTATTCTCAACCATGATTATCACATGCTAAACGTTAAAGGTAAACATCGTGAGGATGAAACGGAAGTCCTCCAACCCGCACTGGACCAGGACCCGGTGGACTATGGCCTAATCCCCTCGCATTGAAGGGAGGCCTGTGCACAACAGTAGGGACAGGAAATACATTACCCGCCAATGCCTCGCCTAGTCGGGTAATTAGCAAGGATATCGGCAGTCGGAAACATAGGGACCTATATTATTATTATAAAGGTGATTTTAAAAAAAACACAGCCTGTATTATTGCACTACCTGATAATGTCGCTAATAAAGATCAAGTTCGAAGAAGTAAAATGGGGTTTCTATCTACGGAAAACGAGAGGCCTTTATCGGTTGTTGTTACTTTGTTTTAAGTTTTCTGAATTTGAAGGTAGATGCGGTTTGCATGGATTTCTGTTTGTTGTGTTGTGTACACACGCACGCCGCCACCGCCGCGGCCGCCGCCGCGCCGCGCCGCCGCCCGCCGCTCAGCCGTGGGGGGCGAATACCCCGCGCCGGCGGAGCGCAGTCAGCTGGCCGCGCGCGGCGGCGCCGCCAGTATAGCAACAACTCTCGAGGTGGGAGGACGCGTTGAACGACAATCGCGGCTCTGCGCACGTGTTCAATATCGCGGTCGCGATCTCATCGGCGCCTGCCGAATATTACTTATAACTCCCCGCCGTTGGAAAAATAATTATTACGGTGTCCAAGAAAATCATTTTAACTGCCTCAGTGCCACTCAATTAGTACAAGCCTGCGGCGTGACTCGAGGAAGCCGAGATGCAGCGCCGGGCACGTCGGTGCCACCGGTGAACCGCCGATATGTACGTGGGACTCCTCGCGTGGAGCCTGTGCTGGGCGGCGGCAGGCGGCGTCAAGCCCGCACCGCTTGCCGTTCCCCGCTGCTGCCCAGCTGGCCAGCAGCTGAACGACGACGCGCTGCGGGTATCGGAGCTGACAGCGGCTGCCGCAGCCGCTGCATGCCGCACCGTCGCCGAGCCGACACCCTGGGAGCCGCGCATATATGCGCCGGCGCGCGGTACTTTCCTCGAGGCCGGCCGGCTGCCGGCCCATTGGCGCGTGGCGGATGCGGCGCCGCCCGCCTGCGAGCCGCTGCGCGTGCTGCCCGAGCACGCGGCGCCGTACGCGCTGCTCGCCAACAACGGCTCGATGCTGTTGCGCGGCGCTTCGGTTACACTGCCGCCGACGCGCTACTGCGCGGACGCCGTCGCCGCGCTCGTGTGCGCCGAAGACGCTGCGTGGGCACCCTCCAAGTGTTGCGCCGAGGGCTGGGCGTTCGATGGGGAACGCTGCGTGGAGGATCACGAGCGCGCCAGCGTGGCCGCGGAGGAGCTGCGCGCCCTCGCCAACGGCAGCGCGGTGGGCGCCGGTTGGCCAGTTTGTCCGGAGGGCTCACGCTATTCGGTGGCAGGCGTGCTGCGCGGCGCGCGGCTCGGCGCGGACGGTGCCTTGGACCTGGTGGCAGCAGGCGGCGGCGGCGAGCGGTTAATGGCAGGCGCGTGGTGTGCCGAGGCGGTGGCGGGCGAAGGAGGAACGCGCGTGCTAGCATGCGAGACGGCGGCTCGCTCGCAGCGACCGACGCAGGCGACGCGGCACGCGCTGTATGGCGCGGGGCTGGCGGTGGGCGCGGCGTTCCTGGCTGCAACGCTAGCGGCGGGCTTTGCCCTGCCAGCGGCGCACCACGCGCTGCACTGGCGATGCCAGACGCACTACGTGGCGGCGCTGATGCTGGGTGACGTGCTGCTGGCCGCCACGCAGCTGGCCGGCGACCGCGTGCCGACCGGACTCTGCCGCGCTCTCGGTGAGGATTACGAGTGTCGGCAGTGTGTGCGTGTTCTTGTGGTGTCCTCTCCTTGACCGTGATTCGTTTGTTGCATGTCCGGTTCAGCGGTCTGTATGCACTTCCTGTTCCTGTCAGCGTTCTTCTGGCTCAACACGATGTGCTTCAATATCTGGTGGACTTTCCGGTATGTTTAAAATAATGTAGAATTAGTTTGGTATAAGCGGCTCTTTTATATTATAATAACAATAAAAATGTAGGTACAATAACTCACGAGACTGGAAAAATAATTAAAATCAATAATTATGATTATTAAATTGTCATATTTCCATATCTAAAGCCATCATTCAGCAACCATAATCATTTTCTGTAGCTACTATTGCGGAATATTATGCAGGGTACATTTTTGAAAAAAAAAACAACACGCTGTATTGTATTGCACCATCTGATAATGTCGCTAATAGGGATCAAGTTCTGGGAAGTGTTCACATATTGTGGCTAACTAAAGAAAACCGCTAAATGCTGACAAGCAACTCGACGGCTGCTTCATTTATATGTTGTCTACATAACCATTGACAGCAAAAAATATCAAATCAAATGATTTATGTTTGAATATAGATACGCGCGCTACAGTGTCATTTTACAACCAAATCTTGGATATGTCCATATTCTACCCGGTTTGAGTAAATATGATAATATTGCTGTCTCGCTCATACATTGAGAACATGCAAAGGTAAAATCTGGTATTCACAGCAATACCCTTCCTACACAGTGAGATCAATTACCCAATCGAAAGGGACAGAGCTTTAAAGAAAAAAAAACAAGAGATATTTGCTATACATCAGATTTTTTTTTTGTATACGCATCATTTTATGTTTTATAGCCTTATCTAATAATGGGCAGTTGATTGGACCGTGTGGAAAAGCCTAATAGCGCCACAATCGTTGATTTCCCCGATGGTGTCGTCGCACAGGGACTTCCGGCCGACGAGCCTGGAGCGCGGGCAGGAAGCGTGGCGGCTGCGCGTGTACATGGTGTACGCGTGGGGCGGGCCGCTGCTGGTGGCGGGCGCGGCGGCGCTGCTCGACCGGCTGCCGCCCGCCGCCGCCGCGCCCTTCCTGCGCCCGCGCTTCGCCGTGCAGCGCTGCTGGTTCTACGGCGACATGGAGATCCTCGTCTACTTCTTCGGGCCGGTGGGCGTGCTGTTGCTCGTCAACCTAGCGCTGTTCGTGTCTACTACGCGCCAGCTCACGTGCGGCCTCTGGCGGCGCGACGAAGTCAAGTCCACTTCCGAAAGGTGAGCGCCTTCGCATCGCTATACTCGTTACGTGAACGATCGTTAATTCCAAAGTGCAGCATTTAACTACGCACCCTAAACATCGCAATTTTAACACCTAGTCTCCTCCGCAGGGCGGCTCTGGGGCGCGTGTGCGCCAAGCTGGTGGTGGTGATGGGAGTGACGTGGGGCGCGGACGTGGTGTCGTGGGCGGCGGGCGGGCCGGACTACGTGTGGTACGCGACGGACTTGCTGAACGCGCTGCAGGGAGTGTTCATCTTCCTGGTGGTGGGCTGCCAACCTCACGCGTGGGCGGCGCTGAAGCGTGCGGCGGCGGCGTGCTGCGCGCGCAGCGGCGCCGACGCGGGCGGCGCGAGCGCGCGCGCCACGCACTCCTCCACGCACCTGCCGTCGTGCGGCGAGTCGCTGACGCAGACCACGCCGGCGCCGGCGCAGCAGCCCTCCGCCGCCGCCGCCGCGCCCGCCGCGCCCCCCGCGCCGCCGCGCATCCCCATGGAGACCGTGTGCTGAGTGCGCGCCGCGACCTGACTCGCGATCTGAGCTTTAATAGACTGACGTCTAGTATTAGTGAATATTTATTCTCCAGTATTATTTTGTATTCCCGTAACGATTACGATTGGTGTCGTCGTATGATCGCGTCTCGCTTGTGTATATCGTGTTCGTGTCGAACGAATAATTTTTGTATAGTGTACTGAATCGTACCGAGTGACACTCAGTGAACGTCGTGTGACTGAAATCTTGCCCTGTTAAATTGGTTGGTTGTTGAACAAAAAATAAAAAGTGAATCATTAAAAGCTGTTTTAATCGTTCCCATTGTTTCCGTTAGCCCTGATGCATGAGCGCGCGTTTATATCTTTTGTTCGCGAGCGGCACGATCGGTGGTCGCATCGCAGGTTACATGTCATTTGAGTGGTTTTATTTACACCTGATTCAGAGAGGATAAGGATAAGGACTAACTTTTCAACCTTCGCTTCTTTAGCACATCTGTATTCAGAATTGCTATTTTTTTTTTAAATAAATTTTGTTCCCAACAAAATGATTTTTGTTATTTTTTCAGATGAATTGTTTTTTGTTCATTTCATGTATGAAAAAGGATAAATAGTATAAAAAAGTCAAAACGTTCTTATTTTTCAGCCATACCTTGTATATAATATGTTAATTACCTATGGAATTTTGTATTTTTATCGTTGGGTTAGTATAAATGACTCGCACTGAAGTGTTAGAATATGTTTTAAGAATAGAACAGCTGCACAGCACGCAGCGGCCGCGCTGCTCCCGGAGCGGCAGCAGTGCTCGCGCCGCGCCGCGCACTTCAACGCGTCTCCTTACTTAGGTAGTCGAACATGGCCACGAATCCGGCTCAAACAAAGAAATCGTTTTAAGAAACTAGATTATGCACTATTTATCCTAACCATGACCTTAACCACCAAAGCCTAAACGTAACTACTGAGAAACAATTTTGTACTAGTACACTACAGTACACAGTTGATAGATATACTTATTTAGACTGACTGATTATTAGTAATTAAATAAATAATAATAAATAAATACATATCGCAAGACGAACAATACGGTCCCACACTAAGCAACGCTTGTATTATGGTTACCGTACAATGGCATGAGGGCGAACCCAATATATAATACTTATATAGATATTAAACAACCATTAATCGGGTGCAAACAATCTGGTGTTCATCACATAATGATTGTCCCTATCAGGATTCGAACCTGGGACCCTCAGCGCATATGGTAGATGCTATATCCGATGAATGATGTATGATCACGTTATACCTATTTATTCGAACTATTATTGGGTCGGCGATAATTTCTTGTCACGCTGGTGCATTGAGCTCAACTAAAGATAAAGGGCCCTTGTGCGTACGTCGCGTCGTGCCGCGCGCCGCAACCCGCGCCGCCCCCGCGCCGCCCCGGCCGGACACAAGCGGGTTATCGCGCGACCTTAAGCCCTAGCTAGACCCTTTCCCTACATGCTGCGTGAGCGTAGCACTCGGTATCTACTTCATGTTAAGTTGTAGTCTTCCAAAAAACTGCCTACTGTGTTTTTTTTACTGCTGCTTCAATAGATGTTTACTTGATCCGCCGCTGACCCGCCGCTGCCAGGTCGTCGCGCCGACTCGGTGCTTTCTCGGTGCGGCATATTCAACAAACGCCCACTCATCCATCCATCTCTCACTTTGCGCTCGTCACATCCGCGAGTTACGTCCACTATGAATAAGATTCAAAAAGGTATCTGAACTTTGGGCGGCGCGGGGATCGGCGGAATATTTAGAAAGTAGCCGCGGCGCGGTGTGTGTACGATATTACGCGGCGATTACGATCCTTGCGTAATGCGCAAGTCGAAGCGAACTTTCGCCATCGCCGGCCGCGCCGCACCGAGCCGGACCTCCTGCTGCTCAACAGATATTGCAGTAAGTAATACAATTAGCCGTTTGCACAGGCATGCATTGTAGGTAGAAACTAAACTTCCGGGTCATATCAAGCTTAGGTAACAAAGCAAAAAGCTTTTAGAAACTATGACTGAACAAGATTTTTTGCTTGAGCAGCAACAAGCTGCTATTGCCAACTAACACTATGTATAGACATACCAACTGTTGAGTGTGACCTGTGCAGGACAGTCTGTGGCATGTTATGGCTGACAATGTCCTTATAAAATATTAATAATACCAGCCCTTTTCAATGTCCCACTGTTGGGCTCGGGCCTCCCATCAATACAAAGGGGATCACGCCATCGTCCACCACGCTGGCCCAGTGCGGGTTGGAGGACTTCAAACGTCTTTCGATGGGTTCTCTCAAAGATTTAGATTTCCTCACGATTTTTTCCTTCACCGTTCAGCAAGTGATAATCGTGATTGAAAATGAGATTCACACATGAAATCCAGAATTCTCAGCGATGCGAGCTGGGGTTTCAACCTGCGATCCTCGTTACCAAGGCAAGCGTTATATCAACTTTGCTATCACTGCTTACTGAATGCTTTTTACTTTATGTACTTATAATCTATTATATTTAAATGTAGGTATATAAGTATGTAGATTGTTAGTCATTAAAATTAAGGATATAGGATAAGGAATTATTAGTTTCGCGGCGAGTGGTTCCGCGGGCGCGTGCGACGCAGCGGGGCGGCGCGCGCGGCGGCACGGGGCGGCGCGCGCGGCGGCACGGGGCGGCGCGGCGGCGCGGCGTGCGCGAGCCGGCGAGGGTGAGAAACTTCATACTGTATCAATTTGGCTGAGCGAATATGAGCCGAATGTGAGTAGCTACTACCTAGTTATATCGCCACAGTCATCCAGTTGCCCGGTCCCTTTGTTACCCTAATCAGTTTATTGATATTAACGCTGGACGGTCATATTACGCCACTCTCGCGCCCACTTGCGGCACCTTTGCATTTTTGTTGATGTTACGAACAATGAACAAACCCCATAGTCATAAGCCCTAGAGTTAGTTAGTCAGTAAGCAGTCTTTAACACGATCAGACGATTTGTATTAAAATATTCCAAAATAAATATTTTACAAATCCATTAATCGTTGTTTTAAAAACGCCTCCGCGAGCTCCCAGAAGTTGACTGGCGCAGCCGTTCGAATATTCCGCGAATTTTCCGAATACCGCGCCCATCGAGATCCCAAAATCGGTTTCGTTGGCGATTGGTAATACGTACGAAAACGTGGAAAGACTGAACCTTAAATAAATACGTCTCCCGTGGGAAGCTTGTGGCGCTGTGACTGAGCTGACTCTGGAGGACATGGGATCGAGCAGCTGGTGAGTAGACCTTTTCACCTCCTGTTTTTCATAATATCCGACCTCCTCCATAATTTTCTCCCGGTCAAAATCGTCGGGCTTATTAATTGCGTTTATCTGATTTCGTTTGCACAAAAATCGGCAAATTTGTCATTCTCGTAATTAATTTGTGTAGTGATAAGTGAACTTAAATTTAAATAAATAAGTAAACGTAAATTTAATTAAATAATTAATTGTAAAGTTAGGTAATTAAAGTAAACGTAAATTTAAGTAAAATGGAAGGTATCCAGCTAGTGCAAAAAGAAATTTTATGCATTATCCCTAAATATGACGGTGATGAAAAATTATTGAATCTTTTCATATCGAAGTGCGAGTATGTTCTTAGTGGTAGTAGAATTCCAGGATGTTTAGCGCAAGAAGTGTACTTATTTCACGCTATAAGCGGAAAACTTACGGGTAAAGCCGCGACTCTACTTAGCGATAACCCAAATATAACATCATGGGAAGGTTTAAAAGCGATTCTTACGCAACATTTCGGCGATCCTCGATCGGAGGAGTGTATAGCGATCGAGCTTGAGTCCATGAAACTTAAACAAGGGGAATCATACATCGAGTTTTGTCACAGGATTCAGAATGTTAGAAGTTCGTTGATTGCTAAAGTAATTAGGCTTACTGACGAAGGAATAAAAGCTGCTAAAATGATAATATATAACAACATGGCTTTGAACGTTTTTCTTTTTAATTTACCGGAAGATTTGATTCGAATTGTACGACTGAAAGGTTGTTCCAATCTTGAAAATGCTCTTAGTATTGTGACTGAAGAAATAAACTTTCAGTTCCAATACAATGCGAAAAATAAATTAGTAAAACAAAGTGTATCACAACAACCAAATTTAAATAACAGACCATTGCCCATGACCCAAGGTTTTAGGCCTGCATTTAATGTAGCGCCACCGAATAATAATTTTAGATTCGGTGTTCCACAAGGTAATTTTAAATTTGGCATTCCGCAAAATCAAATTGTTAGACCAAACTTTGCACAGCCAAATAGATTTGCACCCCCTCAAGGCTATCGATTCGGGGCACCCCAAAACCAGGTTCAACGTAATTTCGGACAGGTGCCCTACCAACCGCGCGCACCTTTCGAAACTGGTGGATTTAGGTATGGAATCCCACAACAGCAAGGTTTTAAATTTGGTATTCATAACCAACCCCAGCCAAATTCCAATCAATACAAATTTGGAATAGTGAATCAGCAACAACCACCTAGGCATGTAGATATCGATGTCTCAATGCGTACAGCTCCTGTAAGACAAAACATGACTACTAACGACCTATTTTATATTGAAGAACCAACCCCTTGCCAGGAATATACCTCTGAAAACAATTACGACTACAATAGTTACAATTATAATCCCAATGAAGTCTGTGATGAATATGTAGAGCAGCCTTCTACCGATTGTAATTATGTGCAAAATTATGAGGTCAAACCCGCTAACCAGAATACTGAAAATAAAACAGGAAACAGCCTCGAAAGATGCGGTGAATTGATACATTTAAATTTTTGTGACAGTATCATAAAATTACCACATATTGATATCCCGGAGATCAATTCAAAGTTTCTCATCGATACCGGAAGTAGTCGCTCATTTATAAGTCCTGCGAAAGCTAACGAATTTTTTAACGACTATAAGTACTACGAACCTTTTACAGTCGTTAGCACACATGCTCAGAGCCTGCATAATGAAATAATTCACATCCCATTATTACAGACTTTTAATAGCACACTTCTTCATAAATTCTATATTTACGATGTTGACGGACGATATGACGGACTGATAGGATCTGACCTTTTAAAGAAATTAGCAGCAAACATTGACATGAGAAATCAAATTCTACGGACACATAGCGCAGCTATCCCAATCATTTATGATCCATCTTTGGAGATAAGTGTACCGCCGCGATCTGAGACACGAGTAAAAATTCCAACCAACATACAACACGGAGATGCCATTGTAGACATTGCTAAATTAACTCAGCCTTCATCATCCTGCCTAAAGAAAAATAATAAGATAGACACAACTAAGTACGAATACATAGAGGCGTTTGAAAAATGCAAGGAGCTTTTAACAAACGCTCCGGTCTTACAATTTCCCGATTTTTCTAAACCATTCGTCCTTACGACCGATGCATCTAATTATAAAAGTGGAAAGCAAAATTGTACCGCTGACGCATTATCGCCGATTAATATAAACGCTTTAGGTGAAAATAATGATATTTCTTTGAAGGTTAATTTAGATAAAAAAAATACTGTAATAGAGAAACATGGTGGAGAAACTAAATTTGATATAAATGTAGGAGACACTATATTTACTAAAGGAGTAAATACCAGGCGTAGCAAGGACAAACCGCGATACCAAAAAGCTCAAGTGCAAAGTAATGTCGTACCGAATACTACGCAACATAGGAAAACTAAAGTCCCCATTAAAGACATCAATTGTCCTTCACAAGTTTATACTTTTGGCGGTTCAAGTGATCCACAGCTAGGCTTTTCATCTGCAGCAGATGGACAGGAACCCAAGACTGCTGCCTGTAAAGGAAGGCCAAGCTACCATCAGTCATGATAAATGGACTGTTACTAAAATCCTAGACTTAAAATTAATTTACGACCAATTAGAATTAAATATAAATAGTTATCAGTTTATTCCATCATTTGTAAGATCTAAAGGTTGTTTATTTAATCCGCTTGGCTCGCTTGTAAAGGCGATTACGGGTAATATGATGACGTTATAATGTATGAAAAGTTAATTAAGAATTAAGGACAAAACACGATGGTATAAATAAGAAAATGACAATAATCGCTGAAATGGTGGGTACGATCACAAGAATAGCCAACTCTACAACAAACAATTTCATTCAGTTAGATGAAAACATTCAAGAAATTAATCGTAGTTTAAACAAATCAAAGTTATTACAAACCAGTCATAAAATACATTTATAATATTTTAACAAATAATTTTCAAACACTCTACATCCGACCGAACGAAGTTGAAACAGCTGTTGCTTTTGCTAAAATTAAAATTGCACCAATCTATTATAGACACGTATGAATTAATATTATTGTTGAATTGCCGAAACCGAGAAATTAGTGTATCCAGTAAAGGTTAAAAATATTGTAAAAATAGAGCAATTTATAGAGATAAAGCATATGTAAAACAAAATCAGATAAATTCATTATGCACATTTCATTGATGACAAATGAAGGCCTTAACTATTTTAAGTTGATTCCTTTGCCTGTATATAATGTCAGTAATGACCTAACTACCCTTATCCTACCTAAATATCATAACCTCCTTGTGAAAGGGTCAAAAACCATGCCGCTCTCCCAGTCATGCCGCGAGATCGACGAAGCCCGTTTCTTGCGCTTCGAGAACGATGTTTCGCCGCTGCTGAAAGATGATTGTATTGCCGACCTTATGAAGTTTTCTACAAACATTTCAAGATGCCATCCCGTTCCTGTTAGCATAGACGACGTGAAGATCGACCTTATTCAACCTAATCGCTGGATCGTTTTCGCGAAATCGGAGACGTTGCTAACCAAGTACTGCGAAAATGAGATAACCTAAGAGAGTATTTGTGGAACTTACCTGTTGTCCATGGATGATGACTGTCAAGTTAAAATAAAGGCATTTAATCTTAAAAGACACCAAAGCGAGGGAAAAGCTGTAACTTACCCAAGGTTCCCAGTAATCAACCTGCCCAAAATAAAGACTAGACCATCGGGTATTCAGAAGAAACCTGTCAACCTCAACTCAACGGTATCGATCCTGTCGACATTCGGTTCTTGAATTACTTATTGCAGAAAAGTGAAAGTGAAATTATAAGTGAAAGAGGAAAAGATAAAGGTGTTTTAGATTATAAGAGTGTTAACATAGGAAATATAGTATTTTATGTAATCGTAGTTATTTGTATCATGTTGCTAGCCTGTAAGCATAAAGTTAAGAAAATATGTAAAATAAGGAAAAATCGAGATGATCCTCAACCCTCGGATAATCTCGAACTTACGGAGGGAGGAGTTATATCGCCACAGTCATCCAGTTGCCCGGTCCCTTTGTTACCCTAATCAGTTTATTGATATTAACGCTGGACGGTCATATTACGCCACTCTCGCGCCCACTTGCGGCACCTTTGCATTTTTGTTGATGTTACGAACAATGAACAAACCCCATAGTCATAAGCCCTAGAGTTAGTTAGTCAGTAAGCAGTCTTTAACACGATCAGACGATTTGTATTAAAATATTCCAAAATAAATATTTTACAAATCCATTAATCGTTGTTTTAAAAACGCCTCCGCGAGCTCCCAGAAGTTGACTACCTACTAGACAGTATGGCGGCAGTGTTTGGAGGTCAATATTGGTTTATGTCTTCGAATGTTTTCGCGTCAATATCGTTACAGTAGATATAATATTTTTTCCTATATAAAGCTGCCTCTACCTTTGCAATAGGGAGGTAGAATTTCTCGTGATGATCATGTCTGTGTAGGGATTGTCTCTATCGATTAGCATTATTCATGCCATAGGCAAGGCTGTAGCCAGGATTCCACTCCGGGAGGAATCGAGCTCTGCATCAAAGACAATAAGCCCAACAACAACAATCGGAAAAGAGTCGAAAATATTTTGGAAAGTACCTCTAGGTATAAAACGTTGTATTAGCTGAGGCATTTTCCAAAACTATCCCCGTGCCCTACGACCTTGGCCTTGATTACATGCGTACTGCAACCATTGTATGAAGTAGATTCGGTATGGTGTTCGGCAAGAAGGCAAACGCTATGTTGGCGTATCGATAGTGTAGCGTCTGTGGGTACGTTGCTTCAAAGAGTGCGCAGGCGACGGCGGGGCGCGGGCGGGGGTGCGGCGTGCGCACTGCTTTCTCCGACCAACACCGGTGCGCGGCCGGCTGCTGCGCGTCGAGTCTCGGAAACGTGTCCACGTTTCCGGGCCATAATATAGGTATTGAATTCAGATAATTTTGCTGTATTCGTATGACTGCTGTGTATTACTAATTTTCAATAACACAGCATTGAATATAACATCCTATATACCTATCTGCCTATCTATTAATTTCCAAAGAAATTCAATAATATATGAAAAATAAAGACTTTTAAATTTGACGCATAGTATTCATTATAGATGCTAATTTAAGCAAAGATGTGATTCTAGATTATTTGTGGAAATCTCAACAGGAATAAGCAACGGTTAAAGAGAGTGCAATTGCAGTTGATGCACTGAGGTGTATAGATAGTGAATGGGCACACATTCGCAGCTAGATATTGCTAAACATCTAGGTTGATAACGTTGGGCATGCCGCCTGAGGTATACTTACCCGTACCGTACACCGCGGGAGCTAATGTGCGAGGGCCCGGGGGTGGAGCGCGCAGCGTGCGGGGCGCGGGGCGCGGGCGCGCGGGCGCGCGGGTCTATAATGCCATATGGCGAGTGGTTTACGCGCGCAACATTCCTTGCACCATTGTTATGCAAAATTTTCGCAGAACTATCTCGGGCGTACGCGGAAGATCAACAAAAGGCTTTGTTATAGGAGATTATAAATTCCATGGTAGGACGGCGGCGCGGCGCCCTGGATGTTGTTATCTACGCCTAACAGCAATTGTCAGCGGATACCTACCTGCTGCCCATTTACCTAACATCAGGAATAAAACAATATGAGCCAGCTATGCATTTTTGTAGTACAAAAATATATAGCTATACACCATATAATGGTATCATTACACCTATAATCTCCGAAAGGGGTAGGCAGAGGTGCACTGCAGTGCTCTGACGTGTCACCGATGCGATGGTAGTTGGCCGTAATATGATATGCGCCCTATTACCATTATATCGGCCCAATTCTTGCTCATATGGAGGAGGTTTTCGGCCATATTCCAACCAGGCATTGTTGACCTTTGGTAAACTGCTTTCTTTAGACTAACTCTAACTTCAGATACGAGCAGGTTCTCGCGCAATGTTTGGGTTACTCGAACACGTTGAAAATGAGTTTCAAGTGCATAAAAATCCCAAAAGTGCTACCTGGGGTTTGAACCCGCACATCTTGTTTTTAGGTAAATAATTTACCAACTTGGCTATCACTGTCATTTTTTTTCATTTCACTTTACTGTCTAGACCTTTAACTAAATAACTAGATTTCTTCAAATCGAGTTCCCTAAAGATGGCTAGATCATTCGAGCAGGGCGTACAGTCCCTCAGATAGGTAGGCACCTACACCTTATTTTTTATTGTGCACGAGGTCGTCGTCGCGCAATCAAGGGAGGTGGGGGGGGGGGGGGGGCGCGCCATGCACCACTACACTTGCATCGCGGACCGGTGCGCGTGCAGCGATCATGGCATGCGGCTGGCTGGCTCGCCTTGCGTTGCGCCCGCGCCCGCCCCCCTTAGCACTCGGCTCATCATCGGGCACGTACCCTCATATGGGCCAGTGGAATGCTAGTGTGCCGCACCTTAGCTGTTGAGTTTGGGCCCGTCATTAACATTATTCTTGCGTCTCGTCTCAAAATATCTATTGCGACTACATATATGTAGCACGTGGCATTAAATCTTATAGCTAAATAAGTGAATTTTCTATATCATTTGGCTTCTATCTATCTATATGTGGGTGAGTCAGCCCGCCGCCGCCCGCGCCGGTGTGAGGCAAAAGCAGCGCACTGACCATTGATACGCGGCTGTACCCGCGCAAACAAATCGACGTGAGCAGAATCAATAAGTAGATAAAATTGATCCCCGAGACCACTATAGTGCATAGTGGTCTCGGGGATCAATTTTATCTACAGCATATGCAGATCGAGATGACGTCTCAATTTTGTTTATCAACGCTTTAAACGGAGGGGGCACTTACTAGGACAAACAAGCCTGAACGTAGCGTTCCCTATACTTTTTGTCAAAACTTTAAAATTGAAATAGAAACAGTCAGCCCTAGTTAAATATCTGATTAACTTAGTACTTTCTTGTATAATTCAAGCTATATGCGTAGTGATTCTATGGCTTATTGCCGGTGGAAGTGAGTACGTGTCCAAACGCTCTCAAACTTCGTAACTGTTGACAAAAGATGCCTC
The DNA here is from genome assembly GCA_905404115.1 of Pheosia gnoma. Taxonomy (NCBI): domain Eukaryota; kingdom Metazoa; phylum Arthropoda; class Insecta; order Lepidoptera; family Notodontidae; genus Pheosia; species Pheosia gnoma. The sequence goes on from FR989897.1 coordinate 44,343, forward strand.
AGCACACCTTATTGAGCTCCATTCAATTGAATCCGGCCTTATCCGCGAAGCGCGCGTGCGGACCTGTCACATCGCCAATAAGTAACATGTATGCCCATATATTTACCTCGCAACTCTATTTTTGATCCATTCATACCTACTATCATATATATGTGGATACAAATACATAACCATACTTGTTAATATTAGCTATATTACACAATATTTATAAATTGTTCGTCAATCATTGACATCTAGTTCTGGACTAGTAGGTCAAATGAATCGTATTCATCAAAACTACTTATTTTCTATTTCTGTTGAAAAGTCGCATGCAATTTATTAAGGAGGCAAGTTTGCCTACGTTTAGTGACTCTACATTTTGTGTCTACTGTGTATGACATCGAATCCTATATCGCAAGGATATCTCCCACCCAATATGTGATCTATGAGATTGTCATAATATTTGCGAATGTGCAGCGCTAATGTACGTGTACATGGTACACATGGCGCGATACACATTGGCACCGCCGTCACGCACGCCTCACCTGTAAGCCAATCCTCGGCATGTCCCGGACTGGGGATAACATAATTGTCCTGGAACCTGCGACGAATTTAACCAAAATTATGAATAGGAAGAGTTGAAAGGAAATTATACATTTCTCTCCATCCACTGTAAAGCAGGTGTCAAAAATTAATTGCCACGTTTATGGTGCAGCGTAGATAAGAATAGCTTGTTGGCAGCATAGCCAACTTAGGACCTCACTGAATTGTGGCCGTACCTACACAGTTTAACAAGTTTTAGTTTTATCATGTTACGTGTTTGCGATAGTTCAATGAACGATTTCGTGGCGCGGCGATGATGTGCTGAAATGATGGCGACCCACTTACTGCGAGCAACTCCAATGCGATAATGCTCGTGTAATTAAAGATACTAAGTTGATTTATTCGTTGATTGATATTAAGGTAATAGGTAAGGTGGCATTAATTGCCTCGTTTGCCATGCGCATGCAGTGTGTCTGCGTAAGGAGCCTTCGGCGGAGCGACGTCCGCCTCGTCTGGTCCAGTTTCCACGTTCGGCGCACCCAGGAACACTGGAAGATTGAGAACCTGTCGATGGGATATCATCCTTACATCTTGACTATTTAGAGCTCGGAAAGACAGTAAACTATGCGCTTTATTGTATACGTACGTAGGTAAGGTCATCTACCCAAAACTCGCAAAAAAGGTATTAGGATAATCTTTAGGAATTTCTCGTCTCAGACTAGTATGTACATAATCTTTCCATTTATTGAACATATTTGGGTGACTGAAATGTCTTTAGATTTCACGGACTTCTCTTTTTAAGCTCGGAAGAGGTATTTCCAGAAGCCTACATCCAAGTAGTTGCAGGACGAGTCTACGTGATCATGTCATGTCCCACGCAGCGTTCGTTATCAAGTAGGTTAAGTAATGTGAGAGTGGTGAGCGCGGCTCATTAGTCGCGCTATATAAGCTATCTCGTGAGGAGCTGCGCGGGCACATGTACCGCGGCGCCACGCGACGCGACGCGCCGATGACGTCACACATGTTAACGTCACTCAACAGAGAGCGACACCAATCACCACCGCTGTTCCGTAACTACCACTCACGATAAACTTTATGTTATGACATTCGCATTCGGATTCCAGCAATACAACTAAATAATATGTTCGTGAGGTGGGGTCTTTTTCACAATGAGACTTTTCCCACGCTGAGAGCTTTTTCCACCACTTATTTTATATGATTTGTATGGAACCTCTGTCAAAATGTTCCATACAAATTGATGAAACCTACTTATGGTTTAATCAACAATAGTGAAACTCTTCAAATAAAATTGGGATCTAATCTGTGTTGATGAGTTATATGAGTATGTATACGTAGAATAGTCGGATTCCATTCCGGAAATACAATAAAAACAAAACGATCAATGTTTCATATGAAGATATCGGGGAATAAAGGACGTTCAACTGCACCAGCAGTGCGGTCCCGGGCCTGAGCAGGGCCTCGCGCCGGCCTGCTCGGACGTGCTCTAATTACAATCCATCTTGTGCGGACGCGCACATCCTGCGCCTAATCGCTGGACATTCTTGATAACATCGTCCGATTAACGCCTCATTCAAGCCGACTACTACCATTGGGTTGCAATTAACGAGGTATCCGGTCTTTAGTCAACATTTACTTTTAAATCTCGACCTTAAATTAAAGACTAAGTATTTTTTTTAACGTTTACTGGCGATTACCTTTACCGCAAAGGCTTGCTACATTAATAGAGTCTCGTGCATGTATCGTTAACTCAAGCAAAAAAATGTCTTAAGTGGGCAGGGAGTAAGACTCAGTACATGTGCGAGCTGTGGCCAGCTCAGATCAACGCCCCATTTATAGCGTGTTACAGTGGATCCTTTGTGCAACCGCACATGGCCGGACTTGCAGTCAAGAGAGTTGTGTGTCACTCTAATGCATACTCTAATGTTATCTTTGAATGTTATTATTATTTTATGTTGTGAAGATCAAAATGGCGAAGCAAAAACAATACAATTTAATGTCATTGAATGTGTCTATGATATTGCTTATGTACCTAGTATTGTGTACGATTATGTGTAATGTTTTGTCAATATTAACAATTTGAGCAATTAAAAACGGATTCGATAAAGCTTTAGGTCAATTAAATACCTATTAATGTATTAGTGTTGGATTCAACTTATCGCAAGGCGTTCTATTTCAACGTGTGTGTTATTCACCACTAGTGACTAAGTTAACGGAAGGATTGGAAGTGAGCCTGTAGGAGCCTGCAGCTTGCTCCGGGCCTCGTCGGCGCAGCCACACAGTGCAACTAATACCTCAAGCTGGTTGTGAAACAACAGACGAGCCAACATAATAGAATCACGTTTGCATCGAGCGGTGTCGTAATACAGAAAACATTATCTTGCACATCATTAAGATAATCAATTAATGGTTGATTGCTGAACATTGATTTGATAACGTTACATATTTACGTAGTTCTAATACGGTAGGGTATTCTAATAAAAGGGTTTCCTAACCTAATGAAGTTAAAGTATCAAATATAACAACATTATTATTACTTTATAGACCCAAATTTATCGTTTTTGTTCACCACTAAGCATGAAACGTTTGAATGCAATATGAACAAGATCCTTAAAATAATAATGCTACCTGGATATAATATATTACTAAATTGTACCTAATACTATTTACATATCATTAGAAATAAGCTGATTATGTTAATCGGAAACAATTGCGCCACTTCCGTTCCGTGGTGACCCTGCATTTGTGGCAGCCCATAGGATTGCGACACAGGGCACTAATGACTAATCATTGCAATCCAAAACTGCTGGCGACTTCCACTATTTGCTGGAATGTTTATTAATCAACAACAATAAAGGTTAATTCAAGTGCTTGATTGTTTATTGTAGATCCCAGTGAACTTGTATATACATAAGCCAAATTGATCTTCTATATGTATTGTTATATATTCCGAGAGGGAGTTTTTATAGATTGAGAGAGCAGTTTATGGATCAGACAACTATCAAGACTTTCTAGCCGAGCTAAGAGTTTCAAATTCAAAGGATATTTATTGTCGTGAGAGCGTCGCCGCGTCAGTTTATCTTATATTCAAATAATATGGGCACCATGCCCTATATAACCCTACCCTATAAAAAAAAATCGAAATCATTGTTTTTTTTTTTTACAAAATCGATCAAAGTCAAAATCATCGCTGTATCTAAGATGCCACTGCGCAATGTTGGTTACCATCTGGCGTTGTTAACGCTCGTATATCTCGACATCTTCTTTAAATATTTATACGTCGATTCAGGTAGCAAGGGTGTTGCGGCGCCTGCTCAAAGGCCTGATACTCAAATCGCGCCAATTGTAAAAAACGTTGATATCTATGACCTACTCCCTAGTCTATGATTCTATGATTATTATTAAAAACAAAAAATATATATATTGTAACCTAAAAAACTTCTGAATAAAAAAACGAAATAAAAAAAAGGAAATTATTTCTTTCAAATGTCCTCGTGAGACATAAATTGGCGACCGTGACAGGACAGTAAAGCAATTTACTGTCCGGAATTAAAGGTCTGCCACCGCGCGTTCAACAAAGTTCTACAAACAATTCGGTAGGCGCGAATGCCCGTGTAGCAGATTTTGGAGCCTGTAGATGGAGTAGAAGCCTGGAGCCTGGATGTCCATCAATTACGAGGCTGATGAGCAGACGCAGCGACGAAAACTGCGCCTCACCGCCCGTCGAACATCATCAGATGAGTGCCCTGGTTTTTTTCTTCCTCCCCTATCCTACCTAAATACATTTCAAAACCCATCAAAATCCATTCCAAAACCCATCAAAATCCATTTAATATACTAAAACAACATCACACTAGCGTTTCCTACATGCAAATAGCGTTATTATTGTACTTAAATTGCATAAAACTAGGTTTTTTCACTTTCACATTAAACTACATTTTATTATAAAAATAAAATTATCTTTGGTCCAAATTCATTTAAGTATCATCAAAATATCGAATATTTCGATTAATTCATTTAGTTTTCGTTTCGTATATTTTGTTTATTTTCAAAATTAAAGCCCAAATAGTCTTCGTTCTGTGTCCGTCGTACATAATTCTCATACGATTTCGCCGACTATTCCAGGAATTTCACCGCCGTGACTCATCGTCATTCCGGCGTGTAACCTTCACCCCGGTCTTGTTTTGGGCCTGCCGTGCATGCCCAGAGCAGAGTTCTCGATCGGCAAGTGACACCGAATGAGGATCGTGAGCTGGTTTATTGATCATAATTTTCATAAAAACTTTCACCTATTACGTATGCGAATAGAAATCAGTTGCATTGGACTTTTCATATTGTTTGGTTAACATTAACGTTAAAAATACTTAACAGTTTCTTAAGAAAATCTTTATTCATTAAGCACCTTCACGCCTGCATTCTCGAAGGGATAGGCAGAGGTGAATACTTAATAAGAATTAATTATTGATTTTGCTAAAATTAATATTTCAATATACATTAACTATATTTTTTTTTTACTTGTTCAGTGCTTTGATTTGTTCACAACAATGTCTCAAGCTGAAAAGTCCAGTGCCGAAACTGCCTTAAAGCAGTTACTAGTTCAGCGTAGCTCAGTCAAGGGGCAAGTGACAAAATTCAAAAACTATTTAAATATTATTACAACTAATCCTAAACCCACCCCTGTTGAGCTGACTGAGTTAACTATTAAACTGAGTCGAGTTGAGGAATTATCTACTAAATTTAATAAATTGCAAGGAGATATTGAGAGTCTAAATTCTGAAAATGTTTCCGCTGAGCTTGATGAGCGGGAGATCATTGAAAATGACATCATTCGTAGTATTGCTACAGCTAAAATATTTCTTCAAGAACACGATCTTCCTCCATCTGAGTCGAGACGTAATACCGTACATGACAACTCAGACTTTGGTTTTAAATTGCCTAAAATTCAGGTATCTAAATTCAATGGATCATACTTTCATTGGTTGGAGTTTCGTGACACATTTTTGAGCCTTGTACACAACAATGAGCGGATTTCCCCTATACACAAATTCCATTACTTGGTATCCTATTGGAAGGAGATGCAGCCCGTGTCATATCCAACCTGGAAGTGTCCTCCGACAACTATAATGATGCCTGGCGTTTGTTATGCGGGCGTTACGATAACAAAAGGTTACTCATCAACCATCACCTAAATTCTCTATTTAATGTACAACCCTTTTCTCGTGAATCAGAAAACACATTACGATTCTTAGTAGATCACGTAACGAAAAATCTTCGTGCCCTTTCTAGTCTAGGGCAGCCCACCGAGCACTGGGACCTACTTATAATTCATATGCTTGCTTCAAAATTGGACACACAGACGTTAACTAAATGGGAAGAACAGCGTAATGGCCATGAGAATGTCCCTACATTAGAACAATTTAAAAAATTCTTGATAAATCGTGCTGATATGCTTGAAGCTTTAAATCGCAACAGATCCAACAGTTCATCTAAGGGACCCACAGTTCGATCTTCAGGCAACTCCAATGCCAACTACCGTAGTACGGAACGTCCTCAGTTCACCAAGTCATTTGCCAATACGAACAATACTCAAGTTTGCATTATTTGTGGTAAGGACCACAGAATATATGACTGTCCCGTTTTTAAGTCGAAGAATATTCGCGAAAAATATGCCGATGTTTCAAAATATAAGTTATGTGTCAATTGCCTTAGACAGGGTCACCCTGTTGGTGAATGTCGTTTGGGTCCTTGTCGTAATTGCCAAAAGAAGCACAACTCACTACTTCATGACTTGGAATCTTCATCAAACACCGAGCATTCTGAAACATTAGTTAATTTCTCTACCAAGCAAGTCGAGCCTCAAGTTCTCTTATCAACCGCTTTGGTGAAGATTTCCAACCCCGAAACTAATAAAACCGAAATCTTTCGCGCATTACTAGACTGTGGCAGCCAAGCTTCATTTATTACCCGATCTCTAAAACATAAATTATCACTTACCTGTAATCCTATTACCTCCATAAATGTTATTGGGATAGGCAATCAAGCAAACAACATGGTCAATGAAACATGTGTAACAAGGCTACAATCTATGCGTGATCCTTTTAATACTACTGTCTCATGTTTTGTCCTAGATGAACTCACTGGAGACTTACCTAAATTGCCTGTAAATGTACAAAACTTAAATTTGCCCAAAAACATACTACTTGCCGATCCTGATTTTGACAAGCCAGCACCAATTGACATGTTGATTGGTGCCGATGTCTTTTGGAAGATTTTAGGTAATGAACGAAAATCATTGGGTCCTACGAACCCCCAACTTGTACACTCTAAATTAGGCTGGCTAGTCGCCGGACCTATTAATTCCTATATTCATACAAAATTCATAAATTGCAATTATGTCCAATCTCAAAATTCATTCCATGATTCTGATATTGATAAGTCACTTGCTAAATTCTGGGAACTCGAAGAGTTACCCCCTAAATCCATTCTAAGTGACAACGATAGGGAGTGTGAAAGTCATTTCATTACCCATACCTTTCGTCTAAATACAGGCAGATTCTGTGTCAGATTACCACTAAAGGAATCACCAGACTGTTTAGGTAATTCATATAATTTAGCAAAAAAACGTTTATTAAATCTCGAAAAGAGATTTCGCAAAAATCCAGTTCTGAAATCCCAGTATGTCGACTTTATTAACGAATACGCAGATTTAGGACATCTTTCCCATTCTAAAGTTCATAATCCAATTTCATCTTATTTTCTTTGTCATCACGCCGTCTTCAAGGAAGGTAGTGAATCCACCAAGATCCGAGTTGTGTTCGACGGCTCCCCTCCCACCACCTCTGGCTTCTCTGTCAATGATATCCAACGAGTGGGTCCAAACATTCAAGATTCGCTTTTCTCCATACTTTTGAGGGCACGTCAGCACAAATATCTCTTAATCGGAGATATCGAGAAGATGTACCGGCAAGTAAATGTGCACGAAGACGATCGCAACCTTCAATTAATTTTGTGGAGAGAGAATGAATCTAAACCTATACAAACATTACAACTGAACACTATCACTTACGGTACCGCAAGTGCTAGCTACTTGAGCACCCGATGTTTATGGCAGCTGGGTGAAGAGTGTGGGAGTGCCTTAATAAAGGCTATAATACAAAATGATTTCTTTGTCGACGATTTAATTACCGGCTGTAATGACAAAAATGAATTACTTTTTATCCAAAATTCAATTGCTAATATTCTAAAATCAGCGTGTTTCAAATTAAGAAAATACAAATCAAACATACCTGAAATTTTCGATAACTTCTTAGATATAGATGTACATGATGACTTATCGTTGAGCGAATCTTCTAGCACGCTCGGACTGGGCTGGAATCCAGCTAGCGATTGTTTTCATTTTCCTGTAAAAATAAAACCTGAAAATCATAATATTATCATTACCAAAAGATACATAATGTCAAAATCACTAAAAATATTCGATCCTTTGGGCATACTCAGTCCATGCACTGTTCAATCTAAAATGATTTTACAAAAACTATGGTTACATAAATGCGACTGGGATGAACCTGTGCAACAAGACATTGAACAGACTTGGAATGAATTTGCCCAACACTTACCTACGTTGTCGATCCTCCAAATCCCTCGAAGAGTTGTCTGTGACTTACCTGTTTCAGTGGAACTGCATACCTTTAGTGACGCCTCGCAGCTAGCATATGGTGCGTGCGTTTATGTTAGATCCGTTAGCTGTAATAACGAAGTTACTGTTCGATTGTTATGTGCTAAATCCAAGGTTGCCCCACTAAAGCCCACTACGATCCCACGTCTAGAGTTATGCGCGGCCTTGTTGGCTGCTCGGCTATCCAAGTCTGTCCTAGATTCTATCCGGTCTGAGCCGACTCGAACCTTCCATTGGTGTGACTCTAGCATAGTGCTTAGTTGGTTGAACGGAAATCCCATGAAATGCAAAACATTTGTTGCCAATCGTCTTGGTGAAATACTTGAGACAACCCTACCATCTTCTTGGCGTTATGTGCCTACAGCTGACAATCCAGCAGATCTAATATCCAGAGGAATGAGAGCTGATCTTCTTCGCGAATCCGAACTCTGGTGGTCTGGACCTCGATTCTTGAGTGAAGACGAGTCAGAGTGGCCCACTTTGAAACCTAGCCCACCTGACGATTTACCTGAAATAAAATCAAACACACTTGTTGTATTAAATCCTATTATCACCATTCAAAACTATTCAAACTTAAACAACCTTCAAAGAGTTCTAGCTTATGTAAAGCGATTTGCATTTAATCTAAGGAGCCGTGACAGACGGTCAGGTAAATTGACCGTCGATGAATTAACTGAATCTTTTCATTACCTTTGTTCCGTGGCTCAGCAACAATCCTTTCCTCTTGAATACAAGGCGCTTCTTCAAAACAAACCTCTAGACAACAAATCCAAGATTATATCCTTGTCTCCTTTTATGCATAACAATCTAATTCGAGTCGGTGGTCGTTTGGACGCCTCTGATTATGAATACAACAAAAAACATCCTATTCTGCTTGATTCTTCACATCATTTAACAAAATTGATTTTTACTCGAGAACATTTATGTACCATGCATGCTGCTCCTCAATTACTTTTAGCCACCGTGAGAGAAAACATTTGGCCTATAAACGGTAGACGTTTAGCTCGAAGTACAGTACATAATTGTGTTAGGTGCAGACGTTTAAACGCTAAAACATTAAATCCAAAAATGGGTAACCTTCCCTCGCAACGCATAACGCCCAATTTCCCATTTACTTCTGTCGGTGTAGACTTCGCGGGTCCTTTTATTATTTTAAATCGCAAAGGACGTGGTGCGAAGACTCAAAAATGCTACCTGTGCCTATTTGTTTGTTTGCGCTATAAATGTCTTCATTTGGAGGCAGTTTGTGATCTATCTAAGGATGCATTTTTAATGACCTTGCGAAGATTTGTTGCTCGACGCGGTAAACCAGCGGAAATATTTTGTGATAACGGCCGGAATTTTGTGGCCGCCGCCAAAGATTTATCTCATTTTCTTAAAAATAATCAAGACTCAATATCTGACCATGCAATTCAGCAAGGTATTCAATTTATATTTTCGCCAGCTTACGCCCCTCATTTCGGTGGAATTTGGGAGGCCGGAGTGAAGTCAGCTAAATTTCACATAAGGCGTGTAATGGGCACTAATCATTTGACTTTTGAAGAAATTCAAACTCTATTTTCTCAAGTGGAGGCGATTCTAAACAGCCGTCCCTTATATCCCCTCTCATCATCCCCTAATGACTTCCTTCCACTCACCCCAGGGCACTTCATTATCGGCAGACCCCTCATCGCAGCGCCGTCACCAAAATACGAAGACTTAACCCGAAATTATCATCAGCGATACGCTCGTCTAGAGCAAATGCATCATCACTTCTGGCAAAGATGGAAAAGGGAGTACATATCAGAGCTTCAGCAGAGGACAAAATGGAAGACCAATATGTCTCGTCTTAGCATTGGAGATTTGGTGTTAATAGAAGAGGACAACACTCCACCACTATGCTGGCAACTCGGAAGAGTACTAAAATTGTTCCCGGGTGCCGACGGAATCTCCAGAGTGGCAGATTTGACTACAGCGCGAGGCTGCGTACGTCGTCCCCTGGTGCGCCTCTGCCCTTTGCTACCTGAGGAAAACCCTGCGATCCAGCCTAGTTGAAAAACTTCTTTCAACGGGGGGAGGATGTTGCGGCGCCTGCTCAAAGGCCTGATACTCAAATCGCGCCAATTGTAAAAAACGTTGATATCTATGACCTACTCCCTAGTCTATGATTCTATGATTATTATTAAAAACAAAAAATATATATATTGTAACCTAAAAAACTTCTGAATAAAAAAACGAAATAAAAAAAAGGAAATTATTTCTTTCAAATGTCCTCGTGAGACAAAGGGTATCCCGGACACCGATTTATATTCAAACTTAATATTGTGGAAATTTAAGACTAAAATAGATGTAGACTACCTCCGCTGCTCCGGATAGAAACATGGCCAGTGTCAAGGCGATCCTCCTGTGACGCGTCGCCGCGTCGTCGTCGTCCCGCGGCGCGGCGCCGAATCTTTTCACAAATCTGATGAGATTTGTGAAAAATGTCTTATGAATTGGGTCGTTGCTAGTTTAGCGCGGAGGGACGGAAGGGATAAATTGATCTCACATTTCAGAGATAATTGCGTTATAGACTGTCCTTGAATCGCAAATATCGCACTTACCTGCCTACCGTATTAATGTCGCAAGCCGCGAGTAATGGGGCCGCGAGTACGAGTGCGCGGTGTGCGTAATTTGACATCAGTGTAATTTATTGCCAACGAGTACCTAGTTGCACAACATGTTGTGATTTTGATGTGGGTCACCGCCGCGGTGGCCGCGGTGGCGCGCGTATTATGTAAACAAAGATCCGCTTATGATTCATCCAACGCGCTCTCGGACACTGAGTCGACAAAAATGACCATTTTGCTTGGTCAGTGGCAGATGTCTTCACAGTACGACTCTATGCGACAGGTCGCAACGTCACATATGGCAGCATAAAACCGAACCATCCTTATAAGATATTGCGAGCGAGTGCGATGCGTCATTGTGTCCTAATACCTACCAATCCATTTTTAAACGCTCCAAAATAGCGATACTTAGTTCTCTTCTGGGTTCTAACTTCTGGCTATTAGTCAGACTGAATAGATTTTTTTTCAAAACACTTGACCGTGAAACACCTCCCATATTGACTAAAAGTTATAATCATGTCCGTCCCACTTAATAATTCGTATCTCTTAATCTCAATAACACTTGCGGGTGAAGGCATGTGGATAAGTCAGGGCTGCTTGCGTTGATATTTACAATGGGTAGTTAATTATAAAAGCGAGTAAATTTGTCATCACAATATCTTGGTGGCTATTCGCAGTACAGTCATCATAACGATCAAGAGCTATAGTTGACTCCCTATTAAGTTATCGGTAGAATCATTCATTACATTTTCGCAGTTAGGATATTAGTAGCTTCTCATACTTTATCTTTACATACTGCGCTATGTTTTACGTTCAAGTCACAGGACCATAACAGTATTAGTGAATATTCCACTTAAAGTGGAATTGTCTTCATTTCTCATAATGGTATAAACATAGTAGGTCATCTCGTGGAATCGTGGCGAGAGTGGCGTTTGCCAAGGTTTTGTCGCGTAATCAGTGAGCTAAATGAGAGGTACCTCTGCAAGTCGATGAGTACACAAGGCGCATAACCGTTACGCGGTGTCACGCATGCATTTTTTACACAATCTTTACTTGATTTGCATAAGAATGTTCGACGAAGCTCTTGCGCAGGACGACGTGTGGCGGATGCGGCGCGGCGCGGCGGCGCGGCAGCGCGGGCGGCAGCGGTGCCGGCGCGCTTCCTCGCCGCAGCTTTGGGCACACACTTGGCAATATCCGCATTGCGCGGTGTCTCACGTCGCCCGCGGGTCATTGTAATTGGCGGCGGCGACATGTATGTCACAGAAAATGAAAGATTGCGACGCACTTTTATTATGGAAATACATTATTTGGATGTCGGATGTAGGCGACTCAAATGATTACTCGCATTGAACAAAATGTTCAACAGTAATAATATTAGATCACATAATTGATTGATGTATTCATGATCTAGTGATGGAAGCGCAGCATAAATACTGAAAGGATCTCTTATTACACTGTGTGTGTATTTAGCAAGAGAGGTGTCATTACCGCCAAATCAGCTTCGCTGGAATTGAAGAAACTTATTTACCTATTTTAACTTAACTAGGTACCTACTTAAGATTATTCAAGTGAATCACACAAAGCCGATATAAGTGGAAGTCGCGTCGGTGCGATGTGACGACGAAGGTCGCCGCCGTGCGCGGTGTCCAGCCGCTATCAGCGGCTCTATTTATAGCGCAGCTATTTCAAACGCGCTGGTATTCACTAATAGCCGCACGGAATTGTCCCTGCGGCTGTGCTTATACGCTTCTACATTATGGAACCGAGCGTGCCTTATTTGTCTTAGTGCGCAGGCGCAGCGCAGGCTGCCAACTATAGCCGCAGAATACTTCTCAGAATTATACAATTGCAAAAATTACATTGACACCGATACATGTTGTATGAAAGGCATATATTCTCCGCTGCGAAGGCATGACATGAACTTATGTCTTGGCTATTAATTATAATATTACTTAGTAAGATTACGCTGCGTATTTATTTATATACACTGGCTACCAGCAATGAACTGAATACTTACCGTCAACTATTCGAACACAATATTATTTAGTAGTTCTATACAAGCTTGTACAATAATTGATTCTACAAGAAGCAGAACACGCTACTGAGGTGTTTGTCTTAATTGTATGTATTTTCATACAATTGGTTGTGAGCTCTTTAGCTGCGTTCCCACAGTTCATAGTACCGTACTGGAGACGTTATTGCCCCTTATCGTCAAACAGTATATCTGCCAAGACATCATCTTGTTTGATCACAACAAGACGCCAAAAGTATTCAATCAATATCACGCGTCTCGCTCGAGTAGGAACAGAGAATATGAACAAGTATGCATTGTCGGCGAAATATTTTGCAGTTTCTCTGATTTTCTTCGATATGTGCTTATAATCTTTTAGTTTTATTTCAGAACTGATCTTCTGTGTCATTTCTTAAATGCTGGGTTACAGCTGTGAAATAAATGACACCCAATTTCAAAAAGACCTCGACGAACAAGTGACCCAGATGCTGGGATCCTTTCCCCTTCGTTTTTATAGTAGGTGATACATGCATACGGTATGTATAAGCTGATATGTGTTGTTTATAATAACCTATCCAAGTATTTACGTTTATAATAACCTATCCAAGGTGTCGCAGTGTTTGGCCTCGGTCACGCTGCGGCGGCGCGGGCGCAGCGCTGCGTGATCTTAACAACTCTACCGTATTCAGAACGAGCCAGCGCAGCGGTCCCGTTGGACGGAGAGCTGTGTTTGTTGCGACCTCTACAGTATTGCTGATGTTTTGAGAAATGTAGCTTTGTAATTGGTTCTTATGTCTTTGTCTAGCTGTAACAATCATTGGCTCTACTACAAGACGATAGCTTACAGTTATTTCAGTTAATTTGAATGATCAGGTGTCAAAATCATGTGTTCATTCTTCTTAATTGTAGTAGTAAGATAGTAAATAAATATTGTCTCATACAGTAGGTATACATATACTTATTTTATTTATAGCTGCTGTTTGCTCTTCGCGTAATGACCGACAATTTTTGCAACGAACGGTGCCGGGTGATGATTTTCTTGATACAACTTACTCAGCTAAATTAATAATATTTTTAGGAAAACAGCTATAAGGTAAGGTTTTTGTATAGTACGCATATATGTCTGACGACAATGTCAGATTAGGTTGGATCACGTATTATTTTTTCGCATTCTTATGTATAATCTATAGGATGGAGTGGAAACGGTAATGTATACTCGTGCAGTTTACATTTAATAAGGTACCAACACATATACATTTGTCACATTAGTGTCATTTGTGAAGTGAATGTGCACGTGTGGAGGGCATTGTCGCTACCGCCGCGGCGCCGCGTGCGGCCGCGCTGCCAACATCCGCTCGTCTCGCGCTCGTCTCGACACGGCGCATCGAAATTAGCTAACAACGCCGCACAGCCGCGCTCAAGGAAAACGTTTCACTACCTATAAAACCTATGATAAATTTTCTCTAATTTGTACCATTATTAAAGCTTAAAGAAACTCTATCTTATCGACTGAAGAGGACAGGGAGTCATTATAATATACTTAGTAAAGGAATCTACGGTGGGTGCATCGCCGCCGGCAGTAGTTTTTGCTTTACTGTCGATAATGGGAAAGGTAATTATAGTTTGTTTTTTATTGGCATCGTAGTATACTTATGGCTGCAAAGCAAAAAACCTGAGTAATGGTGGTGAGCGATACAAGCGAGGAACAACCACAGTAAAATCAGCCAGGCTCAGAAGACAAAATCAAAAAGAATAAAACACATCTGGATGCGCTATAAGAAATAGCACAGCTGATAGCTCGCTGCTGGCAGAGCTCCTCGCGTCGTCAAGCAAAGAACTAAGTTCGAGGCCGATCGGTTCTGAGCGAGTTATGCAAGACGATCTGTTACAAAGCACCGATGACAGGCCATTCAGTGTCTTCGTTAGAATTGTTGTTACACTTGCGTATTGTTATAGAACAATGGCATTGAACTAACTGCAGTTGTATAATAGACATTACATAATGGTTTGTTGATAAATGCAGGATCCTAATGTCTTTATAACTCAATTCTCGATTAATGAGAGGTAACTTTCGTTTAAAAAATACTAGTTGTTTTACGACTTAAGCGGAGTGTTCTAATTATATCTCGCAAATGGTACTAAGATTAACAGACAGATCCCTAAAAATGAGTCGGTTGGCGTGCGCTGCTGACGGATGTACAACATCAGCTCATAGTTCCTAGAACCCGTCCTATCAGTCAATTAGAGGGATAATTAGAGAGTGGGTGGTGAGCGGGGCTGCGCGGGCTGCGCGGGCGGCGGGGTGCGGTGGATGTCGTCGTCGCTGTCGTCGAGATTCAATTACTCGTCATTAAGTTATTGTAGTGGTCTTAACTGGCGCTTCCTCCTCACGCGGCTAACAATAGCGGCCGAGAGCGCGCACCGCTCTGTCGATAAACCGATGACACACCGATGATTAATTAAAGCTTCCTGGAAATTACGTTGATTTGAGTTCCAAAGTACCTAGTACTTAATAGAGTAGTTTTCAGAACTCGGTGAGGTTATCGTTATAAGTATGGTTGGATACATTTCTGTAATTTCTTAATGTATCAGGGAGTAGCAGTGCCCGGGACCTCGTCTTTTGTTTCTGGCTGTCCTGGGCTCCCCGGTACAGTCAGTACTATTTTTATTAGAGTGATACACCCCCGACATACATACAATCCTAAAACTTTACTTCTTTATAATATTAGTGTAGATAAGGAGAGTTGGTAACATATAAAACATATCTCTCTCTGAATAACTTTATGATCTACTCTACTGTCTCTGATTGTATTTCTTAATTGTACCTCATTACGTATCTGCTGGTAGGTAGTTCGATAGCGCAGGACTCGGTGCCCCAGCCAAGGGCACAGGATAGATAATAGCCAGGGAGTGCAGTGTTCGCATTCCTCTCGTGTCACGTGCCGGGTAGAAGGCGGCGCCGAGCCGTCATTATCGGCATTTGTTCATTTTGCGCCATCACCGCAAGCTTGCGGCTCACCACAGCGACATTGCTGGCTTGTAACGCGGCACTAGGCTTAATAGACTCCTAAAATAAAACGGTAAACCGATATACTAGCCTAAATAGCAGAAACAATAATAAAATGGTGAATCAACGAGTTTGCGTGTAATACGCCTGTATAGAGGCGAAAATGCAACTCCCTCGCGAGTGACACGGGGTTGATATGTTTTTGGTGCATAACCCTCTTTATTTTTATGTTCGGTATTTTACGAATTTTGCCATTCGGTTCATTGTTTTAGATATCCTTATGTGGAGCTAATGGCTGGACGGGACACCAATAGATCGATGGTTTTGAATACTGTAGGAATGAGATCCACACATATCAGAAATATATGAAAGCCGAGCAGCGCGTTGAGGCATCTTGCAGATCACCCGTGTTGATGGTTGAGCGATCATGTTGAGCCCCTCGGCGCATCAAAAGCACACCATACGTCACGGTTATAGGTTGTCTATCTACTAGTTGATTGTATGAATGAAACATGCACTCGTATATTTCTAATGCTACCATTCTCCCATGCTGATGTCTCCCCGGTGGTGGCATGAGATGTGACAGGTATCAGTCTAGCCGAGTGCGGCGCGACGCGTCTGGCACGATACACATCATTCCAGCATTAACGAACTCCCCCAGCGCGTCTACGCCGACGCCAACGGTCTGCTAAAGGCCACCGTTCAGCGGGGAATGTTTGCCATAAGTCACGATAAAATGATACATTCTTTATTTTCTCAGTAGAGCTTGGTAGAGCGTACCTAATATATTTGTTTTTGGTAGATTCCTCTCATAAATTATGTTGATTTACATCAAATGCGGCTATCCTTTCCGTGACGACGAATAGTAGGCTAAAAGAAGGTAAAGAAAAATGAAAATTGTAATAATAAATATACATTGAAATAAAACTATTTTTTAAGGATTTTATCGCGTTTATTTTTCGTTTTTACGTTCCCGACGTTTCGGCTGCTTTACAGCAACCATGGTCACGGGAGGACTGAGGTGGTTGACGTCCTGGTGTCATAGTTAGAAACGGGCTACCCTCATATTTAATTGTTGATTGTGGTCCGATCTACGCAGAAAGTGCTCACAGTATCTTGAGGTCTTGCAATGGTATGCTTGGTTTTCGATTTAATAGTTAGTAGGTTAGTAGGTTAGTAGAAATAGTTTTATTTCAATGTGTAGTATTCGCGTAAATATAAGAAATCAATATAATAAATATATTTGAAAGTATTGCTATATAAACCGTATTTTATGTATTTCGTTTCATCGGTAGAAGTTATAACGCTGGCATCCTGCGGATTGACGACGGACGGACATGAAGAACTTATTAGGGTTCCCAGCAGAGAGGGACTAAACAACCCCTAAAAAGGTTTTACTTGCAAACCTGTTCATTGTGTTGCGGCTGGCGATGCACTCACGTGCCGTCGCTGATGGCGCGATGTGCGACGGGCGTCAGAAGAGTCGCGTCATTGTAGCATGAACCCCGCCCCCTCAGGGTATTCGCGTCAGTTATTGTTAGGGTAACGCGCTTAGGGAAGCTCTGATCGAAGGGGACGCTTCATAAAAAATAATGGAAAGATTTCTGTTACGGTTTCAAAATTGCAAACAAGAATTGATTTTACACTGTTGACATAATACTTAATGCTATATTTTCTTTATTGCGGATTATTATTAAGCCATTGATTCGATATCACCGTGGGTGGCATCCTGTGATAGTAAAGGACAGCTTAAACCACCCACTGCACTGTAATAAGAATACAAATATCTCTTTATTCAGTAGATATCCTAACAGTGTATTCCTTTGTTGAATACTGACCACAATAATGACCTTTGTGACATTCTTCGCTTATCTTCGTCGGCGTGAGATACGAACATAACAACGCTATTTACTGCGCTAATGACGAGCGCGCTCTTAACGAAGTAACTCAATAATACGGTTGAGTTGAGTGATCAATCATGCAAGTGTCACAGTAAAGTGAGGGGAGGACGCATTGAGCTCCTCGTTTGACTCTCCACGGGGCGGGGGGAGGGGGTGAACGAGCAGATTTATTTGTTCTGAGGCATCGCCAAATATGATCGTACTCTATTATTCTGATTCCCACTGGTTATAATTCTATAATTTAATGTGATAAATAACGGGACACTACCGGAAGTCCTGCAATGATGTATTGGATATTGTTTTCAAAACTGACCTGAATGTTAGTGAACAGAATAAGATTGTAAATGTATGCAATAAAATATTTGAGTTTTAGGTAATCTTAATTGTTAATCAGACACAGTCATTATAGCTCTATAAATCTATTTACTTTGTTTAGGCTTGTGGTGAAAATCAAGCTATAGCTTTAGTGTGTGGTAATGGGTTTTCTGTTTAGTGGTAGAGCCCTGGTGCCGAGTAGCTGATTGATCGTGGGTCGTGAATGTGTGATGAGCGCCGCGGCTCCTGCGAGTCAGTCCGCTACTTGCCACGTGTGATTGTAACTTTACGTATAGAGCTACTATAATTTTAGCCACGTGCAGTTAATTGTTTGCAAACAGAAAATAGCCACCAGTTGAATGCATCTAGCTCGTGAAGATTAAAGTAAGTACAAAATATCGCTCCATAGTGTCATTATTAGGTGTTATTAAATGATGTCTGTTCTGAGAATGTCTGCGAATGGAGCCACATGTGCGCACGATACTCCGACGACAAAGAGCGCCAACTCCGCGGAGGTTGCTTTTGCGAGATGTCAGCTTTTTAATTAGCATGTATATCAGACTACCACGCATTTGTGTCAGTGAGTTACGAAGTAACGTTACGCTTTCAAAATCATCATACGACTGAGCAATACGAACGAGTGTTCATATCGAGTACCTAAATACTTTTGACGTTGTATGTAAGAATTACTTACTTCAGAAATCACTATCACGCCAGACGGAACTTTTAATTTATTTTTCTAGACTGTTAATTATACTCATAATTTGGGCATATTAAATCATGATTGGGTGGCAAATATGGAAGCATGGCAGACGGAAGTTTCCAGGAGTCGCCGCGAGACGGTATGTCGGTTCATAACGTTATACCTTTCTTTATGGTTCATTCTCTATATTAAACAGGACGTATTGTAAGTCGTCATCTACCCTTTCTTTTATTTACTGTATATAGAAGAGAGACAGCTGTATACAGACAGGGCGCGATAGCCAGCTTGTGTATTAATTAAAAAGTCGCGCGGGGAGCAGTGACATTAGGGCACAAACCAGGTACATACTGCGGGCTAACCATAAGATCACAGCAATAAGTTTTTTTTGTAAAATAACGCACATCTCGCCTTGAATAAAAAAATCTTAATCACAATTAGTATTACCTAAAGATAATAAGAAAGGAGAGACTTCATTGAGATTTCACATTATATATATATAGGATAACACAATAAAATAATTCAGTAGCTGCTCAACGAGCAAGTAGGGGGAGAAACAGCCGAGTCGTGACGCTGTAACGGTCACGATCCGATTGACGCCACGTTATCACGTGATATCTAACCGAGAACCACCAGCTCCGAACGAAAATAACACCCGCCTGCAGACAGTTCCACGAACAGAATATTATGTTCTAGTAAGAACATTACATTCTAACATCTGAATAATTTCACTTTCGCTAGGAGATTAGATGAGACTCAATGGATACTTTCTTCGAATGTTGAAATATTCGGCACAGAGTCCGGTCGAATAATTTATGACTTAATTTATTGAATATTTTTATTAATTAATATTTTTAAGTAGTGGTTGCCAAGTTGGTAGAACGCTTGCCTCGGTATCAAGGATCGCAGGTTCAAACCCCGGCTCGCACCTCTAGAATTTCTGAACAACGTGTTTGGATCCCATTTTCAACCACGATTATAGCTAAACGATGAAGGAAAATATCGTGAGGAAACCTGCATGTCTGACAAAACCCCTCGAAAGACGTGTGAAGTCCGCCAACCAGCACTGGACTAGCGTGGTGGATTATGGCCTAATCCCCCTCGCATTGATAGGAGGCTCGAGCCCAACAGTGAGACATTAAAGGGGCTGGGATAATTAAATTATAATTTATATTATTGATAAATTAAATAATGCTTCCACAATGTAAGTTTGTATATTTTAGGGGTCGAGTCACCTTCGTCCGTAGGAGAATTAGTACCCTCGAGATACCTTACACGTGACCCTGGGTGGTGCCAACCAGGTGACAACTCTACTGGTGGTAGGCTTCGGCCGTGGCTAGTCACCACCCACTGAACAAAGCCATGTCGCCAAGCGGCCTAGCCGTGTTCCGGCATGATGTTCGGTGTTGCCATTCATGGATGGCGGGTCAGATCAGTTGCGCTGCATGTGCCTAGTGAATGTAGCGTCTCTATCTACTGCCGCCTTCCTACCTAGGCAAGTATGCTCCATCGTAGATCTCATCGTCACTTACCATCAGGTGAGATCGAGATCAAATACTTGCCTATAATGTAATAAAAAAAAAAAATCTTTTATTTGCCAAACTGCTTAGCACCTCGTGATAGATGTTTTAAACGGAACTCCAAAAGCACGGCTTTTTAATTTTTTTGCGGCATTTCTGCCGAGTCATTAACCAGTGTAATTAAAATGTCTGTTGTAAAAATGCAGTAGGAGGCTACAACATTCAATTAGAAAGTATTGTCATAATAATATATTGTTTATCCCAAGAGAATACGTGAATAGACTCGCTGGACACCTACTCTTACCCACATGTATAGTGACTTTTGCAATTAATACACAAATCATAAAGCATGTAGTGAGCTGCAGTAGTTAGTTGTTTTTATGTATGAAAACACCAGCATTTTATTTGGTTGCTATGTTTCAAACGAGATGTCTGGTTTCTATTTCAGACTCGTCAAACAAAATACTAGGTTTCTGTTTCGCATTAATCAGGCCGTAATTCCGATTGGCGAACCAGTTTCCGGCGCGAGGCCTCGTTTCCGCGCTTTGGCAGTGCGCGCCGGCTTCAAGGTCGCCGCGTGCGCGGTGAATGTGGTGCTCAGACTCCGTGAGCCGCGGCGCTCGAAGCACCGAGCCGGCACAGCACGGCCCGGGCGACCGCCACCGCCGACGCCACTTGATCTGCTATAAAACAAACGCATTTTCCAATTAATATAGACCAAAACAATATCGTTATTCGTGAATTCGCACAGATTATTTGATCATGTATTTCTTTTTATTTAATTATATATATTTGTTATTGTAAGTAAACTGACCGAAATAGCCATATACCTAGCTTATCTAGTTAATAGCATTTTGTTGGATAAACGCTCCAAAATGTATAGAATATTATTCAATTTACAATAATTGCATTTCAATGCATATTTTTCTTAAAATGCTTAGTAATGCCATGGTAAAAAAAATATGTAGAGTTGCAATCTCGGGCGCGCACACTGATATAGCTAATAAGCTACATTGAACGTGTGTGTATGAACTTAATGATATAACGAATAAACGTACCTAAATAAACTGGTGTGTTTGCATTGCGTATGTTCTTTGGCAAATTAGCTCAGGTGCTGGATCAAAGCGCACGGCGGTGCGCAAACATGACGGAATGACTGTGCACGAGTGGCCCCGGGCGATAGACTCGCAGTTAGGTATCTAATAAAGGCAAGGGCTCAAGCGGTAAATATAGGCAGTTGTGGCGGTTTTACTTTAGTTCGAATATTTATTCATAAATAGATAGATTGATTGATTATAGATTTTCATACTAGATATGGTTCCACTTTATGAAGGTAGGCTTCCTAGCTAAAAATGATTCAATGTCTGTACGTATTCAATTGTGCAATTACTGATCATACTCTTGTTTGCTTTATTAGGTAAAAACGTCTTTAACGCTGTTAACAGTTCATATTATTAAATCATTTCTACGAAATGTCGGAATTTGCAGATTAGGGACTCTGTACCCTCTCTCGGGCTCTACCGTAAAGTTAAACACCGTGAGGACATCTGTATGTCTTTCAAAATACGTGAGAAGTTCGCCAGCCCACATTGAACAAGCGTAACCTTCACTTGGGAGGCGATGTGTGCCGCTATACTGACAATAGGTTTGCCCATATTCGTCTCCTATTACACGGAACCAAAGTATTTTCGCCGAATGCACCTTTTCACAAACCTTCGGAGATTTTTTAAAAAGATTATTCACGAGTATTATCTTAAAAGGAAAATGAGCCCTGCCATAAGTTTTTATCTGGTCACCATTACGTACGTTAGATACGTAATTGTATTATTGCACTAAATAGTGAGTACAAAATTACACAGAAAAACTAATCAGTGATGCATGCAGTTTTTCTTAGTTTTATTATAAACTCTTATTGCTTGGCAACCCTATCAGAATGGAGATAAATTCTCAAGTTCTTGACGCTTCTAGGCAAGATTTTCTCAAACTGCTAACGCACCATTATTGACTTTTGAAGAGATAACAAACTAATTTTGCATAACGACTTATAGACTGTGTTTGATAACATTGTATACGTTGCCGAGACGTACTTAGTGTTCGCGCACGTGTCGCAGTGCGCGGCGCATAAAATCGAGCACAAAAAGTGCAACAGCGGTTTTGGGTTACAAGAACGACGCATCGGCGCCACGACACATGTGCCCACATAACACATCTATGAGGGATGACGTTCAATTATCTTGTACTCAAGGGAAAATTAATGATATCCACATAATTAAAAAATGCCCCCTCCCCCCCCCCCCCATGAGCTACTGGCCAAAATAAGTACTCAATTTCATAGCGTGTTGCTTCAGGATACAGCTGTGCGAAAACGCAGTTTGTCCAAACATTGACAAAACGACGAGCTGTACCCTTACTTTTTAAGGTATTGGTCCCGAATTGTAGAAGACTCGTCCAAATGGAAGGTAAGATGCGGCAGGACAGGCATGATCGGCTAGAAGTGAAATGATGTTTGACAATAACATCAAGGCATACTGGAACGCTCGTAAGGAAGTGCTAATTATTTCAGCAAATATGGAGGCCGTTAAGTGTCCGGCAACCCCACATAGTACGTTTATAGGCAAGTGGACCGGAGTTATGACGCGCTAAATATTTATATTCATTCTACAACATTTTCTGTCTTGAATTAAATGTTATATTCCTTGAACTACATATTTTAGTAGAGTTTCTCGCTTTCATTATTGCAATTTCTTACACCAACAGTCAATAATGAACATTACCTGATGAACTAACAGTCTCTGGAAAATGTGTCTGGCTGCGCTTTAAATTGGACTGGGTTTTGTTTATAATTGTAGGTATCTCCACGCTAGTAACATGCTTCTCAGTTCATCAACATCACAACAACAACATACCCAGACCTTCAATATCCAAAGATAAAATTCAAAAAAAAAAACGGGATAGGGTTGTCAGTTAGCGGCGCTACTGCTGCGAGTGACAGTCACAGATCGAGTCGTTGCCGTGGAGGCGCGGGCGGCGGCGCGGGTTTGATTCCAATTAAATGGAATGCGCTGCGGAGCTGGTTGATCATTTGTTCAAAACAATTCTTATAGTGAGGTATATCGAGTCGGGATACATAATTAGATATGCATACAAAATAGACAGACTGCTCGGGCTACGGTCCGGCCGGCAGCGACTTGTGGCGCCGCAGGAAATTACATTGTCCTGTCGCGAGCTGCGGTGCGTCGTTTAATTCACATACGGCCATAGATACTACACCTGGGGTGTGGTATATTTCATTACTCTGCTGTATAGTATTCAGCGCTATGGTTTGTAGATATATGAAACCAGACAGTCGCCAAGCTCTATCCAATGGGACTTGATAGTGCCCGTTATAATTAAGCGTCTCTTATGAGTTGACTAGCTTCTTCGTCCTGGTATTCATCATCATCACCATCATAGGTATATACAAGATGTAGATTTAATCATTAAAAGATTCTCGCAAACTGGTTCAACCTTTTGCATATAATTACTGTTATTGTAAACACGTATGTACAGCGTAGGGAAGTACCACAATATTGCAGAAAAGCTGTTTCTTGGCCTTGATACGCGAATACTGACTTTTACGACGTATGTACTCGTCTGTACGGGAGCCCACTCGACCCACATGCCGAAGTACAGAGAAACGAGCTCAATTGGTGCCAGCTCAGCACCTTACAGAATTAGAACGAGACTGACGGAATGCTGAAGAATGTACGATATTTACACTGAAGAAAACCTTTGATGTATTTTCACAGTTCAATGTATTTAAAGTAAAATCGAGACATTCTAAAGCAAACTTGGGCGGGCCGCAACGCAATTTTTCAAGATATCAAAAAAGTGCGGTGCACTTCAAATGTAACTTTATTTTTTATATTTCACATTATGTTTTAATTATTGCAGTTTTTCATAAAATGCTCTACATGGTGGGCCGCCTTAATATGTGCTAGGGTTAGTCATTCCAAGTGCACCGGGAGTCTCTAGAGACAGCGTTGATGAAGGATAGAATTGTGCAATTTATTCATGACTTGTAAAGGAACAGCCGTCGAGCCCGCCGAGAGATTAAAGGCTGTGCCACCAGCTCAGTACCGAATATTAATGTCCTGCGGTGCAGTCCCGGTGGTATTCACTTGTACTATAGCTTTTGGAGACTTATGTAAGTGTAACAATTACTAAAAGGCAAACACCACATGTGCCATTAGAAAGTTAACATATGTAGGTAACCCAAAGTTAAAAGTTTGCAGTTCGTAAACAAAAGTAACTCAACAACAACTAAAGATGTATTTAAAACGAAAAGAAAATTGAAAATGTAGACAGAAAAACATTAAAAATACTCAATATTTAATAAATATACGTGGTAAAAATGGTAAGGAAGGTAAAGTGATGGTAAAAAGGAAGGTATAGAATTTTATTCTCATTTAATTACATAAAATCAATTAATATGAGATTATAAAAAATATGTATACACAACAAAAGATTCATAATGAACGCTTATGCAGACGCGCTGACGGTAAGAACAACAATTTAACTTATTTATTATTTTCTATGAGAATATATGTAAAAATGTATCACAAATCAAAAAAAAGCAAGTAGTATTCTAGAGATAGCTATCTGTAAATTACGCGTATCGTTCAGACACAGTAAATACCGCTAAGTCAGTGTGGTATGTAATTATCTGCTGAATTTACTGAAGTAAAACGTGGCTTGGGGCGAGCGATCTAATCAATGTGTCAGGAAAGTGAGCTCGATACCAGCCCCAGCACGCTGCTATGCGATGAAGAAAATTAAAATTCCTTCCCACCCCCACCTGTGGTGGTAGAGCAATGTGTTGAATGCGCGGCGCGAGGCACCTGAGGCGCTCTGCTGATAAAGTGCAGCCGAGTGCGTGAAAGGCAAAGCCCTTAGGTAGATTTGTTTTGTTGAGTGAATTGTACAGTATTGTGAGTAGAGAAGCAGTAGACCGGTGGGGGAATCTTTCAAATAAAACCATACACAAGATATTTACTTTGGTAGTAAATTAAAAATGAACCATATTATAATGTTTAATTAAATCAATGCTCTAAAAAGCAATGCTTTTTCATTGACGGTTCAACGGCTTCGTGTGGACCTCTTAAAACCATATGGTGAACTTATTGTATACTAGCTGTTGCCCGCGACTTCGTCCGCGTGGTATTTAACAAAGACAACCGTTGACAACAGCCTGCTCGCCCATTCTGAGCCCGCGGGACGCATTGCAGGTTGTTGCTATCAAACTTAATCAGGCACTGCGCTGCAACATTGGTTTTATTTTTTTTTCGTGACATCCTATTTTTTTTTCTAAAATAAAAGTAGCCTAAGTTACTCCTTGTTACATCAGCTATCTGCCAGTGAAAGTCCCGTCAAAATCGGTCCAGCCATTTCAGAGATTAGCCGGAACAAACAGACAGACAGACAGACAGACAGACAAAAATTGGAAAAAATGTTGTTTCGGTATAGGTAACGTGTATACATCTAAATGCACTTAGTAAAAAGCGGTTATTTTAATATTACAAACAGACACTCCAATTTTATTTATATGTATAGACTATAGCTTCTGCCCTCTGTACCTCGATAAATATATTTGCTTATAGTACTCAGGGTTAATGTAGATTCCTATTAATGAAATAATTTTCAAAATCAGATTAGTAGATCAGAATCGGATCCGGAGATTACCCCCTGCATCCAAACCCACATACTAACAAACATAACGTCTTATAATATTTATAAGTAGTTACGATAACCGCAAGAACCTGCAAATACCCTTGGAAGAAGAACACTTAAGGAAGATTAAGTCGTGCTTCAGTGTTCGTTACTCAAGTGTAACCAGGCAATAAACTCAGGTCAAGGTCTTGTGCTTGAACTGCCTCGCTTGGACGAGCTCGCGACGACGCCCGCGCCGAGCCGCGACCTACGCACCACACACTCGCGTGACCCAACTATTAGTACAGTGATTAGCGTATCTGCTAATTACCCGCCATTAAAATGAGTATAAGTATAACAGGTACAATATCCTGTTGCCTTCCTGAGAACATCAATTGTATACTATAGTAAGTATTCTAGCTATCAGTGGGTACTTATTTAGAAATTGTTTAAATATTAGTCTTTACAGGCATGGTATATACCTGTAGTGATAAATGTGTGAGGTAATGTAATGTGTAAGGGAGAGTTTTTACATGAAACAATGAATATATATAATTTACAAGAATACTTGTTTGGTACACACTCCCGTGCGGGGCGGTAAATATTTTTTTTATATAAGTAATCCAGTATAAGATTGCTTTCACATTGGCTGCTGCAAATGGACGACAGCCGCACGATCGAATTCTAAGGATTAGAACCCATTGGGAGAATCGCAGCACCATGTTAATGTGAAAGCGGTCCAAAAAAACTGGCAGATATGGAACGAGGTCGCCGGGTCACCTGTGCGAGAGACGCGCTCCAGTCAGTAGCACGGGCCCGGAGAGCATATCATTGTGTTGGAAATACCGCAAAACATTATTATACGAGTCTACACAATTAAATTGAAGTACTTAATATCTTAGAAGTATTTAATCTTATTTCTTATTTTATGGAAAATCTAACTGGCAAGATCAGGCATTTCGTAAATGTGGAATCAGATTTATTTTGACCCCTTGATCATGTGACATTTTTTAGCAATGCAACAAAAAAGATACAAACAACTTGTCTTTTATTTGCCACAAAATAAAATAGCTAGTCATCATAATTATTATACACTGATGCTGACTTATAAATAGTTAAAATGTTTTTAAATGACTCACTGCGCCGGCCGAATAATAATTTGTTGACAATTAGTGAGTAGAAAAGCAAACGAACAATATTGATAATTGATTTAACTGTAATTGAGTGCCCGCCGCGCACAGAGCTTCGTGTCAATGCCTCGCTTAACGTTATTAAATTCTGTGATTTTAGGGACAACTCTACCTACAATTGGAGAGTCTTGCCGTTTTGTACAAATTCACTAACATGGATGAAGATAACTGTTACCAAGTGCCTGAATGTTATATAATATAGAGTTTCAGGCTCTTTATTGCGTTGAAATTTTACGAAACACGTTATTAAAGTATTTTTAGACGACCAGGTCTAGTTTAATTCATAAAAAAAAATGTCTCCTCAAGAAGTCGTATCGAGCGAGACACCTGGCTGTAGAAAAGAAGGTAATAGGTAAGACAGTTGCTACGTGATTCCATGACGTATATATACGAGAGATGTGTAAGCAGGTCAGCCGCAAGATAGCTCCACGAAATAAAATGAATAGCAGTAGAGAATAGCAAATCAGATCAGATGACCGGTTCAAACCAAGGGAAGCTTATACCTAACATTACCATAGCTCACCATAGCTCACCATAGCTTTGTGAGAAATCTTCCTCGTTTTCTAGTTTTTAAGGTATTTTCGATACGCCTTTACAATCAACGGTAACCATGTGTCTGCCTCCCAACTACTGGGAAAATCAGTATGGAATATTAGCACAATGGGCTCTGTTTCAGTCAATAAGCAAGTGCACACAGTGTGGCGGTCACTTCTTGCAAGTGGGGTCAAGTGGGCGACCGTCCACTGCGCGTCTCGTTGATACCAACGATCCCGCGCGAATCAGCCTGAATTACACGCGAAAACATAGTATCGTTGTAAAGCGAAACATTTTCAGGACGAGAGTAAAATGGTTCCATGATATTAAGGTTATTTTGGTATGATCCTGTAGTTTTTCACTGCAATATTTGAATACTAAATTTATTATAAACTGTGATGCGTACTTATAGTAACACTACTTTGAACTCTATGTATACTTTTAGCAATTATCAATGCGCGTCTCGCTAATACATTTATTTTATAAATGTTCATGTATCTTTATATTATAGCAAAATAGTAGACACAAGAAGTTCAATAGTCATCGAGATAAAGTCACTTAAAAATACCTTATAAATAAGTAGTTTATATTGCTTACATGGCATAATGGCTTAAAAAATAATAACGATCTCCCCATGGTTGTGTTGTGGTGGTTGTATGTATGTAGTTGGCGGAGTATGCGTCCTGACAGCGTCGCTCTTCTCACCTGTCTGTGAATTTTCACAGCAACATTAAATATTTAGCAGTAACCAGCATTTAAGAGAAACCTTTATTTCTCGCTTAACGACACGATTGACATTTTACAGAGACGTGCGAAGTCATTTAAGACGTCGTATACATGGTGTTCGCAGTGAAATCGGCAGGCCGCGCATTTCCCCGAGATGTTATTATAAATGTGTCTACGGGGCCAAGGTCATTCTGACGTTGGGTCCATATATCCACCACCACACGTTAAGAAAGTAGGTAAAGCTAACATTGTTTCCGATGTGTGCGTATGGGCACATGTGTAAATGGCTCTTCCAAATGTTTCCATAATGTTAAAAAATTGCCTTTCGTCGGGACCACAGACCACTCTCATATATCTGTGGTCGGGACTGTACAATTATCAAGGGACAGACAATGCAGTGCAAATACCGTTGGACATATAGAGAAGATGAGGTATTGTAACCGTGACCTATGCCACAGAATAAACACTAGATCATTACCACACAGGAGGGAACACAGCTAGATCAGCGCAACCAGCTCGGTCGTGGCCTGACCCCGGCTCCCTCCCAGCTGCGCATGCCAAGCGTGGCGGCACGGTCGCCAATGCCACTAAACTCGGCTCAGCTGCAGCTAATTTTATTAGAAAAACCTACGTTGTGTGACGCCGCGCGCCGACAAATATTTGTGCACTGAGCCGTGAACAATTTTCATAAACCCACTTTATGCAAAAGATAATTTGTATAAGAGACGCTGCGGGATATATAATATTTCAGTATAATTCAGTTTGCGAGTTGTCTCTCTAGACGGAATAATTGTTTCTATTTACTCTTGTTTGCATAAATATCAAAAATTCATTGCTGGAAAAGAGACTATTTACTTTATATTATAAGTTGAACGCTAATAATTTGTATTGGAATGAGGGTGATTTTTGTGATAAGATATGTTTGCACAATGACAATGAAGCATTATCTTTTGCTAAATACGACATTCTTCTCATTCTCATGAGCCGATTATATATAGTTACGGAGAGTGCTGCCTGTTCAAGAATCCCTGATTTAAGACTACTGCTGTAATATAGTGAATAATGAGAGGTGGGCGCTGAGTGAGAGTGTCCGACCACCGACCGGTAGGACAGTCTCTCTCGTCATGTCTATGATTACTTGCTCCAGCCCAGGCATGCCGTGTGTCATCAGGCTCAATCATCGCGCCGCGGACCATTTCCTCCGCATCTACTATTATTACTAATTATAGGTTTTTAAACATGCAGTACCAGCGTACCTCGTGCCGATGTCTACATCGATCGGTGCCATCTAGATATAATATTTTTATAAAATACGACGACTAATAAATTCTGGAATGTTTAAATATAAGCAGTAAAAAATGTAAATGTTATATGAATCCCGGAAATCGCAATGTTTGGAAAGTTTGTTTTATCGCAACAACGTTCATTTTTTTCTGAGAAAGTGTTGATGGGAGGAATGACAGCGACCTCAATGTCGATGTGAAGGTAAAGACTAGCAACATACGAATCCAGAATTTATATTAATATTGAAATAAAATACCGCTCTAGTCTGTTCAAGGCTCTTTTATTTGTTTCAGTACATTCATATTTTTTTATAGTATGTAGAGTATTTTTACTGTACCTCATTAGTACGGTAAAAATACTCTACATAGTATATTAAAATGTCTCATTATCCGCCACTAAGGTTTTTTTTTTAATGCAGATAGTCTTCCATTGGTTGGATAAACAACGCGGCGGTACTTAGCGCATGGCAAAAGTTACTATCCCTCGAATGATGGGGAATAAGGCCGAGTGCGTGCCTCGAACTGCGGGCAACGGCTTTGCGGAGTGTGCAGCTTGCTGGGGCGGGCGCTGGGGTTGCGGTCAAGGTTGTAACGTAGTTTTCTCTTACATAAGTTAGAAAGTAAGTTTGAGTGTCAACTCTGTTATAAGCGAATTATTATATTGACAAAGTAGTTAAATTATTCGGAGCTTTTGAAATTGATGGAATTTAATTCAATAGAGACCGTGAATCGACAAAAAGTGTTGTTTTTATTGTTAGCCGTCAGGTACGTCCTTGTGCACGCATTAGCGACGCGCGCCGCCGCGCGCCGCGAGCTTGGACCGTGGACCAAGGTTGATAGCCTCCCGGCGATTATCCACGTAACTGGAAATACCAGCACGACTCCACA
Source organism: Pheosia gnoma (assembly GCA_905404115.1). Classification (NCBI taxonomy): domain Eukaryota; kingdom Metazoa; phylum Arthropoda; class Insecta; order Lepidoptera; family Notodontidae; genus Pheosia; species Pheosia gnoma. The sequence continues at coordinate 74,912 of FR989897.1, forward strand.
CTCATTTCACGACGATATCAACACAACCTAATAGCGAGAGCCGTATGAAGTGTGACTGAGTGCAACAGGTTTAACATGTACTAATTATCCACACGGGCCGGATAGTCGAAGAGGTTGCGAGCAATTGAAAAGTATTACAAGTTCTTGGTAGGAAAATAGGGTGAAGTTTGCCACCCGCACATACCGAGTGTAGGTACTATAGAAGGCAGTAGTGCTGTTTTGTGCGGACTAGCAGAAAGAAGAATTCGTAGAAAACAGTTTGTTTATGTTCATTTGTTATGTGCTATATATTGTAACACATTATGGGTTAGTTAGAGAGGGCTATAAATCGGAAAAATAAAGGCCAACAAAGGTCGATAACCTATCCACCAATTAACCCGCGTTCATCTCAAAGAATATCATTCGCCTTCATATAATTTGCACCACAGCAATATTCTGGAAATTGAGGTACGCCAGGTTGTTAGGGCTATTATCTCCACCGGATGGCCCCGAGGCGATCGCAACCAGTTTTCGAGTCAATAGTCAACGGGATCGAGACCTTAGAGTAGTGTCGTTTGGGTTGGATTTACGGAGGTAGTATAATGAGCCGTTGAGACATGTGCCGTGTACAACATTTCTAGTGTAGTCAGTGTAGTCAATCTGCGGTGTAAAAATATATGTGCGTCTTTAATATTGGATTTTGCTTGGAATAGCCGGTTCGAATATATTTTAAAAACATTGATTCTGATTCTGTTTTGTGGTTAATTTCTTATGCATGGAAGCCTACATGGAGCGAGTGGAACACCTGCTATACTCAACGGTTAATAATCGGTCTCCGACAAGTCTAAAGATGGCGATTCATTTTTTTTAAGAATTATATATTTTATGGAATATAATGTGGTCATATACTTAATTTAGTTTTAAATACAAAAAAAACATTTACAGATTTTAATCGAAAAAAAAACTAAATTCTTATCACCAGAAAAAGTACATAATTTGAACATAGGGCATAGTGTATCATTCATTCATTGATCACTCTTATTCTTATCTATGGTGTGTACCCATAGAGTAAAGTATTGTCGGTGGCTAAAAATGATTTATCCTGAATCGAACTTTTTATGTTTTAATTTATAACATACGTATCTTCTATGAGGGGGGGGGGGGGGGAGCAGGTTGACTTTGATGAGAATGAAGCAAAAACTCGCATATACCTACGTATTGTAAAAAGCGAATAAATTTTGTTATTCCAATAATGATAGTATAATGATATAAGTTGATATCCGCACTATACCTATGTGTGGGTCGGTATTGGTTGTAAAGTTTATCTAATAAGGCACCAGACGTCGCTACTTGAACAATCTTTGAATGATGGCTCTATCTCATACGAGTATATAAAACGTTACTCTATGGCGGGGACTCAACATAACTAAAGCACCGATAATTATATTCTGAACCACTCGCAGCCCTCTCGAGTGATATGATTAATGCCAAGTGATCCGGTCCTCATGTTAGTCACATCGTACCAGTGATGCTTCGCACTTAAGAGCATATGTGAAGATAGCTCTCGCTCTCACTACTATGATAACTTGTTAAGTACCACGTGATGTTCACTCTAGATAAAGATAAAGCATTACTATCCATCACTGCCGAATGCACAGTATTGGGTCACGCATCGGTTCTGTTTGCGGTTGGTTTCTGTCGTTCACTATTGTATTATGTACAGAAATCGCGGACTCCTTTTTCAACCTTGGTTTGAACCTGGATTGCCCCCTTTAATACATAATTAATAAAATGTAAAGCTTTATCGACTCGTTGCATAACATAAAAATATAATTACCTATTGCGAAGTTAGGCTTCGATTATCGTGAAATCGGGCGATAAAATCTTAATTAAAGCGGATTACAAGGAGGGCTGGTAGGGCTGCTGTATTATTCATAGCAGCGGCTCCTCTAAAAGGTCTCGCGTCTCAGCCGCAAATAGCTCAAGATGTAGCCAAGGGCGGGCGGGGCGTCGGCGGCGGCGGCGGCGGCGGCGTGCGTGAACCGCTATATCTGCCGCCCATCACACATCTATCAGCGGGAATACTGAAGTGCCATCGATTGAGTATATCGGTGCAAATATATATCGAATCATTATTAAAGTTATATGTTGTGTTAACGGCTAGGAGTCGGGGTTACCCGATGGTTTTCCCACATTTTTGTAGTAGTCGGTAATCGGCATACAATGATAAAGGTATGTATTGGTGGTATTGAATCGTAAGATAATGGTTACAAAACAATTAAAATAGGCATCAATTATTTGCGGGCACGACACTACGCACACTCCGACGCGCACTCGATCAGTTTTATAGATGTAGCCACTTGTCAAATAGTGGTGCGCGAATACATTGTCGTATTAAACGAAGATAATGGCTAGACGGGATGGATGGCTAGCGTGGGTCGGCGACCGCTTTGATCCAATGCCGATGGATGATGTATGAGCTGATTGGTGGCCGCTACCACACACAGTTACAATTATAAAGTACCAGTAAGCTAAATATGCAGTCGAGATCGTAAAGTAGGTCCTCAAAATATGATTTTCTGAATATGGTTGCATAGAACCTACAAATTTTAGAAATATAATACGTTTTTTTTCAAAGTAGGGCCTTGTCTGATTGATTAAATACACTATTAGGGAAATATGCCTTGTGTACATTAATATATAGCCAATGATAAATAAAGTAAAGTAGACTGTAGATACATTTTTATGAAAATAGTTATATGAGAACCTACTTACCGTTCTTATTTCACTATAGGCAGTGCGCGCGGACGATCTCACTAGTGCTCCAATTTTCCTGGCGCTCGTATATTTAGCAGATACGTTCGTATATACATTGCTGCATAATATGCAAGTGTAGTTAGGAGAGCTCGTTAACTCATCAACAACGAGTTGTTATTGAAGTGCGTCGCACAAAATCATTATTATTCACCCCGATGCACCTACTCGCACATATACCTAGTAAATTATACCACGAATTATGATTGGCCTTATATGACCTTATACGGCGGCATCATGATATAGGTACGGTTTTAATTTTAATTTTTCTATTGCCATGTCATTGGTGAATTCGCGTGCGAGTTGATACGCGTTGATGTCTTCTTTTTAAGTATAAATAGATTTATGACAGAAATGAGAAGTCGACCATATATGACTTAAGCCGCTGTAGCACTAAGTAGGTAGCTGTTCTGATTAGCCAATGTTTCCGCATCGTATAAATATAATGTCTACAGCGGTGATCGGAACACTCTGCAGATGTGTCCGCCGCTGCCACGCTGAGCGCTGTAATGAGAAATCGTCGCGAGCTGACCAGCGTGGGACATACGCAAATTATACGCGATTAATTGGATGCAGTCGCCAGCCGCCATCACAGCAGTCAGGGCTGTTGCACAATCCCTGAAATATCATTGATTTTTGAACTTAAACAAGCTGTTTGTAATTGTGAAATAACTGAACCACACTAAAGAGTGAAGGACGTAGGGCTTTCTTTTAATATTTTACTAATATTACGCATAGTTATAACTATACCGTAAAGTGTTCAAGTGCAACTGCAAAGAAAACCATATTGTAGTCTATATTTTGTATTTGTAGAGACTACAATATGGTTGCGTCAACCCTAACTATTCGCCGGTTGGTTATCGGTGCACGCACGGGCGCGGGGCTCCGGCTCGCGCGAGGTCGCGAGTCGCGGCTATTCATTCATCGCATCACGTCGCGATGCTTGCGGTAGGTCAGTGACCCGCTGCGATACACGCTCTCACTGCATTCCCTGAATGCGTCGCTTCGAACTGGACATTTTTACGAACAGTCATGTGCTTACCAGATTGAGTTTAATTTTGTCAGCACACTTATTAATTTTTCAGGAGAATATTACCAAAGGAAGTTAGGTTTTTAAAATTCTGTTAAAATAACGGCCGTGCACTCAAAAAGCAACCAACCGTCTGCAGCACGCGCCCCGCCACCACCCCCGCCGCCGCGCCGCCCCGCGCCCGCCCCGCGCTGCAGTTGGGGACAACTTTTGAAGTTTTTATCCGTGTATGTTTTTTATTGTGTTTTGTCGCCTTTTAATCAGCAAGTCTTTCTACCGATGATATTAGATTCGGCGACAAACAAAGATGACCATTTTTAGTAAGAAGAATAAAGAAAACAGTTCTTCGAAATAAGTGACTCATAAATATTGAATTCACAGCTTAGCGACAGTGTTTGCATCGAGTGAAATTGTGGCTAATTACTTCCTCGCTATCGGAATACATACCAAGCCAGGTGGAGTACTTAATGTATGTATAGGTTTAATTCGGGGTAGGGTCGACGGCCTGATTGCGCCGCCGCCGGCCCGCGTCGCGCCTGACGACTAGATGGATGAGATGTGTGTTTTGCACACAAACTACTAATCATGTACATGTCTGAAGAGAAGTAATACCTAATGTTCCCTATTCTTAGTTAACTTATTAACTGCGTTGGCGTTGCGTCGATATTCAACATTACTTTACCAAAGAACATTTTGCTATTTTAATGTTTTACTAATATTGGTTGAACCAGCGGTAGACTCCCAGATTACTACTAAACCGATCTGAATATAATATTCAATCGTAGCTTACCAAAAGCGTAGGCTGAATTGTCTTCGTTGTTTGATTTCTTAAAAACTTTAAGTCAGAAGCCAGTATAGTTGAGAGGGTCGTGTGGGCGGCGCCACCGCGCCACCGCTGCACCGCACCGGGCGGGCGAGGTCTACCAGCGAGCTGTTCAAGCGAAAGCCTTCTCATCGCATCTGCCAGCCGCGCGGGGGCGGCACCAGTGCTTATTCAAATGCTGCGATTGCTTGTAAATATTTAACCAGTACTAATTTATAAATAGGTAGGTGTTTATTTCGTAGAGATTGTCGGAACTTAGCTATCTATGCATTGCTATGTTGTAATTACGCTCCCGCCGCCGCCCCGTCGCGTCGTGGGACGAACGGACGGACAGTATTCATGGTAATGAAGTCCTGTCCGTCTGTTGGTCGCTGCGTATGGTTCAATTATATTTATGTAACTGTACGTTTCAAAGAACAAACGTGTCAAAACATAGCTTGTGTCATTCAGCTTAGTTGCAGGCCGTTCCGGACTATCAAACAATTATATACCTTCTGCAATTAAGCGCTTCCTTTTGACACAAATACTAAATATCTTCATACGGACAAAAATTATATAAACTAAAAATACATATTAAAAAATATATATTAGATGTAACCAATGTATGCACATGTTTAATGTTCCTTGCGATTGGACAGCTTAACGATAAACCTTAATTGCTTCCTACAGCCATGGCCTTTCGTAGACTTTTATACGTGACAATACCGATAGCTAATACAAGCATAGTAGTAATAAACAATTATTACCACGCTCTAGGTAGGTATTATAATTAATTGTAAAGTCGCACTGCTAAATTAAAATGTTTGCCGCGCCGTAGTGTCTATAGTAATGCTACACGTCACATTCAGTGGCGAATAGCATGGGATACGGCCTAGTGCGTTTGCAACATACTGTTGTAACCGATGGGACGGAGTATGAATTAAGTTTGCTAGTACCACAAGTGTGAACATGCACACATGTGGGTCACACATACTTACAGGAATACTTGATTACTATTTATTTGTGCTTGAATAATTCGCTTCGCTTGTTTAAATTACCTAGTCGGCGCAAACGAGAAGCAAGATAATTGAAATCCAGGTGGGCACAGTATTGCGGACCACCTGTTTTCAGGAAGTGTCTGCATTGCAGGCAACGTCGCAATTCCGTTTTACTCTACTCCGTGTCGCGTCGTCTCGCGTGCCACATTACGAGACGAAACCCGCTTTAAAGACCTGCAGTCATGAGAATTGTTTTTATAAAATAGAAAGAAAAAATATGCATTTATTCCTGACCCCAGCGCATAAACGCTGGTTCATGCGATGCCAGCTAGGGGACAACAATATCTCCGCATTTTTTGGACGCGATGCGGGCATCCAGGATTAATACAAGAATATGTTACGGATTATGTCGCACCGAGTCTGTGTGTCTCTGTCTCAGTTCATAGGGGAGAATGAGGCAAAACCAATATATCTCGACATGATGTCGACTGTCCAATGTGCGCCAGACGTAGAAACCCACTCAATTCACAGACTGAAGGTATTTTTAGTTTTGTGATATTAGAACAAGACAACACGACCGATGGGATGGTGGCTGCCTGAGCGACGCGACGTTACCGTGGGGTTCAGACACAAATCGATGAGTGAACGCTACACAAACTATTATAGTATATCCGTGAGAGTATACTCGCGGATATACTATACTGTGCTAAGTATATAAATGACCTTTTTAAAAAGATAATCTTTCACGTTAGTACCGCATAAGCAGAGACCGTATGAATGAATTTTATAGAAGACTACAATTGTGTATCATTACGTTGAAAAAGAGTCATGGTGCTCAAGGCCGTAGCCCAGAATCCACTTCGCGGGGGGGGGGGGGGGGTCAAGCTATGGACCTGAGGCAATTGTAAGTACCTATATATAAAATGGTGGGGTTCTCTATGGAATTTCGTGAGGTTCGAACCCCCAAACGCTCCTCCCCTCTGCTTACGGCCGTGATGCTTCTTTGATTTAATCTACGGGCAATCGATGTATTGAGTGGAGAAGATAGCTTTTTTTACGTTTTCCGTACTCTTACTCGCGTGCCGTCATATAATTTAATTAAGTCAACTCATGTATTCGATTGCTCCAAATATAGAGTTAAACGAGCTATTATTAATATTGTAGCATTTTATTGTCATGTATCTGTATGCGGTATCACAATAGCCAGTAAATAGCCCATCGCTTAGTCAGTCCGTAAGGTGGGCGCACGTAATTACGCATTGTGGCCACGGCAAGGACGAGTTACAGCACTGTCGCGCTGGGAGCGTGGTCCGGCAGTTTGTAGATTAACTCATTTATACATCACCTGGCGCAGTTTACAGAAATTAGTGCTAACTGTCATTAACCGTGTTGTGTGTGACACGTTCATTTGAATGAGTTCTATTAAAACCTACATTTTTCTAACGATAGTATAGGTACTTATGGAAAATCTATGTTTAAGTATAAATATTTACCAATGAAGTAAAAATATAAAATTAAATAAGTACATGATTAAGTAAACAAAAATATATGCGGTGTTCAACAATGTCCGTCTGGATTGTTGAACGTCTACTGAAACTATATCCAGCCAGAGCGACACCACCGCACCGGGGCGCGGCGCGCGGGCGCGGGCGCGGCGGCCGTGCAATACACCTACGTGCATAGTTCGTAAGAACCAATATCTCATCTGTGTCATAGGTGGCACGCTTGACGTTATGACACTGTGCGTCCGCCACTTGCGTCATGTCGTGCAATGAATTTGACGGTCGAACATCTTTGCCGCGTTTTTTATTACATTTTTCCTCTTTTTTTAAACGTTGTTGTTGGCAGAATCATCGGAAAACGGTGAAGCTATAACATTTTAATCGGAATTACCAAGCCACGTCCTTTGCCCCGCTAATCTAAACTTTCAAACTATTTTCAGATATAGAACTAAAATATATCGACTACAACCACTGCACTAAAACTTTCTACTTTTAACTTTAAAACTTTCCGCCAAGTATCGCCTAGTTCTATCATAAAACCACTGCACTGTTTTAAGTATTTTAGTATGTAGCTACATTGATAGAGTGCCAAAATGTTCCCCTCAGTCACTGCTACTGGATAAAAGCCACAGTCAAGTCAACAAACAAATTGTCTTGCGTCATTTGTTTCAGTCCTGCGTCGACCATTTATCACTAAATACTTTGGCGAATTAATGAACCACTGCCACTCAACGTTCATCGCCTACTGGATATCATGGTGGCAACACTTGACTTATCACTTTGAAGATTTAGGACTTGGCCTTTGTTGTTTTCTCCTTTTACGGTTGCTTTGTAATTAATTTGATACCATAGTATAATCTTTAGGAAAGGAAGTAGGTTAAAACGGATTTCACGTAGGTCTGCTATTTTAAGTACAAGACTAATGCTAGTGATTATACATTCGACCTGCTATATGAAATTTTGAGAATATGGCGCTTTGATCAAAGGCGGGTGTAATCGAAGAGACCGAAAATAACCGCGAAGTTACATTAGAAGCCGTTTTGAGAGAGTGCGCGGTACAGTACAGGTGGCCGATTGAACCTATTTCCGTATCCGTAACATAATGTTTCATCAAGAAATATGAATGGTGACTGACAACTGTGGAGATAAAGATACATCAGAGGCACTAGCCAGTTAACGTGATAAAGGGAATACTAATGGTTACCTAATCACTGATGTAGGGTTAGTAATTAATATACTTATTGGGTCAGAGTGTAGTTATAAGTCTATCAAAATAAAAAAAATACAACCGAATTGAGAACCTCCTCCTTTTTTTTAAGTCGGTTAAAAAGAAATATAAATTTGGCACAATATAAGTCTAAAGGATACTTATCCTTTTGGTTACCTGAAGATGCAGAGCGTCTCCACGAAGTGCTTATATTATAATAAAGCCTACTCATGGGTATCCCGTTACTCCACAATTGTAATATATTAGGTAGACCCCCTGAGGACTATGTGAATTCGACGGTAAGTAGCAGCTAGTATAATGTATCTAATGGCTGTGCAATTATCAACCCCTAGATTGTGTCAAAATATTTTTTTTGATATGATGAGTGATGTAGATGCGTTATTTAGTGATGCCCCAAAATTTTGGTTTATAAATTTATTAAAAATTGAGTATTATTTAGTAGTTATTATTTATTAGTATTATATCTGATTATATCAGAAGCTAATATCAGACGAGAGTCGCACGGACAAAATACTTGCATATAGAGCCGGCATAACATGGTACAATAATGGAAGTTTCAAGTACAAGATATAAGTACACATACATGCCACGACACAGTCGAACCGATATCCTAATAAAACAGACCTACTGGTCGGTATGCATTTGCTCAGTACTTCTCAAATGTCGTCATAACATAAATAACCCGCGGATCCGCTTCGGGAGCACCAATTAATCAAAACTAACTAAATATATTGTAACGGGTGGAGAGACGGCTCGCAGCGGTTCAGAGGGGGGAGAGGGGCTGTAGTTATTTCAATATTTTTCATAAAAACATCGGTGTGGTGCGGCCGCGACACCGCGCGGCATTGGGCGCGAAATGCGGTTATTTATTGGCGCGGGCTATTTGCGCTGCGGTACACACGCCACGTGTCGATGACATGGGTTTCCTACCAACTGCGATGTTTGTTTGTTTAGGGCAACACAATTTATTTACTTATAACATTCAACACACCGCTCTGCTAAAGAAAAACTGCATTAAAAAATTAAATCTACATCATAAATTATCGCACCCGTGTTATGAGGTTGCGCATAAAAACATACTAATCTAAATATTTTTTTAATGCGGGGGCTATATCCAGATGATCATTGCCGCATGAGCCGTGCAGCAGGGATCCTTATAGCAAGACGGGACGGGACCATCGATGTAATGTGAAGCGTGTCGCGATTCGTGTCGGTCCTCATCGCCAGCCGCGCCCCGCCCCGCGCCCTTGACTCCTACACGGCAACATTATTTTTACATGGTTCGACTCTATTTCAGGAGTTCTAACCTTAAGATAATTTTCTTGCAGTCGTTGTCGTTGTGTACCTATCGAATTTCAATGTAAACTATCCTTTATTGCAAAATTAATTAAATGAATTAAATAAAAGAATCTAGATATCTATGTACAGATTTGCCTTTCATCCACCCCCTTCCCCGTAATTCGTAGAATCCGGTACTTCATTGGTATTTCATTAAACGGATCCCTTTTGCTATAAATCTATTTGGTATTGCATGCAATGACGTCAGGACTGTAGGGCTGACAATGTTATTGTAGTAAGTATAGACTCTGTAACTCGCCTAATTGAAGTCGCGAATAATAAATAAAATGCCCATTTGTGGAGCTATACGGACATGAAATGGATGCCTATATTTAGCCATTATTGTTGTGATCAGTTTAAATTAAATAAAACATCAGGTATCCGGGAATACGCCTATGCGAAAAAACCATGCGCTATGTTAAGTGGAAGAAAATGAATCATTGCTTGAGTGAGTTCAACCTCGGGATAACCCCATACCTATTAGATCTGTTTGCTTACGAAGCATTCCTTTACTCACTGAAAGTTCTCAAAAGTCTCATTCATTCAACTAATCAAAGCCCGTATAGAGCATAGCCGTTTGAAACTAAGAGAACTCGTATATTGCATCGCTAGGCGAATTGCAAGCGCTCCGCGCGCTGTGCGGGCACCTCGGCCTCGGTCTGGGAATCTCAAAATCAAATAAATTTATGCTTCACTTGCTCTCGCGAATGTTAAATACTTATGAAAGAAATGCGGTATGGTTGTACACTTTTTAATATTTTCTTATGGTTTTAATATTATACTATACCTATATAAGCGTCTGCTAACAATTAACGAATGTCCTATTATGAAAGTGACCTCTTAATAAACTTCCAGGGCATCTAAAGCTTAACATCATAATATGCTGCTAGACATAAATCAAGAACGCCGATCTATCGTAACCTACAACCCAGATGAGGTCAGATGTAACAAATCGGCAATTCAAATGTATAAATAACCGGGTCGTAATATAAATAGCAGTGATTTGAGCTGAATGTATCGTTATATATCAAAATTAGCAGGTCATCGCATCTCCCGACGCTGCTGGCGTGTCGGTAACAAATGTATTGGCTCGTGTAACAGAGTGGAATATCCGTCGTAATGAATGGACGATCCATCGCATGCCATTTCTCAACTCAACGGTTTCATTTTAGGTTCTATTCACACGAGACGAGTTTTGCGTCGCAATAACGATCAATGACCAAGTACCATTGATTGCAAAAAGGATTTGGCAAATAAGTATACATATACTTACTGGACACCAATATTAAGTCTTCTATCAGGAGACTATAGCTCTCTACACTGACCAAGTCTAGAAGAAAAGTGTCGCTTATTACATCCGCTTCTCTGATAGCGCAGGATTATAGTCATGTTAATTTGGTGTGGTGCCACGAGCTATTGGGGATAGTTTATGTCACTGTGGTTTATGTTCACTATTTTCTGAACGTCGCTTTATGAACTGGAAAGTGCATATTTTAAATACGACTTTCATTGCGTCTAGGTATTGTCGCAATATCTCGGCCGCCCACAGCCACCGCCGCCGCCGCCGCCGCCGCCGCGCCCCGGTGTGAACGGCTCTCGCCTCGACGCAGGCAGCAGCCCACGCGCCTCGAAATCTATTTAACAGAAATTGAGATAGGACAGGTTTATGCAACGCCATACAAAAGCAATATCGAAGCATTTTTAATGGCGTCACATTATAGGTAATTATAGCGCGTGACGTAATCTGCTTAACACAAATACGGTGTTATTTATGGAAGTTATTAGGAGATGTATGATGATAATAAAGACGCTGAAATATTCACATTATTAAACAGAATTATGTATATGAGACAATGCTTAGGTGTGTAAGCTTCATGCATATTCTAAAACAGACAGGAGCTTAGTACGAGTTTTGAAATCATTTGATTACTCGATCGGTATGTAAACGTATGTATATACGTCCTTTAACGTTGTCGTAGCAATTGCAGATCTAATTATTTGCAAACGTAATAATAAAATGACTCATTTACAACTCCTGTTTACTCGATCAGAACAAATCAATATGACCGAAATCACTCAAGGGCTAAGCGTTCATTAAATAACGACACACACATACAAAATAATTTTACCCCGGCCCTGCAGTCTGCAACTCTGCAAAATCCCACTCGCTGCAGACAGTTGGAAACCGGACCCCCATTACAGAACCCCCTACACCCCCTTGCACCCTCATACTGCATTGTGACTACACACAGCCGTATTGTGATTGGTAAACAAGTGTGTGTGTGCAGGACTGCAAACAAGGTAACCAATTTATTATCAAACACGATCGGACTATACCGATTACTTTCTGTGTTCTTTCGGCGAAGGTTTTTAAAACTTATATAAATAGAACGTTTGAAAATAGATAGACTTACCTAATGAGGATAAACATTTTAGCATACAGCAATGGCAGTTTTTGTTAAACTAGTTACATTAACATTAAAAGTGGACCTTCTAAGTCAAATTTGATGTGTAACATCGGACCGCTGCGAAAAGAGTGTAATAAGCATAATTTATATATCATTTTTATTTTAAAATTGCGATAGATATGGACAATCGCCATAAGTATTTCAGCTCGTGTCTCAATAGCCGCTGCTTCGAATTAGTACAACATAATATTTCATTTGACATGGAGGAAAGCTGAAAGCTTTTTAGCAAAAAAACATATTAAACACATTTTTCAGTCCTGAGTCAAACTTATTGACATCACAAGTGAACGAAAAGCCGGAAAAGTTCTGAGGGGAAGGTCCTCCATACAGGGTTTAAAAGCCTCTCAAACGCCAAAAGTACTAACGGTTGGAACACTTCCTGCGGCGACGACACTTAGCCATGGTCACCCTTACAACACATCGCCCGCATTTACTACCTTCGTGCGGAGAAATGATAATGCACTTGAGTTTGGAAACTGTGAGTAAAAACCGTTCGGAGTAATATGTAGCGGGGGGTATAGTACCTACGCGTGTTTTCCAATGTTTATGGTGACAAGTTAGTTTAGGTTCAGGTATTATAACAGAAAACATGTATTCATAACAGATCAGCTACTAAATTGATCGAATGAATCGAACTCTGTCATCGTAATATAAAATTTCCTAGATCCACTGTGGTTGTTCTAAGCAGCTCTAACAAACATGGCAGTAATTATTAGTTTAATGTATATACTTTAATATAGGTACTAGCAGACAGTATGATAATTTTAATTGTTTGTCTTTCCGATGCCAAAATAAGGCTAGAGTTTCTTTCCACTCTTGCCTACCAAACAAGAGGCCCCATGGAAATTGTGTTCTTACTGACACGTGTATCAATCAAGCCAATATAAAAATTAGGTTGTATTTGTTTTTGTACGCATACGAGTCTGGTTATTTATTTTTTCTCAACATGGTGTGGATATAAAAAGTTCTGATTGCCGAATCTCATTGGCCCGTAGCATGTGTTAGCGGGCGCGCCAGATGGCCGGCTGAGTCGCCGCCGCCGCCGCCGCCGCGCTGCACCTACCTCACTGCTCGTCGAGCCCACATCGGACTGATTAGGTAAGCTATAGTTCTTCATAGATGCAGATGTACAAGCGTTGGTAAGTCTAGCTTCTGAGGCTCGGAGTTTTCTTGTTTTAATGGATTTGACGATGAATACTTCTAAAATCATTAAACCTTAGTTTGAATGAGTCTTAACGCCCGAGTCACATGCAACAGAGCTGGGTGCTAATGTTATTAGTATGGCACACGCCGGGAACCGCGCAAGTCGGGGCGGCTGGCTTGCCACATCAATCACTGCCTGATTCGGGAACATCGGGGCGCGCACGCATGCACGCACTCTCCTCATAATATTTACCTCGGCAACATCAACATATCACTCGGTGCGTATGTAAGTGCCAGTTCAAAAGTACCCATCCGTCATCTGGCGCGGTTATGGGCGTCTGTGCTTTAATGTATCTTTATGCCGTTCACACTTTCTTCTTTAAATGTAAACGGCAGGATGTTACATTTGTGATGATTTACGGTTATAATAACAAGATAATAATCAAGTCTTCCAGTTGTTCCATAAAAATATATTCAAAGCTAGTCCAAATGAACCTGTAGAGACATTGAACCATCCCCAATATCCATATCGCTATTCAATGGTAATGAATGATGTCTTGAGCAGAACATAGTCTTCTCATCAGTTTGATCGTCCGTTCTCCAGTTATGGGGGCTTAAAAAATATTGTAAGGAAATTCCTATCAGCGAGTTGGCTAACTTAATGGAATGAAATCTATTCATAATTAGTGCCCGTGGTTCATTCAAAGTTTTTAAAATAATTGTAATATCCTACCTAAGCAAGTAAATTATTTCTTGAATGTATCTTAAGTTTATGTTTAGTTGTATAAAGTTGTCAGAATTCGCGGAACGGAACACGTGGGCTTAGAACAAAGTTGTAACAAGATATCTAAGTTAAAGTTCCGAGAAAAGGATGGTAGCCGCGGGCACCGTTTCTCGGAAAACTAAACTTTTTGCATTACAGTGTTCCCTATGTGAATGAACAATGGGATCAAATGTCAAAAGGGACTTTCTTTCTCGTAATTACATTATGACTTTTTTATGTACCTACTATGAATTGATTACAGTCATATGCTGTAGAGGTAGATCTTTTAATAATATAGTTAGTCGAATATGAAGCTGATATCAAATCAAATGCATTATTAATTATCATTAATGTAGGTATTATTAGTGCATCAATGTTGGAGATGGAGGGATTTCATAATTCACAGAAAAATTCATCATACCAAGTACGTAGGTATCTTCGATAATTCATTTGAAATATAACTACTGTCGATTGTTTTCATCAGAGGGAATTTAAATAGGCTTTTATATTGTCATCGATCAGTAAGCTTACTAGTAAATATAGTAATTCTAGTCCCATCCAATATATTTTTGTAAACTCTCACAGTATTCACAAACTTTCAGGTTAACAAACACGAACTTCTGGACCAAAGTAAACAACTTAGTAGAGTTAGTACTTTTTATTTTCACCAGTTGCTAAAGTCTGCCTAGCCGTTCCTACATTGTTCTCACAAACAACATAACAATGCTGCTCAAAAATGTAAAATATATTTAAAAAACAGCAACCAAGGAGTTCCTTGCCCGTTCTTCTCCATAGGAACGTTATTCCCAACGGGTGGTAAAGTTGTGGCTTAGCATTTTGTCACTTTTTTGACGATTTATAAGAACTTATACTTAATGGTTTACATGAGTAAAAAATATTCTGATTCTGATTCAACTGAACGATAAAGGGTCAGTCGTGATGAACCATTTCGGTGCTCATTATGATAACTGCGAGTATAGAGCTGTTTGCCACGTCCACCAGTTTATATTGAAGTGTTTTCCTTTAGAATACGTCTTTAAACATAAGGGTCGTGTCTTAGTGGCAGAGATATAGCGAGGAATAGAGGCAGGTGTTATTGTCTTGACCGAATCTGATTTGAAGGCTGAAGTTTATTAATAGAAGCCCATTGGGTAATTAAATAATGTTGAATCGTTTTAACCTTACATTTAGGATACAGTTTTAAGAGAATGATATGAAACTAGAGGACCTCGCACCCATTTACTAATGTCCAAATACGTGCCGCTTGTCGCTTGCCGCAGCGTGTAGTCGCTCCCGGTATGAGCAGGTCATCGTAAAACATTAACAGCGGGCATAAACGCGAGTGCTCGTATTCCCACTCCCTCCTCCTCCGCCGAGGAAACTGCGCCATAGCGGACACTAGTGTAGTACTACCCCTTTGATCATTTTTACTGCGATATCCTGGTAACAATATTTTCTTTTTTCTGTATTGATTCAATGTTGTATAGTCATTCTAGAATGCTTTATTGGAGAATAGCTAGCATTTGACTTTAATTGTTGTGAAAACCATATTTAAATTCAAAATGTATTAAATTCAATATATATCATAAAAAATATTACCGAAAAGCAATGACAATATAAACATGACCACATAAACAGTCGTTTCTTATGAAAACCGGTTGCAACAATAGTAATCACAAATGTTGTATTGCCGCGCGCCGCGCGCCGCGTGACGCGGCGACCGGCTTTGATCTGTGCGGCACACGAAACAAACAAACACATTGTGCGCTGATTAGTACACAATAAAATGGATTTAACGGCGGTGGTTCGTGGAAACAGCGGAGCCGAATAGAGACTTCAAATCGGTTTACGATGAAATTCGTTCTTAATGCTGAGTGGTGCCCTGGCTTCATGCCAAGCTCTGCTGCTGTGCCTCTGGATCACTTTGGCTTCTACCACAACCCCCAGTTAAAAGAATAAATGTTCAACATATCCTACCCGCTGTGACTAAATGGGTAGTGAATTAAACATATCTAAAGGGACAACTATGTACCCCTTATCAATATTGATGCGCTGACATTAATGGCCCCAGCCGTTCGTTCCTCTTATCCTCCTGCCTCAGCATCCAAAGCGCATAAATCACTCGGCTTGTTTGTACAATGAATACGACACACACGGATAGTGTATAGTGCGTGCTCGTTCATAGCTCGTGCACTATTTTGTATCGGCCGCCTGAGATAGAGGAGAGTGTCACTAATGATGCGCGCAGATAAAAGAACATTGAGTGTACACTCGAGATAAACAGCAGTAACTTACATAGAATTTGCAAAGTGAAATTGTGAAATAACTAAAGCTTATAATATCAGCATGAAATGATAATATATTAGAAATAAAAAATAGTAAAACCAAAGTCAACATTTACTATTGTAATTAGATAGTAAGTATTTGATGCGAAGGGAAAGGCATGTAACGATAAAAGCTCGAATAAACAAACATGTTTTAATTTCGGTTTACATTCCGCTCCAATTAGTGGCATCGCTGAGAGCTCTCTCGGTCTCTCCGCTCGCTGTGCTGTTACATTGTTATAGCGCACATAATTATGTTACATTGAACAGGTGTGAGTACCGATATTGTAACAATGTATCTTTCTCTCCAGGATGGAGACAATTTGTTTACGTAGGGTAGAATAGAAATAGCCGTCAGTCTGTATGCTGACATAATATTTTGTTGCTTTACAATTTGGACACATTTCAAAGATATCCTCATAGTAATGTTTTCTTCTGCCGGAATTAGCTAGCTAGCTTAATAATTATTATGTTATAATAATACCTACTTTCATATATGCGTCTAATATGAGCTAATGAAGGAATGTGCATCCTCTTACATACATTTAAAGTTATTGTTAATAGTTGGTCTAAAGTCCAAGCTTCATATTTCCCGGATTGTTACATAACGAGTCGACACTCTAAGGGCGTGAGTAGGTTGTGTTATTATATAGAGGTTCGGTGTTTACCTACGTAGTGTGTAGTATGTTGCGAAACCATTGTGATGGTTCTGGTAATCATTATAATGAATGGAATCTGGTGAGTGGATATAGTAAGGCTTAGAATATGATCTAATCGCGGTGCAGCTTTCTCAGCATACTTCTTCATACTCAAATTCAGATTTAAGTCTGTAACAATGAGAGTGAAGGGATATAGATGGATACAGCTAGCTCTTAAATATTTAGCATCAATTTATCCAAGATAAGCTTCAGTGGGTACATGAGATAATAGGGGACCGTTTTGATGGTCGTAGGGCGATTTGCAGTCTTTTCAAGCCCCCTCCTAGTAGACTGCTGATGCTCCCATTAATCTGTTAGCGTGGTCACCCGGGCAGCAGACGCGACGTAGAAGCTGTTGTGTGTGCGCATCACTCGCTGACGCATGCAGCCAGGAATTTCGCACAGTTCCGACGCGTTACTCCTACTGCGCTGGCCTTTTGATTGCACGCAAATTGGATAGGATTAGATCACGGTTGTTTATTCGCTAGCGATGTGCAGTAAATCGTAGCTAGCTACATATTTGGCGTTCAGCTATCTATCGATATCGAAATGAGTAGACGTAGAGCTGTTGCTCTGTATTGGAATTGGAAGATTGTTTTTTTTTTTTTTTTTATACAGTATAGGCAAGTATTTGATCTCGATCTCACCTGATGGTAAGTGACGATGAGATCTACGATGGAGCATACTTGCCTAGGTAGGAAGGCGGCAGTAGATCGAGACGCTACATTCACTAGATACATGCAGCGCAACTGATCTGACCCGCCATCCATGAATGGCAACACCGAACCTCATGCCGGAACACGGCTAGGCCGCTTGGCGACATGGCTTTGTTCAGTGGGTGGTGACTAGCCACGGCCGAAGCCTACCACCAGTTAAAAGCTGTTGTGCTGTCAAGTAAGGACTTTATACCAACATGATTTTGGTTGATAAGCACAAGATTGATGGAGAGAATTAGCTTCTATAGTCCCAAGTCCCAATGGATTAACTCATGTATAGGGGATAAAAAAATATGAATCTCACCTGCTCGTAGTAGCTACAACTGACGAGAACATTACCGGGAGGCTGTATCTCACGCATGTCTCGCGGCGGTGAAGGTCTAGCAAAGTTTGGTTCGCACTTGAAACGTATTGTACAAATAGTATTTTGATTAATAATTCTTAGATATTCTGATCACAACATGTAATGTTGTAAGTATCTTAGCTAATTTAGTCGCAAAGCGTAATGTACTCGTAGTTATCACGTCTAGATTTCACTTATATTCTTATCTTATTCCGAAAGGTCTCTTTTGATTAGCCCAACGCTTCCCACTCCTAATGGTCGTCACCCGTTCTCTGCTTTGAATGCGAACTTTCTACTGCACGCGGCGAAAGTTCCGCCAACGGCCCTAACTCAGTTACGTGTCGTGGGGGCGGGGCGGCGGGCTATTCCGGCTGAAGCGGGCCATTTCTACCGCTCGCCCAATTACGCTGAAAAGTGATGAAAACCTTTGAGCTTTGATAAAAGTAGTTGACAGCAATATAAAATATTGAGATGCTGTCTAGCGGAAATTATTGGAACTAATGACACCATACGGCTCACTTTGTGTAAAGCATTGACATTTGAGTAGGTACGAGTCTTCGTTCATGTGATTGACTGGCACCGATATGAGCCGCGGGCAGACGGCGCCGACGGCCGACAGGCACCACGTCTTTCAAATGTCTTCCCAATATCAGCCCAGCTGGCGCGCTGTTGTGACAATGTCACAATGATGTGGAGATACTATATTTAGGAATATTGTTAATTGTTGCATAAAAAACATTAATTCCATATATTACACATATTAATTGGCAAACTCTTAAATGAGTTCTTGTGGCGAAAAAATATTGAAAAACATTTAATAGCAATGCATATTTATTCTATACTGTATATAAAAGTTCTAAAATTAATATAACATCGTGTATTACTCTTTGTAAGGACTGAACTCATACAAAGCATGAATATGTGCAAAACGCACGCACGTTCCACGCTATTATTGTAGAGAAAACCTCACGCTCCGTCGTGCCGTTTTGCCAATTTACTGCACACCAAGTGACCAAACTATACTGTGGGGGTACTAAATACATTAAGTATCGTATTTAACTGGTTTCTGACCAATTTGCGCGGGCGTCGCCCAGCGGGCGGGCGGCGCGCGGCCATGTTCCTGTCACCGGTTAATTTGTACAGTTATCCGAACACCATGCTATTAATACCAGTATGCGGGAAAAAACTGGTAATACACTTGTACACAAATCTATTAATTTCGTAACGGCACGATTTGCGTCAAACTTCTGCTGTAGTTTTATGTATCTATAATTAGCCACGAAATAAACAAATTATATGCTCTTTAAACCAACATTACCAATTACCATTACAAAAGATTACCCTCCTTGCTAGGATCACGTACAATACAAAGGGTTGAGTGTGGACTCAGGGAACTAGAGTTACAGACGTTGCTTTCTGATTTGTAAACCTTAAATTGGCACACAAATTGAAATAGCTGGTTTAATTTTAAAGTCCATGGTGATTAACTTAATAAATTACGAATTGTTAAAAAATAATTTCATTTAGCCGTTACGCTGCGGGTGTAGTCATCAATAACCTTCGCGATAATATTGGAGCACTCAGAAAAATGTGATTTGTTACGACACTGTAAAACTAACACGCTGTTCAAAATAATGTGAACAATTTGTTGGTGTCCATCGAGCATGCGTGCGCAGTCGCTCACATCGAACAACATGTGTCGATATAGTTTGGCTCTTATCGCCAATGTGAGTGAGTCCCAGATTTGGCCTCTAGGGACCTTTTACGTAAATTAAGATTATCCGAGAATTTCATTGCTGGTCTTTTGAATATTTAGTAACCTAACGCCTAATCATAAATGAGATAGTAAAATGACTAAAAGATCATTCATAAAGGAGATGTATTTAAAACCCAAATGAAGTATGTATCTAGCTATATACATATCGTCAACTATAAATATAATCTGATATTTATGGGGTCGCAATAAATATACATTAATGACAAAATTGCTGCGCGACGGTGAAATGAGTTTTTTATGTAAATAACATTTTTTTCGTCGTAGTCTCAAAATAGGAACTACAAAATATATTTGTATTTAATAGATACAGGGTATTTTTAAAGAGCCAGACAAGCGCTCTTGTTACGCTCACCTTCATTGATTCGACCAATCGACCCATTGATTAATAGAGCCGACCCGAGCGGCGCCGGAGGCGACACATTGTGTATAATTAAACCAAGTGAATGGACCGCTTTTACAGTTAATTGATGCACTAATGAAAGTTTAACTGAGATTGCTTGCATTTATATAAAATATAGTCTATTATAATAATTAATGTCTTCTTTGTTTTTCTTTTTTTAGAGTGAATTAATATACGATTACATAGCATCTTATGTTGTAGGTAAATTAAAACATAACATACTTTAGAAAAAAGGTTTACTTACAAGTTTTACTAGGACTTTTATAATCAAAGACTTCAGGTAACACACCCCATCGAAAAATCTATTATTGTGTAATGGCTTGACTAAAATATTTTTTTTATATATTAAAAGTCACATTATAATTGTAAGCTTTCATTCAATGCATGATATAGTCCTGAAGAATATTTTAAAGTATTGGAATACAAAACTTAAAAAATCCAACGATTGCACATCAAATAACTCCCCTACAAACATAATTCTAAATTCATAACAGAAACGCAAACACTACGATAGAACACAATAAATTAATCTAAAGTTACCCCCTCGTCCCACGGGGAGCACTGCACTGCACCCCAGGATGTGCCCCACTTCGCGGGCCTGTGTGAAAATAATTAATAACGTCGCGCACAATGGCGCGGCTGAGGGCCGCTAAACAACATTACACCAATAATCGGGCTAAGAGCAGGGGAGTGCGAGGGATGTTTGTGAATCAAGTTGGTCTAATTTATATGCAGATGTTATGTTAGTTCCTGCGAGGTGCAACGACCCCGGCCCAGGAACTACATTGTGCATTCGTGGTGTACAGACATTATAGGTATATAGCTGATCTTTTGAGTTATTATGAGCTGGGAACACGACCAAATAACTGTACAAGATGTGCGGGCTTTTAATCTGCACGTAAGCGTCTTTTGCACGTCATCAACTGCGCAATGTTTTCGACCCTCCTGCAATATGCTCAACCCGCCGCCCGGCGCCACCCGTCGCCAGCACCGACTCTGTGGCGACCCCGCGACGCGAGATTAGTTTAATCGGTTGAGCGCACGTGCCGGGGAGCGGCGCGCTCTCCAATCTGTTCTCTATACTGCACAGATCCATTATAGGTTGTC
Source organism: Pheosia gnoma (assembly GCA_905404115.1). Taxonomy (NCBI): domain Eukaryota; kingdom Metazoa; phylum Arthropoda; class Insecta; order Lepidoptera; family Notodontidae; genus Pheosia; species Pheosia gnoma. The sequence continues at coordinate 96,342 of FR989897.1, forward strand.
AGTACATACACAAAGTATGCGTCAGGCCTACATTTTATCATGCAATCTCAGCATTTTGGTGTCAAAATCAGCACGTTTTTATGTACTTTGCAGGATTTATAAAATAAAGCGCAGTGCTGCATACAGGTACCGATTTCCAAGTATTAGCAGCAGAACAGTATTATCTTTGGTGATGGTATTATTCACTCGAGCTAAAATGGATTATGAAAATATTTTCTTTCCGCAAGGGAAACCAGGCTAGTTTTTTACGATAGGTAATGAATATGGTGGGTATTTTTATAGTAAGGGATAAACAAATTTTGACTCAAATATAAAGTGGACAACCACTTTCATCGGATATTAACATATGCTGTATAAAATCAAACCAATTGTATCCTTAAGGGGCTGTCTTCATGAATGTAGAATATTTCAATCTATTTCGGTACCTATATCAGTAGCTGTATAGGGGAGCACACGAAGTGTATTTGCCTGCAGCATCGTTTGGTGTTCAAATCGGCAACCTCCTTGCATGGAGCACGTCTCTAACCTGCGAGAACTCGTGCCTGCAGTTGGCACTGAACCACTACAAAGGGTGTAAATGTTTCATTTAATTATGTAGCGAGTTTGGAAGTCTAAGAGTTGGTTAATAATGTCGTTCTATCATTATAGAATTGATATTATTCATGCGGCGTTTAATGGTATTGTATATGGGACCTTGGTGTGGTGTGGCGAATCTGGCACTTACGCGCACAAAATATGAAATACACAAAGTGGCTCCCACCTTAAGGCAACAATGGCTTACCTACCTTACCGTACCTTCTACGACAGTGGCTATCTCTTGACCTTTTAATTCAGCCTCCATAACACCTACTAATGGTAAATAAAAGGTTTAATGTTCTTACAACGCGCGGGGGAATATTGCGAGCATACCGTTAATTGGTTCGGGTGCAAATAATGTATTTTCTAGATTCATGTTTTTTATTTCATCAAGAGACAATCATAGTTTTAAATTCCTTTACTATATGTATAATAAATACAGAACAAACATTTTACATTCGTTTTTACTAATTAAATCAGTATAAGTTGGTATGTAGTAGACTACCAATGCTGCTTATTTAGAGCAATTTCTGCGTTAAAAGTGATGTCAACACTACAAAGGCGCTACAAAAAGTAGCGCTCAAAGGGATAACAGCTCGCAGCGATAGTGGATTGCATCCTGAATTCAATGAGGTCGCTAATGCACTGCGCTTTGAGCAGCACCGGCGGGCGACGTTTCCCCATCTCGATAGTGCTAAATCTAGTTCCGGGGTCAAGGTCTATTTATAAATTTACTGGAAGTCGTGAATATATTGAAAAGATGGGGACCACATGTTTCTGTTACCTGCGCTCTCGGTCCAACTGCCAAAGATTCCCGATCAGCTTTGCATTGCACTTTCACGTTGTAATGTTTTTTCGTTGTTATTCCCATTTTTTTAATAATAGCAGCTGGAACCAACTGAGTACAACAAGTTTGTCTGTCAGATAGTGACGTCATAGGAACACATTACCGCCGCACTAAATCATGACCGTTTAGCTGATCAATTGATTAGTGCATTTTATCGAAGAGAGCGGTTCGTGTTGAACATTAATCTATGTGGTAAATCGTTGTTTATATCAATGATTTTATGTATAGATTTCCTTTATTTACGCCAATACCACACATTGAAATAAAACTAATTTTACGAACTTTATCGCATTTTTTTTTTACCTTTCCGACGTTTCTGCTGCTTTACAGCAACCATGGTCACGGGAGGACTGAAATATTAGACGTCCTAGTATCAAAGTTAGAACTAGGGTACCTTCATATTTAGTTGTTTGCGGTCCGATCAAAGCAGAAAGTGCTCACAGTGTCTTAAGGTAGCAATAGTTTTACTTCAATTAAAGAGTATATTTTAACTCGTATGATACAAGATATGACGGGTTGTAGAAGTTACTCTATTGACCTTACCTGTGCTACACACGGATCATTGAGAAGCTGCGTCGAAACACAATATAGGTCCAACACAAAGAAACCCTTTCGAAGAAGATTATGTTACGTATGACCCTTCCACTGATGCAGGAAGTATTATATAGTCATAGGTATTACAAGTCATAGCAGCATGCATTTCCCATTGGAATATGATGCTATGCTATGCTATCAGCCGAAAGACGTCCACATATCACGTGCTGGCATCTGCGTGCTGGACATAGCCCCCCCCCCCCCCAATGACTTCCACATATCACGGTCTACGGTCCTCGGAATACGGAATATGGAATACGATAAAATAGGTATATTGAAGACGACCACTTTAATCACTGGTACGTGTGCTATTGTTTACTCTTCACACAAAAATACATGTATTTGGTAAAATATGTGGAGAATATATTTATGTAAATGTTCGTTTAAATGAGGTGTTAGTTGCGAGTTTGTTCTGGTCGGCACACGTGTCGATGGAATACGAGGCTACCGGCCAGGCTCTATGCGATCAGGTAGTGCAGTAATTGATTTGATAGTAAAGATAATAAATACATATATTCTGAAAAAAAAATACAGTTATTGGAAGTTTAAAAGGGATAATATTATTATTACTTATACATAACATTACATTTTAACAAGCATCATATACTGTACCGTATTTGCCTATTTCACGCTGGCAAAGATAATCTTAACTTAAACAAATAGCCTCAAGGCAGCGTGGGAGTAACTGTTGTTATATTTCAGTCATTTTAGCACTTAAATTCATATGAGGAACAATTCTAAGAAGACACACGTTTCTAGTAAATAACGCCATGTTTCAGTAATTACTTGCGTACAAACAGTTAATAAATTGCTATGGACTCGGTATGTGCGCGCTGAGGATTTGAACAAAGACATAATATGTAACGTTGAATAACATCGTCTGTGCAATGCTATTCATTAAACAACAGAAGTGTTTTTGAATTATGTTTACATCTTGGCGCGGATTGGTAATAGCCCCCTTCTTTACAGTTTATACATAAACATTGCGAGGTCATTACATTATTTCGTTATTACGGCAAGTGTTTTTAATGTTCTAGCCTTTCTCAAATTTGTGTTTGAGTCGCTTTTAATGTGCCATGATTTGCCAGATTACCAAGAGGAACGTGTAACTGCTCTCCGCCACCGCCTTGCTAGTAGTATTTTAAATTAAGGGCTATCCCATCGTCAGAATATTCAGGCTTCCGTCTGAATGCCCGTCATTTGTGCCAAAAAATAAGAATGACAACAGGCACCGCCAGCTTGCTGTAAGACTCTTTAATCTATTATACTTTCATCTGTTTCATAGTTGATAAAAAGCCACAATCGCTATACAAACTATAGTTGCGATTTTAGACTTGAATGCAGTATGCGATTACAACGTGGCATAGCAATAAAGTAGCTCTATCATTATGTGCACAGACCAAGTAATTCAGTCAGCGAGTGGCTCCAGTCTTGCGCCGGCGCCGATTAGCTGTTTACTTTTAACGGAACTGCATGAATATGTACCAGTTAGCAGCTAGCTTTACATTTGGCATATTGTGTTCAGCATTGAATATTTATGTGTGTAGCTTTATCTGGATTTACAAAATTCGAATAAGTACAGTATAATTAACTGATGCTAAACTGATGATTTTATAAGTAGAATTCACCAAATTCTGATACCATACCTACAAGAGTTTACAAGAGTTTTAATTGAAATCAGCTCTTTAAGACTGAACAGTTGGGCCCCTGGCATCACCGCGAATAAGCCTAGAATAAGGTTATATGTCTTTTGAATTTCAAATAAAATTTATTTAGATAACAATTAGAGAGAAAATAACTGAAATATTTACAAACTAATATAACTTAAAAAGAGTATAGAAAAGCTACAAAATGTTAATTTTGAATAAATATACGAAGTTGATAACAGTCAAATTTCATCAAAACAGATATAAAATTGTATTATAAATCCGTAACACGTGCGTGACTATTAAGTATACGATCGGGTTTTATAATGCCTAATTAAAGCAATATTAAATAACTACATTCTTTATCTTTGGGCGCAGGTCTAGAAAAACTATCGATGGTATGTAAAATAATTTATTCATGCTATGCTTTGCAAGGTTCACCGAACTTAATGTTTTATTTTTTTCCTAAGGTAAACCGAGTGCTCAATTGTAAATCGGAAGTTGGATGCTACGTAATTAAGTCGCTGGATGGTAAACATTTCGAGAAATGAGCTCCGTGTAAACTCCCAATTGAATCAATCTGGGGTCAGCTCGCTGGCAGGCGCCCGGCGGGCCATGTGGCAGGCAACCTCGCGAGGCAATGGCGCCGCTCCGAGACTCAATAATTGTAGCACTTGTTGGTTAGTTGGATGCGAGATCTATTGCCGTTATCTGAAAGCTAATGGATACGAAAAATTGTTCAGTTGGCCCTGAAGAATCTTGTCAATTAATAATTTATTGTTACCAGTACCAAATGAACCTTCTTAAATATCTAACTAGCATTATTTCAGCTTTTCCTTCTTTTGGCTTCATGTCATTTCAGTTGTTGAATAGAGATCTAATATAGCCTGTCGACCCTAGTTTGTAATTCGTATAGCACTGCCGACCGATTCCTAAAGTGTCGTGAGTCAGTGGCACGGCCGCGGCCGGGGCCGGCTGGTCCGCCCGGTCTCGCAGCAAGGTCGGAGCACAATAACGGCTCCTTTAATGACATCACGTACCGAGGCGTTATTGCTCGCCGCTGAATTGATTCCCTAGTACCGACGCCACTACGAGACCGTCAGTTAACAAAGTCACAGAAAATATTTTTTTTGTAAACCTTCTTGATCATACATTTTTATGACTCACCTTGAACATAGATTTATCGATTTATGACCGCTTTTGAGTACTGAAAGGTTTGCACGGTCGTCATTGCTGTCCGTATCTTCTTATCTAGTAAAGTATGAATGATGTCCTGTGTTTGCCAGTTGAATGTCTTTGTTGAGTGACTTTACACAAACAGATAATTGAATGATTGCCGCATTCTGTTTTTTTAGTTCATACGAGGTTTCTACTGGTGCTGAATGTGGCCAAACATCTGCAATTTGTCGTGTGTCGGGAACGTAAAATTCAAAAATAAACCGCGATAAAATCCTTAAGATTAGTTTTATTTGAATCTGCAATTTATTAAAAAATAATGAATCATTTTCAAGAAACGTAGGGACAGTAAAGAAAGCGTTTTGCAGGCTTTATTACGCATTGCACTCAGAGAACCATCTTAAAATATTTGGTAGTTAAATTGTAAACAGAAAGCTTACTGAATAATCTCATAATTGTTTGACAATAGACAGAATATCGAAAACCTCGTACCAAACTTCATTTCGTTACCCCAGTTAAGCAAACAAACTAATATTGCCAGATTAGAGCACTGGATGGAGGATGGATCTCCCGATTATGGAGCTCAGGGCTCAAGCATTATGGCAGCGAGTCCCTGTGGATTCCGCTAAGTGTTCACAGTTGGTTGCGAGGCATCTAGTTAGTATGAACACGATATACAACACGTGTGTTTATTAACACACATATGATTATTTACAGTACGGCAGGCAATAGTAGCTATTGATTCTTCTCCAACGAGCTCGATCTGATTCTGATGAAATAAAGGAAATATCATCAGCCCTTAGAAAAAGGGTTGGTTTCATGATCTGATGAAATAGTTTTGCTTTTTTCTGTAAATTCCAAATAATAAAAAATATCACGGTGGATTCACAAACATACTTGATTACTGGCTAGTTCAAGATATTCTTCGATTGACCTTCAATTGAAATCCTGAATGGTGCAAATGTTTGGACTTTAATTGGTAGTGAAGGTCGGGATACCTGAAGGCGATTGACATGGTTATTAGAGCGCTCTCCTCGGCGCCGAGCTAATTGAAGTGAAGAGTCGAGAAGATTGGCTTAGAGGTCACAGTTTTATGTTGTTCATTTAACTTATACCTCAGTGTATTGAGTGATTAGACCTTGGTTGTCTTTAGGACTTACATACATTATTTTATACATTTATTTTAGAGGCACACATTTTTGGTTCGAAACCTATAATATGCCTGCATAAGCAGCTTTGTATACTAATGCCAAGGTTACTTATTCTTCACAAGCTTCGTATATACAAAATCGGGGAAAAACTTCGCTCCTAATTAAATTAAGCCGATGATTCAAACACCTTTACAGGTTAACTCCGCAGGGACCTGTGGATACGTAAAGGGAGTATTTTGTCTGTAGGATATACCTACTGGTATAATATATTAAAAGTTATTAAAAAAATGAATTCAAGAACAGTTTCAATCTCATATTAGTGGTACAATGAATAATCCGGCATGACAATCGGCTGGCTGTGTCTAGCACACGATTTTAACAACACTGTGAAATCGCCGCCAACATGCTCCAGCGTTTCTAAATAGATGCAGTGCAATTAAACTTTCTAATGTTTTTGTTTGTCAAATATTATCGGTCTATGTTTAACAAACACGCTGCACAAACGTGCCTCCGCAGTTCTCACACTGTGACGTTCTACGGGAGACGTTATTTGGTCAGACGGTCGCTGGGTTTGTATTTATTTGATTAAAGGTACTTTTTATTAGAGGTTAATATCAACTTCGCGTGAACTGATCGCTGTAATCGTAAGTTTAAGGCCAGCTTCACAAGGCTGCGCTGTGAGTGAATATACGTCTATTTGCTCATGTCCCAGACTGCCATGACTGTAGTAGCTACAATCATGTACGAACGTACTATTATGTGCTATCTAGTAGAGTATATAGCGATCTGAATCTGATACCGAATAATCCGCTCATCTACATTTGGTTAAACGGCGCGCGTTGTTGAAAACCTTTTAGTTTGCGTCGCCGTTCAGACCAGTTGCTAATCCAGTACACATGTATACAAGCGTTATTATATGTGGGCGAATAGTTTAGGCTATGGGCTTAAGTTATCAATGATGAGGTATCGTACGCCGTACGTAGCTGTAATATAATAGTCACGTGTGTACTAAGCAAAGTCCCGTTTGATGCTGCCTATCTTATTCTATTATAACGTACCACAATAAGTTAAATGAAAAAAATCTGGATTCTCAAGTCAAGAGTCTATTGAGACCGGTTTCTGACTAGTTCCCTAAGTTTGTGGGGGTAGAATTTAATCTGTCTACGTGAAAAATCTATAAGATACGATTTATTTATAGAAAATGATTGGGTAGATTATTTTTTCATATTGCATATCTTACTGAACTCGTTTCAATAATTATTGTCCGTTATTTTTAGAACCGTTATGTATGATGCCAATGGCATTGTTATTTATAGAATATCATTGTTCGATGTTCATTTTGTCTCGTAACGTGACATTTTAGTTGAATATAATCAATTCTATAAAAAATATATTAAACTTCTCGGACTGCACTAATATTATACCAAAACATACACATTTAATATCTTTCTAGATTACATGGTTCATGCTAACGAGGGGCGCATGGGGTCTTGACGTCACGGCACCCTTCGCTGCCCGCGCCGCGCCGCAGCCGGGGTCGCGGCCTTGAACCTGACGTCACGGGTATACGGAGTCCAAGGCCAGTGATACGGAGCTCAGTGTGGTGTGACAAAGGCGCGGCGGGCGGCAGCAGCGGCTATTGGACATTTTCTTTAAGGCAGTGTAGTCGTACCTCATTATGATGTCCTGAAATAACTTGCGTTACAGGTTTTATTTCACAGGTTGTACGATAGTAAATTGCCCCTTGTAAAATATTCTACTTGGTATAGTATGGCCTATAGTGTCGTTCATACACTCGGTACTCCATATATCTAGACTTTTTTAAATACTTAACGATTGAAAACATATATATTTGTTTAGGTACTTGTATTATATTTACCTACTTTTGTATCTATATTCGTTGTTATTCTTTTTACTGCTCATCCATCAATTCCATGTAAACAAATAGCTTTTTAAGAACGTTGAGAGACTCATTATCCTACTTTTAGCAAACACTCACAAGTCAAAGAAAACTTTAAGCAAAAGAAAAGATCAAATAAAATATGTTACATCAAAAGCTTTGGATTTGGAGATACGAGTATGGTATTATTAGACTGTTGCTTTGGTCGTGTCTGTACACAGAATAGTTTGTAAAAAATATGTCGTAAGGGGCATTATTTGTGTTACAGTGGCTGAATCCGCAAATTTTGGAACTCTCCTCAGTCTGTCCAGTCAAATCACGGTAAAACTAGAAGGAACATGGCATGCTGATAGCTTACATACTGGCCGCATACCCGCGCGTACGATGTCACGAGTACTGCTAGAGTAGAATATGAAGAATATATCAGTATGCCTAAATAGGAATTTTGCCATAATGTTGAAATCGTGAATTCTAGGTAAAACTAGACTAATTCATGTAAAGCTCTCGTTAGCAGTCACTGCTTGTCGACGGCCAACAATCCAATTTTAGCGGATTATGTAACAATTTCCTTCAGCAGACCTTGACCCCTTAATGTTGTGCATGCGGCAGTGTTCGTGACTGCAACATGTTAAAGCTCAATGATATTGTATTGCACTGTGATTGTCAAAGTGTAACATAGACATTGTTTTTAAAAGTGACATCAAGGTGTATGTGGGACATTATTTTACCATAGAAAGGTGGTAGAATTAAAATGATCTTCGCGACCGGTCATATTCCTTGTAAAATTTTCTCTGTCTCCAGACACCAATTGTTCATCCAGGTTAGTGAACAAATTGAAATAAATCTAAATAATAATCACGTGTTATTTAATTGAGAGGTGAAAACAATACTCAGTAGAGTTGCTCGTCAATTAAGGAGATACTTTCATTATTGCTGCTTTTCAACCCGCTTTCAGTTTAATTTGCAGAACAAAAGAATTTACTGTAGTTTGAGCACTGCTGCGCGAATAGCTTGAAAATTAAATACTTGATAACTTGTTCACGACACCATCCTCGTCAACAAAGCCTTGCGCGTAAACAAGGCTTTTAAGAGCTGTTTCATTGTGCATAAGTATCGGTACCTAACCTTCTGCCTCCACAGCAGGCCGGACACATGAGGATACGTGTCGACATTATCTGCGTGTCCTCAACATGAGTTAACGTGTCTTGACGTTCATTTGTATCAAATGAATCCACAAACTTGCGGTATCACCGCGTTCTCCACCAAATCCACATACAACTTCTTAGCACAATTTGATGAGGTTACATTCAATACTCCTCAGGCTAACGTTGATTCTCTGATCAATCAATCTTGACTTACGGATTTTTTTCGTATGACTTGGCACTATATGCTTAAAATTGTATATTATTTACATTACTTATATCATCGGCAGGTACTATGATATTACCTAAATAGAAAATTCCGACCCGGAATTGCTCATTACTTTGTATACCTGGAAACGAGGCCCGAACTTGTCGGTACCCAGCGAGGTAACAGCAACGAGGAATGCAGTGAAAGTGCGCGGTTGCGGCTTCCCACGTACCACACCCTGGCGTTCAATGTTGTATTTATCGTCGGTTCGATTTATAACATCGAAAAACGATTAACATTGTATAATGTTGATGACGAGACATATCAGTTATAGCTATCTCAGTAATGGTTCATTAACAATATAACGAATATGAAAGTGAGCATACGTAAAGTATTAACTATCGCTAATAGCCTCCTCAGGGTAAGCTAACCCATCGATTAATCGGGCTACGTTTACTGTTAAAATATCCATCCTGTAATGTCATATAGTTTTGGAGTGCATAATTTACGCTCGCGCCGAGCTGGCTGCGGTAGAGATTGCGTGGAATGTAACAACTTATCTCGTGAAAGCCACTCCACTCGGTGGGAAAATATAATTAAAGCTATTATGGGCTTGTTGATCATTAAAAGTGAATGATGTGGAAGTACTCGCCTGATCAGTCGATTATTGAAATGTGCAGTTGGTATAACTCAACGCATTTTTGTAGCAATTTATCAATAAGGGCATACGACTAGCATTTATTATGATATCCCAATAGCTATGCAAATTATCCACTTCTAAAAAGCATCCTCAAAATACATTTTCTCAAAACCATTTCTCATGTATTTAAATATACGTAGGGTCGTGCGCCTTCGACTACCTCATTAAGCACCGTGCGTTTTCCAAACATCGTTAGCAGTGAGCTGGCAGTCGGCAGCCATGGGATACCGGCGCAGTAGCACGCGCTAATGCCGGCGCCGCTTCTAACTTGGGAACTGTCGAAGTAATTTTGGTATTTATAGACGTTAATTGTTAACGAAATTGAATGACCTTTTAACTTTGTAAATGTTATTTTTGTATGATTGTTGATGTTTTGATGATGTAAATAATAATGTTTGAATATGTGTGAAATTGGAAATGAACAAAATAGAAAACATTTAGTAAAGTGAGCGCATACGCATATAAAGGCCCAAATATAATCGATGTCGTATATAATCGATGTCGATCGGTCTTACTTATTAAATACCTTCCATTGATTGATAACCAAATAGCCTGTAGCAGTTGCTTCTCAGGTTACTGACGATGATACGCAGGCCTTTTTGTTGTTTAAAAATAACAACGGGTTATCGACCGCGATAAGGAAAAAAGGTTAAGTACTTACATTCTAATTTAGAAGTGTTGTTTTGTGTTATTATTCAAGTTCCGAACGCAACCGGGCGGCGCGGTATATTAAGTAAATACATACTCACGCACGACATGCTCGCGCGCAGAATTAATGTAATGCAATTCCAACGGAAGTGATAAGTTACTTAATACTTTATCAGTATTGGACACAATACCTATATGATTGAATGTATAAATATACTAAAACTAGACACATAATTATTACCATCTTCATACACATATTCCCTATACGGAACTTTTGCAGGCTCAGTTTACTGTACTGTAACTGTAAAAATCAAGCTGCCTACGATGTTACTATAACATGAATATTTACAGTACTGTCCCGAGAAAAAAAATACAATCCACACCGACTGACCTGACTCACTTAATTCCCAACAAAACAATGCCTTACAGAATCATCAAAATATACGAACAACGTTTTTTAAACAGTTTTTAAATACTTGGAATGACACCGCACAATGGGTCGAGTTGATATCGGAACGGCTTGAACAAAGGAAAATGAAGCAGTGATTGTTCCCACGGCCGCGCGGCCGCGACGGCGCGGCGAGTCCGCGGCCGCGAGGCAGTGTGTCAGGCGGGTCTCGGCATCGCATCGGCGCGGCAAGAGTTCGCGCAGCTTACCGCTACTTGTTGCACGGTACTTTATCATAGTTCCATGGTTCCTAGTATTATGCTAGTAGCATGCATTGTTATGTTAAATACTTTTTGCTTGTAATAAGTTCAACCTTGATAGGGTCATCGGGACATTGACACGTAGACAAGGGTTGAATCTTTTTTGTTCGGTACTTGAAAGCTACACTATAAAGCATACACAAGTTGGAAAATATAATCGTTTAGCCCTAAACTATGCAATCAACATAGTGTAAATAAGGAAGTGTTTCTTCTACCAGTCAGGTAGGTACATTATCGCAATCAAAACTTTTTATCGATGCTGAAGTTTACATTTGGGGCAGGATTATGTTCCCACCTCCCAACACCCCCATCTCATTGCGTTTCCACCCCTGTTCTCAGTTCAAAAAGCTCGGATTGAATGACAGTTTAATTATAAACCGCTGTTTGTTGACCGCATCGGCAACCATTCGCGGCACAATTAGCGTTCGCTTTCCGACTCACGCGCGCAATGTGCTCGCGGTTCAAATTCGTTGCGTAACAAACGCTGTAACATATTATGTCATGTTGATTGAGTTGCTGTCAGTATTCAATGGATTTTATGTTTGATGGAGTGCCGAGTCATATAGGTAGGCGTGTAAAAATGTGTATCCGATTGTTTCGTTTATTACGATATACCAAGTGAAATCGGCCTTTGCTATTGTAATTAAAGTTAATATAATACTAAGTAAAACGCAATGTTAAATAAGCACTATAATGTGTTCTAAAAATTAAGGATGTTAATACTCTATACAGGACCTGTGGAAGATAAAATAGCATAAACTGTCTAAGTATCTGTAAAATATAGAATTCCCAACCCATTTATGTGCATATATTGTAGTGCAATGAATGCACTCAAGTGTGCATCAGGAGATAGCACGGTGCACACGGGAAAGGAATATTATAGAAATAGATGCAGTATTTTACATTCTTGCCGCGTTACAATTAGGTACTTGCGCTTCGTATGAACTGCTCTCGTGTTAATAGAAATAAAATGTACCGGGAAAGAATGAAAACATATTTACAGATCTTTGGAGTCGTTTCTCCATCCATTCATCCACTACTCAAAAATACCCTCTGCTGGACATTGGGCATTATTAGTAATTTGAAATCTAGCACCTCAGCAATAATTGAAATGCAAGGAAATATTGTAGTATAATATTTCCCTGCGACACAGTGCGCGTGCGCCGGTTTCGAGGAACACAATAGTCTCATATTGAGTTATGTGTTCCTGTTAGACGCTAATAAACCGCTGCTGTATCGCTGCAATCCACATGAAAACAATTCTAGACTAAACATTGTTAACTCTGTTTACAACGTAACAAATTGATTGCACTAAAATATTCAACCACATTTTTCGAAGAAAGTTTAATGGCGGTGTGGTTGGATGGAGTGTTTCAGGAAACCATGGCAGTGAGACTGCAGCTATTTATGGTCGTGTTCTAATATCAAAGGAATGATATTGTACCGTCTGGTGGAAACACAATTTCCATCCAGAGATGACGTGTGTAAATAAAAAAAAAAGAACCGCTAAACGTACATACCCACTATAGGGTACCAATCTAAGCAACGTTTGTATGTGTACTGTACAATACACTGGTGATACCAGTATTTCCGAAAATTGCCTAGACAGCAATCGACCTCGCGACCACCTAGTGCAGAAAGCCAAGCGGTCTACAATCAAACCTAGACCGGTCATAACATCTATCGGATCTACCGAAAAGGAATGGCTCGCCACGCGGCGGCGCGGCGGCGCGGCGGCGGGTGGCACCTACTATTGCCATATGGGTGTTCGTTGTCCGTGATTATCAGTGTTTATGGATTAGGCGCGCCACGGGTCGCGTATCGCCCACAGAGCCCGCCACTCACGCACGCGGCTCTAAGCCAGGGATCATCTCGGCAGCGAGGGCTGCCACGGCCTTCGCCAGTTAATGGCATTGTTTCGCCGGATTAGAGGACAATCAGTCAAAGATTATTTGGAAGGCCGAATATTGGGAACTGTCTCGTAAATATTGGGATGTAATTTATGGTAGTGATTGTTTTGTGCGTTATTATTATATGATGAGTTATGAAACATGGCAATGATTAACTATAAAAAACCAGTAAACATGTACTTGACGTACAACCAAAACAATATTTTGGTTGTACATTTTTACTGGCAGAATCTAAATAATTTTTACTTGGCAAGATCTAAATCATCGTTAGAAGTTTCAAAATTTACTATTATATAGCGTTCTTAGCCAGCCTACTCGTAGGGATCTCATAAAACACGTAATCACATAATGACCCTATAAACCAAAACCCGAGGACGCATCCTAACCAGGATAATCGTTTACGCGCCAGCAATGTTACGCGTAGCTTATATCCTAATCTATTTGTATACTTTGGAAATGCTGTGATCCAGCAAAGAGCAGCGGTTTTATGAAATATAATGTGATTTAAATTTTCTGGTGTGATCATTGCCCTTAGTTAATATTTTTCTGTATTCCTATTATTTGAGATCTGCCGAAAGCACAATTCAGGTAATTTTGTTCGCAAACTATGAAATATTCAAAGAACCTATCTATTATTTCAAACGAAGCCGCAAAAGTGTTTCCTAACACATCAAATACGTGATTTATTTTTATGTTCTATGACGATACTTCGTGGTTTGAAAGGTCATCAAACTAGTAGTACAAAGGAACTAATTCAGTAACCGCTCTAAAGCTCAAATATATCAAAGCACTTTAAAAATGTATCTTATCTTTGTAGTTAACAACATAACGATAAATGACCATTTTTAAATTCGAAAGTTTCATAGCTCATTGCTGGCGATATCGGATACATTCATAATTTATGTAGATAATTACTAGAGTATTATTGGTTGCCTGTTTTTGTTTTACCTAAACTCATGATCGTTAGCAAATAACTATAATCGTAAATAAGTTGATAATAACGAATATTATTGAAACACTGTTTCTAAGAAGAAAATATAATCTCGCCACCACTAAATGTCTGATCGGTCAACTTATATTTATTTGAGCGCTGGTCTTGGCGCCCTCGGGGGATGTTGCGGCGTAATCTCGTTACCGACTGATTGGAACCACTGATTGCGGATTTTATAACATATCTCGATCTGATAAAGCAATTAAATAGTAATAAACTTAATAAAGACGTATTCTACATGTATTTCCCCTTGCTTGAACGAAGACGTTCAACAGCAGTCCGTAATAGTGTAAATCTCATGTAAATACGGTCATAAGTAATCCTCCGCCATTAGTACCGTTAACTTCATCCATATCTGTAGCATGTATCATGGCTCCCGCTCTCGTACGACAGATACGACCTATTTGTAATTGTTGTCGTGAAACTTGCGTGGGTTTGATTATACGTATAGCGTTATCTTGTTATCATTCCTGAGCTTTTGGTTTTTTTAATGTAATTATCTGTGATCAGCAGGTAGCGGATAGTTATTGAGATGTAGTGGTTACGAGTTCGACTCGTAATCGAGGACCTGAGACAGTTTCGATAATTATTTTAGGGTATTTGGGCCGAGCAGCAGGCTTTAGTGAGACTGAGTGATAAATATTTGTAATTTTTTTAATTACACGAGCATTAGAAAAGCAAACAGGGGTATGAGTGAATTCTTAGAATCATCAGATGATAGCTAGTTTCAAAATTGATAAGCTGGGGAGAAGATTGATAAATCGTAACTTACGAATATATATTGTAACACCAACCTAACTCTTGCACGTGGTTCAAGTACTCTAAGTGAAAGTAAATGAATTGGTACTAGATTAAAATAAGGATGTGAAAGCTGTAAGGAAATAGGACAATAAAATTGCAAGTTTATGGCAGGAAGCCTGCAGTAGTCAACAACTGCGTGCGAAATATCATTAAGTCGTTCTGTTCCGGGTACGAGCAGAAATGCCAGATACAAGGCCAGTGACATGCCTGCCATAACAAAAGCTGATCTGAGCTCCAGCAGTTACTCTGCTTACTTTGCATATTAGGGATAATACAATATTGCTACATTCAAATAAATTATGCCCGTGCTTTGGTGAAGTTTATGGCTATGGTAAATTATGCTCTCGTGTAAGATCAAACAATACATTTATTGGTTATTAAATTCTCGAAGTACGATAAATGCTTATCTAGCAAGATAATTTTGAAGCGATACAAGTGGGGTATTTTCGCGGTGTGCAAATATGACTGATGACATGTGATATAAAACATATCGAGTACAGAGGTGGTAAATAACCAAGTACATAATTTATTTATATTTATACGAAATAGTAATCTTGTGCTCCTTTGTGCTAGGTAATTGTATTCATTCGGCGTCCGGAACCAGCCGCGAGTAATGATATCTCGCGACCCTCAATCATTACTAAAAAGAGACACCGTTATCGATACCGTATATTGGTACATTAATTGATGCGTGTAATAACTATGCACTACGTTCCAACTCATTTACCTCACTTATCTAATTACGAGTATATGTATACGTTTAAAAACAGTTATTACTTTACTTTGCGGTCCATTTCTGTATGCCTTTGCCTTTCTTAATTATTGTTTTAACATAAATATCAATGGATAACAACATTTTCCTTTAAATAAGTTAATCGTGTATAAGTGTGATCCCGTGGTGCTGAGGTGGGCACGGTCCCGCTATTCCAAGTAACGGGCGTACGATGCGCGCGCGCAGCGACAATAAATCGCAGCGATTAGTCGCGGCTGCGACTGCGACACACTCCACCTGTCGAGTTCATGATTATGTCGCACAGTTGTATGAAATTGGACGGTTCTGGTGCAAATAACACGGCAGCCGTTATGTTTCGTAGAGCTAACGAGGACTATGTAGAGACAACAATTTGACAGATCATTCGCGTTATTAAGAACAACGAAGTAATGGTAGGAGTATAATTTTGTGTTATGTTACATACGGTTGTACAAGTATAGTTATATGAGTATCTAACGACTACAAGACTTAACGACTAGACATAAGACTAAAACATTTTAAGTTTTTGAAATTATTGTCTTAACATTGGAAAGAGATACATACCATTGACATTAAAATCGCGGTCATTTTGAAGGAAAAGTAATAAACAACAACTTATTATTGACACCACAGTCCATTTTTTACATAGTAACTGCATTGGATAAACTGCATTTAGACAATATAATATTTTTACAACATGAGTGCATCCTGGTACCGTACTGGCGGATGTTTACAGAATCACGAAAAATTACAAGAGAACACAATAGCTCATCTTTATAGATTATTATCTAAATATAATAAAATCGTAACGAATCTAAATATGAAATTTATTAAAATTCATGTTTAGAACGTATTTAAACAATACCCACGGCAGATTATATTCTTTCGTGTTCATTGCTTTGTATAAATTTACTTTGATAATGGCTGTTTTTATAAAAGCAGTCTGATCCTCTCAACCTTATTTGCGATTTACATCGACCGAATCGATATTTATTTATTTATCTTGATCGGAATGATGATAGCTTATATCTTGCTTGTGTCATATACGATGATTTTTATCCCGACGCATGAAAATATTTCCAATAATCAAAAGTGCATGCTAGTGAATCGCGGGATAAAGTATCAAATAACATCACCGTATGTCCCTGGTAAACCATTTACTTATTTATTCATTAAATACTAAGAAGTCTATTGTGAAAGAGATTGCATAAGACTTTCTGAACGACTATACCTATCTTTGTGCAGTGAACATCGCAGAGAAGCTTAATAGCGAGCATCAAAAGTGGGTTTAAACGAAAATTAAAAAAAAGCACACATAAAAGTGTTTAATGTAAACGTAGGTGTACATGTTGTTCCATCCGCGTGCGATATCAAAAGATACTGAGTTTTATTCTGTGTACACAAGGAATGTGTGAAGCATCGCGTGACTATAGTTTTCTACGTAATGGGCCGCGGTAATGGTTGAGATGGATCTTATGTTTCGCTTCAAAGTAATGTAATGGGTAAGTGTTGGTGAGATGAACAAAATGTTACAATAATAGAGGGAAGCATTTGGTATTGAGTTTGTTTTTTTATTTCATCGGCTGCACTGGTTTGAAATCCGAATTGAAGTGAACTAAATTCCTGTATTAAGATAATTTCAAAATGATACCGAATTTATTACTTTCTTTTGAAATAAAGTTATTTAAGTAATAGTTTGTATCATTTTTTTTTTCGTTAAGAAAATAATGGACAACTGGCTTGTCTGACTAAAGAAATAGAATAGAAATGATCCCGGGGCAGTTGTCCCAACGGTGACATGCCGAGTGACGTGTCCGCTACCAATTGGCTCACTGTCCGTCGGCGGACGATGTTTCTCTTGTTGTTTCAAAGTTGTGACGTAGCTTGCTACAACAGCTACTGCGTAGTGGATTTAAAGATAGAACCGTTTCCAACAAGTGTTTATCTTTCTGCCAGTCTTAGCTTATCAAATTCTTTTACTCTATTCCAACCAACCATTAAATAATAATAATTTCAAGCAACAGTCTGAAGTACAAGTTAAGTTTATATGAGCCAACTTTCTTTTATCACAACTAACCTGCTAGAGTATGAGATTTTATAAAAAGTTTTAGTATTTGTTTAAACTTGTTTGGTTGCAGTGTTGTTAGCAACTTGTTAGGTTGCAAGCGCGAACCGGCCGGTCCACTTTAAAAATGAAACCAGTGACTTCCTGAGGCACGTAATGCGCCACCAACAGGTTAAATAGAACCAAGTCAACAACATAATGTAGGTTTGCAATATTATTATAAAACTGTCTAAAAGTTGTGAATTAAATCTGCGGAAACAATGCGAAGCAATGAGATGACCGAATCCCAGATTTTTTTCATTACATAAGCTCCCGTGAACTTATAATGTGGAGGGATCATGCAGCCGGAACAATGGACCAGTGATGTGCCTTTATATACCGATCAATGAATGAATACTGATTCCTTGAGAGCAGGAATGTGAATTTTACAACTTATCGACAAGAAATAATTCTAAATTATATTCAATATTTTGAGATAATGTTGTGATTTAAATTAAATTGAGTTGCTAAAATCTGTGGTTACAGAAATGATTAGGTAATTAAATAAATAATATATTCCAAAATTGTCCGGTAGTAATAACTGGTATGATAACTGTTAATTAATATACCAGGCAAGAAAAGATAATGGTTCAATTCTAGTTGCCTTGCTTTGCTGAAGCAAACCCTGACTACGCCCATGGTGTAGGCTCATTTTATTCTTCGTTATTAGTTTATACGTTGTCACAGATTGAGTGACAATATCTGCATCTCTTTTTCCCTGGTCTTAACTCGCATGACGGTAGGATCAGCTTTCTACCCTTCTCCTTCACTTTTTTGTCTATACCAATCTTGTATCGATACTAAAGTGGGCACATCTCCTCCCAGCCCTAGCATATGCATTTATAACATGCGCAGCTATCAAGCGGACCGCATCATCATAGTCCCGCCGCTTATAAAACGCGTGGTCCGTGATCCACGCCACATAAATCACGAGTGCGCAGGCACACACCCACTGCATAATCAATGAGAAAGCCTCCTGTCGCTAGGTAAGTTTCAGGTTCAGATTGTTGAGGGATGGTATCGATTCATTGTGAATCTTATTTGAGATGGTCACTTTGGTTATTGTTAGTAGATAAATCCACGTCAGCATCATGTACGAATAGTTTCCGATATGAAGATTTGCTAATCAATTATCAGATATTGTTTTACCTTAGTACATTTGATTTTAAATTTAAACATCAATGGCTTATAATGCACTGCTTTAAAAAACCTATTAGAGAATCAAACCAAATATAAATAGCTGATATATTATTGACATGATTTTGACGTGTAAAATCACAAGTATATCAACCGATATACTTTATGTAGTTTACTAACCAGTAAACTACATAACCTAGATTTAATGACAACGGTGCACTCCTTAACACTCACTCCTTAAAATGAAGTCTTTGCCAACAGTGCGAGTAGAGACACTGCAAAGTTTGTCTCGTTATCTATTTACCGCTCGGGTAAAACAAAGAAATTGATCAACACGTTTCTCGCTTCTGACTCAAGCCACCATATCGGGGGCACAAAGGGTCGTTAGTGCAGCGATTATTAACGCTAGCCCTGGTACGTGACCAGGTAGACGTTCATCTATAACGGCGCAGTCATTCGGTGGGATTGATTTGATAAACTATGCCTATTGCCGCAACGGGCATCGTTTGAATTTGATTTGTGTAGGCAGGCATACCGACATATGTCTGAATGTGATACCTATACATTGACGTGACGTAGCTCCCCGTCGACAGTGACAGAATGCTTTCTCGATGAAGATACGATTACATTAGGAATTATTTCCCCATGGGGGCCTGTTAACTAATTAATAGGGGTCATATTTCAAACTATGTTGAACATCTTTGCAACAGACAAATTCTTGAATTACTTACTATTCTTTATTAGTTGCGGTAGAGCGATGATACAATAATCGTTTATTAGAGTTACTTAAATTTCACGATATACAATACACATAATGGGAGTCAAAATGAGGTCTTTTGTTCTAAGACAGAAGTACTCACCGTATCAATAACGATGAAATACTGGGAATGCATAAATAAAGTTTATGCGTTTTTTTCAATCTGGTCTATTTTATTTATCACAAAAGAAAGCTCATATGAATCATACAAGTAATAACAAAAATATAAAATTTCAAAAAGTTTCCCACAGTTCAAAGTTTCCAAAAGTTCAAAGGAAATCCGGATTAACATCTAATCTTATTCATTCCCACTAGGTATCATAATATGCGTACGCGCAGCACCACGTCGCGACCCATTTACGAGCAAATCCTTTTGTCCGTCTTCCGTGAACTCCCCAAATTGGCTGAAGAATGAGAAGGAGACACTAATGTACAAGAGTTATGATACTTCGGCGTCAGAAAATGTGTTCCGGGTTTGTGCTTACCTCGGAGATTTCTATTGTTTAAACTATTGTATTAGGACTATATCGAGATAGCAAATAATGGAGCAGGCAGAAATAATAGGTAAATACCTTTTAAGAAACAGGCACCTGTTTTGCAAAAGCTGATCTATGCAGAGCTTCGCAAGGGTGACTATAACTCAGACACCCCCTGGGCTTAGAATATAATTTTGAATCCAATACAGCATCGGACTCTAATAAGTAACAAATACAGCTATAATAAGAAATACACCGAGTTACTTGCATGTAAGGTTATTGACACCAGTCCTCCGTAACACACCATACGCAGATAGCGTCATAGCTGCACCGAGCACGTAGTCTATGCTCCGCAGCTCACATCACTAGAAGCTGAGCGTCCATTGAACGGTTGAACGAGGAGACGGCGCGCCGCCGCTTCCGGGCTATTGTGCTATCACTGAATGGATGCTGGCGGTACAAGCTGTATAGGTCCCAACTTGTACAGCCAGCTGCTCTACCTACTCGCACACCGCATCCGCGCATCAGATGTTTTGATGAAACACTTTGCTGATAATTCGTAAAAGCTGCAGTAATAATAAATACTTACAAAATCCACGATAAAAGAACTTCAGTTAAGTAAGCATTATTTCACCTGTTACATTCTCATAGGAACTTGTTAAGGAAACTAATCTGCAATATTATGAGAAAGAAACATCAATCCAATCTCAATAATAATTAGGTATGTTTTGTAGTGTATTCACCAAACGAAATTTATAACATAGGGAGTTAATTAGTTCGTATCCCTCAGTTTATCATTTTATACAAGAATAGCAACGCAAATCGCCGAATTCGTTGGAATATTTGATGACACATATTGCAACCATTTTCTGTTTTGTTAATTATTAGTATTACACCCGAGCATTAAATAAGTAGGTAATACAACAATAATTCTCATATTTTATATTATAATTTACAAATTGCACTTCATCGACAAAATTAAATTTAGCTTTATAAAGTATTAATACTTAAAAAAAGGAATGTGACTCCGAGAACATACAGGAAATACAAATAATAATAAATAGTTGAACAAGTCGCCGTGTTGTTTTCACTGGTCTATATTGGTCCGCCATCGCGCGAATGGGTGAACTCTGATTGGCGGATGATTTATGGATCAGTGTTTCCGCTCTAAATAATTAATAATGAAAAACTCTGTTCACATTTATATTACGAGTACGTGTTGGTAGTAGGGCTGTCAGTCATCCAAAGTTAAATTCAACCAGCGCTTTACTAGTTGTATTAAAATTTGTATATAAAACTATAATTAATAAAATCGTTATGTGACAACAGACTCATATTCTTCATATATTACAAAAAAAAACTCTTCTTTGACTATGATTTCTTTTTAATAACTCGGGTTTGTAAGTTTATTATACTAAGCCCTATCGTGGCTGTGCGAGTAGTGGTACATGCGTCATGACGCGCGGAGCCGCGGTGCGGACTGCGCGGGCGCCGAAATATGCCCGAGCGCCTTATTACAGAGCGCATATCGTGTTTACTGGCTATTGACCTCTTGGCCGACAGTACGAGTAGATCGTAAACTAGTATATAGGAATAATAATAATACTTCGTAACAAACAACTCAATTATAAATAAACCTTGGCTGGTCTCAAACGATCGAGCTTGGTTTTCTGTGTATGTATTTCCCGACCCTATCTAATGACAGCGATAGTGAAAAACATAGGACATTCAGCGTCCGACTCAATCATACTGATGACGTCATCAGTATCAAAGGGCTTATAAAACCTGTTATTCCGTACTTGGTCACTGGTCAGATGTATGGTCGGGGCGTTATTCGCTTCAAATGATATAACTATATGGTACTTGGTGGTTGAATAGTCCTAGGATAGGACCGACAATGCGAACAATAATGAATCATTAACATGATCTCTCAATTTTTTTTCACTAAAATGTAGAAAAAAAACTGTCCTTTTCAGATTAGGTATTTTTGTTGAGATATTTCTTGTTTAATTTTACGATACTGCAATTTATCCTTGCAGTATTTATTACCTTTCAGAATGAGTCACGACGAATATTTAATATAAATGTTTATTAATCGTTTATATTATCTTGGCGTCTCTTCATGCGTTACATTATAAAGAGTTAATTTATGAGCACCAAATTGAGTCAACATCAAAGTATGAGCATGCTTGTGTGCTAGAAGTATATTTCAAAAAATATGTCAGAATCAGAATCAGAATTTTACATAAATTAAATGTGGTATGGCTTTACATACTCGTACCATGTAGTAGATATGCATTAATACTATTTCTCCGAAGGGATCAATAGAAGTGTACGGATTACGCTTGAATTTCAATAGACGTTTATGTACTTGAGCGCCGAACAATCAGCACATTCATGAAGCCATGATGGTTACATCTCTATTAATTAGCATTTCTTATAATAATGTTAGAGACAGACGTCAGACGACAGACGACAGATGTTGAAACACTGTTGCGCCACTGTGTGTTGACTGACAACAGCTGTGTTATTTGTTAAATTGAATGTATCTGTGAAAATACCAAACACTCGTCAGCGTCTATTTAGGTTTTTTTGAGCAAAGGGCAAGATTATTTAGTTATAAAAACGTAGGTAGTCTGGGCTAGTTTACCGCCAAGGTCTGTTTTGTAAAGTAGAAAAAGTTTAAGTCGTTTTCATGGCTTTAGTCCTGAGCAGTAACTATATATATACTGGGTATATTAATTAAGAAAGATTTTATGTAATTTGGAACCGACATAAACCTGTTTTACCTTGTCTTATTTACAGAACGTTTTTGGCGCATTTCATTAAATTTACTATCCACAATTATTTTCAATGTTATCTCTTCGTATCTCGAACAATATTAGCTTTTAAGACTCTTCTCATGCTAATGAAACCTCATGTTTTACGAGAATTGAATGTACCCACCTACATAATCGACAGTGAACGTCCTTGTATATTGTATTCTTACGCGCGGACGCATTACTATTGAGGTCAACGATATCGAATTTTGTTCGTGATTCATCCTCGTTGCAACACCTTTGTCATTCAGTTTAACACCCGCAGCACATCACTGTCGCTGCCTCGTGAGGCTGGCTCGTGCGCATGCCGCGCGCGGGCTGACCGCGAGGCAAATTACAGATGACAACGCTCACGCAAGGCAGCACAAGGGTAAGTCTCGGGTGATCGGCGTCAGGCCTCGTAGCATGTGCCCGGGCCAGCCTCTTGAAAATACATAGTCGGTCAGAATAATTATGGCTAATGGTTTACGTAGCCACTCGGAATCGACATTTTTTTTTATATAGGTTTATGGGTAAAATAATTGTCGGATAATCGTATGGTCCAGACAAAATATCTGTCCAGTATACAACCAGATCAGAGCAAAATGATAAAATCTAAAAGAAAAAAATCCTGTGCTAGAATCACACCACATACAAGCTCCAGCATCCAGTATCATGCTTGCGACAGGAAATATTTATATAGACACTTCCCTATTTGTATTTACGACTTATAAGGTGAATTGCTATTTAAATAGCAAAATACAAAGGGCGCATCACACGTCCACTGAATACTAACTAGTGATGTCCAATTTGGCGGCGCGGCCGTGGTACAAGGCCGGACAACACGGGACCGAACCTCGGCCTTGGCGGAGGCGTGACGCGCCGAATTATATCCGGCGGAGACGGACACTTGTGAATAAATAATCGGGGAACAGGTAAAATGGAGCGATAAAAATATTTCTCGCTCTAAAAAGTGTAGGTGTGGGAGTGAGATAGCATACGAGTGGACTGAATTGCTTTAGCGCAGTTAACGCAATAATTAAGTATTAATAACACATTTTGCTCGTTTTTCCTAATTTGTTCTGAAATAAAAATCCAAGTGGCTTTCTATTGAAACTGTTTCTAACGATCGTTAGGTACTTTTGACAAACAAAGAATAAAAATAATCATTTTATTATGTGTCTCAGGTCTCAGGTACATTCGTAAGAACGATTATATAGTCTGTGGTTATAAAGGGCAATTGACCGCACTTTTTTCCATTGGTCGTACGGCCCAACAACAAGAAGGCCGCAGCTCGGCGGGCGGGGCGGGGCAGGACTAATCAACCGAAGCCGCACAAATCCCGAATTTTATATTTTTTTACCATTTGTTAATTTATTCCCAATTCTCGACTAGCTTGGATCCCGCCACCACGCCTTATCTTCCACCTGTACAGAATGATTCAGATTGGGTTAACTATGCCTTGAACCTGTGCTTCTTTAACGCATTTGTAACCATTATCTGAAGCCAGAATGAATTAGTACACCTTTTCTGAATCAGCCTATATACTACACAATTCAGTTTGAAGCAAAGATTTTTGAAAAAAAATGAAATCAAGCCAAAAAGCTTTTTGTGTCTACGAAACAGATTCGTCTATAACAAAAACAAAACCACTAGATAACATGTTATTTGTCGTAATTACTTGGATTTTGTAAACAGACGTAGTTATTACATCTCGTGCGTAGTCGGGTCGATATTGATTGGCGCACCAGACCTAACGACTCGCTGTTTCTGCGCCGGTTGGCTTCCACTCACTACAAATAACAGCCGGAGAAATACATGTTATTTACCCTACTCGAGAACTTAATAACTTACCTAGAAATAAATTGCAAGGTTTTCATTGGGTTCATTACCTCAAACATTAACATACAACATCATATTGGTGTTATTGTTTTTATTTATTTTCAAAAATAAGATACCCACTGGAAAAGCGAAAAAGCATAAAATAGCTATTCATAATATAAACCAAAATATTTGCAATATTATTTATACAATACCTGCTCAGAAAGTAACTTAAGTATTACTCCTCGTCTCATCAGACGGTCATCAATACTCGGTAGGACTGCGACGCAGCAAAACCAGAAACTAGTTTTGATAGAGACGCGAATGAATAGTTTATTAAACTTTCTCGCAATAGAGGACTTTTATTCCTTGGAGTATGCTGTGGGAATAATGGTCTGGAGTTGCTCGTAGAAAAATAAGTGACCTGTTTTGAGCTTAACACAATTACCGGTAGACTAGCAATGGAAGACTAGCATCAAATTTTAACTAGTTTTGCAATATCAGCCCTGTAGATGGTATATATGTGGGATCGTTTACAATGAAAACAAACCGATATTCTTCTATGCACTGTTTATTATTTCTTTCTTCTTAATTATAACATCTTTTACATCGTACTCCTAATTGTATGCTCTCTCCGAACAACCACGTCTACTATCTTTTTTTTATTTTTCTGTCTCCCTCACACACTTCGTTCGGAAACATTAAAATCCCACAGCTCGGCCATTCTGCCTACATTTCTGACCTCAGAAATAGAAACAACTAAATTAAACTTAAACAAACCAAAAGCTATTAAAAATATACAAAAATTAAATCAACATAAAATGCAGTGCCTCACTTATAATAAGTCTACAATGTTAAATGATTCAGTCAGTAAAATCTGGCCACCTCTTCATGGAATCAGCTGCTGAGGATGACCTACCGGGTCCCAAAACAGCAGTGTCGGCCTTCTCGACATCATACCGATCATTCCCCTTCACTCTAGTGATGCGATACGGTCCAAGGTACTTGGGCTTCAACTTCATCCCTGAGCCAAACTGAGTCCTCCTGATGGCTACTAAGTCCCCTTCCTTGTACTTTGTACTCGCCTTTCGTTTCCTGTTGTAGTTGCGTATGTTCTCTTGTTGTATTTGTAGAATGTGCTCCTTTGCTTCTCTTCGTCTTTGATCTCTATCCTGTACAAAAATGTCTCTCTCCTCTTGCAATAGTAAATTGTAAAGTTCCATATCTTCTTTAGTTTTCATTTTAGTTCCAATAAGTAGCTCATATGGTGTAGAATGTATACTTCTTTGCCATGTGCTGTTCAGTGAACGCTGTACTCGACTTACATGTCTATACCATAGATCAGGGTTTTCGATGCTAAGCTTAGTTAAAACTGAAATTATTGTTCTGTGAATCCTCTCAACCTGACCATTACCCCTCGGCATACCCGTAGTGATTGTTACATGCTTAATTCCTTCTTCTTCACAGTACTGTTTAAAGTCCAGACTAGTGAATGCAGTGCCTTTATCACTTATTATTCTTGTGGGATTTCCATAGTGCTGCTGATGTATTTTCAACTTATCAAGCGTCTCCTTACTAGTGGTACTCTTTGTAGGAAAAATCCACACGAATTTTGTAAATGCATCCACTATAGTGAGAAGGTGATTGTACATCTTTTTAGTCTCTGTCATTGGCCCTATATGGTCAATGTGGATAGTATGTAGGGGTGTTTCTTCCTTTTCTAGAATGTTCAAAAAGCCTTCCTGTTTACCCTCCTTCCGGCTACCTAGTATGCATGGAATGCATGTGGTAATAAAGTCTTCTAATTTCTTTGTTAAATCTTTGATGTAGTAATCTTTGCTTATAAGTTCTACCATCTTCTTCTTTCCAAAATGTCCATTCGAATGTATTTTCCTGATTATTTCTGTCTCCATTCCTTTAGGTATTACTAGTTGTCTTTCCAAACCTTTATACAATAGTCCGCCTTCAATATAGTAATTAAGGTATGGCTTCTCCTTTAGTACCTCTGTGATTGCCTTTAGTCCTTCATCTTGTTCTTGAGCCTTCTTTATTTGTTCATGTAAGCTCAGTGTGGTCACACCAATGTATGGATTTCGACTAAGTGCATCAACATGTTTCATTCTAACCGCTGATCGGTGTTCCACCTGAAAATCAAACTCTTGCAATAACAATGCCCATCGATAATATATTGGATCGCAACGTAATCTGGAAACTTCGCACGTCTGCCCAGCTCTTTCATCACTAACAGATATTCGTAGTAGGTTTCGTTACTGCGTTTTTTACGAGCCGCCATCAGCTCGTGCATCTCTTTACTATTCACAGCTTCTGGGAATTCTTTAACAAGCGCCGCCTTCAATTCTTCATATGTTTTAAAAGTTTTCTCGGACTTCAGCCAAAGTTCAGCCGTGCCCGTAAGCGACCTCCGTGCTATAATGAGTTTTTGTTGCGGCGTCCAACAAAAAATTTCGCTGTTGTCTTCCACATCTTGCGTCCATCTTGCCGATGAATAAGTTTTATCCGAACCACTAAATTTCGGAATTACATCAAAATTACTCAGCGCTGTGGTAGTGGGTTGGCACTTTTCTTCAGACATCTTATTTTTCTTCTTATTTTACGTCTTCTTCGTGTATTTCTTCAAAATTTTCTTCAACTACGCAGCGCCGGTTTTTAGGTTAAGTACTAATCGAATCGGCGTTATGTTTTCTTAACAATCCCGGACGAGCCCCCAAGTTTGTGGGATCGTTTACAATGAAAACAAACCGATATTCTTCTATGCACTGTTTATTATTTCTTTCTTCTTAATTATAACATCTTTTACATCGTACTCCTAATTGTATGCTCTCTCCGAACAACCACGTCTACTATCTTTTTTTTATTTTTCTGTCTCCCTCACACACTTCGTTCGGAAACATTAAAATCCCACATATATATCTAGATATACACAAACCTCATATTGTTAACAGAGCTTACCAAGTAATTATCGCAATTACCATTAACAATTTGTGTTTGCTATCCCGGTGCACCATACCCACCTCACCATGCATTGAACCTGGAACCTACGTAAGAACTCATTACACGCTACCAAAGGGTCTAGTCGACATCAGTAAAAACTTGTAGCCGGTTCTAGAGACAGGAAAAAATACGGTCAAGTGTGCCTTCTTCTGATATATTGTGATTCTTTTCAATCGACTTCAAAAGGGAGGAGGTTATCAATTCTAAGGAGGTTTTTCATATTTGGTAATTTTCATGCGGATTGATTTATAGGGTTGCTGATTGTATGTTCAATGATCGAACGTGTTGATAAGATACATATAAATACATTTAATTTCTTTGCAAGGTAGAGAGTAGAGATTCATATTTTGAAGAGACATTGGAGGACTATAAAAGTCATGTTTTCTGTGTTTAAAAAGTTTTTCACTCAGTAAGAGTTAACCGAAATATGACACCTTAAATAAAATTCAGGAAATAACGAGAAGTGAGACGTTAGTGGCTAACGCACGTGACGGTAAGACGTGCGTCAAATTAAAGAGATTTTTCTCCACGGAACCCTGCTTGGGCAAGTGGTCGTAATTCCAGGTAATGGCGGACGCAAATGGGCATGCACAGTTACGATCTGTGGGAACATAGAGCGGCGCGGCCGGTTCCTGATAGATACACTTTAGGAAGTCGTTGAGATGACGTCGAAGCGGTAGTCATTATATCGACATGTTGAGATGAAGTTGTATTTTAATGATAGTGCTACAAACTTGTGCTCATCGAATGAAATCATGGTTAAGTTGTTGCTTCCTTGGTGAACTTCACTTGCACTCGAATTACCGATTTCATTAGTTCGATAGGACCGCCACTAACTTTTGTTTGACCGCACTCTCCATTTAAAGTTCATGTAGTTCTTCTTATCTATCCGTTTGTGTCGTACCTGGGTAGGTTCGCATAGGTATGGGAAATGGAATTATTTTTTCCGACACTATCCATAAATCGTTTGCATTGTTATTTTATTCTACAGCCGGCCATAAATACCTCATCACAATATTTATCGGTTAATTATGTAAATGGCAGCATAAGCACAGCATCCTTAATGACGACGCAACGGTACTTGTGATAGCATCTCACGCAGGCCAGCTTCCGGCTGCGCTCACGCACCGCTACTACTTATGACAACGAGCTTGAAAATTGTGAATAAGTTTTGTTTCTTGGATAAATTGGTCTTATATACGTCATCTTAGTAATAAAATTGAGCAGATGATCATTAATTAGGGTCCCAAACATTCCTCCATAAGATGAGACGATTTATGAGTACCTATTCAATCATTTTTATTAGATAAAATAATGATATAAGAGTAACTAGTATTTTTCATTACAAAAATGATTATTTTTTATAGTTAAACTTAAATCCTCTAAAATGTGAGTATGATAAACGTTATATTGAAACAAAACTGTTATTAAAAATTTGCTTACGTATTTCTATCTAAAATAAGGAACAATAGCATTTATCGTTATTGCTCTAAAAGCTATTTACAGAAATAAACAGTACCTAATCGTCCATTCAAACCCCGGCCATGAAAACCTTACTAAATAATTCATAGAACGAGTCCCAACTGAAATAGCCAGCTCAATACGTGTTTTCGGACTTTACACAGTAGTGCCATTAAAGTCCCGATTTGTTTGCCACGAAACAGAATCTAATCACTATGTAGGAAGGTTAGAGGAGGTAGGAGATTGACTTTATTAAAAGGGAAGGGATTTGGTCTGAAAGCTTTGCAGACCTTTGTGAATAAAATGTATGTTTTCTGCATAAATAAAGACAGGCGGTAACTAATAATAGAAGCCCACCAAAAATAATACTTTAACAGCTGCAGTGCTTCGAGAGCCGCGTTCGGAAGCGTATGATTGACCTTCGTAAGTATTTCTTAGCAATACAGAAAAAAATACCTGGATTTTCTGTTAGGTATTCCTTTAGCGAGGTTCTCTTAGTAGTTCTATACGCACTGTTTATCCTTATTCTTGTAGTCTGAAGGGCAAATTCATAGAAGTTTACAATGGCATTAGGTTTAACTTTAGGCTACACGATCTTGTGATTTGAAGTTGTACTTCGTAACTGCTACCATTTATAGCTGGACTGTATTCTAATACATTCGCTTTCCCTGAAGCGCCACGCCCCGCCAACCAATTCCTTTTACATAATTTTATACATAGCTATTCAACGTTTCGAAAAAAAAGACCCAGAAATTAACGTTTGCAAAGAGAACCCATACTATAAAAGGTAAACAAAGCGTCGGTGTAGACTCTTTGAGCATAAATTCACGAAATCTGTTAAGGTAATCACGAAAGCTCCATTACGATGCCATGCGCGCGCGCAGCTCACCTCATTGATATGCGCAGCTCCACCTAGCGTGGTTATTTTGCAAGTTTATACCGATATAATGTGTTGAGTGCTGTACATACATAGGTATTTATTACCATGGTAATTTATTACAATGCAAGCCGATCAGAAATAGACTTCCGGTTAAGAGATCAACAACATTCTAGACAACAATTTGCATGCAATGCTTGTGTATAATTTTATATACTTAAGACATAGAATTATAATTTTAATAAATGTTAATATAAACGTATATTTACGTAAATAAATTTCTAGTATTATAACCAAACCGTAGAACGTATTAGAATACTCGAACAGTTAATTGATGTAAACATAAGAAACATCAGTCAACTGAAGAATGGTGTCGGCAATTAGTTTAACTTAAGTACTTTTAATAAGCACATTAGCATTGTAATTTCCTTTTAATGATAGCTTTAACTCATTAGTTATCACGTACCCTTGTCCACCACTGTGCCTACTTACGTATGTGGTTTAATAAGTTGTATATATTTATCCGAGATAATCAATAAATAAATAAACGTGCACTTATCAAATAAATAACAAAAAGTCGTGGAAAATGATAAACACATCTCAAATGGAGCTCAAGATTTTTGTTCATTTTCGGTCTTAGTTAGTTGTATTTGATTTTTCAGTAATGCACTGTCACACATGATCGTTACTCACATTATAATAAGGATCAGTAAGTGAATGATATCGGCCACATCAAACGCGTTTCCTGACCAATCAGCGGTATCCCGAGCAGAGCGGCAGCAGAACGGGAGTTACCGGAATATGGTAAACACAGCCTTGCGCTCAATTCACTTACACAACAAATTTTCATCTCGGTTCTGGTAAACAAACCCAATGTTAGGGTTGCCTGCTAGGAAAGGCTTATTTGGCTAAATGTGTAACAAAAAGTGCAATTTAGCAAAGCAGTTTATATTGTTTATTATATTGTTTTATAAGAGAGGAACATTAAAAGGCCTGAATACTAAAACCACAATACAAGTTATATTTATGATAGATATATTACATAATTAATAAAAATTTAATGGTACTCATAACAAAGAATTTTGTATAAGAAAAGACCTTTGAAATGATAAGGTAAATTTAAAAAAAAATGAGGTGATTAAATAACTTTAGGAGTAGTATTATTGATATGGTATTTTGTCTTAATGATATTTAGGGCTGCATTGTTATTTTAATCCGAATTGTATTTTTATTTAAATTGTTTATTGGAGTTAATGACAGCCCTGTTAAATTTTCGACTTGTAATATCGAGATAAAAGGAAAACAAATTAAACTTTTAATGTGAAATTAGTTTACATTTCATCGAAAATAAATTCTGGTGAATTATTTAAAAGGGTTGATCGTAATTTAAATGTTTCATATTAAACCAAGTAATAATCGACTACCTAATCGTTTTAGAGGACAAATTTGAGCAGCAGCATGCTCAATATTTACAATAGCTCGACATTAGAATATACAATTTACCTACTCATTTTCTAATTGCTCAACCAAACTACAAAAGTGTTACTTTGTTGTTTTTGAAATGTATTTTTTGGATAAAAGATAAAAGCAGTAGTAGCCCAGTAGTCGAACTCTCGCCTTGAAAAGGTTGTAGCTTCAAACCTCTCATAGACACTGTGAGGTAACCTTATTACCTGTTCCAGCAAGATGTGTGAAGACGTTCTAACCCAAAACCTACACTAGGCTACCATAATTGACCATTACAAATCCTTTTCGCATTAAACGAAGGCCCGAGCTCAACAGGGTAAATTACTATATTTCACAATTAAAAAGGGATAATTATTATTTATAAAATCAAATTCAAAATATTATTGGATATATATTGGAGATAAAACTCATTTATTTTATTTCCAAATGCGGCTAATTAAGTAAAGTTCACATGTTTACAGAAGATCAAAGAGAGTAATCAAATGGGATTATGTGTAAGGGAACAACCGAATAGAATAATCAGGAATATTATATTTATGGAGGAGCGATTGAGTTCCTAGGAACTTGGTACATGAAACTTATTACAAGTTTATCAATATGTAATTATATTTACTTTTTATCGGCTTAGCTAAGGATGGATTGGGTAGCGACATTTTTAATGATGTTGTCTGCTTACGAAGAACATACAATACACTGGGATATTATAAAACTCTGCTAATCGTAGATTGTCTAGTACATGTGTGTGAATACAACGTGCACTTAATTCCTGAAAGTAGCTTGTCCAGAATCATATAGAGAGATACATTGCTTCTTGGTATCAATTTCCTCTTCTAATAATATAAAGATTAGGCCCTTGTCGGTGTAGCTGACGAAGCTCTTACCAGTAGAGCTCTCACTCTCTTCACCTAGAGCAACATCTTACACCTCCTCATGGGTAACACAGCTTATCTTCATTGGAGATTCTTACCAAAAAGGCTTGTAGGATGTAAAAATACAAATACCTTCATCCATTTTGGTGGATGCAATATTTCTAGTTAATTTATTAGCCTAGAATCCTAGATTATCCCGGCATTTCCTTTCAAGCCGTGAACAAATTAGGTTCATCATAAACGTTGAGAGCTTTGCGAATCCAGCGTGATGACGTTACACAGCATCCCAGGAGATAAGATACTGGCTGCCAGCCAGCTTATCAGAGAGGCTTGAGGATAAATAAACCGGAATGTAATTTGGGAACGATAGATGCATTACTATTCTTTTTTATTTTGTTATATTATTGTAACACTTATACTTATACCTATGGAGCCTGTCTGAAGTAGAATTATATGATATATTGAAATAAAACTATTTTTAAGGATTCTACCGCGTTTATTTTTTGTTTTTATGTTCCCGACGTTAAACGTCGGGAACATAAAAACAAAAAATAAACGCGGTAGAATCCTTAAAAATAGTTTTATTTCAATGTGTAGTATTCGCGTAAATATCAGAAATCAATATATTGAAAATATTTATCCGTAAGACCACAATGCGAATATATTCGGTCTAGGGGTCCGACCTACCGTCAAAGTACATTAATTGACTCCTGTACAAGTCGAGATGAATGCGAGCGTATTCTTGAGACAAGGAAAATATACAAAGGCAAATTTGTTGGCCCAAATAATCACATAGCGAAACGAAACTAGAAATTCTAAATTTCCGATATTTTTAAATTACATTGTAAAACAAGAACCGAATTAACAAATATCAGTGTGAACACCGATACGACGCAGTAGCGGTGCAGACATACATTAATGTTCTCGATATTTCATCGCCCTGTATTTACTTTATGGAACGGGCAATGGGCACAAAACGTGCATTAGTTGCCGTTGATCTACTGCGAAGCATTTACAGATCAACTTATGAATAGAAAAAACCATGAAATAGAAGTGTTATCAGTATTTAATAGTATTAGGCTTATGATTATCGTTCGCGGATATACTTATAAACAGTACAAGGGTTTAAATAATTACTATTTCTGAAAGCCTGAAGATATACTTGAAACAGATTATAAATAGTGGAGCGGTGAGACAATATTTAGAGATAAGGTTTTAGTGTTTAATTTCTCTGCGATGTAAAAACAAGTCCGTATAGGAAATTTATAAAATAATTCTCCTGGTGTCTATGTATACATTTTGCACAATTATATACTGAACTGCAGATCAGAACATTAAAAGTTTTGTTGTAGTTAAAATTTAAAACTAGAGCTCGAGCGGTTTATTTTATTTTAAACACGTGTTTATTTGAAGTGGTGCTAGGTTATTAGAAACAAATTGATGAGTTGTTTAAACTGCTCGCCAGATGGTGGATCTTCATTTGCAAGGTACACGTTCAAACAAACCTCACTATAGCATTAACGAGTACCAACACACAAGCGCTTAACTGCACTTTTTTCAGTTAGATCATGGCCTAGTTTAAGTATATTGCGTAATTAATTAATTTCTTGTTACTTAATTAACTTTCTAGATTATGTTACAAT
This sequence comes from Pheosia gnoma, assembly GCA_905404115.1. Taxonomy (NCBI): domain Eukaryota; kingdom Metazoa; phylum Arthropoda; class Insecta; order Lepidoptera; family Notodontidae; genus Pheosia; species Pheosia gnoma. The sequence goes on from FR989897.1 coordinate 130,513, forward strand.
CTTTTGACCATCATAATATACCTAGATAGTACTATAACCACCTACTGGACCTTTTTAAATTTAGTATCTTTTATTTCAGAGCCAGTTTTCACCCACTTGACTTTTACAAGTGCACCTAACAGAATTTCGATTTTGTACACGACCTGAAAATATTTCAAAAGAGGCATGTGCTCAGCTCAATAGACTGAACACGATTACATGTTATAATTTATTATATTACATGTTCAATAAAATCATCCCGAGCTTATAATCTAACATATTTTATTTCGACGAAGTTATGCGAAGAAGGGTCGCTAGTACTAGTAGTACTACTACTAGTACTAGTAGTACTACTACTAGTACTAGTAGTACTACTACTAGTACTAGTGTACTAGTAGTACTAGGTACTCTGCACGCACTCGGTACGTAACATAGTTGCCACTACCGCGTCGTAGCCGCGCTACTCGCTACTGCACACTCAAGCAAAACATCGAATCAACATGCCGCGCCGCTACGCCATAAATACGCCTCTATTCTGAGACTAATATTTTTTTCATTTACTATTCCTAGCTTTGGCATGGCGTACCTACGGGGAGTCGGAGACAAGCGTCGTGAGTCGAGCTTTTGTTGTATCTCTGATACCACCATAAAAGCATCGAGGATGTAGATGGGTACACTGCGAACAAAAAATATTTTGTAAGTATTGCATTGGAAACAAAAGTAGAGTAGTATAAAAGTACATTATTTTTGAATAGGTATTGGTCTCGGCAGCTGTACCTATGTTATCCAATATAAACAGCATAGATATTACTGTAACGTTTAAAAGGAGTTCTGTAGTTTAGATGTGACAAGTTCAACTATAGAATGTCAGTGAAATTATATTTTTGTGGTCGGTGACGGCTTTGTGCCAAATCGCATCGCAGTCAGAGCGTGAAAGTACCTCGACCGACTGTAACATTCCTGGCTGCCACTGTTTTATGAAGGGCAGTAATTGTGATTCAGTCACTGGCGAACTGGGTTATGCGAATTTCAGTGTTACCATAGTGCACATTCAATACATAGAAAGTTGGAAAAGGTTGATAAAACATTTATTTACTTATTTAAAAAATAAACAAAGGCTGCCTTTTGGTTATGTTTAATTATGACGTCTTCAAGATCAACGGTCAACCAAGTCTCTGCAGGTCAAGTGCAAGATTATTCGTGAGCCCGCCCTATACTATATAGTCTCCGTATAGACATTTTGTATGCAGAATTGAAAGTTTTGGATACCACTCGCTACATGCGCTGTTTAATTCTCCATACAAAATGTATAATAGTGTGAAACTGAAAATAAATGAACCACGCATATCTCGAATGTTCGAAATATTCTATTAATCGTAAATTAATGTAAGAACCATTAACTTAGTACTTATAACATAAACTACGACCTAATACAAAATTGTTTGACGAAAATAATATTTTTCCTACGCCATATTTTCGTCTACCAATGTGTGTGGGCTATTTACTGTGTTCAAAGAGCAGTCAAAGGTAATTCGGCCGTTATCATCCCGAACCTTTGTGTCACCTTGACCCACCCCATTGCCAGCACCCTGAGGCCAGGTCCCCTGGGGACCTTGCATCCAACCCTGATTAGTAATTATGATCAAGTGTTATTACTACCATTAATTATTTAAGGAAGTGACGTAAATTATGAACGTCATTTAAATTTACGCAGTTAGGAAATGAGAAATAAGGAAATTACCTATGCTTTATAAACGTTTGTTTTGCATGGTAAGGTTAGGGAGTTTGTTTTAAGACTTAACTACAATGCTGATGGTATTAAATCTATAAAATAGACGTGCAAATGATTCCACGACTCGCTCTGTCTACTTATCGCATATAATTACGACATCGTGTCGTGCTGAAACTAGGATCCAACAAATCCCTGTTCACGACAGGCCAATATTGATACAAACTAATGGACAAAAGAACAGCGAGCCTTGTTCAGAGTAGAAGCACTTAAGATATCGTTTGCAGCTTATTTACCACTGACATAGAAACTACAGTAAATGCGGTAACGGGTAAGATCCTTTACAAATTACTCAATGCTTTAGTAATAAATAGGTAACCCTCAATTTAACATAATAATGTTACGCTGGCAGTCAATGCTTTTGTAAACACAGCAATTTTGTTAAATAATGAGCCCCAGATTTATAGAAAGCTTTCATCCATTTACTATTTAGTGTTCGTTTCGTTTCTTCAGAAAAATTCTTAGTAATGCCATTGTGAACTGACTTAACCAACTATAAGGTTTTGAGGTATGAAAATATATACTTATTCAAAATATGATATTGAAGCGATTTATAAAAACATATCGCCAGAAGACAGAACGTGTAATTGAGCACAAACAATATGTATTGATAGATATGCATATATTATGCCTTAAGGTATGCCGTGCATACCTTAAGGCATAATATATGATGGTTTAACTATCGACGAGATTGGAAAATGAAGCTATCAGAATTAGTATGCTATGTTGAGTGTATCGAAATAAATTCTGTTACAGCATAATCTGATGATATAGTACATACAGTTGTCAACTGAAAGATAAACCTGTCAACTATAGATTTGAACCGCAGATATTCCCGTGATATCAGATATTCCCACGGTGGGAAGTTCAAATTGCTCATAATAATCGCACGTCACCAGTTTTCTGTGAATGCAAATGAAATGGATACTCTCAATTAAAATGAATTTTCGCAAAATATGTTCAGTTTTCTAAGTAAATAAGTATTATAGTTAGGTATAATTGTCGAAATAATATTGAATGCTCTGATCTGTAGGTATATCCCTTCGAATAAAAACCTTATTACGTACTGATCCATTGTCAGTGAGTTTAATTTCAACAATTTAAAACCGTTTTAAACTAAAACATTATAATCTTGATTAAATAACCAAATCTGACAGATCACACGCAGCTTATCTGTACCTACGCCACGCGGCGCTCACGGCAGAAAACTATCACTCACAGTACTTATCGGGACCGGTATGTACACTGTGCAATTCAAAACGATGTAAAATAGCAGTCTATAAAATATTGAAGTGACGTGCATTCAAGGAGCAAATTAAAATATTCGGATTTTATCAAAATGCTGTATAAATATTTAGCCGTGCTGTTTCTGATGGTGCAAGCATGCACAAGCAGTAGGATCTTGATTGTGTTCCCGACGGCCTATCGTAGTCACACAACACTTGGAGACTCCATAGTGAGGAATTTGGTTCATGCAGGACATGAGGTAAAAGTGTTTTTATTGTTAAATCTCGACAAATGTGCGTATTCATGTCTATTTGCTGAAGTAATACGAGAAACATAGAATAGAGACACTCTAAGCCCTTTGTAATATGGCCGCAGGTGACGTACATCTCTACATTCACAAAAGAGAAGGAAAATGATCAACTGAGACTAGTCAACATCAGCTCAATTACTCGTAACAGCAAAGTTACAGGTTAGTTGTAAAATTGTACTTCCACCAATTAATAATGTTAGTTATACTATAGACATCTTCTTTTATCCACAGAGGGAGAACCGCTAAATCTTCTGGAGCTTGTCCGCAACCCTCGGCCCTCGTACTTCATGCAGCAGGTGGGTTCCAACTTTGCTCGGGATGCCTTACAGCACCCCGCCACCCAGGAGTTGCTGCAAAATCTTGATGAACACTTCGACATTGTGGTGGCACAGTGGTTCTATAGTGGACTTCTAGCACCGTGAGTTGATCGTATTTTGAATTCAAATGAATTTATCTTTAGTTTCCAAAAAATAATAATAACACCTTACCTTCCTAGTCTAGCAGCAGTATATGACTGTCCACTGATCTGGTACAGTGCAGAAGACGTGTCTTGGATGAACCTACAGCTGGTCCATGGGCAGACTAACCCTGCTTACAGCGTAGACCTGCAAGCCGTGAAGACAGCTTCGGCACCCTCTACCGTGGGGGAAAAGGCGAAGAGAATCTGGCAACAAGTTTATCTCTCGGGATGGGTTTAGTAAGAATCAGTCACATTGTTTATTATAAGAAATGTTGCCAACTTACAGATAATATGTGAATATTTGCAGATGTTATTACATTGCTATTTGAAGGTAATTTGTCGGTACTTGCTACAGAGCATTGTGATATATTAGTGAGCAGTGATGATTATGTAGTTTCAATTTATATTAATGTGACATTTTCACAGTTATATGACACACTATGTAGAGATGCCAATATACCGCGAGATCTACGAGTTTCCGCTACAGCTGCGTGAGCGCATTCTTCCAGACTACGAGCCGCTAGTGTACAACGGTTCCCTGCTGCTAGTGAACTCGCAGCCGCTGCTAGGACAGTTGCTGCCGGTGCCGCCAAATGTCCAATATGTTGGCGGACATCATATTGATGTAGCCATCAAGCCTTTACCACGAGTAAGACTGCTTCCTTCATTAATAGTACGACTAATGCGTATTTTCTTCAGATATATATTTAAAAAAATCCGAACGATGAACACTTGCTTGCGTCATTACGTACATTACGGTTCTATTACGATCTATCAGACCAAGATCTTATCTAGCCCTGGTTTCGTTTTATTGCGGATCTGCTTAAACGTCGATTACGACCAATTCAGTTTACGTATCTTATATCTATGTATAAAAATAGAGTTGGTTTGTCGATAACTCGCGGCCTCAATAGAACCTCTGATGATACAGAAGCGCGGTTTAATGGAACAGTGGCTGGTTCGCTAACTGACTCGTAAAATTTTATTACCATCATTTATACCATGAACAGATGTATTTTGCGGTTTTGTTTTGGAAGAGGCCATGTTATCTATCTTCTATATACTTATACGAGTATAACAACGAAATCCACTGACTGACTGACTGACTCACTCACTCATCACAAAATCTCCGAAACCATGAAACTAGGGACTTGAAATATGGCACACGAGTTCTTCTAGTCCCTAGGTGCTCGCTAAGGAAGATTTATTGAAAATTTGACCCCTAAGGGTCTAAAAAAAGGGTACTTCAACATTTGTATGGAAAATGTTGTTCTAATTTTCTACGCGGACGAACTCGCAGGCAACAGCGAGTTTAGATCTACGTAGAAGTATATTTGGTATGTAAAAATAAATGCTTGTAGTCAATGTCTCATCTGTGCACAGAGTTTACAAGAACTCCTAAACAAGTCCAAGAACGGCGTGATCTTCTTCAGCCTGGGCTCGAAAATCAACATGAAGGAATTTCCAGACGGTTTAATGCGAGGTCTTGTGGAAATGCTGGGGCAGTTGGAGCAAACGGTTCTTTGGAATATTGGACAACAGCTGGATAACTTGCCTAGGAATGTGCATATTGTGGACTCGGCATCCCAACATGGTATCCTAAGTAAGAGACATTTTACGCTTGTACGAGTATAGACGATACTAACAAAAAAAATCAAGTGAATTTATCGACTATCGTTCTACCTCCAGTAACCAGTTAACAAAACTACATATCTGAAGTCCGTATTTGGGGCTAGATATGATAGATGATAGTTGACTATAAATGTGTTCTCCACAGACCATACAAACACAATAATGATGATCACCCACGGCGAGTTCCTCTCGTACATGGAGGCCATGTTCTACGGGGTACCCGTCGTCGGGATCCCGTTGTTGGGTGACCAGTTTCTGACTTTGGACATCGCCGCTACCAGGGGGCGTAGTATCGTCGTCCAGTTCAATGAGGATCTACCGCTGACGCTTAAGGAGGCTATCGATGAGATCCTTGCGAATTATAGGTAACTACAGCTCTCTTCAATCTTGTGGTAAAAATATTTAAGCTATTACTTAACTATCAGGCAGGAGAGTACTGCCTAGTTTACTGGGGTTCGCTGGATTCACAATACGTAAAATAAGTGACGATCTATTTTTGAGTGTCTTTTAATCAATTTGTAAAACATCCTCTGGAAATTTCCTCTGATGTCATAACAATCCCTTATGTGTTATTTATCGTTAAAGTTCACCGTGAACGTTTGTTCTAGCTATCGCAGTAACGCAAAGCAAGCATCTGCCATCTTCCAGAATCAACTAATACCTCTGACCCAAGAGATACTGTACTGGATCGAGCTGGTAATCAGTACCGGGGGTGCCCTACACCTTCGCTCTCCTGCTGTTCATCTTAGTACCGTCGAGAGGCTCCACATCGATGTACTGATGGCAGGGCTGATGATACTGTGGTTTCTGTCCAAAGTGGTTAAAGTCTGGAGGGTGCATGGGCAAGAAGTTGAAGACCAGAATGATAAAAAGATTCAGTGAGTAATGGTTATGGTCACACAGAGCAATATACATGAATATTATGAACGTGTACATAAAGAAGAAGTAACAAGAAAATAAAAATTTAATATTTTACCGAGAAATATGAAAATAAATTATACTTAGATGACATTTTTTTTTCAACAAAGCAGGTGCTTTGTTTTTAATTTGTTTAAAAATAAAGTATATTATGGACGTTTTATACTGTGAGAGCTCCAGCACTTTCTTAACTACCAGAGATAGGTACTCATCTATGTTGCTAATTGCTTACAATACAATCTAAAATCTATTGTACTGACTTGGCAATGCTTCAACAAGGAAACCAAAGCCTTGCACGTAGGTACCTATAGCCTATTAGCATTAAAACATTCGCAGTGCCTGTGTATAGTAATTAAAAAAGAAATATACCTTTTCTCTATTTTCCAATATTTATCAAAATTAACACCAATATTACTGACTCCTGAAGCTTTCAAATAAAGATTCATTTAGTTAACGAAAGCGAAAGGGGCTTCATTTCACCAATTAATTCGATGAAAGGGAGACATTTAATAATTAAATCATGTCTGCGGGACGACAAGTTCGATGATAAAATGAATAACACCATCCATGTACCTACATGTAATACAAGCCGAAATAATTTCCATACCTACACCCGTTCATGAATGGTGCGAAAAAATGATCAGTAGGAAAACAAACAATACTTATATTAGTTTATTATCTAATTTCAGAAATTAAAATCATGTATAAATTAACGATTGGATCAGAGAGCTAGTAAACGAACATGTAAATCTAATTAAATTTACACAAACGCTTAATAATAAACTCCCTGTGCTTATTGTATAGCTATAATAACTTGGTTTAACGCATAGTTTCTAATGACAAGTGGTTAAAACTAGAATTACTGTTATTGTCTATCCTTTATTTACGTTCACTAATCCAAACCCATTCGAAACCGACCGCAGCCGTAGATACATCTTCATCGGTAGCCCTCGACGTAAACACGGTAAATGGACCCTTATTACTGTCGCAATCTGATACTTTCTTGAACCAATCACACACGAAAAAGATCTTTACAGTAAATACAATAGTGGTGTTAATCTCGCGTATGTTTCTGTATAGGGATAGCATTTTAGTGAGCACGTAAAATAAATGTCGTTCACCGGACGGTTGTCGCCCGGAAAATTACCCGGGGAGGTCTCGGAAGACGAAGTACAACGTACGATGTACCCATTTATTGACGCGTAAACTGATTTGTAAAGAGAACAAGACAATTTGGACAGTAATTTATGGCGACGCGCCTGATCGACTTAAATACAAATCTCAGTTAACGAAAAAAAGTGTTAAGCGTAGATAATAAATGTTTAATACACCTAACTACTTAGTTAAAAGTAATACATGTAAAAGTGAAATGTCGCGGTTCATGGTCGCCCACATATCCATTGCCCCGTGACCCGCGAGTTTGGGTCACGCTACCGTACACCATGTTTACCGGGATAGATACTGTTATTCGACCCCTTGAGCACTCATATAACATGTAGCCGTCGCAGCTGTATAGAAAGTAAGTAAAAACTCACACCCTTTTAAAGGAATTTATGATATCTGCGATCTTAGTCTTGGTAGTTCAAAATTTAGATATCTTCATTACAATACAATACCTTATTTGCCTCTTCAACTATTACGTTTCTTTTCCTACATACCTGCTCATCATCAGTTAATCTTATCACCAATGTCAAAAGACCATCTGCTCCAAATTACCGATCGTTCCTACCTAGGCCCTGACCTCTCCAAATAGTAGCAAGTTCAAGGTCCCGCCCACGAGGCCGACGAGGTGCCTCGTAAATCCGGAACCCGTCTTCGCGCGGTTCAATCAGCTGTGACAAAGTAAACTGGGATTTATGAATACCGGAACCAGTAATATTTCTAGTTGTTTTTCAGAAGATATTGAAGAATCGAACCGAGAGTTGCCGGAATTTTGGAAATTATTTACGCTGTGAAATAAAATCTGAATATAAAATACTTTGGGAGAACGAGGTTATGTCTATATAATCTTATCTTGCTTGCAATAAATACAATAAACCCACCTTTATGACATTGTGATGCAACGGAAGCGATGGATTACGGCCGCCTGCGCCGCATCGCCGCTGCTGCGCCGTGCGCTGCTCGTAAACAATGGTACCTAGTAGTGGGCCATATGTGAGCGTTGCGGTACAAGGAATAAAATATTAGATTACTGGAGTAGGTACTACTAATACTGTATAGACTATCTATAGCACCGGACTCTATTGATATTGGCTTACTAGAGTTTTAGCCACTATTGAGGTGGAAGAAAAGATTACCTCGCAGATGCATACTAATAGGAACACACTACGGCAAAATCGAAGACTCAAATTAGAGATCTTATTTAGGTTTTACAAACATGCAGTATCGGTCTTTGATTGTAAGTTGGCTAAATCGATCGAATCTTTGATTGTAAGTTGGATAGTAAAGCATAATCCATCGCTCTGTACATAAACTTGGGCCGCAGCACAACGCCCGTTGACGTGGAAACCCTGCATCCAGCTGCTTTAGTAAATCGAATCGACGGCTTCCACGGAACGCGCTACTCGGATTACCGGCCGAGGGCGGACGGACGGATGGGTGGGCTTTTTGAAATCATACACGTTTATATGTTTGGCAAGATATTGCGCGCATCACTCCAACTCCGCTGGTGTTCGATTTTGATAAACTGTTTCCATAGGATATGGTTAAGGCTGTGAATAAATCTATTTCATCAATTTGTTGATATTGTTTGCGGAAAACTTGCGGTTGTCTTCATTTTGAGTGTAAAACTGCACTAGAGGTAGTACGGTAAGGGCCATAATTTGCCAGCCTTGTTTTTGTCATAAGCCATGAATTGGAGTGAGTTATGGATGAGTAGCCTCTATAGTTAGACTACTAAGAGCGTGTACAAAAACAATTGGATAACACTCCTTTAAAGCGTGAATTGGCCGAATTTCTATTTCCATCGTAATAAGACTAAAAGCGTCTTAAGTATCGCCGCCACTCAATTATTATTACATAACAATCTTAAACGGAAACTGGAGCCAGCGAAGCGGGTCTTATTTGTTATTCCGCTAGTCCTTGCAGTTATACGAGTTATACGCCATTTTATTGCTAGAACTCGTAAACTAACAAATGATATTAAACGTGATACTGGTGGCCGTGTTGTGATATCTTGTTTCTTCAGTAAAATATTTCAGCAGATTTACACAATCTGATGTGACTCCTCCAATTCTGCAGACGCTTTTTGGCCTCTTTGGTCCTAAACGTTTATAAAACTTGACTACTTAGGCTCTACTTAATTATGTTATATAGGTAGGTTCACTATTTATTTTCTGTTGGGAAAGTGTTATGTAAAATGAAAATAATGTTATTACATTGAATGGTACGGTGAACAAGCTGACGATCTATATTCGCGGTCTCTATATTTCGAGGTCATGATAGAAAAATTCTGCAGATTTATCAAAAGTAAAATCGGCACCTAGTCATAATTACTGACCGACTTTAAAACTCCAAAAATTCCACTATCGTTCCACCAAAAACCGAACATTTTTGAACAATGAATCATTAGAACACTATTAGTTAACTGTAGATGACCGTAGTCCGGTAACAACATCCGTAGCGTCAATGGGGCACTTTTACTTTTTGCATGTTGGTCACCGCGCGCGCGGCGCCGTGCGAACCGAAAGCGAACGGAAACCCGTACCATTCAATCGAAAATGACGATAAAATTTACGTCCTTTTGAAGAAATTACATCGTGAGTCCCATTTGACTGCCAGTCCTATTCCCACAGTAAAATCAGATTTTCACTGAAACCTTATATTATTGAAATAAAACGAATTTTACACATTTTATGCATAATTAGTCACATATGTTCATTATGCGTTTATGCAAATAGCAAAAATTACAAAATACTAAATGATATATGTAATGTATTTGACGACTTAAAATTTATGGAAATATAGCATCTCATCCCATCACCTTAATCGTCCTTGGTCAACTCATTAACACGATTAGTGATCCTTTTCTTGAGTCCCGGCCCGGCTGTAGTCATGGTTACCGCAACTAGTGGGTGCACTCCTTTATAACTTCAACAACCGCTTATCTTGAGACGCGTTATCAAATATTACGATATTGAGCAAAATATTATACAGACATTTCGTAAGTACATCGTACGTATACATATTTTTTAATAAGTCTAATAATTAAATTCCAGCTATACGATGTTGAACATTACCAAAGAAAACAATGATGTTACATTGTCTGGGTCTCATAGGTATATGATGGAACTTAGTCTGAAAGATTTTTGGATATAGTCAGGATTGGAAGTATACTAGTGGAAGATATAGAATCCATTCGACGAAATGTTAAAGATACCTTCAAAATAACCATTGAAAATCTCAATTGCCCTGGCCTGGAGAGACATGGCTTGATTAAAGTTTAATTTTCTGCTCATCTAACAAGCCATAAAACTAACTTTGTCAACAAACTATTTACGAATGTAAATACCTAACAATGCTGCGGTGAGGACAGGGGAGGACTTATTAATGTATGCCTCGTATAATCAACGTAGTGAGTGAAGAGACGTTTTCTGAATATGTAGGTGGGCTAAGGGATTCGAGTTTCCATTCTTTATCCACAATAACATTTACGCAAAAGTAAGTAATGTCGATATATGTACGTAGATAGTCCACGATCAGTTGATTCCATGAATTGAATGGACTCCTATTATAGTACGAGTGTCCTAAGTCCAGCACTGGTGAAGGGCGGCAGTTTTAATAAACCGCGCTACGTGTGGCCTTGCGGGCTGCGATATTAAACATGCCATATATTTTGTTATTACATATAAATACTTGTCCCTGCTTGTACTGTGTCTGACCAATACTTACTGGAGTTCTTGTAACTAGGTAAAATATTGGTGAAAGCTTTTTAATTGCAATTGAGTCTTGATTAAGCATAATATATTTTTGTAGTAAGTATATTTTTAAAATAGTGTATGACACTGGTCCCAACATTTTTGTAATATTTAATATCCTTTATTTATCCCTTCTCTCCACTATAAAGCCACAAAAAATATTACGACGTTCAAAAATAAAGCCCAGTCTCTAGGAAAAGAAATGAATAAAAAAAAAACAACAAACTTGTCGCATGAAACGAAATACGAAAGACTTACCACAATAATTAAAAAATTAGGTTTATATACCAACGAGTGAACCATCAAAGGCTCAAACGTTAATGTGTTTATGGCCTAATGAAGAGCGTAGTAAACAGACTAAAAGTCGCAATTCAGCAACATAACTCACATGAAACGCGGCCGGTGATTTACGGTGACTTTTGATATGGAAACCGGTTTGGAAGTCTCAATAGACTTACCAAGTGGTCCAAATGTTGTACTAGTTTACAAACAGTGGAACAAATGTTTGTATTTTCATTATGTAAAGGACGAGGAAGTTAATATAATTAAAACTGTCACCGTTACATTGAACACTCATCATGTATTCTATGCCCAAATAACAATTGAGTTTATTAAGGTGCCTATACAATAAGTAATATGCTTAAAAAAAGTATGTTTATTGACCTTAAATGCTCTTCAAGTACATAATTCTTTCAAACTATAAAAGCTATCAATGAACATACAGTGGACGAAGCCAATAAGTAGAGAATGGTCTAAAGCTAGACATTATTGGAAATAAGGACGCAGTAGATGAACTCCAAAATTGCGAGATTTTTACGAAACTAGGTTGGAACACTTAACGGCTATTGTTTTTATCGTTTCCATTTCATTGGGAATTTGAATGAGCCATTGAAAGTCTGCAAAAGTGGCAACTCCATCTTGAATACGATTTGTTAATTTTATACACTGTTACCAAAACCGAAAGTTTTTGTACTACGCTACGCAAAAGCCATTATAATCAGTGCAGAGTTTGAGGTTTTTAATAAGGCTTGACTTTATAAATTAGTTCGCCACCGTACGTAGATTCACTGATAATTGCTAAAGTTCAAGAAATTGGTACTTATAAGAAAACTATACTTAGAAGGTAGAATATTTATTTATCATAACTGTGTTTGCGCATCAACAAAACAACATACAAACTATATTTAGCACAGTAAACAGCGAGCTATGTAATCCAACTGGGTAACGTGTGCGTATCGGCCCAATTCTACGTCCGTAGTTTTTACTTGCGTGCGCGCCGCGGATCGAATGGCCGCGATGCAAGCGCTTCCTGCAGCTTTGACCGAGTCGAGTCACATGCACACGGACCATCGCAGACGGATTTTAATATATTCTGACTGTACCTATGCCTCCTTTAAACACATTAAAAGACCAACCTATGCTATACGTTGGTTGGCAGGTTCGTAAGTAGTCTGGTTCTTAGGACATATGGGATTAAAAAAAATAGATTAACAAGATTGAGCATTAAATTATGTCTTTTGAAGACTACTTAGTATCGTATTGATGGAGTGATGAGATCGGACTAACCCAGAACTTCAATACTGTGTAAATGGAGGATTTTTCTTTTAGTTTTTTAGTTTAAAATTGACAAAAAATACACTTCACGTGTCAATTGTGTATTGTGGGCAGACAACCAAACAATTACTCAATATAACATGCTAACAACAGTTTAGTAGCTCGTCTGCGAAAGCTTACGGTCGCCGGACACTAGCAGATGGGATGTTATGATAATAATGTTAATTTCATCTCCCGCCGGAGCGCTGCGGTGCGTGTGCGTTTATTAATTACACGCGTGTAATATTGTGATGTTAATTACACAGTTGCGGAAGGATGGATGGAGGTGTGTATTCGTAGACTTGGGACAAAGGCCTATTAATACCTTTGAGCCATGGTGATGTCGTCGTGTGAGACGTCGGGTTCGATTCCCGACACCCCGCTGTTGTTTTATTATGTCAACAGCTATTTATTTCCGTAACTACTTGCGTTGCGTAACGTCTTTTTAATTACCTTAATCCTGCTGAATCTCGCGAGAGTGAGAATCTCCTCCACGGGACCCTGACTTGGACTCGTTGTTGTTTTACTTTTTACCCGCAAAGGTGTTCAAATTGTCGCATCATCTTTGCCTCCTCGGTCTGCCGCAACGTCGGCGAGCATCTTCGGATATTGATAAAACACAATAATATGTGTTATTACTTACGGTGAAGCATGAAGGCTTCTTTTCATATAGAATCTATGCCGGTGAAGCCGCGGCTAAAGTTAGTCATTATGAGTTCTAATTGGCGTAATCATCTTAGTAATTAGATCTAAAACATCCGTGTGGTGCGCAAGCACAAGCAAAACATTTACATTGCTCGGAGGATGTGGTTGTATTTTCCCATAATATTTTCATCGTTTGCGCATGTGAATCAGGGTTGTCTGACTACTTTTCCAAGTGCTGTTTTCTATTTTACCGATCCTGAAGGGGTTTATTTGATATTAGCTTATTTTGTTTGATAAGAAGTGATGGAATAATTATGGCGGATTTGGAAGGTTTCAGTTCGTTTCGTTTCGTTTCGTTTCCGTTTCGATTGTTATCTATTTTTTTATTATTTTTCTATTTGTAATAGACAGAGGTAAGCTTTATTAAAATGGTTCGGCCATTTCGGAAAATGGGTACAATCAAATTATATGTATTTTTTAAAGCTAAAAGAATTTAAAATGTTTAGGTTACCACGAAGTTAAGTTACAGCATGAATGTTTTGATAAAGTAAAAACATTAGAACATGTAATCATGTGGGCTCTTCAAACATATATATACAAGTTGTTTAGACCATTGATTTAGATTTACACATGAAATTCTTACATTATTTTCTCATGTTATAATTTAAATATGTAATTGATTTATATTTACTCAGCGCTGTTTTATATATCACAGCTTTAGAAAATCAGCATCATCGTCATAAAGGTTGTTGTTGGTGTAAAGGTATTTATCGGTCCTTATAGATTTTTAGAAAGACGTGTAATTCAGTTGTTGTTGAAGCCTAGGTAAGAAGAAATATGGAATAAAACAAACGCTTCCCGAAAAGTATAATACAGGATTTAAGGGACATAGTAACGAAAACTTTGGGTAATGGTTACACTTAATGCCTATACGAAATTCAATCATTATGTGGTCATAGGTTATAATTGTTGTTACAGAGTTTTGAGCGCGCAATGGATAGAAAACCACGCGATCTCAACACAACGCTCCTCGCTATAGCAGACTCGTGGGAGTGGCGGGCGCACTTGAGTGTTGGGAGTTATGTTAAATCAGTAATTATGTATTTAGAAAATTCTAAGAAGTGCATATAATCATTCATGAAAAAATTTACGGAATAGTCTAACTCTGGGGGGTCCAGAATTATAAGTTGAATTCTGCCATAGTATCAGTGTTTGTTAAGAAGCCACATACACCCTGTATATTAGCCAAAGTATATTCACTATAACATCGTCTTTCGTTACCGATGACATAATTGATCGCACAATGCTGCGTTACCTTGCGTCGCGGTCGCTATTGTCCTTACGTACGCTTGTCTGTTTGTAAACATTCTCGTTGTAAACCAGTCACCTTTGTGGTTGGATGACACAGGTCGGATGACGTAATCTATACTTTCTATACTATAATATTATTATTATTATTTAATATTATAAATGTGAAAGTTTGGATGGATGGATGGATGGATGTTTGTTACTCTTTCACGCCCGAACGGCTGAACGGATCTGGATGAAATTTGGCACAGAGATAGATTATAGTCTGGAATAGCACATAGGCTACTTTTCATCCCGGTAAAATGTATGGTTCCCGTGGGATAGATGTTTTAATTTTTCATACTTTTTATCGCGGGTAACACCGCCGGGCGCAGCTAGTCTCTTTATAGTTATAATGACGACTTTATCAAAATAATCTCGCAACTTCGATGACATTCAAAACTGAAAATAATCTTATTTTTATAATGTACTATAAGTATTTTCTTCTACAGAACCTATTCAATAATATAAAACGATTCCACACTCAATTCTCCAAAACATTCGCTCATTGCATAACAACGCTAATTTAATTTTCAATCCGATAATTGGCCGTACATCGGATTACGCGGATGTTTCACCAGCGCGTCTCGCGTTGCTCTCGGTAGTCGTAATTAGCCGCATTAACCGCAGCGGCAACCGCCCACACGTTCAAGTCTCCGCATGGGCGCCGGTGCTGGGCGACGCGAATCTACGGGACTGGGTTCAATTGGATTATAATCTTGTACGTGACCAGGAAGTAATACTGCGGATGATTATCAACGCGTGTAAATATAAAAAACAA
Source organism: Pheosia gnoma (assembly GCA_905404115.1). Lineage (NCBI taxonomy): Eukaryota > Metazoa > Arthropoda > Insecta > Lepidoptera > Notodontidae > Pheosia > Pheosia gnoma. The sequence goes on from FR989897.1 coordinate 146,110, forward strand.
ACAATATGATACTGAAAAGATGTTTATTGCTGGTATTCATACCTATTACTTTCAATAACCTAATTGCTACTCACCACGGTCCATTCAACAAGCACCCAGAAGATGTCCACTGCTCGATACAGGCCTCCTCCAATGACTACCACACATCATGGTCCTCCACCACATTCATCCACCGGCTCCTTCTCGTTGTCTGCTTTTTTTCTACCGGATCTATCAAAGTCCGTTCATGCAAACTACACGCAACATGACCCAACTAAACCAACATTAATTTCACACTCACCGCTGCTACAGCTTTCCCGAGATAAACACGTCCAATAGGGGTAATGTTTATTTACACAGAACGTTATTTACCCGCGGTAATATTCCACGAAGTAACATAAAAACATACCACAGAGCGCTGTCCGCCATTTATAAAACTCTCCAGATGTAAGGTGGCGTTTCCGAAACGCGATTGAAATAAAACGATAAAAATATTGTACGCGTATGCGGAGATAAAATATTAGCCAGACGCCGCTCGCGGAGATATATTGCAATCAAAATGTTGTTTTATGTTGTACCTGCTTACTGTTGCGAGCTGCCAGCTTGTCGGCATGTTGCAAACTTTGCAAGGAAAGTGTTCATTAAAACATGTTGCTTGTTAATTATAATAATCCACAACCGATACAGTCGTAAACATTGTCAAATCTATTCGTCCATAAATAAGTTCGTATTTTTTTTCTATAGAAGAACCCATTTCAATAATTATATTATTATCAATGCGGACTGTCTTCGGTCATAGTTATAGAAACCACACCTTCACAAATAAGCTCAGTCTATGTTACCATCCTGCAAATCGGCAAATCTTTCAGACTGCCAATGTAGTACGTAGTGTTGTATATGTGGCCGGTGAGCGGTGCAGCCAAGGACGGCGCCGCCGCCGCCCGGGGCGGGACCTTCTGGTTAATGTGTTGCGTTAACGCTTCACAGCCTCATATTTTCCTTTGATAATGTACAGAGCTTCAAGAGACCAATAAAAGTACGTACTTCACTTACTATAGTACGCACCATGCACATCGAAGATACATTTTCTGGAAAAAAAATATTATAACCCCTAATCACATACCTAGAAACAGTCACTTTATTAATCTTTCACCCGTATTTAAGTCAATCATGACCATTATTTATGTTTACCTGTCTATTTACATATTTAAGTATAACGTAAATAAGGGTGTAAATAAGTATAATGTAGAAAAGTTTGCTTCATGAATTTTAATCTGGATCTCTAAGTAGTTGGTAAGCTGGAAAAGCACTGAAACTTGGATACATAAGAGGATAAGAACTTTAATAATAGGACGATGTCACATATATTAACTGCACCCGAGTAGGTAACAAGTTACAAAGCGTTGTTAAGGCGATTTTAGAGTTTAGCATAATGAAGAACTGAGAAAATATAAGTAGTTACATTACAAGTAGCTATTGTCTTTGTAGTTATTTTTGTCGCACGATCTAAATCCTAACTATGATGCTCGTAAAGCTGCACTACAGCAGATTAGTGGGAGGGCAATGTGGTTGCGCTGCAGTACATATCTCTGCCTAAGCAACCCTTAGGGATGACAGGTGTGATGCTGCAAATTATTACTCGTGTCAATCAATAATTATTAATAATACTGTGTAAAGAATAGAACCGTAATTACTCTATCTATAATAATTTTAGACCAGTACAGACCGATTGCTAAGCAGTATTAAAGTAGACAAATAATATAATTCAACAAATTTTAATCTGATCTAAGCCCAAAGCTTAACATTTTTGTAATTGATAGACCTTTCAATACAATACATAATACTTCAGGATTGTCCAGAGAACTAAGCTAAAGGGTAACCTGCAGCAATTATCATCGAAGACTCAGGCTTGTTATCCGAAGTAGTCCTCAGCAATAAGTATATTAAATATACAATAAGCTAAGAATATAAGGCAACAATAGACTCAATGTCTAGTGGATTGTGGAGGGGCTCCAGACGGGGCGATTACAGAGATGGGGCATTGTGCGCCCCAGCCGGAGCGTGGACGACCGATAAATGCTTCTGAAAACGATCCTTTGATGAAATAAATAAACATAAATAATGTACTTTTTAGAAGAACTCTGCATTGAAATGACTTAAACACTACTGACATGATAAATTGAGCTACAAATCCCAAATTCCATTTCATTAGGTACTTACCAACACTTATATTTTCCCGAAGTGGTAAGAAAGTGCAGGTATATACCCACGAACAATTCTACAATGTTTATTTATTACATAAGGTATTGGTTGCCATACAGAAGGGGGTAGCTGTTTTCATTTCAATTAACTGAGAAATCCATATAATTGACCTATTCGGTAGGTATAAGGTAAAGGTATACGTAATGAATCATTACATTTTTGCTTTAACTAACCTAATTGAGACATTCAATGACGAACAATCATCCATCGGTCCGTTGTAATTAATTTGAAACATCGGAGTTGTTGTCCAATTCGCAAACCAATTTGTTCACAGCAATTGGACTAAATTGGAGTTGTAATAACGTCGGTTGTGTAAATTAATGAAAAATTTGTGGTGCGGGATACGATACCTATTAAAGCTCGATCCAATTTAAAATTATGTTAGTGGGTCATGACTTTGTATTTCCATTCGAGATGTGCTTCTATCATTTATTATTGTTAGAACAACTAGCGTCATAGGATCAAAAACCCGCTATGTATTTTGCGCTCCTGTATCGCGTGCAGAATTGCCCATCCCTGGTATCCTCGCCGCTCTCCACTCTCTTCTCAAAGCGTTATACTTGTTGACGGAAGAGTCCGTATGGAAGATGATCTGTTAGTGAAGTTCGTCCTTCTGTTATTAGTGCCTGCCCATCTACTAAAAATTATTTGGTAGGTACTATCTTGTAATTTGGAGATATGGTAGGTTCAGTAAGTACTTACTCTTGGTAACTGAAATTTCAGACTTTACCCACAACGAAGATACAGGGGGCAGCTTTTTCGAGAAAAGGACTGTACGGTCGCTCCTGTTTTTTTTACTCTCGAATATTAGTGTTGTCTGGCGTCGCGGTAACAACTCTGCCAAGTCATTAAATATCGTTGGCGCTACAAGTACGTATATGTTCCGTCGTCATCTTTATTATCATAAATGTGTTGAGTGATTGACGTGTCCTTCTCAATATGATGTTCAGCGTAAACTTTCCTCAGACAGCGCCTTAAAAGCAGATCATCGGGTACCACATCTGGTGTATTGTATTAGCACTTTACTGTTAAAATCTTCAGATGTCCTATTATTGAATACATAGCGCTGGACTTGGTTCCTTCAGATCTCGCATTTTTTGTAATGGTATTAAATCCTAAGACTTGGCCTTACTTTACAAGAATTGTTTTTGGTAGGATCAGTTGTAGCCCTCCCAGATAAAAAAACACTTGTCTTCAATGATGTGTTTAATCTACACTACTACTGCCATCTAGTATTAAACACAAGAGTTATTTCAGATTTGCTTACATGCCCTCAGTAAATTTACAACTAGCGCCACCTCTTAATTATTAGAAATACCAACTCCGAATCAACAACGCTACAACCGGCACAAAATAGTAGGTAGGTTTAATTAGCCTAGATGGCGTTAATAACAATGAATTTAAAGAGTTGTATGGAATTATATTTTATAGTTGTTCGGAAATAAAATAAACAGCACTAAGATTTTATATGACTCTTCTAATATTACTATTAAGTTAGTAAATTGTGTAATGTTAGTTCCAGATCAGCACACAAAATATATGCAATCTCTACTACTTAAGTGGAACCTAAAAATGAAAAATCTACCATAGCCAACTTGCATCGTAAACGCAGGTCAGCCTAGACCGAGTGCAGCGAGTCCCCGCGCCAACCAATGAATATACTTACATTAATGCGGAGGTTCAAATGTAAGAATACTTTTCAATAGGCTGAATTTAAAAAAATAAAACTTCGTTCTACTAGATCTCATAAATATTATAAGTGAGAGGAAATGGCAGATCACAAATTTATGAAATACCTAATTTTCCATCTACAAAACCTTTTTTCTATGTCCAACTGCATTGTCGCCATGACAACCCGCGCTAATATTCCGGCCGTTGACCTGCGGCACTTCTGCGCCGCGCGCCGCCCAATGCGCCGCGCGCCTGCCGTGACGCGCCGCCCGCCCTACGCTGTATTTGTAAACAATTTGCCAAAACATTGGTTATTGATACCCCGAGTGCGGGCGAGTCCGATTGTGAAGTGGGGATAATGGGGGGTTACCGAAGGTGTGCTTTATGGCGGTGATAAGTGGTGGCCTGCTGTGCTGGGCGGATAAGGTAATTGATTAAGATGATTCCATTCTTATTTTGTGTTTTCTGTCGTAGTTATGCTAAGTATATATTTAGAACTATATTATTAGGTATAAATAGCATAAATTAGCAATGTACCTATACCTATAGCTTATTAGACAATAAAATCACTACTTTTTAGAATCTGTCTCGTTATTGCAGGGTAATATTTAAGTTTTTTATATCATATTACCCATTACAGTAACAGCAAATTCTAAAAAATACCAAAATGTAAGGAATACATTGCAAGTAACGTCATCATAAGTGCGTCCGGGTGCGACAGAGAAAGAGCACAGCTCCAATGTCGACCCACACTAGCTCTTATTGCCAAAATTTTATATTATTTGCTATATAATTTTGTCAATATTTCGAAAATAATAAATATATATTAGAAAAACTCTGCACATGCACGTTAACCTTACACATAACTTGTCGCTTATATCCAAAATTATATTCACACATTACAACATACATACATATTACATATCATTACGAATTAAAAATCGTGGTTTACAGCGGCGCCGGGTCTACGTTAGGCCCGAGGAGACTCTACACACATCAATACACATTCTGTGCGCATCGACATATCTGTATTAAAAAAAACTGCAATAGAGCATTGGGCAACGTGCCGTGACATGTGTGTCTCATAGTACTTAAAGCCATGCCCATCTGCGAGTCTTCACGCCAATGCTGCGCCTCGTCTGCACACGCTAAATAGAGTTGGTTGACCTTCATAATTATAACACTATAATAAATTTTACGGGAACTCACATATTAAGCTCTAAATACTTAACACACGCTAGGTCCACCTAAATAATATAGAAGGTTACAAATTTCTCTTTACAGCCTTGCACGTGAGAGTACAAATATCAAGAAAACGTACCTTATCACTGTAACACGTCCTTACACAATTATTTGGTGAATGGCCAAGTTAATCTATTTGGTTCATCTGTCTGGTCGTCTTTTTAGTATTTGTACAATCAGATCAATAAATTAAGTTTGCTATAGTTTTGGTAGAGCGGTGGTTTGTATTCCCTAGACGATAAATTATCTTCAAAACGTACATGCCTGAAATAGAACTGGCACATTGATGACATAATTTTATTGTAACAATTGGTCAATATAAATAACGGTACTGACCAGGCATTGCAGACAAAGTAGTAAAACTTGACTTTTCAAGTTATCCCAGGATGTCCGGTAAATTTTTAGTAAACTGATAAGGGTACAGGATCCATTTCATCATCATCAACAACATTATCATTATCATCAGGCGTACATATAATTCAATAACAATTACAAGAATTACTCGACACTGGCAAAAATGGCACTATTTTGTAACTGATTGTCAACCGAAAAAAGAAAAAGAAGCTTACACGTCATCGTATAATCGCAAAGTTTACAATTTGTTCCGAATATTTAAAAATTGTGAGAATACTTAAGAAATTCCAAACCGAATTCTTTTGATCCCAACAGCTCTCTCTCTCATTTGGTATTAAACTCGGCTCGGCTAAATGGAGTTTCCGTTCTAAAATTATCCACATTTATGTATCGTGTTACCACCAACTCGAACCGTGTACCACGGGCCCGTTTCAAAGTTTCGTTTCTTATTAAGGTAAACAATGAACTCAATAATTCTATTTTATTACTAACTAAGATATTAGGTAACTTAGTCGTGAATTATATGCATTTTCTTCGGCATTTATAAATTGATTTTAGCATGAAGTCATAATAGAAGTCTATCACCTTAACGTGATTTTAAATAAATAACAAAAATAATTACCAATTTAGGCCTAAAACTGCAATGTAATTTAAACTCAATACGCTTGAGCGGGCTCGTCACTCGCACGCGTCGGGTATCGTACGGAGCGTTGTGTCGTGATCGCGTTGTTTATTATACATTGCGCGTTCAAAAATTACAACATTTATAACCCATCACTGGCGACATAAATGATTTCTACAATTTTATTATCGGCATTACCCAAACCTTACCTTTACCCAAAGTTTTTGTTACCATGACCCTTACACCCTGTATAAATTACGTAGAATCAAATTAATGATAATATCGTTACAAAGTAAACAGGTCGTTATTAATGATTATTTAGAGTCCATATCTTTATAAACTAGTTTATTAACTTATCGTACCGTCGCTATCAGTTGGTTGAAACTAAACTAAGTTACATTGTTATGAAGATCGGTGTTAGTATAATGTATTTACAGGGCATCGGTCAAGTTCAGCCGCAAGTGAGGACCCTGCTGTCAAGTTATCTCCTAGATAACCCGTATCATCATGTTGTGTTTGCCTTTGAGAGGACCATGAATGGTCGCATTTAGTAAGCGATTATAATACCTAACATATTTCGGAATTAAATCGGTTAATTAATAACTAGATAGGCGACATGACAACTTTAAGTTTGTTGATGTATAGTTTGATGTTTGATGACAGCATTAAACAATAAAAAAACACAAAAACTAGAAAAAAACCATAAACCTTATGTCATTTGTTATTTAATATATATAACATTAAATTTAAGATTGTCACAAATAAATTACATTGTTTATTTTTTTTATAAATATACCTCAACTTTGTGAGAACCACTTGCAAAATAGGCTCGTGAATTGTTTTCAAAACGGGATATTCAGATATGTACGTGCGAACCATACACCAAAATAATCATTAGGACCTCTTTAAGAACTTGATTTTCTTATTATGATTTATAAAATATTCCATAAAAATCATAAGCGCGATATCACACGCACTCAATCGATTAACTTTGTTTTAACTTTCAGTACAAAACGTATATACATGTAAAATAATTACATTATTTTACATTATGTTACATAATGTAATTATTTTACATGTATATAGGTGATAGTAAATATATACATGTAAAATAATTACATTAAATAGATATAAGGAAAGGTAACCCATCAACATGCGATGCTGCACGTTTATGTTACCTATATTTAGGTCGATTGCGGTTTTCTGAATGCGGTTAAAGGATACTTTTCTGAAACCAATGGGTTATTGATTTCCCCATATGAAAATATGTATCTAATTAAACGTAACAACCTAATGATTAATCAATAATAGCTATTTAACTCCAACTCCAAATATCACGTACCTTCGTATTTAAAGTATGAACTATTTAGGTAGCGATAAGTTAACGTAAGCAAGCGTGTGCCATCCCGCTCACACCACAGATTTCATAAATAAGAATGACAGTGTCAGCGTGCTTTCTCAATAACATAATGATATCGTTAGTATCTTGTACAATGAGTACGAATGACTTAATTCACTCAATAGAATATTATAGTCCAATCCAGAGAATAGAAAAACATATTCGTACTATGTTCGAAACGGCTCTATCATATGCCAAAGGTCAAGAACTATTTGAGATAAATTGTGATAACCGACCAAGAAGAAGGAGAAGAGCAGTAAGTTTGGTTGCTATGCAACGTACTTGTTTTTAACCGACTTCAAAAAGGAGGAGGTTCTCAATGCGGTTGTATTTTTTTTTTTTATTTTTTTTTTATGTTTGTTACCTCATATCTCCGTCATCTATGAACCGATTTGGAAAATTATTTTTTTATATGAAAGGATATGTTTACAGATTGGTCCCATTTTTTTCAAAAAAATGTTCTGATCATGGGATCCATGAGGAATTGAGAGGACTCCTCAAATTTTATTGGCATACCGATAGCAATTTTGGTATTTTCATCAAGAAGTCAAGCATTTGCATTCAGAAAGTATCATTTGCTGAAGTGGAAGTGATTAAGAAGGCCACAAATGGCCAGCGGAACTTGTCAGTGTTACGTATTTCACGGGTTGCGCCGAGATAATCTCGATTATTGGTATACCTATTATCCAGTAAAAAGATTGATATACAAATCTTTTTAGTGACAAAGAATAGTAAATATATCCACTAAAAAGTTTAAAATAAAAAACTTTTTAACAAAATAAAAACCGTCTTCAAAAAACTAAAAAGCAAAAAATAATCTAATCTTGAAATCTACCTTGTCTAACCACATCAAATATTTAAGTAATCTGAAGTCGGTGCCAAATAAACAACCGACGAAGAATAACAAAAGTATACTCAGTAACGAGATGCGCGGACCAATTTGTAGGTATAGTCTTTGGCGCAGACCGGCAATACTCGACTCAGTTGTTTGTTTGGCACCGACTTCAGATTACTTAAATATTTGATGTGGTTAGACAAGGTAGATTTCAAGATTAGATTATTTTTTGCTTTTTAGTTTTTTGAAGACGGTTTTTATTTTGTTAAAAAGTTTTTTTAATGGTAACACAATGATCCACTGCAAAGTAGTCTGCAGAGACCGTGCGTCTTACCAACCTCGTTGCTTAGTGAAACAGCTGTTGTGTGGCACGCGCGCGCTCGCTCGGCTCGCACTGAGCTGTTTGTTATCACGCCGCACAGACGTCCACTGGTGATAGCGCTCCACCGTCATTCAGCAGTGTTTACGTGCGCGATAGTGACCATATTCCAGGTAACATGTCAAACAATGTTTTTATATTTCTGTCATAAACAATGTAATTATAAGTATTGACCGCAATGGCTTAGGTTTTCCCGGGCGTCGATGTGATAATTCATATTGAGCCAAATAGCTATAATATCCCATACACATTAAATTTAATTTGCAATTAAAAATATCAATTAATAAACGTAGAATATTTATCTGATAGCAGATTTGAATAAACACATCGTTGTTGATAAGGTCTGTGTTGAAATATAGGGGACGCAGTTATAAAGGCGATTATCAATAAATTATCAACACAGTAAATAGGTTCTTAATTAAATGATACGAAAGTTTAAAATGGTTTTTAAAATAAGAACTAAATTCTAAATCAGTATAAATGTCTTAAGAATTACGTAAAGCCAACAAAGTAAAAAAAACTTTTGTGATTAATGATTACGAACATGGATCAGCTATTTTTATCTCCATTTAAATCTCCATTGAAGAAGGTACTAATTATTTTAATGAATATATGAAAATCTTATGCCAACTTCAACAATTGTATAGTATACTAACAACACTTATAAAACTCCGCAACATGACATTACGCATGGGTATTTAATAAATCTATAGGCTTATTTGACATAATCTCTCAAGAATATATACGTCTTGAAACAGGAAAATAGGCGGTTTTTTCGCTTAGCTATATATTATGTAATAAGATTTGATATCAAATATACAATTGATTCAATATTGTTCTTATTACCAAATTAAAGTGTCTCTGTGTGGTACTTATTCTCAACAATAACAATACAATTATAATAATCAATTACAAACAACTAGAGTACTTACTTACGTGCCTAATTGTGACCTATTTAGAAACTGTTTAAACAATGTCAATCCACGTGTTGCTACAGTTCGCGGGCGCTGCCGTGACCCGAAATAAACCAGGTAATGGGGCGACACTGGCTGGTCATAATATCGATCTCTATTTGATGACAAACTAACTGGTGCGATGACCCTTGTAGTAACAGTCGAAACACGTTAATTGTTATACGCATGCTTATCGTAAAGGTATTTGTACAAATTAAAAATATAAAAAAACTTAACATGATATTGTTGTAAGTCAAATACGAAGGTTACGTGTGACTATCGTGGACTCTTATTTCAAAGTTCATACTTTAGGCGGCTAGCATCTTGCAAATTGCTCGAGCCACCAATTCTGGACTGATAACATTCTAGCAAAAAACTGACTAACACTCACCGTGTCCGACTTGACGATTTTACCCAGGATCTTATCGAATAGTTGCAGGAGTATTATAAGGGCAACGATCATTGGATTACATTTCGGCTTAACTTGTAAGGGTAGGAACCGGGTAGGTACCAACAATAAAATTCGCGGAAAATCGTCATACATAAACGTGATAAGCTAGTCGGTGTGATGTGGGTCATGGCCGCGGTTCCTCTAATAACACCCACGTCACCAGGCAACCAGAGAACTTATCAATTCCTATGGTAACGGGATTAATAGTTATCACAGTAAACGTAAAGAAACAATAGATCTTGTAGACTATGCGAAAATAAATGATCACGATGATGATGATGAGTGATCAAACAAAATAACATAATGATCCAATTGCCAACAGTAACCTCACCATGTCACTTATCAGTCTTTGCCCCAGGCAGTGATTACGTTTAGAACCATACGTTAATAAGGTATCGCATGTTCAATTTCTGCACCACTATCCACTGCACATAAATATTCTCCACAATATTTCTATATTGATGATATATTTTTTTTAGTTACCTTTTAAGATAGTAAAGAAGTTATATTATAACTTCGTCCATTATTTAGCTACTTTATTCTATTTGTGCACATTAATTAAAACGTTGAAGAATTTAGGGAAATTCTTCAACGTTTTAATTAATTTGCATTGGGATTTTATTTTTAATGCTTTCTTCAGAAAAACAGTCTTTACGATCCCGTTGGTATAATAAATGAATAGTATTTACTGTCAATTCGAAGGCACAGTAAACGCACTTATGTGATTATAATGATGACGCACGCGTGGTTCAACAACTTTTAGTGTTCTGTCCAATTATAGGGGTGGCAGGGTGAGTTATTGTAACGACGGCCAGACAGCTGGCGGCTATAGGTGTGCCGAATCAAGTTGTTGGTAAATTTGAAGTGCTACTGCGCATTTTAGGATTCTATTATCGAATGTCTTTGGGTATTGTTGCGATAAAAATAAACCGAAGTTATAAAAATTATGAGAGTATTAAGTGATAGTTAAGAAGCATGTATAGAATCGGATTGCGAATTTTATTGAGTACATTAAAAAAAGTAAATAAGTATAGCTATACATATAACTATATATATACTTTGCAAATAAGTATAATTTATATTCTACCTCTGCTTCAAGTCATGCTATCGCAGGCGCTCTACCAAATAAGTCCTATGATTGAGACGCGAAACAAGGAAACCCAACCTTTTAGCTATATTCGGTAATAGGATTCTTTTCGTTGTCCCTAATTGTTTTTCCAAGTTCGTAACAAGAATACGTCTATTAGGTCAACACTATAATGGAATTACAGGCCCATTAACATAAGGCCACGTATACGGTAACTAATTGGACAGTTTGTGGCCACCTCCGACTGATAAGCTGATTATGACTGTAGTAATAAAATGGCCGAAAATCGGTGGTATTTGTAGTCAGCCCTTTCGTAGTTTATCAAAATTGGTCTTGGTTTGGAACGATTTATACGTTTATGTTATTGAAAATAGCGATTTTGGAAACTGTTTTCTTCTGCTTGCGGGTTACTTTACCCTTGAAAAGTAACCTAACTAAACATAAAATTAATGGATGTCGTTTTGGTGACATGGTCAAAATAAGTTTAAATTATTCGTGGTTGTACTATTTTACGTGCATACTTAGAAAATCAATCTGGCTTCTATATCGGTATCTTCACAATATGATTGAAATAATTATTCAATTTAAAAATCAACAAGTCATCACTATTTTTTTGGCTTCAACTAGTGCAGAATAGCTGTAGACAAATAAAATATTGTATTAGGGAGCCAATTTGGCCCGAGCCATAAACATTTCAGTGGTAATATTTATACATCGCACACGTGAAGTGGCGATCAATCCCGCAAGGAACCGTGTCAGGGTCACAAACGCGGATGTTCGAGTTTTAAATTAGATTAGTAATAGTATCGCCAGATAAACAAATCATAACTAATAAACTATGGTTCAGATCTAAGCTATTTAACTCCATAGTTAGACTATTGTCCAGTGACACCCAAGACAGAGCATAGGTATTATCTCTTTCTGAACTCTATTAACTGGAAGAGATCTGGGTTTGTAGTACATTAAATATATAAAAACATAATTGATGTAATAGGTTTTATGAACATCTCTGAATCCAAAGAAAGTGTTGACAATTCAAGTGTGTGTGTGCTGCTGTGGAATAGGTCCTAACCGGTCTAATATCACAAAAAGGATCATTTGCTTAACTTGTTATTAATGAGTTAATTAATTGCCACACTTGCCGATAGAAGTGCGGTTAGATAACCTAACCGCAAACTGCGTCGCGAGAGCAAGAGATAATTTCGACTAAACACTGTGGAGTGTGTGGACTATGTGGGCCATAATAATATACATGTATCTCTGGTTATATCACAGAGCCATGGTCTTTAAATACATTTTAAAAGGCACAACGTTTTATAGCTAAATATCCTATAACATTTTGTGGTATTTTGTTAATTTCAGATAATCTACATCAAGTTCATATAAAAGCCTTTTACAAGTTACTTGTAAATAATTACCACGAGAATCACGGGAGAATCTGTTCCGAGAGAATGACTCAACTATACAAACAGGATCTAAGCAAGAATGTTTTAAAGCCTGTATTGGCATAACATACATTTCAGGCGTACAAGCTGGTCATGGTCTCGTGATATAAAAACAGGTCGGTACCTAGACCCAATTAACACCAGAATAAACAAAGATGAGAGTGTGAATCCCTCTAGCTAGACTATTTTCCTGCTCCGACAAACACGCTCTGGTACAAGTTCGTGAGTTTTGCCGGAGCAGGATAAACGTATTGTTTATTTATTAGCAATTTGCAAAACCACTTAATGTAACATGGAAATTTATCTGAAATTCTGAAATATTTGGACTTTATTTATTTTTCTGTAATTTCTAAGTATTTACTACAAAGTAAAAGCTATCTTCAAGTATTTGTAAAATTGCGATCAAAGAGCTGAATTAGATTTTAGAAAAAGTAAATTTATCACTGTGTTATAACCAGCTGCTGGCTGGATATCAAAACCCAAAATAATAAGTACTTACTAATAATATATACATACCTGTAACGAAATATTCGCCAAGAGTATATCGTAACACATATAATGAAAAACTTTAGTTCCGTTAGTCAACACTCTCGATATACATATTCTTGTGTACCTACTTAAATTGCGCAGGCGCAGCAATTTTAGGCTGCGTTGTTGTTACCTACCTACTTACTCATTCATTCCTCATTCAGGCTTTAGTTGTGCGAGAGTTCGGTCTGGCAATGACTAGTATTATTTATTTTATTTATCTGCGCTAATAAACAAAAACATGGTTTTAAAACGTGCGTTGCGTGTAGGTTCAGCGTTTATAAAATAATGTGCATCGGTAAGTTATTTTTCAGTTAAGATTAATGAATGAACAGAAGGATGGAACTCCTTTACGAGTAAGTTGTCGTCGATCTGTCTATTAATATTTAAATCTACGTACACACTGCTCAGCAAGTTCTGTCTAAGGCATATCATACATAGATTATGAAAACCCTGATCCATCCTTTGATAGATTTATACATAAGCTAACCCAAGGCTATGCTACAAGGCTAACACCATAAGCGAGCTATTGGCAGACAGGTATCAGTTATATCATGATGGCATCTGTGATAGACATCTTTATAAATTATTAATGGTACGCAAAAGTTATAGTATAGCCAAATTGGTCGACTATCTTATAAACCTACCTGTTTTGTATATAAATGAGCGAGCCTTTCTATTCAAAGTCCCAAGATCTCTGGCCAAGACTTGATCCATTATGTCTGCGTGTCTGTGGCGTGGTTCATTATAATGATAGTGTTTTTAAAATTTGGAATACAGGATATTATGTTGTTTCGCTTTGTTTTTCTGCGTTCCCGTTGTATTGCATAGCGATGTCCCAAGATGTATCGTCACTAAATGCATTTATAGACAGAAAGACCACTAATGATACATTATGTTTTGAAGAATTGGCAACTCGTGGCACACAGCGCATACAAAGCTGTGTTTAAATAAATAATTGACTAAATATCCTGTTTGACGATCGTTTTGATACGAATCATAACATGTTATATAGCGTCTATGTCTAGTAAAGGGGTTAAATAGATAATACTTTGGCCACGCGGTTTGCGTCTGATAAAACCTGCTGTTTAACTAGTCTAGTTCAAAGTCCAATGTTTGGTTATTAAATGTAATAAGACTGTTACTGTATCGTATTCGGATCATTGACGATTTTTAAAACAAATTATCATATAATAAGGACATTATTTAAGATACTGAGGCCGAATTCCCAAAATTTGGAACTGTTGTCTGACTTGTTCCGTTGTTTGCGCGCCACGCAGAATCAACTTAGTGGATTTTAATGAAGCTTGCCATGGTGATAGCTTACAATCCTACCCACGTTAGAACATAATTCTTTACCTGCATTGTATCCTTGTCCAGATCTATTAGGCAGGCTACACACCTTCCTATCCGATCATAACTATCGGATGAAATAACGTATACGTTCTCTATCCTAATTTATAATTGGGATAGGATCGGATAGGTTCGGCAGGTGTGGAGGGAGCTTTATATTAAACACGGCTAATTGTTCCGTTAGTGTGCTGTCTACTTATTTCTAATCATTGTCCCATTGCATTTGACTGACTGCTCGCCATCTATATATGGCGCCGCGCACTCCAGCTAGCTGCTGGTTGATTTAAAACAATAGGTGCGAAACATAAGTAAAACTATGTTACCTACTCGTATACATACCTCACTAATACTTACACCATTCGGTATGGTATTCCATAAAGCATAATTATTGGTTCAAAATAGTATTCATGAAACGTAGTTCGCCATATAGGCTAATATAACACATGTGAGTTTGAATTTTGAAAAGAATACGAGTTTAATTACTTTATATCCAAAGAATATCATAAATCATACCAATAGATAATAAAATGATAAGCAATTTTAATATTAAATGCCTTTACAGATGATTCAAAAAGGCTATATATACTGAGACTTGAACGTGCTGTTGTTTAGCGCATTTGTAATCATTATGTATAGTCAGAATATTATATCGATTTTCAGTGAATTTGAGAATTAACAAATTTCAATTTAAAAAATAATTAATTTGAAAATCTCCACGATAATTTGTTTTAAATATTAACCTTGGCCTCTGTCTCGAAAATAAAGACGCCCTGCACTTATTTTTATATATTGAATGTACGTACAGACGCGACCATGTTACAGTCTTATTTATAAGTATATAGCATTGGTATATAGTTATAGATGTTTTTATCGCTAGATTAGTTGGTGATTGTGCGATCGACAAAGTAATAAAGTTCTCTTTTGTTTGCAATGCGCTGGCAACATAGAGCCAAAAAGCCAGGGCAAGCTGGCGACCACAATTTGCGTCAATTTGACACAAATCGCAAAAATTCAAAATAAATATTTTACGCTGTCATTTATCCTTGATATATTCATATGTACTATTTGAGACTGTACTCATACATTTTGTGTTGATTTAATTTGGTATTATACAAATTGATTGTATAAAGGCCCACTATTGGGACGAGTACCCGTAATACAAAATTAATCGTTTCCATAAGCTCTGTACATGTATCGTATGAGCGATCTTCGCTGAATATCTCATGCTGTTTCTGACGAAATATGACATGGTTATGGGATCTCATAAACAGTCTTTTATAATATTGAGCTACTGTGGTGGTATAAGAATAGAATGAGAATCGCGTGTAAAATTGCATAACGGTTCTTTCCGGTTGGATCTTTTATTGAATTAATATGAAGCTAAGCTCTTTTATTGGAAACAGGACAGGTTAACCGCAAAATTATTAGGATACTTGTATACTACAGTTCAACGTGTAAGATATTTATTTTCCATCCTACTTTATATTACGGTAGTATTTGACTATGATTGGCTTTTCAACTGCTTAAGTACTTTGTATTGTATAAATCACTAGATGCGCCCGGCGGTGTTACCCGCGATAAAAAGTATGAAAAATTAAAACATATATCCCACGGGAACCATACATTTTACCGGGATAAAAAGTAGCCTATGTGTTATTCCAGACTATAATCTATCTCTGTGCCAAATTTCATCCAGATCCGTTCAGCCGTTCGGGCGTGAAAGAGTAACAAACATCCATCCATCCATCCATCCAAACTTTCACATTTATAATATTAGTATAGATTAACAGACAAAATAAATTAAGACGTTTTGCACATGTCTTGTACACACCGTCGTATTAAACAATAGGGGGCCTTAGGTTAACCTTTGAACGTAATTATATGAATATTTACCGATCGAATGTATGTGACGGCATTGAATCTCGTACTCAGCTCCCTGTGCAAAAAGGACAAAAGACGTGGTATATTTCTGTATAAATCACAGCATGATTAGACCATAAATAAATACCATCACGCCTGTACTGCCCGAGAGGGCAGGTCGAGGAATATGTATTTACACCCCAGAATTGTTTTTGGTATTGGGTCCTAAGTTCTAATGTAGCTAAACGGTAAAGGAAAACATCATCAGGAAACCTGCTGGTGAGAGAGCCAAATCAGTTCTCGAAGAACGTGTGAAGTGCGCCAACCGACTCTCGATCAGCGATGTGAATTATGGCTTGAATATATCTCGCATCAAGGCTAGGGCCCGTGCCAACACTGGGACATTTTCAAATGGCTAGTTGTTACTACACAGTAACATGGTACGACCTCTATGAATTCAATCCACTTCCTCTTACTGTGGAATTCCTCTTATTAATTAACTGAAATAGGTTTTTCCTTCTGAATGTGATATAAATTCAGTAGCTCGTCGTTCATCTATTTATTTTGGTAAACAGACTAGATGGGGAACACCTGTGTGTGATGGCGACCGGACTGTAAGGAATGGGAAGAGATCGCAATGGATCACGGTGCCGAAGACTGCAAGTCTGCAAAGATGAGAGTGGAAAATGCGCCAGAACATCAGGGAAGACGGATTTTGCCAGAAGACCAGGCACCGGCTCAAGCGTGGACGGAGAACGAGGAGGAACGACACGGAGAGGCCAGCCCCGGAGAGAGCAAGCGATTGCTGTCCCCCACGTCTCCTAAACAGTCTCGTCTCCAGGCTGGCGTGACCCTCGGTGTTCATCCGCACACTAAATATACCAAATGCCCGCAATTCGCAAAACACCAGGAGAAGAAAAAGCTCCAAGACTATCTGAAGAGGAAAGAGAAGCTGATAGCTTTACTAAAGCCGCCATACTTCATCCTCACCATGATAATGGTTATAGTAAGTTAAAATTAAATGATTATGTAACCATAAACATTTTTGGAATTATGTTCACTGCCTACTTTAAATACTATGCCTTATCGCACAGCGACCGCTCCTCGACCGCAACATTGACAGTAATTTAGGAGGTTAAACAACAAATAAACATTTTGATGACGCATTACTATTGTACAGCTTTCCCTATATATATAACACAACCATTCCAGTGTATACCTGATATACCTACGATGACTGAAATTTCCAATACACTATAATGCCCGAACTATACAGCAGTTTGATGACGGGCTGTTGTAATTATGTATGGGGACGGCCTATGGCGAGCTGTGAATGAGATAAGATTATGATGAAAAATATGAAAACAGGATTTAATTGCTGCCTTGGCCAGCAGCGTACTGCTCATTCATAAATTGCGGTGCATGGAATCTTATTTCGTTTCTCCAGGTATGCATCCATCTGTGGAACTCAAACGAATTACAGAAGCACCTCGAATGGTCGCCGAGCACGTGGTGGCAGGAGCCTTGGAGGCTGTTCACGTACGGCTTCGTGCACGCTAGCGTTCTTCATCTAGCACTGAACGCGTTGGTCGCGTTAGCTGTAAGTATTGGGGCATTAAGTTTGTAATACTAGTTACTCTTATTAATCTGTGACTCCTTAAGTTATTTTTCAATTTATGCGTATAAATTAGTACTAAGGAAATGCATGAACCCCTTGGATCAAGTATGTTGTACTAATAAAAATACTTTAAAAAACCAATAGCGAGTTACACCAGCTGGAGCTGATCAATAAGCGGGCTCTACTTGAAGGTTATAAGCTATGCGTGCCGCAAACAGTGCAAAGTTCTGGGCATACCCTAGACATTAGTCTTACGTTTATAGGGCATACCGCCAGCTAGAGCTTATTCGTCCTGGTCTAAATAGAGCTGATAGCATAAATTCTTTCCCAGAAAAGACAGGACACCATCTGGTACCTTAACTGCACAGTTCTGTTAATTTGAGTGACACTAATTAATTTTTAAGTTATCTGCTCCTGTCTCATACCGCAAGCTATACCTTCGCATGTGGGTTCCCAGGTGGGCTGGGCGCTGGAGCGCGAGCAGGGCTGGTGGCGCGTGGTGGTGGTGTGGTGCGGCGGTCTGGCTGCGGGTGCGCTGGGCGCCGGGGCGCTGCAGCCCAGGGTGCGGGTCGTCGGCGCATCGGCTGCTGTATATGCGCTGCTTACGGCGCATATCGCCAATGTTTGCCTCAGGTATGCTATATCTTTTAATCTCACTTTCGCAGAGTATGTATTGTGTCAAACTCATAAATGTAAAGTGTGTATAATCTTAATTGGCATACATTAATAATTATGATGTTTGTTAATAGGTTCGGCCACATTTCTCTATGGTGGTTCCGCCCGTTAAGCGTGCTAGTGCTGGGTACGTCAGAGGGCTGTTGGGCACTGAGGCGCACGTTGCCTGCGATTTCACCGCCCGCTGCTGCGCACGCGCACACCGTCTCTTATGAGCACGTGGCATGGTCTGCTCACGCGCTCGGCGCAGCGGTGGGCGTTCCGCTTGCTTTTATCGTTTTCACTGGTTAGTAAATACCATCTTTTTTAGTGAAAAGTGTTACTATGATCCATTCTGGAAGTCTAATTCCATGTCCTGTATTCCAGGCGAAAACAAAAGTAAACGCTATATCTTCGTGTGCCGCATAGTCTCCGTGATCCTGCTGACAGCCGGAGCCATCTTGGCATCCGTCAACTATATGTGCTGGTATGACATCAATCACACGTGACCACACGTTGGAGGCTGACACGGGCGTTTGCGATTGGATCGTGGAACAGTTGAATCACTGCTGTGATGCAGCAATTCCATGCTTGGAATTGCTCACACTTTAAACTATTGACTATAGTCCAGGAACCACTTTTGCTGCGGGTAATTAAGTGGACTAAGCCTCAGGCCACCGATCACAGGGTTTTGTGATCTTAAAAGTACCATTCGTACTAATCCGTCCGCTATTCCTAAAATAGCTTTTGATGGACATTTTACACCATGTATTTGTTATAAAAAGCTGGTTTAAGAATGATCTTTTACATTTTAGATATAAGAGTTGATGTACAAAAATATTGGAAAGAGATGGGATCGTGACTCCACTTTTAAGTCCTTATCTTACGGACTTAACTAGTTTAGTGAAACTGTACAGGTTATGTGCTTCAACCGGCCATGTGCGTGTAGGGTGTGTGGTCACGCACAAGCTATGGCTCCCGGAGATTCATTGTAGGTACCTAAATAAACCAAAGTCATAAATTACAAAAAAAAAAACTTTTTTGCTTCTACTCACTTACTTACAAGAGGCATGCTTGAATTATTTTTATAATTTTAGTACCCATCTTTATCACGGTGTTAAATATCTACAAACGGATAAAATTCAACCCTGTAATCTCTGAATAAAATAGCTTATCCTAGACATAAGAAACTTATTGGGGTCCAAGTTCGACTACGGAACCCCAAAAAGCCGCATGCATGTTGAAGACATCGTTATGGAACTATTTCGATATGTAGCCGAGTAGGGTGGGTTCTTTAATGTAATTTCATGATTTCCATGAAATCGAATTACGAATGTTTTGTATCAAAACTTTGGCTAGTGATATTTTTAAAGGTTAGGTTAGGTTAGGTTAAATGATAATGTGTCATTCAAAGTGCAATTGTAATTAATCGTAGTAATAAGAACTAAGTACACAAAGACTGTTGCCTATGAATTTTAATTTTGTATATAATTTTTATTATTTAATAATTATTAAGTAAATAGAAAGTAAGTAAGTACAAAAATGATAACAAGTTTGTTACTTAATATGTAGTTTCAAGAGAATTCTGTTTAATTTATTATAAGTGACCAAAAATAATTTTATCTAACAAATTATATACTAATGATCGCAATCAGACATGTTGATGGATGTAATAACAATAGTCATCCAAACAATGATTACTTTTTACTTTACTGAAATGTCATGACCTGACATCGTCAAGTTTATCATTTCAACCAAAGAGATAACTGTATTCTAGTCGAAAAAACTGAGGTTGTAATTACATAATATTTTTTATTTAGTTTTTTGTTATATTATGCTTTGTGAACACAAATAATTAGATTTATGATTATTTTGTTAGTTGTATTTATAGTTGATTATTAATTGTACTTATGTCCAATAAATTATTTGCACAATGTTACC
Organism: Pheosia gnoma; assembly: GCA_905404115.1. Lineage (NCBI taxonomy): Eukaryota > Metazoa > Arthropoda > Insecta > Lepidoptera > Notodontidae > Pheosia > Pheosia gnoma. Next base: position 166,743 of record FR989897.1, read on the forward strand.
ATTCTTAGTACTTACCAAACCAAGCCATAAATAAACATCACAAATTAAAATTGAGCTTCAATTGTTCGTCGACAAATGCATAACTGTTTTACACGATAACCCTACAAATATGCTTCATGATCATGCGGTAATGGATATCAAATATGTTATGACGTAGAAAAATGTGTTACAAGCACATTTCTTCCATTATTTGCAGAGCGCTAAAGCAAAGTCTATTGCTTTGAAAGTAATTAGTAAATTCGGCCAAGAAAGTCATTATAAGAATTAGAACGCCATCGGAAATTATTTACACATGAAGACAAGGTCTTTTTTGGTCATTCGTTATTGATTTGAACAGGAAAGTAAGGCTTAATGAAATGTTCACTAACTAGGAATCATTGTCAAAACTGATAAACCACTTTCTTGACCGACTTTACGAAGGGTAGGTACGTTATGGTGTAAGTTCTTTTTTTATTAAATAATTTGAACGATTTTTTTCCCTAATGGCCTTTGTTCATTGAGTCAGGCTCGAACTTAATTTTGATCGTTATTAAAAGTCTATAGCACTTATTACCTATTTTATTTGCCTATCAATAACTGTACCTCGAATCCTGTAAAGATAGGATTCTTTGTTAACTAGCCTACGTAAGGTCTCGCAGGTAGAGCAAGCCATTCCAGATACATATCGGTACTACCATGTGAAGAAGTCCATTTAATATGTTTATTTACAAGAAGGTAGAAGAAGACAAGCTAATTCTAATGCTAGGATCCGAATGAGGTGTAAGAGGAATAAAAAAATATATTCTCACTATAAAAACGGCACAACTTGGCATCCAATTTGTAAGGCCGATTTGTAGGATCCCTACCAATTCGCATGTCAATTTACAAATCGGCCCTACAGATTGGCTGTCAAGTCGTGCCCTTTGTAGTGGCTTTAAAGGTCTTAATTACTTTTTGCTGAACATATTTTAACTTTTGCCATCAAAGAAAATAGTCAATATCATGATCATTAATTTAATATCTAAAATAATACTTATATTTACGTTACTACGCAATAAAACTAAACGCTTATCTAAATAGATACATTGAAGGTAGGCAGGACTTATAATTCTAATAAATGCACTATGTATGTTTTATTAGCAGTCATTCCACTTGTGGATTTGTGATTTGTACTGTAAGACAAAACAGGCCAAAGATAAAATTAGTATGTCCTTATAAATACAATCGTCCCTGTTGCTGTCCAATAGATAGGCATAAGGCAATATCCCAAAATACTGAGTTGTGGCCAAGCCATGAGAGCAAACAGACGCTAGTGATCGGCTGAAATGTGGACTACATTTTTGCTTGAATTCTTGATGCTATTCAAATCCTATACGACAGGTATCAATTGAATAGATGCTATAACAAATTCGAATTTTTGAGCAGTTTTTCAAAACAGTTGAAACATCTTTGAAACTGTTTTAAATTAGACAGCGGAGTTCTATGGTATGAGATCATCGGCGGCCGTTTATACTAATAAATATTAAACTATCCTCGCTTGGGAATGTAGTTACTACAGGACACATTCTACCTCAATAACTTTACAACAACTCTAACAAATACCTAAATGGTTTGTGGCACAGTCTGTTTAAATCTTCTATTCAAAGAGAAAACGAGAGGCTATAAAAGTTGAATTGCTGAAGGCACTCTTTAAAGGTATTGGGGCACCATAATATTACAATTCTACGTGTCCAGTAGTCAGTACATATTCCCGGCGCAGCAACACTATTCACATAATCACACACAATACTGAAGTACGAAATATATTATGCGCCTTTATATTTGAATATAAACCATTCGTTTAAATTGTTATATATGTTTATAAAAATATAAGATGCATAATTGATTTCCTAGTACTAAACAACATTATATTAGCAGCCCAGCGGCTTGCACTGGACCCCAAGCTCGGTGCACCAGCACTCCTGACAAGGAGTGGATAGCTCCGCGATAATTCTTCCCACTCTATACATTCTCCCGTAGATATTACATCCAGCCAGCTTCAAAAGACCGGAACCCACTCCTCCCGATAAACCAAGGTTCGGGGGCCTCGGGCCCTCATGAGTAACCGAATAAGTTTCCTCTACGACCGGCCTCGTGGTCTTTTGAGCCGGTCTCGTCGTGGCTATCGGGCGATGAGTAGTTTTTATAATATCTGTCGCTTCACCTAGCACCAGGTGGTCTATTCTGTTGACTGTGGTGGGAGATTTTTTAAGGGGAACGTAAGGACGAGGTGGCAGGGGAATGAAAGGGGCTACCATTGGGGGTCGCCTGGTAGGAAGAACTATTGGGGAAGTTGTTGCTCTAGTAGGAGATTTTGTGGAGGGTTTTGTTTTGTATGTGGATGTTGTCGTTTCGTAGGTATCGCTTAGAAGTAATTTAAGTACGCTACCAAATGAAAACCCTTCATCGTCGTCATCTTCGTATTCCTGGGAACTGGTGTCATTAATTTCCTTGTTAAAAACGGGTGTTATGGTCACTTTCTCTGTAGTAGTAAATACCGTGGTAACTGTGGCATTATTTTCGTGTGCATTTGTTGTATTTTCATTTAGGGGTCTTTCTGTTGTAGTTGTGGTAATTACAGTAGCTGCTTTAGGTGTGGGAGGTGCTTTAAATATCGCTTCTGTGTTGTTTGCCGTTACAGTTTTAGTTGTATCTAAATTTTCGGTTGTCGGTGTTGGAGTAGAAGTGGTATCGTTACCTGTAAAAAAGTTGAAGCTCATTTATAACAAAATTATTCTATTCTTTTCCTCGCTGCTACGTTCCGTTAAGTCGTAGGTAGTAATAAGCACTTAATGAATACCTTGACACACGAGGTCTCCGCAGCACTGGTCGGCCGCCGCTTGGCTGGGAGGCGTCCGGGTGCAGCGAGGCGGCGTCCGGCAAACTGAGGGCGCGCAGCGCAGCTCGCCCCATGCGCAGCGGCACTCGGTGCACGCGACTGTGGCCGCGCCGCCCTCAGGGATGCGGCGCCCATCGGCGGACACGCATTCGCCTAGGAATTTGCAACCGAATTGCTTAAATATTAGCTAAGCTTTAGCATTAGACTAGTAAAATAGAATAGGGAATTTATTAGAAAGCGAAAAAAACTGGAATAAATATCACCGACAGGAGCGAAGCTCTTAAGTTTGGAGAGAACATTACCCACTATTGCACTGAACACTATATTTTAATAGTCACTTATCGATAGTATTTTTACTTAAACTTTTGCCTGTTTTTTTTATTTTAATGATAGTTTGAACGCGGGCCACTTAGGTGCACGCTGCACTAGGTGGTTGCGGGATACCCGGGAAATTCACCACATTACCATTAGCGATATCCAACTGCATGGAGGTGGTGAGATGCGGCACGACTGGCCCCGAGGGTGTGCTGGCGTACATGGAATAGTACTCGTCTAAAATACCGGGCCCTTTAGGTATGAAGCCACCTGGAATATAACATTGTATTTACCATTTGTGCTGTAATTTGATTTTCTGTTTGCCCACACATGTGGTGCCCCAGACAATCTTTCGAGGCAACTCAGTTTTTTATTTTTTTATTTTCTGCCTGTCTGTCTTTATCAGACATACCGATAATCTCTAAAACTCAACTATTGATTGCTTAAATTAAAATGTCAAATCGATCTTACCTTCAGTTTCAACAGGAGGAGAAAATAAATTCACAGCGGGCACGTCTAACTCGAAAGTGGAACTCGATATTGGTACTTTGGTGACTATCTGCGCGTCACTCCCGTGGCCGCCCAGAGACGTTGCCTCAGTGTATTCGTGTAAAGATCCTATATTATCACTGTGGTAATTGCTCATAAGGTCCAAGGCATGGGTCAAGGCTGGATATTGGGGATCATTGTCTGATACGAATACTGGGTATTGTGTTGGAGGGTACACGTCTTCCCGCCTCGTAGCGTAAGCCTGGACTTTCTCTATTTTCGGGTAATAGACCGGAAACTTGTCTTCTCGCTCCAAGCTCGGATAAGTGAGGGTATCTTTAGATGTGTCTTCGTCGACGACGGCGTCGGCTGCTACGAATGGGATGATTCTGAAAAGTTTAAAGCAAATTTATAGAATATGGCCGTTGGAATTTAGCTTTAAATTACAGCGATCTGCACAGAAATGTTATTAGTTAAATGACAGATACTCACTTTAAATTTGGCAACGAAGGTGGCAGAGTTGGTTCAGTGTAATCATAATCGTAGTCACCTTTAGTCTTTTTAGAAATATTCAAGGCATCTGCTAAATCTATCATAACAGGTTTTTTAGAAGCAGTAACCACAGGCCTCATCGTTGAATGACTTGTATTGGTTCTGAGAGAACTAGTCACGTTTATTGTAAACGTTTCGTTTTCATCGAAGTCACCGCTCACATTTCTATCAGTGATAATATCGTTGGGTGAATATGTCTGGGCTTCGATTGCAGTATTCATAATTGGAACTCTTGGTAAAGCCTCTATTTTAATTCTCTCGGTATCATTAACACTGATATTTAAAGGTAAAGACGTAGAAGAAAGTTCTGCAGTACAATTTATAGTACCATTGATAACAATTTTAACAGTACCGTCTGGTTGCTCAGTGGGGCTCTGAGTTACTAGTTCCGTGGTACTTTCTTCGGCTAAGAGTTTTGCTGCAGTGGGTTTCGGACCTTCGGTAGTAGCGATCACAGTTACATTTTCAACAACCTGGCTTGAAGTCTCAGGAGGTGGGTCATTGGTTTTTCTTTTCACTTTAGTGGTAGTAACGAGGTGGTTTTTAGTGGCTGAAGTAATGGGTGTATTCTTTAGCATATAGATGCTGGTAAGTAATTTATTCGTAGTGCTCTCCAGTCTGGTAGGTTTTAATGAGTGGAAAGATCTGTCGTCGTTCCGTTTTGACGTCAATGCATTGTTTGATAGTGGCGAAAAGCGTGATATAAATTTTACTGGAAAATAAAAATAACAGTTGACTAAACCAATATTCTTGAGAACCTCTGTAGATTCATCGGTATCTTGATCATTAATTGTATTAGATTATTTCTACATTTGTAAATAATTACATACTATAACAATGTTTGAAACTAATACATTCAGTCGCCACCAGTGACTACGACTCCACTGATTCTTACCATGTTGGTTGTGGTGGCACGTGTACTGATGCGCACAGCACTCGCCGGGCCGCAGCAGCGGCGCGCAGCCCAACAGCGCCGGCGCGCATGCCAGCGGCTGGCAGCGCACACTACCGCGCAGGCAGAAGCACGCCGTGCAGCTACCGTTGATTTGAGATACTTTGTCGCCTTCTTGGACCCATTTGCCGTCCACTTCGCAGTCTAGAAATAGGCAAAATTTGCGGACAATGAATATATTATAATATTGGTTTTTAAACATTCTGACGAAATTTCAGTTAGAGAAGTAGTTACTTGAAGATCTGAGCAAAGCTGCTGTCACGAAATAGATGTATAAAACGCTGAATATTGATCCTAATGAGAGAGGATTTCATCTAATAATGAAGAGCGATAAGTTGGCGATGATGATAATTAGTATAAAGAGTCTAATAATTAAATCGATAATTCAAAGTTAAACCTCAGGACGACTGTGCGCGCGCACCCCTCAGATCGCTCGGATGCCAAAACGCACGCGCGACGCATACGCGGCACGATATCAAACCGGCGGCACTTGACCGAAAAGCGCAGTGACGGACGTATTCGATCCGATTGTCTATTACCTTTGGAATGAGGCCACTAAAACCCTACAAGCCAAATAGCACAATATTTTCATTCAGTTAAAGTTTATTTCGCAAATTGCCGACCGGCACGATAGGCGGCCGATGGCACTTTACGGCAAAGCGGAGTGACTGGCCTGCAGGCTGACCAGTGGGATTCTTTGTGAAGCAGTTTATGTCGCAATCTGTCTCATGCAATAATTGGACTAACCGCATGTAGTCTCAGTGCAAACTAACGGACTATAAAACATTTTATAAATAACGGTTCAGTGTAGGGTGCAAGTAAAGTTCTCACCGTGTTTATGATGTTGTTCAGGTGGTTTCGTGCTAGTATGGTCGCAATAATACCGCTGGGGGCAGCAGGCGCCGGGCGCAGGGCGCGGGGCGCAGCCCGGCGGCGGCGGCAAGCAGCGCGGGCGCACGCAGCGCCGCGCGCCGCCCAGGCAGAAGCAGTGCTCGCACGCCGTGCCCGACGTCATCGCCGAGCCCGCCGCGTACACCGTGCCGCCCTCCACGCACGCTGGGAACACTCCAGTACCATCAGTTGTTACCCCCTTGATGATAGTTTAAGCTTTGCGAAGAACTAATATCTTAGGCGATTGTGTAGACGGTATAGTATACACAATAGGTTTTACAGTAGATAGTATAAACTAATTAATTAATTTAATAACTTTATTACTAACTTTACAAAAACTCAGAGGCAACGAAATAGTAGACAAGTAATGTACCATGTATAGCAGAAGAGGGTGCAGCCATGTCCGTAAAATCATCGTTCTCAAAGCGTGCAGACGCTCCGTGCTCCATGACCGTCACGCCGCCTGAAATGATAGTTCATATCGCTGTCAGATCCAATATGATCTAGACAATATTCGTAAGCTAGCTTGAACAGCGCCCCTAGCGGATAGTATAAAGCTTTCAATTCACCATACGACGTTTAAAGTATACGGTTAGCTTACGAACATTCTCGCACTTGACGTACTGAAGTAGTAAGTTTATCAATCATCGCTTGTTGGTCTCTCATAGTTTAAGGTGTTTGATTTACTTGGACAGTGCAGTTCCGGGCAGCATGCCCCGCGTCGATGCAGCACGTGGCATCGCTTGGGCGGCGCGTCGGGCAGCGCGGCGCAGGCTCGCCGCCGACAGGACAGTGCTCCGCGCCCGCAGACGCAGCTCAGGCAGGCCTCGCGTGTTGTCACTTTAGAACCTTCAGTGTGCCACCGGCCTTCGTATAGACATCCGTTCGGTAGCTCTGTACTTGCTGTCATATGAGAAAGAGTTCGTTATCAAACGTATAAATAGTTATTTATAAATTGAAAAAGATTCAATACGAACCCAGAGCTCTATCACCACGATCATGTGTGTGATCCCTCAACGATACATCATCATTTTGTGGTCCTGAAATGGAATAAAACACCTGTATTTTTATATATTCAACATTAAATTAGTAACACCGTCGACGAACTCCCAGTGATATTTCAAATAACAAGGATCTATCTTAAGTTACATCACGTTTTGGTAAGCTATGTGTTCAATCTGTTTGAAAAGTTATGTTCCTCTCGTTAAAATGTACCTACATGTTTTATATTAGAATAGGTCAAAGTCAAAGTCAAATCATTTATTTCGTATAGGCCTACGGGGGCACTTACAAATTGTCATTACATTTTTTTTTTCTTAAGTCTACAACCGGATCGGAACGCGACCTCAACTGAGAAGATCCGGCAAGAAACTCAGCGGGCTTGTCTTTTTTTTTTTAAATTCATTATTTTTACAAAATATAAAAGTAAGCTCCAGTGTGTTGCCATGCGGGGCGCACACACGCTACACTTTAACATTATATATATTGATATTTGAGCGATCAGTCCCAGGCTGCTTTATCATCCAAATAATCCAAGAGGTAGGGTACAAAAACGTACTATTTAATTGTATCAGAATTCGATTTAGTATTCCATAACAGTGTAACAAACAGATGCGAGAGTAGTATATAAGTACCTACAACCACGTTTTATAAATGTAGCCCCAAGTTCAATATATATTGCAATCCATTCACTAAAAATCTTACAATCCACATTTTTTTTATTTTAAAATGGTTTGTAAATGAACTAAATCTTCTATAAATTTAATCTTTACTCTATACAGTCACGTCAACCAATACTACGTTTGTATATCTACATAACATGCCATGAGGATGCGCAAGCGCTGCGCAAGCGTACCGCAATAAAAACCCGGTCCAGACCACACGGAGCCATTACATTTCATCTCAAACTTTATCCCAGTCCACCATGTTCAACATTACAAGGTACATTGCCTATCTGAATGTAGAGTACGTCTTCATTAAATGTTGAACATTTTCCTTTTCGATAGGTGATTGTCCGCTTAACTCATTCCGTGTAAATGTTGGTTAATACTTGCACATCCCTCAGACAAATAATGGGAGCTCTCCAGATCTTTTAAGAACATTATTTACCAACGGACCCAGGTACTCTACATTCTCATTAGAAAAGGAAAATATCACGCGTGGTGTGTGCAAGCGCGGCAGGCGGGGGAATGCCCAGCCTGAATGAGCCACCCACGGGTACGCCGGCGCCGCGCCGCGCCCCGCGCCGCCTGCGTCTGCGCAGCTTATACTATATTTTATTTGACTTATGTGAGAGGGTTCATGGGCTCAAGGAGAAGTACTGATGTTGTTGATGTACTGAATGATTGTTACTTACTTATAGTCTAGCGCTTTTGTACCTTAACTACACTAAAATAGCAGGGCAAGAGAAACAACACTGATACGAGCTTATTTCGAATACCCTTCAGAAGTCGGCACGATGTTCAACATGTTAATCTTTATACCAAACAAAGAATTACACGATCAAACACAACCACCCTGTATTTGCTGAATATTCATCAAACATCAATCTTCTTTAAACAGTCGAAGAAATTTCAGGCTTCAAAACTAGAGCGTGCGAGATGCTGATATTATCATCATCGCTATTTAATTGTCAGTGTATCTTTGTTCTGTTTCTCAAGACATTTAGGCAAAATATTAGAAGTGGTTCCCATACTTATTAAAATAGTATGAATACTTTCTCAAAGCGACGGTCACACGGTTAGGTCTCGTTGTAATAAGATACGAAAAGTACATAGTGTTACTGTTACAGTGACCAACTTGTGGAGTATCTTTTTCAGTGCGAAACGAGATAATTAAAGTTGCTGCGTAAAGAACATTTAAAATTATTTTTGTGGAATACAGTTATTTAAATTAAAGTAAAAATAAAATATACATAGCAGCTGCCGCCGATATCGGATGGTAAAAAACTAAACAATCTAATAATTAACGCAGAGTAGCGAAAAAGGCGCGGTATTCAGGTTCATTATCTATCAAAATAATTTATGATCTTGTCGAGATTACTAAAGATCAAAAGTGTTTTGTTCACAAATCCTCGAGCTATGGCAACCACCATCGACTTCCTCATACCTAACACAAAACTTCATAATTACAACAAGGCGTTATATATACAAGTAGATAAACCCAATTTGCAAATATTTCAAGCCAAGCTCCATATCTAAACACGTATATTAACCGGTGAACAGACAATAGGCATTCCCATGGAGTTCTGATGGGAACTGGCGGCCAGACGTTTCCGCTCCGCGGGCCAGCCCGGGAACTCATGTTGCAGGGCTGTGTGTGCATATTCAAAATGTTGAACATAACATTCTGAATTTTCGATCGAACATCAAATTTTATAAAAAGATCCCTGATCAAAGAACTGGTTGACTCACATAACCATTTGTTTTGCATTAAATTAATTACACGCCTCTACAAACAGTACTTATTTATTTATTTTATCGATTCATTTACCTTGTTATAACTATCATTACAGGGATTTCCTTCTTCAATTCAATTAAATTGGGAAAATGCACTGTTTAACATTTTCCACATATACACATTCAACATATAAAACTTTCTGATATACATATATTCTTATTATTCATGACGAATTAAAATTGATTGAACTTAATGAAAATAATTATAATAATACAAATGTGGATTCGGCACAACCCTGACCGGATGACCATCGAGTCAGTCGCCTGACTATTGTCTTAAACCAGATTCATATCTGTTCAGAGCTCTGTAGATGCCAACAACTGCTAACTGTACCCGTTTTTATACCATTCATTAAGTATATTGTTAAAATGAATTTCAAATGATCAACGATCTACGTCTTTGAGTATTTAGCTACTTTTATGGTTTCTTGCCAAGATAATAATAAAACCATTTATAAATGCGTAAGTTATTGGGACCAGATCAGATGAACCGAGGCTAAACGATTGTCTTATGATTAGCTTCATTATGTATGTGCCTAGATAGACATTGAATAGGTACATTGATAATCTAAGCTACCAGGTAATAAATTACTATATCAGATCTCGCAATTATTGTTCAACTTTTGGATTTTAATTTGATAAGATATAAAATAATGTTTGATTGACATTGTTATTCTATGTAGATACTTTACTTTTTAAAAGTTCTGAGTGTTTATATTTTCTTAGTGGTTAGTTTTTATCATAAGACGATGAACTCTCTCGAGTAGTTGGGTTTTCCCTTACATTGCTGGAATGATTTAAACCGGCGACAAGAAAATTACAGTTAGCTTAAAATATGAGTGCTTTCTTAGCAATCAGATGATGATGATTACATCTACTCATAATCTGATTGCTTTGAAAGCATTCGTGTAAAATACAGCATAAAATAACAATAACTGGCACACCTGGCACAATAAAAACTATAGTTGCTAGACTTCCGCAGTCAACTCAAATTCGAGTAAGAATATATTTTAATTTGAAATAAAACTTATTATATAGATTTTATCGCGTTTATTTTATGTTTTTACGTTCCTGACGTTTCGGCTGCTTTACAGCAACCAAGGTCACGGGAGAACTAAGTTGATAAATGAACGCGATAAAATCTGTAAAATCAGTTTTATTTCAATCTGTAGTTTAGATTCGCGTAAATATAAGAAATCAATTTGTTTTAATTTATCATACCGAACAAACTTTCTTAACATCAATATGCGTAGGTACCCAATTTTTTTACATATTTTGTATACAAACGACCTTGCTACGATAAATCTGATATTTCGGGACAATGCGCTTAATTTTAGCTGTTAAACAACATATATTAGGTGCGAGCTCTCTTCACTTATTTATTACAGGACAAACCTTGCTGTATTCAATTACAGATGAATAAAAAACTATAAGATATAAGGTATACACAGTTACAGTACATTAATAACTTTGTCGTGAAGCATGAAAATGTTTTATTTTCATGATTAAAGGTGCCAAGAATATCGTTTTACCGCGAACTTTTTCCGACGCCACATAAAATGTGGGCGTATGTTAAACAAACGGCACTCAACTCACATTATATTAAGTATTCCGGTTGTAGCTGCGCCCGCGCAGACTAGTAAACATTCAACATTTGTATTAGCGCTCATTCATTGCCTATACTGGTATACCACCAGTTTATACCTACTATTCGCTTAAAGGCTTAGCAAACAGCCTACCGTCCTTATGTCCGTGTAATAAGGTCCAGTTACGATTAATAAACGAGTTTTATGAAGATAGTGTTAATGTTGGGAAGTTATAGCGGACCCTCGAATTATCATAGATTATTGCTACCAGCGAACTAAAAGATAATTTATGAATCACGCCGATAACAGAAAATGCTATAATAGTTTTTTTATATCCAAGAAATAATAGACTCAAGATTGATTTTCAACATTTACTTATATTCTTAAAAACGGAAATAGAGACTTATAACTGAATGAAAGCATGCTGGAAAAGAATGACAGTCGCGTTGTCTCCTGACAGTGGTTAAAAAAACCTCGTCGTTTGTTGGTGAGATGAACTCCTGATCAGTCGAATATATATAAACTGAACCTAATCCTTTGGTTAAGTATAACCATACGTGATGGAACATTACTTATAAGGTGTAAAAGTGGTACAATTTGCTTATGATTTCAATACTGGTTATTAACACATTCTAACTGCCTATAGATAATGTCTAAACCGGAGCGCAGGCCCATGGCATTGTTAAATGGCGTCTTTCTCATGCAAATGAGGAGTCCTGCCCATTGTGCCTGCTCCAGTGACACAGTACCGCTCGAAAGTGACTTGCGCGACGCGACAGAGAACCTGGATCACTTCTTCATCGAAATATGGTAAGTAATATTGTAAAGTAATAATTTACTCATCGAAATTTAGATTTTTTATACAAAAAATTGTTCTTAATCAATATTTAAGCCAAGATGAATTTTATAGGATAATATTTAATAGGAGAATAATAGTCTGTAGATAAATTAAAAATGGTAATAATTAAGTATATGAATGATAAAATATAGAAAAGCGATACGCATGCGCGCGTTGAACTCTATGTGAGATATTTGTTGAGCTTTTAAACTGCCTATTGTTAGAGTTAAAAAAATATTATAACTTAGGAATTACTTTTGCTTGGCACTATTCAACTGGGTAAGTGCCAAGGATTCCATAATAAAATAAAATTAATGGTATGTGCCTACACTCGTAAAATATATAAAAAGACAAAAGAGTCCATAAATATTGTTACATCTAAGAGCTAACAAATACATACAGTAGAACCGCGATATTCCTTCAATTCAATAAACCGAAGATTGTAGACACAAACTTGACCTCAACGGAAAACGGCAATCGAAACATGAATTAGACCATTCATTAGTCAGTATCAAAATGCAATAAAACTGAATTTTAAAGAAAAAAATAAGACTGAACCAATTAAACAGCAAATTAGATCCGAAGGAGGCAATAAAATTGAAACTGGACTATGTGAGGAGAATCTCGCATATATCACTGGGGGTCGTCGACCGGCATATTTGCATGGCGGCGACAAAGGACCTGCGCGCGCGCAGACGAGCACCGCGGAGAGCGCGAGGAGCGCGGGATACATGGCGCGGGCGACCACGGCGAGGCACGACACTGCACTGAATCGCCGACTGGTTGCTCGCTTAACGATTGGTGCGCGCACGCACTCCTCATATACCATAATTACAATTGGACTTGGACAGGTAAAGTATCAGAAATATCTAGAGAGGTTATTTTTTCAAGCACCCATTAATATGTATGTACCAGAATAAACGTCAATTCAAACAGATGGTGAGACATTTTTGAGGAGCCATATCGCGCCTGAAGCTCATGAGAAACATGGGGCTCCATTAGGAGCAAAACAATAAAGAAGCTTTATTAAAATTAGGATTGACATCATAAAATTATCTTAATACCAGAAGTTTTGCAGGTGTTGTTAAAATCATTTAAATTAGTCCCAATCTCCCTTCACAAACTAACAGAGCTATATTAAATAGGTAATTATTTCATAAAAGGTCACCAACAACCTAATAAATCCGTATTTCAATATTAACTAAAAATGTAATTAAGATTTATAAATAAAGTAATTCGCAGAGAGCTGCCAGCTCTACGAAATTACAGAGTTTAGGTTGCGCCAAAATCGCCTGCCGCAGGGTGCGCGCGCGTCGTGATTAACGACGCATCCTTGCGGTGGCTGCGATTCATTGTTTTGTATCAAGACCGGTATGCATACATATACATTGGGCACGACAGTCAGTTCCGAAAAGGTTGTCCACCGTTGCCAGCAGATCTTTGGCTAACTTGTGTTGCTCTAGCATTTCCTTTCCCAGTAAATTGCGATTTGGTATCATTAAAAGATTATGTATGTCTGAAAAAATCAATATTTACCTTACTAAACCGATAAACTTAATATTAGTTTATATACCTATATATTTTACAATATTCCCAGTTTGGTGAAAGATGTTAATTATGAAACTTTTAAAATTTCATTAAAAGTTGTCTCATCCATTCAACCGCCAAATTAAGCTTAATGAAACCCCACCTGCTTTTGGCATAATTATCTCTCGCAACCGGGATAGGTTGGAGCACAGTGTAAGAGATTGATGTCAACGACCATCTGCCGGCGACCGGAGGCCAGAAGCCGGCGGCCGGAGGCCAGCGGCCGGCGACCGGCGCGGCGGCCGGTGCCGCAGCTCGCCGCTGCGACACGGGCGCGCAGGCGCAGCGCGGCGAGGACGGACAATCCGCTGTATTTTTCGCCTTTTTTTTTTTTACTTCGGTATGTTTGCAGCTTACGCGTATGTGGACACAAACGATTTCGACTTCGGCAACAAATGCAAGGTAGTAAGCCCTGACTTCAAGATTCAATACATAATCTGGAATGATTATACACTATCTACCTATTATTCGCAGAGCAAGAGTATTATAGCATTTCGCAAAAAGACGATAAAATATTTGGGTGCTACATTTCCTTTAGACTGAACGGTAAAAACAATGACTCAGCGGAGTAATCTGTATTCATTAGTTGAACCGCAAACTCTTTCTGTTTGTAATTCCGAAATTAACACAAGTCATCTCCGTAAATATGTGACAGTAAAGTAGAGGAAAAACGACGTCATTAATGCATACTCGTATATACTATTGACAAACTCTTTGTGTGACACTAGTATATATATAGATAGCAGTGATAGCCAAGTTGGAAGAACGCTTGCCTTGGTAACGAAGGTCGCAGGTTCAAACCCCGGCTCGCACCCCTGGGATTTCTGGATTTCATGTGCGAATCTCATTTTCAACTATGATGATCACTTGCTAAACGGTGAAGGAAAACATCGTGAGGAAACCTGCATGTCTGAGAGAACCCCTCGAAATATGTGTGAAGACCGCCAACCCGCACTGGGCCAGGGTGGTGGACTATGGCCTAATCCCCCCCTCACATTGAGGGGGGCCCGTGCCCTGCAATGGGACATTAAAAAGGGCTGGTATTATTATTATTATTATTTATTGTGTGTCACTCATCACTTTATACTTGTGAAACTAAATACGTATTACACATAAAAATTGGTCTCATACAAGACCAATCAAACATATAAATAAACGTAAGTACTTAAAAATATGATAGTCGAATCTGGCCAAGTCCTCAGCTAGTCGGAGCATCGAGGAGCGGCACCATGAGTATAATTAAGTATGTGTCGGTAATTAGCTTATTTCCAGGGAGGCTACGTGAGCGCGCGCGGCCGCGCTCATGTTGCGGCAAAAAGCGCGCGCTCCCAGGCGACGAGCGGTGCTGACGCGACACGCCGTAGAAGTTACATGGTCTAAGTATATTCTAGCACAAGATAAGGCGTATGTACTTTAGCTATAAATGATAAGTAGGTAAGCCGTGTATAGGCAGCAATAACGCATGTCTATCTGGTATCTAAAATAATCAACTATATACTATATATTATAGTTGAGTAGTTTCAGTCTCAAAGAATGATGAGTGCAGATTTTAATTTCGATTAATAATTAATGAAGTTAAATGGTAAATAAAAAATGTTAGTAAAAATAACGGACATAGCAAGATTAAACAGGAATGTGTTATGTTGACCTCGGTGTGACCTGTGCCGAAAGGCTTTTGGCTCAGCATGAGTTGGTGGAGAACGGATTTCCTCCAGCGCTGATTTTCAGCCAAAACCAAATTCACCAGTTAATTAAACTTAATATCTAGGACCCTATTATGGGGATGAAACTGGAATTGTTAGAAGCGATCCGTCCCTTTTATTACATAATAATATTAGACAATCTGCTGACGGCTTGATTTCATAATATCTACGACATAAATTGTAATTAATCATGTTACTTCCAGTTTGAATCCAACTGATTCTACAGTTTCAGTATTTACATGCAACTTTGTTGCAATACAGTGAAAATCGAAGCAATCATTGCAAAAAAACTGAGCCTGAACGCAGCGGCTATTCAGTCATTCCTGCTGGGTAAAAAAGGGTCAAGCGTTTAATCAAAGACCAACACATATGTTGCAGTCAAACCTCTTAACCGGTCAAAACTACTTTTAGCTGGCAAACCAACTACTTTTGACCAACCGTCAAAAGCAGTTGGTTAATAGTGATTTTTACTGCGAATTTACGGTTAAAAGTAGTTTTTACTGACGCTCTTAGTTAAAACTACTTTTAACTACAAATTTGCAGTCAAACGTATTTATAAGTTAGGTTTGGTTAGTTTATTTTAATACTTAAAAGCTACCAGCTCAAATTTAGAGTAGGTGAGGTCGTTGTTAATGATTAAAAAATACGACCTAACCTACCCCAGAATTAAGTTTTTCAAAGTTTTGATTGATATAACCAGTCAAAACTACTTTTGACGGAATCAGTTATACAAAACTACTTTTGACCAGCTCCATTGGGTAAAACTATTTTTGAATGCATTTCAGGCACAACTAGTTTTGACTGGTTAAGAGTTTTGACTGCAACATATACACATTGACAACTATAACATGCCCCGGCAAGATTAATGTTTATATTAAGCTCTTTTAATGTCCCTTGTACGGCACAGGCTTGTTTAAAGATGACCGTTCATGTTAAGTCATAGCCACTGCTATGGATTACGTGATTTTATATTATGTGAGACATAAATATCAGATTTTGTTGAGTTTTAGCTTAGGTTAGGCACTGTACGTTCCTGGAAAGTCTTCTGTGTGGCTGACGCTACCTCGTGCGACCAGCTCGTTCCCACACATTTCTACCAAGGCTCAGAACGAGGCTGCCTCAGTTGTGATTTAATCAGTTTACGCAAAGATGACAAATGTTGGATGGCAGCGCCAGCGTTTGCCTTGGGCAAGCCACATGCTGACTTAGCGAGGCAAAACAGCCCCGCGAGGATGCGCCGAGGCAGTACACGGCTATTCACGAACAATGCAACGAGAGTGAAAGTAGACATTAACGAACTGATAGCGCCTGTTGTCGCTTCGTAAGCTGTTGTGTGTCTGCATGCGGGTGCCAATTATGCATTAGCGTATATTCCTAATTGATGGGTGCCAATATATTACGTTTTAGCAATGTGAGATTGTGCCCTAAATACGTAAATGTATTTTGATTTTTTACGGGAATCGAGGGCTAAAACCTAAATAGACCCTTTAACTTCTCGCTGAACGACGTTTCTGAACGTTTCATTATGTTTTTTATTAATAGAAAGAAAAAAGCTAGGTACAACCGGTACACGTCACGTTCGAATTTGTAATGTTTTTTCCACTCATGGGCATATAATGGACTTTTGCGAGCAGATTTCGAATAATAAAGACCGCTTTTGAGATGAAAACGCTTTTTCAGATCTCATGAACCGTTCCTAGATACAAACAATATATGAAAATAGTTTCTATAATTTACAGAACAGCCTAGCACCCGCGTCCGCAAGTTATGAGTGTTATTGGTTTTAAAATACAATATCTTCGCCGATGCAAAAACCCCACACATTTGTACCATCGAGGTTGTTGTCTGACTTTTCCAAAAGCAGTCACGATTTTTAACTAATCCCATTGCCTCTGATTGGCGGAAAAGCCTTATGTTACGACTATAATAAAACACCTTACAAACAGACAACAGTGCCAGTGTGTGTGCAGGAATCCCCATCTGCTCTGTCCTATTCTATCTAACTGGGAACAATTAAAACTTTTTTTTGTGTTAATTAAAAGCGCATTACGCTTAAGGCTGGACACACACCGCGCCGCGCCGCGCCGCCGCCGCCGCGCGCGCCGTTAGTTCCCGCGACGAGGCGAGGCGAGGCCGCGTTGCGCGACATTCTAACCACCAATTAAGATCGCCTTTGCCATAAAAAACGCGTTGAAATATTTCACTTGCGAACTGTAATCTTATACTTTGTAGTCGGTCTATTAACTGTCGCATGCTAGGGACGATTTCTAGAACTGCAGTTGCCTTTTAATAGTCGTAGTTTCTTTGTCGGACGAAGATGGTGTTAGCTGAATAGCTGGGTAATAGCAATCATTTGTTGATTTCCTGCCTAGTTTAGAGGGCTAATAATTCATACTACTAAGTATCAATCTACAGTACGTATTGCAGCAGTAGCGGCAGCAAGAAAGATCTTACCACAGGTGCTAGCACCGTTAATCTCTACGTGATTTGTATCACTGAACAGAATAGGTACCTATTGTGTAATACCCTCGGCATCTCGTGTTACTAACTTGCACACTCCTGCTAAGTAATTATTATAAACCAGCATAATGTCTACAATTCTTAATAAACTGTTAAAATAACATACCTCCCACATAACGCGCAGCCGTTACAGTCATATTTCAATTAAAATAACAGTTCCCAACGATAGATGTGCCCGTAATACTCACCGACAAAGGTATAATGTCAGGATAACTACGTGCTAATGCGCTTAACGGATCGTATGACGCGATGCGAGTGGCTCTAGTAGGTAATTAACAAGGTAATTAGACGCCTCGGCGGAGACGCATGGTCCTATACAAGGCGTAAGTGGCTTTGCAACGAAAACTTTGGGTAAAGGTTACAATTAATGCCTATAATAAAGTAAAACAAATCATTTATTTCGAAAGTACTAGTATATAAATGTTTTTTTTGAGCGCGCAATGTATCGTAAATCACTCTATCAGAACACAACGCTCCGCGCGATACTCGACTCGCGCGTCAGCGGATTCACGAGCGCTCGAGCGTATCGAGCTTTAATTTACATTGCAGTTTTTAGTTCTAAGTTAGTATTTATTGATTATGTGTTCAAAACCACGTTCAGGTAGACTCCTATTATGATTTCATGCTAACATTAATTCCAAATATTGAAAATACATCCGAATAAGGTATTTAGGGATAAAAAAAATTAAAAGTGGCCGGTAAATTATAACTTCAGGACAGGACAACATCTAACGGGCCAGCTAGTTTATCATAAATGATAATGTAATTTGGCCTTAAAATCAAGTAAGTAGGTAACACCAAAAAAATAGTTACCTGATTGTTCACTTGATAAGAAATACACACAAATTAATTTATTTTATTTTATACAGCAATCATATTCTTCCAATAATTAATATAAGTGCCTAAAATACCTAGTGCCATCTATGATAAAGTGAAGGCAGAATTATCTTGTTAGGTGTTTTATTGCCCATGTGTTACAATACTTGATTTATAGATGGCGTTACTAGCAACAATTTTGGAGTGCTCAAATCTGTGGTCTGAAATGGACGCACGTAGGATGTTTGCAATCTATAATAAGTTTTTTTTTATTGTGCTTTCTGCAAAAACAATGTAGTCAGTGTTTTAGGGAATAATTCACGTGCAGTTTTTTTAATGCGGTGCCGGGCAAACAAGATCTAAGAAGTAGAAAATCCCGCAGACGAATAAGTACATATATGACTGACAACAATTACTATCATATAAAATTTTAAGCTCGCATTACTTTCTCCCCTGTCATCGCTGGTATAGTGACGCGCCGCAAATCGATTACTATTCTACGACACCTGCTTGTGCGATGGCGTAATGATACCACATAATAGCATTCTTACCGCACATGAATCACCATGGCAGTGGCTAAATACCTACCCATTTTTTTACTCGAAGTCGCAAATAATATACTTAGGTACAAGCAGTGGATTATTATAAGATTTGGCGCCCAGGGCTATGTGCCGTTAGCCCTGGGCCTATGAGGTTTGCGACCCTATTAATGTACGAAAGATACTTAATGAATATGACAGCGGCCTGAAATAAAAATATCACTAGCAAGTACGTCCTGTAATGTGACATATTAGAGAAGGCTTTAAGTATATAAAACCTTTTACAACTACCCTATAATAAACAAAATTTATGTGGTAGGGTGGGATCCGATACCTCACGCATAAGTTATGATTAAGCTACTAAGTCAGTTGTGATATAAGTGGAGAAAATAATGTATTTCGCTTAGTAGATCTACCCATGGTAAAAGAATATGCTATGCCCGTAGTCTGGAGCCAATTACGTGAGCTAGCTGTCACGGAAGAGAATACCTGGTGTAGCATATATTAATACCATGGATGTTGTACCAACCTTTCTCTTGTTACGTGTTGGCGTAAGGGCGCTGCACGCTTATGTAGAGGATTAAATTATGTTACTCAGCTTCTAAGGCTGTGGAGTCGACTCGGACCGCTGTCTACTGGGTCCACGATTTACAGCAGCCAAGGCATGTTTTGAATTGGTCGACTTTACTCTAATAATATAAATTGGTTCATTAATAAGCAGTATCCATGCCTTATAGTTAAGAGACATTCGGAAAACTCCCACGATCTACCCATATCTTGTAGTGTCTAACTAAGTCTCCGACTCTCTTCGACTAAAAAGTTGTAGGATAACATAAAAAAGGTTATGCTATTGAAAATGCCACAACTTTTAGTTGCGCGCTGTACTAAATGAAATTCCAAAATATATTTTTATTGCATTAGAGGCAACAAAAGAAAAATAAATAAGATTATTCCACTGGGACTGTGGTCCCAGTTGATAGTGGTCCGCGTCAATTAAACAACCCCAAATAGATAAACCAATAAGATTATGCTATTAGAACTTCTGACAATATTTACGTACAAGACGAAATCGGATTATGTAATTATTGCATTTCATTTCCAGTGTCGGTGGGGATGGGGCCTTAACCCCAACTGTCGTCATGACATCATCGGACGCCTATAATCTTTGACCTAGCAAAAAAAACATACATTTAAAAATGTCTAAATATTACCGGTGATATCTGGTTCCACGAGTCATGGTACTCCTGGAATACTCATAAGTTCTTTGAACTCCCGCTTTACGACTTAACACTCTAGTTAGTAGTATCTTAATGCTTATGGAACGTGTGTGGACGTTATCACTACGAAATTTCCTATTGCATTAGATTTGGGCTTTACATAACATACCATTAGCATGGTGATTATATAGCTACCTTATTTGCAAGCAGTAGGTAAGCTGTTTGGAGAAGACTGCCTTTGAAATTGTCTTCTTAAATGTACAGAACAATTGGTTACGTTATTAAAAGTATATCAATCTTAAAACGTATAATCCATCTAGTCCACAGATTATAATAATTACTAAACTAATATCAAACTAAAACGTTAGTAGGCAGGTAAATATTCCTAAAAATCATTAGGAACACCATTGTTGTAGCGAGTCAATGACTTCCATTCACAATAAAAGCTTCTCTGTCGCAACTTTGCTAACAGACTTTCAAATCCGGGAACCGTATCGGCTAATAGCTAAAATATAACAGCTCATAATAGGAAAAGAGCTTTACCAGTTCTTGGAGCGGACCTTATAAGTGGTGCATTAAATAAGGTACCCGTGTAACCTATTCTTATTTTTTTTTTTATTACAATATAGGCAAGTATTTGATCTCGATCTCACCTGATGGTAAGTGACGATGAGCATGAGATAGCATACTTGCCTAGAAGGTACCTGTTCACTCTCGACTTGAAAACACCCAGATTATAGTCAAGTTTATTATGTTCTGAAAGTAATAATTTGATTCTAGCATAGGTACCCCGATAAGAGGTAAACGCGATAAAATCCTTAAAAATTGTTTTATTTCAATGTGTAGTATTCGCGTAAATATAAGAAATCAATAGGTACCCCGGTTAAATCTTTTTTTTTTTTTTTTTTTATTACATTATAGGCAAGTATTTGATCTCGATCTCACCTGATGGTAAGTGATGATGAGATCTATGATCATTACGGAATCTAACTAGGTTCACCAAATACTTGCACATTAACACCGTAGGAAAAGGCTATATGGGGATTAGAAGTAGTGACTGGCGATTTAATTATAATCCAGTTACCGAATATGACCACTTGCTTGTGGTTAAGAGATACAGTATGTGTGTGTATAAATGGTAACTATCTAACTCTATGATCTATACATGAGATCAATCGAAATGCCGCTAGTTATTATGACTATGATAATAAGTATACGGTCTCTTAAAAAAAACTTAAGTCCGTATCTGAGAATATATTGTATGCACATGCATTATAAATAGGTCAACATCACCGCGTCTTTAAACTGGAGAGCAATCCAAAGCGAATTCTAAAAACGGTACAAAGATAAAGCCATAAGTAACTTGCATTCATTTGAACAAAGATAGTATCATCTTCAGAATCATCATCTTCTGATTAAGTAATATTATTATAATCTAGAATCGCAACGCAACGATTACTCAACTATAACATTACGTGATCTCTCGATTTTGTTTCGAGAATGGCACAACACCTTGTTCTTGAAATCGAGCTTTATTTTATACTAACCGTTGCCCGCGACTTCGTCCGCATCTATAAGTCCATATAACCTTTAAAATTATGAACTGATAGAAATAAAACAAACACAAAACTTTAAGTGAAGCTTACCATATTTTGGTAAGCTTCACTTAAAAGTTTCATTAGTGAAAACCGCACCCAAATGGGTTAAGCCGTTTCTGAGAGTAGCGCGCACAAACGCACCGACAAACATTCCAACAACCAACAATCCTTGTTTTGGGTTCTATTGCGTTGATAAAGGCCCCCGAAAATCCATGTGCAGACAGCGTTTATGTGCAGACAGCTGTCAGTCATATTTAATATATGTTGCCATGTATACACTAACCACGACAAGTTATTATTTTGTTATTGTTAAGAAAAAAAATATACTCTTTATCTCATCTTATTCGACTATAACATTATTTTTATACATTTACACTTACATTATTGTTGGTGTACGTACCTCAAGGCGAATAGCTAATCAAATCTTCTTCAATCATTTTAAAGGTCCGAGAATATTGTCACGTATCATTAATATTTATATCTTGTCTGATTTTTTTTAATCCAAATGTATGTTCATCGTCAATCGACTAATTACAATTGCAGATACTCGCGTCTATCATCATGAACATATATCAAGGGAATTACTTCTATTTTAGACATTATTTGAAATTACCATAATTGAATCAATTTGACGAAAATAATCCATAAATAACCGAGTTGCTAATTCAATCACAACGTGTTTAATAATTCCTCGGTTAGATGAAAGTCTATGAATATTCAGCTCAACGTATTATGTCATTCGCCGGCTTAATCCGTCGGATCAGTGCCACACGATGCCCCACCTTACGCAATCGCGTCACGAACCAAATTCCCTCGCCATTGTCCCAGGTTGCGTAAAACAAAACCAGCTTAAGGGCATCACGACCATTTTATTATTTAACATTATTTATATACAAACTTATAAAACCTTGTGATGAAATATCACATTCACTGTCTCGTACTTGACTTGCGTCATCAATAAATTAAGTATAACCCGACGGTGTCTTCACATTATTGGGAGGCAGTAGCGGTTGCGACAGCCAAGGGTGAGCCTGCGCAACGCGAGCTGACCTCACACACGCCACATGTGGCAGCGGTGTGGAGCTGCCAAATCGAAATAACTACATAACCATTATCATTTTGCAAGCTGTATAGCACAATGCTGCTTGCAACATAATAATGATTGGAATATGATCGGCAAAGCCACCGCTACTGCACCCTGCTCATACACTGCTCCTAATTATAGTTATTTGGTTATTGATGGCCGATCTGGTCGATCTGGCTCTGCAGGTTGTTGATCACCTCGGAGGGCACCTGGTCCCCGAGGATCTCGTACAAATTGATCCGCTGGTTCACTGGGATGGACTCGTACGCCGCCAGCTCGATACCCTCTTGTACCTGGTGGAGGAAACGTCATTTTAGGTTTGCTTGATAAATTGCTTAAATGATACTGGCTTGTTCGATTGACCGACTCATATTTTAATGTCTTATTTTAAAAAGATAGAATTTTATTTAAATAGTAGCTACTCAAGCTACTCAATAACTACTAGGAAAAATATATATAATGAAGCTAGGAAACATTTAAGTATCCTTTTCAATATTAATTATAACTAGTGTCTCATATCTGTCTATACGATGATGAGCATGAACTGAATTAAGCTTTTAAATGAAACTACGACGAAAACAAAGAACTTTTTATGAAGACAAAACGAAGTTAGTCAACCGTGGAGTCAGCGTGAGAATGCAGTGTATTGGAGCAATGAATGGATTGTTTACAATGCGGTGCCTGCACGGGGCGCTGAGAATAGTAAGAATAGTAAAGCGCGGCTCATTACAATACCAAAAGTTTAAATGTTCGCACGTATTTTTTCTCATTTGACATTAATTTTTAACAGGCTTAACGCTTCTTTACGAATGTTAAAGATTACTTATACTTCATTTTTTAGACACTTTTAAAGAATACGTAGGTTACATTAAGGCGTCTCGTCCTAATTGGCCAACGATCGCGCGAGCAAACGATGCGATTTTGTCGCGTCATGAAAATGAGTAGTGTGCTCGCGCAATGACATTAGAGCTTCAATTAGGATACCATAAAGAGATCACTCGATCCTTCCATCGTCAGCCAGCTAGGACGACACCTAAAACATTACCTAACTTATATCCAATTCACGGTACCGTAGTGTTTCTTGCCGTTGTGAGATTTCTACAAAGAACATTCAGCGTTCATGGTTACACCAACTTACCTTCTGGATCTCAGCATCCTTAGGGATAAGGTGTGTGTTCTGCGCCTGCTTGATAGCTTCGTTGGTGTAGGCGGCTCCCTCGCGCTGGGGCGCCGCAGCGGCCACCGCCGCCAGGACCAGAAGGCAGAACACGGAGGATTTCATGTTGTGAGGGTTGGATTCTTCGAACCGGAACTATACGAGAATTATTAAAATACTGTTAAAATGTTTGATTGTATGTTTGGTAGAAGCAAAAGATAGTGCGCTAAAATAAATGATGTCTAAACAAATTTTAACAAATAAGCGACGAATAATATTTTCTAAACTTAAATGGCACTAACGAACCCCTATGCATGGTGAGCTTTTTTAAATGTATACTTAATGATTGTGAGCACGAAAACTGATCCAAAGTCGAATGTGATATAATTATCTAACTATAAGAAATACTTCTAGAAGCACAGATCATTTCTCTTCTAAGACCGTACAGCAAAACCATAGTTACATAAAGCGCGGCCGAGATGTGTACCACGATACGCTACGCGAAAGTCGACGCTAATCAAATGCACACACTATGACCACTTTTTTAACACATTTTCACTTATAGGGGTTCGTATGTGTCCTATTTAGCGAGCAATGTGAGTATCTCACCTGTAAAGTTGACAAGTGGTGCGCGCGTACGCAGGTCCGCCTGATATAGGCTCCCCCTCCCCCGGCGCCTAACTTTCACTACGAAGAGCCTGCGCAACTGTCCTGACGATCTACGCGGGCCACAACGCATGCTCATCGCTCATTGATTTATTTTATTAGCGAGCTATTGTTTGTTAAAAAAATTATCGTGTCACCTTGATAGATTCAATAGCAGCAAATGTTAAGGCGCTTCTTTCATTTTACCAATTAGACAAACTAACAAATTATTAACAAATAATTATTCAGGAAATTACTTTTTTTAAACAACACACATTCATACAAATTAAGTTAAATTTATGTGCATCAAAACTATTCAAAACACACTAGAATATCTACTAATTTAAATTAAGTACTCGTATTTGTAAGTCGTAAAGTCAGGACTGTAAAAAGTATGTTTCCATACCACCAATAATAAATACTCAGAGTAACATATTTATCATACTTAATTTCCCACTCAGTGTCAGTCTCAAATCGCTTGCGCTTATTATACTCAGATCACTTTATCGCGCCGCTAATTTCCTAGCTCCATCTCAAGTAGGATTAAATCCAAGAGCGTCTGTATTAAATCAATTTGAAAAACAACTAAGAGATGGCATCCGGATCACGAGCTCAGTCTACTAGCTGTCCACTCTACCAGATTATTATTTAAATTGGATAGGAAAGTGCTTTAAGGATTACATTATGGCTCGGTTGAGCTTGAATGGACTAGCTAGAGACATGAGTCTCATTAGCTGTTATTTTTCCCGACTACACTAGAAGGAGGGTAATGTTTTTAGTATGTTCGTTTGTTGTTTAACGGAGTTAGGAGTTTCACCGCGATATCTTCTCCAGCCATTTAACATTGTGTTTTGATCGTCGATAGCAAAAGCAAAGTTTGATGGCTCATTATCGTGGCTCAAGCATGTCAAGGGCAAGCGCATTAGCTACTCTAAGCCATCAGGTCCCAGCAGCTAATTATAGGTGAAACGTGATTTAAGACAAGTTGAATATATATTACAGAGTTAACGTTTGGGAACTGCGTTTGTACCAGATAATACCGGACTTGGTGTTGTTTGCGGTAAGTATTTCTTTGAAATGTGTGCTTCTGGCTCACCGCTGCGCACTGAATTACGCATGGGTGAAAGAATTTGCGTCTCAATCAATGTCACGATCGCTGTCTCCTTTTTTGCATTGGCCATAGTTCTAACGTGTTTAATTACTCTTAAAAATACATTTATTTTTGCTATAACTTAGCATACATATCACGCAAAAAAGCTTTCGAATGGTATTTTTTAAGCAAATTCGTATAGAACCAGTTTCACAAAATTCATCTTCCGTTTTCGCTCGTCGCTCAATCAAGTTTTATCTGATTTCCTGACTATATTATTTAAAATACAACCGAATTATTTTTTTAGGCAAATAGAAACTAATATTATTAGTATACGTAAAAATATTATGTTGATATTTTGTCCTCTGTCTGCTTCCATCCATCGTCACATCCCGCCCGCAT
Source organism: Pheosia gnoma (assembly GCA_905404115.1). Taxonomy (NCBI): domain Eukaryota; kingdom Metazoa; phylum Arthropoda; class Insecta; order Lepidoptera; family Notodontidae; genus Pheosia; species Pheosia gnoma. Next base: position 193,038 of record FR989897.1, read on the forward strand.
ATAAACAAGGTGCCCCGAAAATAAAAATCATATTAAAATGATTTTAAACAAACGCACGGAATCTACGAACATTTTTGTCTTACGTTCGTCAAATACTAGATTTATTTTACCATAATTCTATCTTGTTATTAAAAGATATCGCAGAATGTAAAATTAATATCGAAAGTAGGTTTCCTATTGAATAAAATGATTTGCATGCGGCAATAAAAAAGATATCAACATTTTTCATTTTGGATGAAAGCCAATTCAGTTTTTGCAATATCTATACTAATGACCGTCGTAGAAATCGTCTGATGATACAGCGCTTAGCAGTGATAGCCAAGTTGGTAGAACGCTTGCCTCGGTAACGAGGATTGCAGGTTCAAACCCCGGCTCGCACCTCTGGGATTTTTTCAAGTGCGAATCTCATTTTCAACCATGATTATCACTTGCTAAAAAACGGTGAAGGAAAACATCGTGAGGAAACCTGCATATCTGAGAGAACCCCTCTAAAGCTGTGTGAAATCCGCCAATCCGCACTGGGTCGGCGTGGTGGACTATGGCCTAATCCCCCTCGCATTGAGGGGAGGCCCGTGCCCAGCAGTGGGACATTAAAAAAAAGGGCTGGAATTATTATTATTATTATAATTATTGATTTCACCAGGTCACATGAAATTATGTTTTTTTTTAATCTAGAGTAACCAAACTTTTCTGGACTTATTCTATAACTTGGCTACACATCAGCTCCATACCTCCAAGATAAAAAAATGATATCTTATCCTTAGCTACACCGTATTAATGCAACAAGCACTTTTAGCCACAAACTAGGGAGTAGCCGAAAACTATAATCTATCATGATCGTATCTTAGTAGGAAGAATAGGTTGTAGGTGACTAGAGTGCAATATTTTTTTTTGGAAACTAACCACGTTGGGGACTTGTCAGTCTATCACTGATACCCGCAATATGGTGAAAGTTAATAATAGCATAAACTGCAATTTTGCAATAATTACCATTAAAGATATGGGGACTGTGATTTAGGTAAGAAATAGTCTAATATCAATGTCCTGTCATTAGACGGAAAAGGAAGTATCTATGAATATGGTCTATCAACACGTATGTGCTTTATAAAACCAGTTGTTTAACTAGTTTGCATTCTTTGATTACACAAGTTCTGTTACGTAATAAAAATAACGTTTGGACGTTTGAAATAATTCGGCGGATCGCGATGCTTGGTTATTCTTTACACGTAACCGTTTGCACGAAGAAGTGTGAGAAATTGTATGTGCTTGTGATACATATACTTAGCTATGCTAAATTGTATTTTATTCCTGCGTCGTAAGTACTTTTGTATTATATTCCAATATTGATTGACAATCGAAGACTTCGTCATGGATATGTTATGATGTGTATTTTCCACCGAAAACCACAATCAAATGATAAGTACCTGGGTATATAAAGCTACTGTATCCGCGTAACAACAAGTACACTTGCTTAAAGCTTAAACCTAATTTATTGAATCACTTATCACGTGAAAGGAGAACTTAACTTACAACATACGGCATCTTGAAAACCGCTCTATATTTCGATTTTATTGTTGCGTAAAATGTTGAAAGTTTTATGGGCTTACACAAAGTCTTAAAAGGAACATACTCGATCTGGAAACAAAATCGTTATAAATAACTTATATTTATTACCACGAATAATACTGTCTGCATACCGCCTAAGAAGGATTTTGTATAAATTTCCTCGGCTAGTCTCGATCTAAGAGACTGCAATAGTAGTCTTGTCACACCACAAATAGCAAAAGCACATTCGAACGCTTAGTATGAACTTGCGTTGTCATCATAGACATTCACTTCAATCTTTTGCCAATCACACAACTGTAATTTAACTAATCTGTGCCTTTCAAAAGCAAGTTACCGAATCATCTACTGACCTTTGCAAAATTATTAAATTGACATCAATTACTGAGGTCTGATGAGGCAGTTTTTTTGTAATTCTATCCTCCCATATATTAAAGTGGAACGTTTTCTAAACTAAAGTTAGATGGTGTTTAACATCTATTTTAACATTATATATGGCTACTATGTTTTATGTAGGTATACTCACTACAGCGATTTCAACAGCAAAGCAGATCCCCAACTGCATTACAATATTCAAAGCAAAAGCAAAGTTCATCTCTGCTCGATAATAACTGCTTTCAGTAAACCTTTAATCTACGTAGATGTTAATATCAGAGACACACGATGTTGCAACGTGCCGCAATACTGCATGCTCTAAGTGCAGTATTCGCAAGGCACTCTTGCGCAGTGCGCACGCGCATCATACAAATATTATGACCGAATTAACATTCGCAATCATTGCGCTATGCAGCTTCCGCAATAGGTTGATTATTCATAGCATCAAGTATGATAGAGCTCGAATTCCCTTTGAGTGATATTTCTAAAATTGATGGGAAATTCTGAAATTCGTTCGTTTCCAAATATCCTATAAAGAAACATAAATTGCAGCCTTCGGCTCAGTGGCCTCCACGACACGATCTGGACGCCCATCTCAACTTAATCATCAATGCCAGTCTGTTTTTTGATGGATAAATGCCAAATGTTGCACTTGTACTTTTCCGTTTTATCGCTTTCAATTATGAAGCAATCCTGTGGTTCGTTATTATATACCTCATATTTTTAATTCAAAGCCTTTTAGAAAAACTTGGCAGCGTAAAGCGTTGATCAGATAGCGAGTCACGGCAGCTACAGACGCATGGCTGACCATGCCCTCTTAACTCCGGGAAATGTACTTATACTTGCCCTACTTATAATGCCCAAGTGGAGGCGGAAGTGAGAGTGGTAGCGAGATATATAACGTAACCAAAGTAAGTAGGTGTGTCATCCTTCAGGAAACATTTGATACAAAACCAATACAGCTGAATTACACGATACTATCTCTAGATAGTAACGGATTAGAATCCAATTATAATCTATTATCAGACTGAGCTTCTTTTGACAAAATATGACGTCATCCTAGGTATATTGCCAGTTTCAAGTATAAGGGAGGGAGGGAGAACCCTATTTCTCATGACGCATAGGGCTATTTCAAAACAACTCATCAAGCATTTGTAGGCCTTTGGCCAGTCCTAAATATAAATTAGTAGCTATGATAAAAGCTAATAAGACCTTGATAGATAGCCGCGGCGGTGAGCTTGCTCTATCATGCTTGGCCTTATCATAATTGCCCTCATGGTGAGATTGAATAACTTTTACCGCTATCTCTTTACCTTGTGAGCAGTTAAATTGTAATTTAGTTAGACCAGAGCGTTGTGCTAAAATGTCAAGATAAATATTATTCGTTGGACCAGTTGACTTCTCGTAGTAGCGACATCTAGTTGAAAAGAAGGAACTCTCTCATTCATTTTCAATATTAGATAGCCAAAATGATATTGTATGTTTTTCAGTTTGGCTGAAGTTGAAATCCGCTCAATAAAGGCTGCACGGATTTTGATGTTTATTATTGTAAATTTGCGCTGCCGCCGGGTGCGCTTATATGAAGCCATTGGTGAGCTAACATCAATATTTAAGTTTGCTTTGAGCAAACACATAAAAGTCTGTTATATTAAATATGTACCTAGCTGGATATTCTTGCTATCGTGCACGCTGCTACTACTATACCTAAACAAAGGTATAAAGCACAGATGAGTGCGTAACCTTACTTGGTGAATATACTGATGTACTACTAATTTATAATTTATTACTGCGCGATGTCCACAAGTAGGCCAGCTGGATTCCTAACAAGGAGTCGTGGCGAGGGAAGGTATGCAATGACCTTCGACAACCGTGAAGCAACACACCATAATTGGAAGCTGATTGTAATTACGTTATCAGATTAAGAATACTTTTTATTCATGTAAGTCATTACACTACCTGTACTTATGTATCGTCAAAATGTCAAAAAATGCAATGCCACGACTTTACCACACGTTCAGAATGCCGTTTCTATGAAGAACGGACATGAAACTTCATGGTTGCTCTTTTAAACGGATCTTATATTTTTTTGTGTAGTATACGGATATGTGAGAATAATGTAGGCACGGCTAGCCAGGCTTGAGTAGCTGGTCAAAAAGTACATACCCTAAGTACATATAATTACAAGTTAATGTACATGGTTATAACAAGTAAGCTAACGTGTCATAGCTAAATACTATTTCGATAGACGATGTAATTGATTTTTCTTCGTAAAAAATAAATTAAACCAATTTTATCAGTCTAGGTTTCTTTTATTTGTAAAAAAAACAATATTCTTTAATTAAATAATACAATGAGCATGTCCGCTTATTGCCCGGGAAAAGGTACAGTCTTCCGGAGCAAGAAGCCGCACACGTGCCGGGGCGCGCGGGCGACGGCGGCGCCCCCGCCGCGCCCGCCCTTCCGCCCCCGCACTTACAATAAATGAACCGACTATAGCAGACAGAACCGAATGAAAAGTAATTGTCACAGTACAATTAAACGTAGACACAATAAATATATATAATTTACTTACGCTACGCTTGAGCCATCCGATAGAAACCCTCCGATACGCGCATCTAGGTGCAAAATTAATAATTGTACGTGCGATATATTCTACCTACGTCTACCTATTCCTATCTCTTCATAAGGTTTATAAAATTCAGTTTGTACCAATTTTTTTAATGATAAGTTCGCATGAGATGCTACTGTTGTTCATAGAGGAACAATTGAATCAACACGCGGCTTCCATCGATGTCTGCTTGTCATGTTCCGGTTAAATAGCTAGCAGTAATGGCAACGTGGCGTCGAGTTGCGCAGGCGGCGCGGCGCCCGCCTACACTGTCACATGTTGACTAGCTTGGTTGCTTATATCGATCACTACACTCACGAATTTCTCACTAAAATAAATAACTTATCTAACACGAACGACTACCGACTAAATTCGCTTCGTAATTTGACACACCTCAGCCGGCGCGCGCGCCGACCCCCGTCTCCTAGCCGCTAGTATATTATAAATAATTTGTCCAGCTACACATTAATTCGATCGGATCAACCGATTATCTACTTATAATAGGAAATTATAAATATTTCGACGACGACGACGGAGACTGCCCGACGCCTTCGATCGAGGACTGGATCGCCTAAACTAATAGTCTCTACGTTAACTTACAGTTTCAAGAACGAAACTTATTCTCTATAAAATGCTGATTAGCTGAGGTTCCATCGACAGGAGTGGCGGGCCGCTCACTGCGTCGAGCTCAGAGTGGCGGTGCCAACATCTTCTATCCTCGTCGCCTCCGCCTCACGAGGTGAGCTCACGCCTCCGTCTGTTGTTTGTGTGGTTTCACTGGACACACTGCTCTCAGTGATTGTCTCCGCTGAAGCAGATATCGGCGCGTCTTCGACAGTCGTCTTTTCAGAAATCGGTTCCTTCATGATGAACTTAGTGGGCCGCCTGTTGATCGTAGGTACATACGACTGTGTGATAATTTCGATGTCTTTCTTATCTGTTTTATTTTCAGGTTGGTCTCCTGCTGTCACATTGTCAATGATCGGCCTGCGAGTAGTAGGTTCCACTTTGTCGTTAGGTGGCAGGGAATCAGTCACGCCCTCAGAAATATCATCTTCAATTTCTACACCCTTCTGCTTCACAGATTGTTTGCTCTTACTTGGGATTTCAGTTATAGAATTCTGGTTAAAGTTTTTATTTTTACTTTTGTAGCCAGCGTTAACAGGTATTAACTCCTCTGAATCGGAGATGCTGGGTGCAACGGTTCTCACTTGCTGAACAATTTCAGATTCTTCAGTATGATCGGTGATTGAAGCTACGTCCCTTACTAAATTAATAAGATCTTTGAAAGTATTTTCCTTGTCGTCATCAGACGATTCAAGAAGGGCGGCACTTTTTTCAGGTTCAGCAGATATTTTTATTAATTCTACCGCATCTGTAGTAGTTTCCGCCGAACCGAATGATGTCAAGATAAATTCTGTGGTTTCTACATTTTCAAAACCAGTAGTTTCATCGGGACCAGCTCTCCCTAGAATAATTACTTCAGAACTAATTGGTGAAATTTTAGAGCTTGTTATTTCAGTTTCGACGGTGGAAGGAATTATTTCTTTGGCTTTTGTGAAGACTACAGATGGATTCTGATCAGTAGTTTTAATGGACAACGAGCTTAGTTCAATCTGCGGTGTTACTTCTGTAGCAACGTCAGATGTTCCTATGGCGCTGGTGGTATGTTCTTGTTCCTTTGAACTAGTATTTAACTCAGGCTCAGCAGATTTAGCGGTAGTAGTTTCAATTTCTGGTGTGCCAGTAGAAATTTCTGTCGAAAGATCAATTGCGACCATATCATCTACAGATAATTCCGATTTTTTAGTAGAGATTTCTACTTTTTTTTGTGTTTCAGTTGCCAAAGAGGTCGCTGTTAATAAAGAGTCATTAGCAGTTGTCGATGTCTCGTCTAATTCTCCTGTTATTTCCTCTGGTGCTAACGACGGCGAATTGAGTATTTCTGTGGGAATAGCCGACCTCAAATTAAGCATTGGACTTTCTTTTAAGATTGATTCTGTAGTGGCTATGTTTATGGCTTTGAGAGTTGTTATTTCAGTGGTTGGTTTTGGTTTATCTGTAGTCGTCACAGTAGTTGTATCAGGAAGATCTCTAGGTGTAGTTGTTAGTGGTTCTTTGACTTCAACTTCAGTTGATGATGACATGCTTGCTACAACAATGTCATGGCTCGGAACATGCTCATTGTCTACCGCAGCTTCAGGAACTATTTCATCCTCATGATTTCTTAGTACAGCTAAGTCCTCTGGTATAGGAGGAAATGCGGGATTGTGGTCGAATGTATCTTCTTCATCGATGATTGGACCTTTAGTAGTAGCTACAGGCAAGGGCTCAGGAGTTACGGGCGGTACTCCCATAGTTGCCACAATTGGAACGATTGAAGGGTAAATATCGCTGTTTATAGAATCTTGTGTGGAAAAACTTATTTTAGATGGAGTTGCGTCAGTCTCCTTAATTTCAGTCATAGCGGGTTTAATAGTTTCTAGCGAAGACATGATAACCGGTGACGCAGAATGGACTTCAATGACTGTAGGGGCTTCAGTTTTCATGTCAGATTCTATGATGTTCTTCTCCGAAGTTGCTTCTCGTGGAATAAGCGGTGACTTCGATGATGCATATTCGGCGACATCAATGCTCGGTGAGGGTAGAATCTCCTTGATTTTCACTTCAGTGATGACCGGGATCTCGGAGACTGGGGTGATTTCCTTAATGGTGATCTCTGGTTTGTTATTCTCTTTAGGTGGAATGGGTGCACTCTCCAATTTCTGGATGGCAGGGACGCTGGGAATAGGCGAAGACACACCAGGTATAGCGGTGACACCTGAAACGAACAGAAAATCTATTTTATTCAATAATCCTTTCTCTTAGATATCAATATGTCATTAAACTAGGTTAGTATTACAGATAAACTTACAAATTAATTTGGTTGGGAAAATAAACTATATATGAAAATATATAAGCAAAGGCTTTCGTCGATTGTGCAATTACGAATCCTCACATTTTTTGGACACATCACCCGAAAAAATAACTCCATGGAACGTCTGGTGATTCAAGGCCGAATAGAAGGCAAACGGTCACGTGGTCGGTCTCCAACAAGATGGACTGAGTCAATAAAATCTGCTACAAATTGTCCCATAGTAGAATGTTCCCGAAATGCCCTACATCGAGATACGTGGAGAAAAATAGCAAGAGCAGCGTCCATGTCCGAACAGTGCAACCCATTACCACGACCACTCTGACAAGAGTGCCCGACTAAGAAGAATATGAAAATATTACACATATTAAATAAGTTTGTTAAAAGTAGAGAAAGCTAGGGACATAGTAGCTTACTCGCAATAGTTTGAGCGTAGACTGCTCAGCTTATTTCAATAGTTTCCTTTAGGATATCCCATATAATGTATACTTGCTTCTATCAGAAACTAACCTCGTAGTGGGCAGTTGTCGTACTCCGGGCAGCAGCGGCCGGGCACCAGCCTGGGCGTACAGTCATCCCGCTCGAAGCACGCGATGCGCCTGCACACTACCTCCCCCCCCTGGCAGTAGCACACTCGACATGGGTCTGCGGGGTCCACCAGTCTCTCGCCGTTGCCGTAAACGCGGCCTTCTTGCTCGCATTCTGAAATATGTTGTATCAATGTTGAATAATCGTAAATAATATGGATACACACATGTCTGTTTAGTGTGTTCATTCGGCGACTTTCTTCAGTTGCAATCGTTTATCAATAGATGGCGTAACCAGTAGTTAAAACTAGTAATCCATCTACTTACAATCATAAGCATATCTACATATCTTAATACCTTACGAAACATTAATACCGAGCTCTGTTACATAAAATCAGAATCAGTATCGTTGGCGTCATGGCGAGGCTTGTAAATAAGTGATGATTTGGACGCTCGCCGCAAGTCCTGCTATAGAATATGATAATGTGATGATAACTAACCACACTGATACGTAGGGCAGCAGTGATCCGGTCGATGTAACGCTTTGCATCCGGGCCGCGCCTCGCAGACCTGCCGCGTGCATTGCACGCCGCCCGCCGAGCACGTGCAGCGCTCGCACGGACTCGAACCCGGGAGCTCATCGCCTGGCATGTATACCACATCACCTCGTGCGCAGCTGCCTGGAATTTCGAAAGAGTTTTCTGAGTTAATTTTTAAAGGGGTCGGAGCTTATCCGATATAACATATAATAGAAGATAACACACCATAGAATTTATTCTAACCTAAGTTACGCTCGTCCTCTGGATATCACATCTAAGAAAGGTACATCGATCAAGCCCCGGTGCTAATTACCAAACAAGCACCCGTCATACAGACAAACAAACATCGTTATCGTGTCTGTCACTACACAGAGGAAAATATATTGTAATATGTTCAAAAAATTACATACCTACTTACTGACGAAACAATGGTTATGTTTATTAACTACACTTCTCAGAAGTAAAATATTTATTGCAAGTCCATGTTTTCACAAGTGCACATCGTGCATGCGCCTGCGCAATGTTTTTCGAGGCTTTATACTAATTCTACGGTATACGATGATTCATTAATCTTCGAACTCATTAATAATTCTTTATTAGATGGCTCACTAGTTAATGGACTACATTATATCGAAAGCTATAAATTTGTTAAGCAAATGTAGCTTATTCCAGGCCTAATACTTGGAAAATATAAATTAAGAATCGATGTAGTACGCCTGGAGACGACCTCGGCCACTTTTGTTCAATATTTGTTTTTTTTTATTTTTTATTATTACATTATAGGCAAGTATTTGATCTCGATCTCACCTGATGGTAAGTGACGATGAGATCTACGATGGAGCATACTTGCCTAGGTAGGAAGGCGGCAGTAGATCGAGACGCTACCACAGATCACGAGAGATATGCCGTGCGGTTCAAAATGTATGGGAACTCGCTGTCTCCGTTTTGTTCCCCACCACTCGCCACAAAACACATGCAATTACATAAAACCAACCAATACGAAGTCTCACACACACACGCGTGCCAATAATTCGGTGCGTGCTGCGTCGTCGCCGCATACAGCGGCCGTACCACGCGACGCACCAGTTTATTCAAAGTATCGTTAGACGATCTATCCATTGCCTCGTACATTCACTCAGTAGCGAACATAGGTGGTACTTAAAGAGCCATGTATTTTGTACAAAAATAAAAAAGTCGTTGTGCTACATGAAAACTAAAATAATATAATAAAGGCATTAAATATTTTTTGATTTGTTGTTTTTAATGATTTTAAAGAAGAAAGAGATTTGAATAAATAAAATACTTAATACTGGCTGGTGAAATGAGATTCCATCTTTCGCGTAGTTCACTTTGCTGCTAGTATTTTTGCACACAACCACGGAATAACACGGCATTTAAAAAAAAGTTAGAGCTCCGATACCGACGTGCAGTTGCAGTCGACTGACGGCGAAAACTCTATGTTAGCCTAATTTTGGCTAAAGGTGAGCGCAAGCCCACCGCTTTCATAACATATCTCCTCTAATATATCTGTGGACGCTACATTCACTAGGCACATGCAGCGCAACTGATCTGACCCGCCATCCATTAATGGCGGCACCGAACATCATGCCGGAACACGGCTTTGTTCAGTGGGTGGTGACTAGCCACGGCCGAAGCCTACCACCACTAGAGTTGTCACCTGGTTGGCACCACCGAGGGTCACGTGTAGGGTATCTCGAGGGTACTTAATTCTCCTACGGACGAAGGTGACTCGACCCCAAAATTTCGTGTAAGTAAAACAAATATACTTTATGTGTTGTGCAAAAAATATAGGTACTTACTATGTGTTGGTACCGCGACACAGTTAAAATAGTTATTTATACTGAGCTATACGACACTGTTGAACATAATATAAAAAATAAGCCTCCTTACCTTCTCTCAACCCCACATCGGCGCTCGTCACATTCGGCAGAGGCCCCAACGGACCTGAAACAAATACATACCAAATTTTAAATTCGTTAATCTAGATTGTAACTAAATAACAAAATCTAATAACCAAAATACTCCTAATAAATCCCATTTCCTAACGTAAGTATTTGAGCTAAATTAATGTTCTGTAAGCAGCGCGCGTCTATTTACGAAGGACTTGGCAAAGGAATTAGGAATCTGAAGTTGGTTAATTAACATTGATTGTGACGCTTATACCTTTAGGTTGGAGGTGGTTCATTATTGCCAGTTTTGGAATATTTCCAGTGAAATAAAACTATGGGCCAAGTTGGATATAGGTGGAAGGTGGGGGACCATGGAAATTATAGGCCTGAAGTAGAGTAGTGCCCGAAAAATGTCAATAAATATACCGTCTATTACATCGGGCGTTGTGACAAACACACCTCTTTGGAGAATACTGGCGGTATATTATTGAACATGAAAATACAAAACCTCAAAAAAATGGTCATGTTTTATCGCCATCCTGACCCCTCCACACTTGACATGGCCTCTTTCATTGAAGGGTCTCTTGAACGTTCCGCTAACGTCTTATCGATGGGACTAATTACTTTCTACTTTGGGAAATTATGTTTTTAATCAAATCGAATTTTGCGTTTTGCAGCAGTTAATGCATGCTTGCCTGAGACAGTTTTCAATGTTTGCCTCTTGAAAGCAGAGGATAGAGCATTTTATTTATGGCGTGACAAACGCTAGTACAGTGTCTTTTTTATGAATTGTATTTATATCCATATGTCTAATCTCTTTTTCCAATCTAGAAAGTCTTTCAATGTTTAGTTTTTTTTAATAATTGGGCAGTAGTTAGTTCCTTTCACAATGAAACCGATCTGTTAGTGAAGGACGGTGTCGTCACTGTGGTTGTAATGGTTGCGGTATGGGGTAAACTGCCCTCGTTAAGCTACCATTATGTAAGATACTACATATATATATATATGGACAAGTCTACTATCAAGTATGGTGAAAGATTTCTATATGTTCTACAGTAGGAATAGCTCGTGCCAAATATTCGCAATATTTGATCAATGGATTGGTTTAAAAATACTAATTAGATTGAGAATAAAATTCTGTAGATACAAAAACAGGTTGAGAGTCCCGAGCTAGCCTCCCTATGTTGGGTTGGGTTCGAGTCACCCCATCCCCGTGACGACACTCTCTGTGAGCCTTGATATATGTACCCACCCCCTATACGACCCTACTCGCAACTTTTATTTTTCCAGCTTCTCTGGTTTGAAAAGGTCTGCCATTTAATTTATGCGGAATATATATTTATGAGGAAATTAATGTTTCCAGAATGTGTATGATGTTAGAGCGAGATTCACAAAAATATAAGACATATAAAATACCATTATATATGCTTATTATAAAAACAAATAATAAATCTCTTTGTTAAATACAATTTTTGTATCGAAACTGTTTTGTATCAAGTTCTGAAATAGGACACTCTGACGTCAACATTTATAAATTCCTCCAGTTTCACTATTACGCAAACAGCTATTATCACAATCAGTCATTTCAGACCGATGACGATAATCATTTTAAAATTATCAATTCAAATTAAACTGTACCTGAAAAACAACAGTTGTTTCAGATACTCTAAATTGAATTTAAGGTTATGCAAATATAATGAACTAGCAACAAATCTTGTAATAATTTCAATGATTTCTCCGAAATGTTAGGCGTTCAATCTCGTAAAGTATTGATTGTTTTTTTTTGCGAATTTACACCTTCAGTCATATGAAATTTTGCACATATAGATATTTAGTATATTTACAGTGTACAGCAGGCGGTCTTAACGCAACCTAGAATTATATTTAGAATGGAAATCTTTGAATTACAAAAGATAAATAATTTCATTTATTTCAGATCATTAATTCGTAAATAATGTACACATGGTGTCTGAGTGTAACAACAATAATACATATATAATAATAAACTACCACGTTATCATCACTAGGAAAGTGTATATACATAGAATATTGAACTAAGTAACCAAATTCAAAAGACTTTCTACTTGACGTATTGTTAGGTGTCGTTCTATTTGGGCGCACAGTAGTTGCAAAATACGTTCGTGTTTAATTTATAAGTGTTATATTGGTGTTATATCATTGCCACGCAATGAGCGCCGCGTGATCAATGTAATATACTTGCCCAATCGGGAATATTCAAGTTGTAACAATAACAGTGTAAAATATTTGAACAGTTCCATAAGTAGGCTATAAGAATAACATCCCCAAAGAAATAAATCATAGTATTAGACCTTTAACAATGACACCCTTACTGACCTCACGTTCAAACGCTACAGATACGTCTTCTTAAAAAAACAAACATCATTTACTTACACTATTATTTTAAACATGAAAGTGATCCATATAACTTACTGATTCACCTGTTACAATATTATACGCTATTTTTGTTACACCTTATATTTCGTGGTTTAGAGATTGTTAGGTTTTGGAAATAAACTAAGATGGGACAGGTCGATGACCTTACTTGCCCGTACTCGTTATATTTGATTTTCTGGTAAATTCGGAAAGGCATTCTGCACTTATATGGTTCGATCACGAACATATTTTTTTATATAATCTTTTTTTTTCAATGCTATTTCGATGTATATTACAAAGGATTATCTACATTACATTCATACACTATGTTTGGAAAATTGTCTGTATAGGTACCTACAATACGAACTTTAATTTGAAACCGTAATCGAAAATAAATCCAATTTCATTCGTCGATTTAACAAGTTATGTTGCCCACGCGCAGTCAACGTCGTAATAATAACAAATTGCGTTCTCGTTACACCGCACACAACATTGTACAGTTCAATGCGGGCGTGTAATGTGCGATTAGAAGCGTGCCACACACGTGCGCAAGCGACTGTCCGTCAATCGACTACATGCGAACATTGCATACTGTGACATACTGGTAGAGCCCTGTGGTGTTATCTATTACCTACCATATTTTGAATATTTATTAAGCAATTCTTCAATCTAGGTATATTAATAAAAAGACATATTTTACGACGGTAATTTATTTTAAAGAATTCTCAGCCAGAAATCGAACCTATTCTTCTTTCGACAAAGGTGTGAATGAAAGCGATAAATCAAACTAAAGTACACATTATCGGTAAAATAAAACCTTTCTTTATTTTATCGTTGTCAATAATTAATAATCGATTTACTTAGCGATTCCTATCAGTGTGTCAAATATTACGGGGCGAATCACTAAATGAGCCACTCGTTATTATTCAAAGATTATTATAATGTGTTACGAGCATATAATATTTTACAAATATAAACACGTTATTCACGGGTTCCATTCATTAAAATTTTACAATTTTATCTAAAGTATCTAGGTACATACATGCTTTGTTCTTATTAAATTCCAAAATAAAAATATTTACATAAATAATTATACCTAATTTATTTATTTCAATCCCTGTCTATAATATAAGTATGTACATATTATGAATGTGTAGTGTAGACTCGTGGTACACATTGCATTGACCTCAAAGTAGGCTGGCCCGCCAGGGCGCGTCAGTGGCGCGACCGAGGTCGCGGCGAAGGGCGGGCGGGTGACCTCGATTTAGGGCGCCGATCAGAAACTAGGCCCGTTTGAGGCGGCCGGGGCTACCTCGTAACTGACAACTTGAGGGTACTGACTAGGATGGGATGTAGGGATTTAATTACAATAGGAATTCACATCGAAGTTAAGAAGACAGAGTGCCTGCAGGCTTTACACCAATCCTTCTGTCACGGATTTAACAAGTGGTTTAATTACTCTGTAAATAATGTGTGTAATATTATTCTGCTAAGGCAGGTATACAAAAGTTCTCATATTTTTTCCTTAGTGTAAGGAAAAATATAAATACATACGCCACTCATATTATTTTGAAACACAAAATTTGTGGTATTCCAGCGAAAAGTTAGCTTTATACTATTGAAGATCATCTAGGTCACGTTGAATCTGTACCTGGATATTGGAAGGACTCAAAACATGGTAAGTAAGTTGTAACTACTTCACTACAATGTACGTCGGATAGCTCTACTGTCGTCAACCCAACGTACACCCAGCTAATCCTGATCATAGGTCCCCCCACTCCCTCTCCAGTTTAATTCCTGCCCCGGGTCCCGTTTAATTAAAACACATGCCAGCACGGACCCTCCGCGACACTCTTGAAGGCATTTCTTTGAGTCGGACGGTTAATTAACTTTTCTTTTTGCTTTTGACTCCAAATTAATGGTGATAAGGAGAAATATTTTTTTACTACAGGCAAATAAGATTTACAACCAGCTTTTTTATGGCGGTTTAGCCTCTGCATCGAAAATAATTTCCTCTATAATCTTATTCCAAAAGTTTTCAATTTAAGTCACGAAATGCCCATAATAGAAAGTTTTCGCCTTGTCAACCTTTAAAAGGAGATAGACTATCTTATAAACCATCAACATATTACATACACTTCAAAAATGTTGTAGATTTCGTTGCTAGCAAACGAGCACGCTTGCTTCATTTATGCCAAGATAGCTCCTTGCCAATAATGATAACTCTTATGTTATTACTACAACTACAAATTCCTGGAAACGAACCCGCTATATTTAGATTCTAAAAGGCCAAATGTCGCGAGCGATAGGTATCTGTGATTCACTCGCGATGACCATAATTACCTGCATTTTATGGAAACTTGTATAACTATTGCGTGCGTGCGATTATGAAGACGACCTGCGAGATCAGATCATTAGCGCAATCATTGAACAGGTTACCAGACTTAATTTAAAATCTAGATCATCTCACAACTTTTTCCTAAAGCGCTGTTCGAAAGATAATCTGAATGTTATGTTTCAACCCGTTTTGCTTTACTTACATTTTAGGAATAATTTAATTCTACACCTAAAAGAGTGTGGAACGTAATTTGTGATTTTGCAAACGGTATTTTTTGTAATAGCAGAAAAAAATATCCTTTTGAAAAGCGATCCTTTTTCCATGTGTCGTGGGAGGGGCGCGCGCGGGGCTTATCGATCGCAGCCGTGGCACTCTGTATCTAGTCCCTAGCCTCCACCACGACGCGGGCGGGAGCCGACTCTATCGATTTGTATACATGGAGGCTTTGGTTAGTACACTATAGAATTAGGTAAAGGTCGACGCTGTGATAGAATCCCTGAGTCGCGTAATTGCCGTTCGATTGGTGTACCTACCTACCATGATACAGCACTGTTCCCCCTTGTACTGCATTGGGGTAACTGCACTAATATTTTCATTTCGATCACTCAGATTTACAAATGTATGCATGGATTTAAGTTTATATGATTAATTTCCTTATGATTTTTAAAAATCTCTCAATTTCGTAATTTCAAAGTCAAAGTCATATCATTTATTTTGTATTGACTTTGACTGAATAGATACGGCAAGAAACTCGGGGTGTTATTAACAGTACTTTTTGATCAAATATCATGCACGTTAGTTCGTTAGTATAAGTAGGTACATAATTAGTTCGCTCATTTATATTACACTACATTAATCACAAATATTACAAAATGATGAACAATTCCCCGGACAAAGAGACAGACGACAACACACCGAGAAAATTACACGCTCGTCAAGAGGGCTATTCCCTTAATTGCTGATGCTGAGGGAGGACTTAACTCACTGGAGCGTGTGTTGTGATTTTTCACGAGGTATTTTTTGTAATAACAATAATGACGCAAAAATCACTTTGGGGGTTACACTAATGTTAACGTCAGGTTATACATAAAAAATACTGTAGTGTTGATGTAGGACAAATTCATTGTCATCTTGTTCGATGGTTTGAGGTAGAGTTGGTTAAAACTCGAACACGGAAAATTCGGTGCAGAAAGCAGAGTCATCCCAACTGAGCCAATGGATCGTCATGAATGTAAGACAAATTTCTTCTATTCCCCATATTAGTTGTAATAGAATTTGAATATCACCCCTATCTCACATTGAAAGAGAGCTTATTTTAAGCTGCACAAAACCAGCGTATAACAGTCACAAATAAAACCTTTCCTTAAGACGTTCTCGCAATTCCTATATCACCAACATCCATACATGATATGCATCTATCAGTATCGGCGTTCGTAACCGAGCTGCAGCCTGTACCGTCCGCACATATCGGCTCGCGATAACGCAAAGGTGCAAGAAACACGTTTTCGCCATTAGAGCGCCTCAGCCGACACACGACATCCATCGGTACAAACGGGAACGCCAGGCCTGGGCTCCTTTAGAAGACAAGCTTTGGGTTCTAATTGTGCAACATTGCTTTGCATTATTAATGGTATGAATATCAAATCAGCAATAATTATACAAATATTACATCCTCATTTAGAGCATGCGTGATGGTAATAGTAGAATCGACTTAATTCTTCTTTGACTTTTTTTCTCGAGTATTTATTCTCTACCTATCTTCACGACAACTTTCCTTCATTATAATTTGTTGCATTATAGTTATTAAAACATAAATTTGGTGATACTACCGCAGCTAGTATCGACGCCTATTTTTCAAAGCTGTTTTACAAAAAAAAATAGCGGCAAACATTATTCGCATGGTTTCTACGATTGTTGACCTGTGACAAAGTATATCGTTTTCCTTGTGTTTTACAAAGGATGTCAATAGAGTCCTTATAAATGTGTGGTTTTTCCAGAAACTTGTCTCGGTTACTGAGGAAAATTTTTTGTCTTAGTTTTCCGCTTAGATTACACAGGTTGAGCAAACATAAATATTCGATGCCAATCTAATGAATCTAATATCAGTCGGGATCGAAAACTGTGCCCAAATATATTGTAGACTAGCTGTTGCCCGCGACTTCGTCCGCGTGGTATTTAACAAAGACAACCGTTGACAACAGCCTGCTCGCCCATTCTGAGCCCGCGGGACGCATTGCAGGTTGTTGCTATCAAACTTAATCAGGCGCTGCGCTGCAACATTGGTTTTAATTTTTTTGCGAGATCCTATTTTTTTTTCTAAAATAAAAGTAGCCTAAGTTACTCCTTGTTACATCAGCTATCTGCCACTGAAAGTCCCGTCAAAATCGGTCCAGCCATTTCAGAGATTAGCCGGAACAAACAGACAGACAGACAGACAGACAGACAGACAAAAAATTTAAAAAATGTTGTTTCGGTATAGGTAACGTGTATACATCCAAATGCACTTAGTGAAAAGCGGTTATTTTAATATTACAAACAGACACTCCAATTTTATTTATATGTATGTATAGAGTATAGATTCTCATACAAGTTACATTCATACATAATGGTATTCAAAACACTATCTTAAGAAGTCGGCCAATGTAGCTGTACGGCTGTGAGGTTTTTCAGAATCCGTTGCTTTGTATTGACTTTTGGTGATCAGTGGCCATAAACACGTGATCACCATTTCCACAACATACCTTGATATCGATCTCCCCGTTCCCAGCTACTAACTACACTATATTGACCTATCCGAGGCAAGATGAGCTCTTCGCTATGTGAGCTATGCAATTCCCATGGCTGCTAGACACTGGTCCACCGGCTGCGGGAGGGCCAGCCGGGGGGGAGCGCGGCCGGACGGACAGCATTCCGCGCGTGACTCAGCCGGACGCGCGGATGTAAGTGGACTCACGGCGTGATCATTTTTAGTAGAAATCATGGTGTCATCTTTGCAGAATTTAGGTAAGGATGTAGTCATGCTTGATTTGTAGTTTTCCTGTTTGCAAACTTTAGTTGAAGGCGGTTGAAGTTCATGAGAATTGAGACTGCAACTATACAGCGCACATGTTTTAGTAGATGCCTATTCTGGTTTACATTTAAAAGACGCTCTACATTACTACACTTACCTACCTACTTCTACACTGCATTCGTTTATATTCAAATGATGACATTCTCAGCATAGTTTCATAATTAAAATAAGTAGAGCGATGTTTTTCACTCAAACGCGTTAAATTTATTACTCTATAAATTGGTGTTATATTTTTTACAGAATTATATCTAGAAGGAGCTGTTATAACCACAAATACACCTACGTGTAATAAATGTATTCCCACCGGCTGGGTGCTACATACACCGGAGCATCCGCGAGTCGTGTAATAACCGCACAGGTCGCTATCTCGCGCGCGCCGCATGCCTCATTATATCGAGATGGTACTGACTTGAGAGCATCAATACTAACACAATAATCAAGTTGACTCAATGACTAATGAACGAGGTCCAATTCCAAAAATCTTCCCGGTGCAAATTCTGCAGACAAACTTGCACTTATATAAATGATATTTTAAAGTAAATTTAAAATAATATTTGTTGCTCAAGATGACAAAAGAAGTGATAGTTATAATGTAGGCGTCAATTATGATAAGGTGTCCAACCGAACGTGTTCTTAAATATAAGCAAACTGGGAGAAACTGATAATGCGCGCTTGGTTTTATCAAGTAAGTTATGTGTTCATAATGAATTTGTTGTATAAGCATGAAGGCCTATTGCTTGTCAATAAGGGACAAATGGAAGTCGCTCCTTAGTTCAACTTGCCCAGAGCACTACCATATCCTAGCTCGTGTTAACAACGTGATCCCCATGAGATTGTTCTCACGATGGAGCCTACAGCTGAATGTCCTAGTTGAAATTTGCATCGACTTCGACAGTGGATGAGGTTTAATCGACCATCATTTGCGAATAACGATGCGCTCGCTCTATGTAGAGCGCAGCAAGAGTTAGGACTATACAATTAAATCAGCAGGGATCTTATGCTTTAGGTAATTTAAGATATCCTTAATCTATCAAAAGTAGTCAAAAGCCAATAAAATTTGAATATCCCAATTCAACAGATGGAACGTGTCCGCGTGTTTGTTTTTCCTTAAAAACAAACAGGCTGTGTCGGTCTGTGTGTCGGTTTTTGTTTGTCCAGGTGAGTCACGGCCGCCCGGAGCGAAGGTCGCGGCCATTGCTGTGACGTCATACTGTCACTACTAATCAGGATATGTTTCATATAATCGCGTTTTTAGACGGGTTTGCATGTTAGATAGCTAAAAAAATACTGACTCATAGTGCACACCTGTGGACATTTGAAGGTAGGTTTTATTTGTGATGCAGTAGCATTTCAGTTCTATTCATCAATTTGCTGCGTAAGAAGTTAAAAATATATGTATAATCCCCGGCAACATAAATACCCTTAGCGAGATCTGTACCCAGCGTCCACCCACCCACGTCTGCAAGCGTGTCTGTGAATCAATAATGTGTCTCACATAGTTCTTAAGGACCTGTCGGTAATGTTAACTAGAGTGTTGTTAAAAACCTATGCATTGCGAGAATAACTGAATTTCTATAGCAAATTTTGACGATTATATTCATGTTTAATAATATCAGTTATTTATTGCTGGAAAATGCTTGTGACGTCAACTTGAAATTAAAATGTCTTACGTAGCAACAACGCTGTTGGTTTGTGGTAGATATCCATCTCTACTGTCAGTACCGGCGTATGTGTAAAGGAGAGTTCAAGCAACAAGTCATCGTACTGTAATTCCAAAAAGGCTAACTAAAGCTAAGCGCCACTGAATCACCGCGCGTCAGCGAGATGAGGATCGACATCAAAACTCGCGGTATGGTTTTCCCCGAGAAAGTCGCGATATTTATTTATCCTGTTAACAACCACTTCACAGAGCGCTGCTCGTAAATAAATTAGATGTATCTGACAGTCATGGAAATAACTTATACCGTTTTAGATAGTCTACTACCCACTACTTATCTACCCCTACTGAACCTATTAATTAAATATTATTAATGCGTGCACTCGGGAAAAAGCTAACACTCTATGTACCTACTCCATGTCGTCAGATCGCAATATTCCTTGTTTTTAGTCTAGGATATATTTCCCTGTTCGTAAGAATCTTTTGTGTGCAGGAGAACACAACAGTGATCGTCTCTTGTAGCTATACAAATTGGCAGCGATTCGTAAATATTTGCGTATTAATTTATGTTAATAGATGCATACCTGCGAGCGGTTAACGGTCTTAACACGAGAATTCACAGTTCACAAAAAAATGTATTTTTATTTTTATATATATATGATTTTGGTAGTTTATTGTAATGATGATTTAGGTTATATGCTTCAGTTAAATTTTAAACTATTTTCAGATTTTTTTTAATTGCCTCATTATTAAATATTTTTGTCAACCATTTTAACAATCTTACATAGCCATTAAGAATACTTACCCCGTAGATATGATGTACACTCGCGAATGTTTTAAATGTTCTATATGTTTATATTCAGCCAAGTATCGTCAATAAGCCGCAATTCATAATACTATTCTTTATACGGATGTCATGCTTGTTTCCCACATCATCTTACGAGTTGTGACTTAATTATATGGCAGATTACGTTAAGAGGATCTGATAAAATAATTTCGTGAGTAATAAAATGGACGAATAAAAATAATAAATGACAATTGCCACACCAAACTTAGTTAACAAACAGTTAGGCGCCATATCAACGGGAGCTCAGTGATGCTTATAACTGTCCACTGCCTTCCCAATGTACGCCACTACGCTCGGCCTTCAGTTCTGCATTACTAGTCCTCATCATCATTCTTAGCAATTTTATTCCTTGTTCCACTTCATTTTCCATGTTCTATAGGGAGATAAACATTTACGAATTCCTGTGTCAAATGGTAATTCTCATAATCACCCCCAAGGCTTACCTGCTAAGCACGAAGCTACTAAGTTGAGCGCAGCAAGTTGCAGGAGCGCCCTTTTAGACGACGCCATACCCTGCGACCTGAAACAAGAATACAGTTCATTAAAAAAACTGACAACACATAGAACTGGGAAAATTATGACACTTGATATTGTGAATACAATTATTAGATTATGTTAGGAACTACGTAGGTTCAGCATAGCCAGCTAAAATAATAACACCTACACTCAATATACACAGAGCCAGGTCATGACTTATGGAACATGGATTCCTATGGTAATGATATAAGAGATAGTAGAGTCGCGTCGGAAGGAATATAGCGATCAAGACTGAAACATCTAAAGTGATCAGCACTAGTAAGTGTTGTAAACACCCAGCTACCTCAAATATGTATATATCAGCGCTCATAAATCGTCAAATATTGTACATTTCTTGGCAGGGAGTACTACATTGCTTCAAACCTACCTACCTTCAGTAATTTTAATATTACCTCATGAAAGGTAAGCTCCAGCTCCAGCACATACTTACGCTAAATTTAAAACCAAAGCATAGCTGTACCGTTCCACTAATTTATTGACAAATGCACCGCCAACCTTTAACTACATTATTACAAAACTTTCGCATATAACATTCGCTCGGATCGCTCGACTTACGTCGCAATCGGGTGGCGGACGTTGTGCTGCGACCGCGCACAGAGTATAATATCAGGCGCATCGCGAAAAGGTAGCGCGCGGTGGGTGCGCGTGCGCCGAGGTCGATGATCCCACTCCCGCGCAATCACATCCCCTACATTGGTTGGTGGCAAAAAACCCAGGACTGTTTTTTAACAAAAAAATATAATTGGTGTTCTTCCTGAGCTTATGAATTAATACAATTCTGTTCAGTATTTTAATTGATGTTTTTTTTTATTGATGCGGATGTTGCCTAAAATTTGAAATTAAAAGATTGCGTTTTTTAATTTTGGAGTTAATAAGAAAAATATAAATATTTCATATATCATAGAGAAAAATATAAATATTTCATACATTACATACATTTATATTGTCAGAATATAATACTATAGGCATACACATTGTGGGCCTTAGATACAGAACTAACAGTTATTGCGCCGTATTTGGCAGTTAGTATTCACGTTGGGTTTCAAGGTATCAGATATTTATAAGTTAACCAAAACATTTATAAACAAGACGCATTTCCTCACTGTAGGAAGTTGCATATTGCATCGTTTTAATTTTATGGTCAATCGTTTAATGCAAGCATTCATGGACGAAGTGATCGATTTAGGCCGTTTTGCATGCGATTTCTCGCAAATCGAGACTCTGGCGCAAGACACCGATGCGATGCGACTTGGATGCGACGCGCGGAGTCAAACTGCATGAAACAAAAGCTGTTGTATAGTCGAATAGAGGTCACAGTATAACTAGAAATGCTCGAGTAGCGTAGTCATACTGATGACTCAGCTATGTATTATATGGGTTAATAATTTATTTAAGCTCGTGGTTCTTCTAGCAATATTATCACAACAATTATAATAATATTTCGCTCAAGAGGTTGAGAACGTATACAAAATATACACATAAGAAATATTTGAAATACTTTTCAGACCGGTTTTATTTACTACCCGTTATATGCTATAGGGCGAGAATTTTGCAAATCCCTTTTCCTGATAAATAACCCTTCCCAATCCCCCGGAAGAAATACGCAGCATTATAAATAAATAGTGACGCGCATTAAGCTCCGGATCGACGGCACGGTCTCATTCTCTCAAATAAATGTGTCCTGTATGGGAACCGTGTCACCGTAAGGCTGCCCGCTCGATGGCATGATATTGCAATTGGTGTCGTAAGAAAGTGCTCGAGGAGATTAATGTAGCGTTTCATTGTTTGTGTATCAATAAGTCCTTCACCCTTATTTTCCACCCTTGTTTACTGTATTGAAAACCCTTAGTGAGTACGGAGAAGTGGTATGACCAATATTAGCTGGAACTGACATAACACACGAAACAAATGATCAATGATAACATTAAGTCTAAGTACCCCTTTGCCCTAAATGTTAACGGTTTGTGACGCAAGCTGTAATGCGCCTAATGCTCAACAATACCCGTTGCGGGTGGACGACCCGCGCCGGCACTCTCTTATTTACCAATCGCGGCTACTCTCAATAGGATAATGGCTC
Organism: Pheosia gnoma; assembly: GCA_905404115.1. Taxonomy (NCBI): domain Eukaryota; kingdom Metazoa; phylum Arthropoda; class Insecta; order Lepidoptera; family Notodontidae; genus Pheosia; species Pheosia gnoma. Next base: position 216,394 of record FR989897.1, read on the forward strand.
CGTTGTCCAGCACCCCCGACTCCCGGCTCCCGGCTCCCGGCTCCCGAGGTGCCGTGTGAACGTGAGCCCAGACATTTAGAGCCACTTGGCCGTGAGAAAGAGGGAACTCTTGTTATGCGTGTGTTTATGTCGACCGCATTAAAATATTCTTCCTTCCACAGCTAGGCCTCGGTGTATGATCGCTTAAAATTAATTTATACATTAAATTAATTTGAGAGTAAAAGAGCCGTCAGACAGTGTGTAAAAGAGCCATCAGACAATATGCATATAATTTTGTGTATCGGATTATGGTAAAATTTTGTACGAAATCCGAGCACGGCATAGCAAGCTGATCAAGCGATTATCTCGCTCGACAATAGGCCGTTACTCGCTCACGTCTGTTGACACAGCTTGCCGGGGCAGTAGCGGCTTTGTGGTTTGTTGACATTTGGCAAAGCGTGAAGGCTCTTTCACGCTGGGGCCGACACGAGCCGATTTGGTTTACTTTACTAAATTAGACACTACTATACATACAAAATTCGGTTAATTACTAGAAAAATGATGATTAATTAATCAACAGCTATTATCCTAACTCCGTTTCAGTGCTCGTAGTTTAGCTAAAATAAAAAATAAGTTATTTTTTAAGTTTTCACAATTATAAGTACTTGCTGTATTGTTGTATTAATTTTATATGGATGTAGAAATGTTGATTCACGCTTTATTAACGAACTAGATTTTTACCGCGGCTCCGCTCGCACAAATTTGGATATTGGTCTACACCTCGATTCACAATGATTATAGCGTGATGATATGTACTATATCTTTGAAGTTTAAACACATGGTATCCAATAGTGAAAATTCGGTTGAAATTGGTCTTGATCCTTGAACAACACACACCCACACACAGCCCAGTAGTTTTACAATCGTGAATATGGGTTCGCGTTATACAAGAAATCGTGTAATGATTATTCCCGTCATAAGTAAACCTGTCAATCATTACCGTCGCTTGAATGGCTCGTTATTAAAACTAACATCGGACGGTTATTTCCGCGAAGCGCTCGCAAGTGACTTGGCCAGTTATCCTTGAGTACGGTCAGAAAAGTAAACTTGGCAAAATTATCGTCTCTAAAATATAAAAGCAGTCATACCGTGACATGTACAGTTAGTTGCTACCTGCAGTTAGCAAGTATGACCAGACGTATAGGTACTTATTAGCATATCTCCAATATTAGCGTACTTTCGCGCTGTAAAGTAATATTTTTCATGACGTATAACATTTTCACAATCCGATTTATACGCAGGCAAATTAGCCTACTCAAACAGTGTTTAGTTGCTGATTGTACTTGCCTAACCGTTCACATCATATACGATGTCGTTCGCTGTCACAATGATACCTAGGGCTGCCCCTACACAACAACAATGTTTTATTTATTGAAATGAAACTAATTTTTAGGATTTTATCGCGTTCATATTCTTATTTTACGTTCCCGACGTTTCGGCTGCTTTACAGCAACGATGAGCAATGTTTTATTTATTTATCACTAATGGCTTACAAGGGAAGTGAGGTCCCCTCAACACATCTGAATAGAATTTAGACGTTGTAGATATTTCGTGATACAAAATAGTTATTATACTGCGTATCCATTACAAAACTATCAAAGACATGATAGTTGAGCCTCGCCCAGCAATAGGCTTTTGCGAGCTGAGGAGAAACTCGGAGATAAATAATTTAATAGTTATTTTAATGCTTCCTATTTATAAAGCCTCAAATTAATTATGTTTACAACTGTTACCTGACATCGAATCGTCTTCCTGCCACGACTACACTATGATCGTAAAGTGCACGTTTGTAATGCGCGTAATAAAATGTTTTATGAATACGCGGCGAAAATAAACATGGGCCGTTAACTAACGGCTCCTGAAGAAATGTGATTCGCCATAGCGTATGACTTGGGCTATAAATAATTATTACATTCATTTATGCCTTTTCGTCGTTAAAGTGCTGTGGAATTATTAGTTTTTACCAAGACATATAATTGCAAAATTTCTTATATTACACAATTGGCTGATGTGTTGGCCAAAATATGTGCCAGCGTTCTGGTCACTAGATGTCTCCACCAGCCGTTTTGAGAGCAATTCGTAATCGATACATTTCAGATAAAAAAAAATGGAGACAAAATGTACTATTGCTGCATCTAATACCGTTAGGCATAAGCTTGATCCATATTGGCAGCCCTATTGCGTGTCCAAAGTGCCGACACGACGTTACCAGACACTGGACACCGGACGCGAAAGTAAAAACAGCGACATGCACACGGATCCCGATCCACGCGGTCACGTGACAACGAGCCGCAGTAGCGCAATGTGCCAGATGTGCGTAATGATATGTAATACCTTTCTAACTAGCTAATCTAATACTGACATGCTAACATGAACATTAGATATTATTTATAGCAGTGATTATGATAATCCCACAAAAATCGGAGTCATCAAAAAAATCATGAAATAACTACAAATCATCACAGGGCAAAAAGTTAAGAGAAGGTCAATCCATTTTTAGTTTGACATGAACCAAAATAAGTTATATTCTTATACATTACCGGTATTGTTACCTCCACTTGCGCCGATTAGCGCAGTATACGGGTGATGTATATCGTATCATGCAAGTTATTGTGACCTTACAGAAAATAATGATTTGTCAACAAAAAATCTGCGACATTGAATTATTGAGAAAAACTATGTTGTTGTTGACTAGAAGTTCCTCTCAAATAATTTATTCATTATGTACATTAAATATTCTATTCATGAATTATTATAAGTATCAATGCATAAAAATGAATCACGTCGAAAACAAAGTGGGAAAGGTTCTTTACCTGACATGTAATAAATAAATAAATAAAACCATATCAAAATTATAACCATATACTTATATGTTGACATCAAGTAGGTACATATAATCATTTTATAATCTAATAAAGCAAACCACTTTACGTAACATATTGAAAGGGACATATAGGTATCATTGTCTGCGGAAGTTTTTATGATGATTATAAAATCTCCGCAATAATATCCAAGTGCTGGGGTTTCATTTAGCGAGATGATAAAAATGAACCAAAAAAATCATAATGTGCGATTAACACACACTTATATTTAATCATTTACTTACACTTAAGCCAAAGCATGTTTCGTCAATAGTTACTCGAATCGAACCCAGAACCTCATGGTTGGTTAGTTGCTATCCTGTAACCACCACGCTATTTAACATAATTTGGCCAAAATAATGTATTAGGACTAAACAACGACCTGTGCGGTACATTGTGGCTTCACACTGGGACGTACACTGGAAAATACATACATCACAAGCCAATTTGGTCGCAATCCAAAACATTACAGTACGTTAACCCAATACCGCAAAGGTCTGCTCAGATATAGGAACCGTTACTCATACCGAGTAGAACTTTTAAACCGCCCGCACTGCCTCACCACGACACATACAAAACCACTATCGCTGGTTAAATAAATACCGCTCAGGTCTAAATGAGGTTTAATAAATACCACCAGCTAGCTTTGCAGGCGCCACCGTGTAATCGAAAATCGGACGATGCCGCCCCAATCGATTTTTTGTCGATTCGGACATGGAATTTCGATTAGAAATTGCGGTCTGATTCTTCTCGGCGTACGGCGACGTGATAAAGAGTATTGTTAAAGAAATTCTACTAACGTGTTCCTATCCTTTTGCTTTAAAACAATTAGGCTTGGTTTAAAAAGTTGCATGGTCTCACACCTAAACTTCCTCATTCATCCTATATTTTATTTAAATAACGACACCGTCAATCCAGATCACTATCCGGATCTCGGGATCACAATCGAAGGATCCTTAAATACAATACTGCCTTGATATGAGTCGTGATGGACAATGTTGTCGTAATTAACATGTTGTTTCTGACATATAAACGACGCGAATCAGTGTATAAATCAAAGAGATTAGTTTATTTTTCGCAATCTCGTTTATCATTTTCTGCGACTATTTATTTAGTTTTATTTTTCTATACTCGTATGGCTGCTCGCCCAATTATAAGCTTCCGTGTTGTTTCACTTCATGTAGGAAAGGTACTTCGTTTTAAAGTATTTCCTACATCCTTTCTGTTGGCACAAGCGTATATTGACCTCAGATCATCGAAATATCGCGTTTGTTTGATAGTCACCATCGCCGAGGTACGAACACCCAATATTGACTATCTAAAGAGAGAAACTATTTAAGTCCTTATACAAACTTTTTTTATTATCTAAAAATCATCAGATTGAGGCGCTGCAAAACTGTCCAGAATGTGATATCTGGCAAATGACAAAACTATTTTGAACCATTAATATCTCAGATACTTATTTATGGTTCAAAATATTTTTGTCATTTGCAACATTTTAATTTGTTCTGGTATTGGAGACCATTGGCGTACGGTTAAATATGTTAGAGTCGTGACAAATCCATCAGATTTGCATATGTTGTACAAATTGCAGTGGTTTTGTTAATACCACGATTAGATTTTTTAATTCCGTCTCCATGACGTGATTGTTCCTAGCCCCTGGTGCTTTTACCAAAAATACATCCAAGTCTTTTCATATTATTATAAAAGAGCAACAATTGAGTTATGACCAAACCAAATAGTTTTTTAATTCAGTATGTAAGAAGCAAACTCAATATGTGATTATTCTGAAAATTGTTCTATTACTCTGCACAGCTTTTTTAGTTGAAATATAAGGGACCTCTTACTAACCGTACGTCAATTGCGTATCCTGGGTTTTGCTATTCACTAACATTATAATATCAAATAATAATTAGCATAAATGGTACCTACTTAGTTGGAAACACAAACGACTATATTTTTCACACAAGCTTGGCATTTATATCGCAATGTAAACATGAATCAGACATGAGGTATTCGCACAATGCTAATATTATGGAGCTATTAGAACTAATCTTCGATAACGGTATGCAGCGGGCAACTCAATTTATCCGCCTGTCGGCTCGCTTGGCCACAGTATGTTTATAATGTTATAAGAAATGCCGTAAAGTAAAGTAATTAGGTATTTTCTATGGTTGTCAAGTCCAATGTCACGTTACCTGATACCTGCAACTCTGTATGAGTTACGGATCTCTTCTCACAATTCGAGCGTTAGGGCTCTTATCGGTACGCTTAAGATCACATATAGGCTCTCGGCTCTGGCCCGAAGGTAAGTGAGGTGAGAAAATAATACCTCCAAAATTGCTATGAACGAGGTTACCAGAGATAACTATAATGAATAGAATCTCAACATATCATATTGCGACGACTGATAAGACAATGAAATAATTGTACTTATGTTACTAAATAAAATGCAGGTTTTCTAGTAGGCTCTTTGCATATTTCAGTGCAACACTTCGAAGATTACATTTCTAATATTCTTTATTATGTGGGTATATATATATAACTTTAAAAGGTGTAAAAGTATAACCAGAAACATAAATTATATACTAACAGGTGTAACTTACTTCCCACGATTTGAATTTAAAAAAAAAAAAGAATTTGGAGACCGCTACGAAATAATTTGCACTTTTGAAGCACTTTAGTAAACTTTTGTATGGGACTTGGCCCGCCACACTCCCATCACCGTTACTCCCGTAAGCCAGGATCCACTGCGGTGACCAACGAAGACGCCAAGGTTTGACACTCGGTAAGTACCAGGAAAAAAATAATTGTCATATGTAACCCGCAACGAAATGAATCAAAAAGAAAATATAAGAAGTATTTTTTTAGGACTTGGCCTGAATTCTAAGCTGATAACGACACACCTATTTGACCTTTCAACGACATAAAACTGCATCATTTTCGCGTGATTTATTTTATTACATCAATATCAAATATATACACGAATGCGTATACGATAGGTCACAAAAAAGCGACATATCATCATGCTAGCAATATTATGAGGAATATATTAGGTCATACTAAAGTATTACGTAATAATCCAAAGTCTGAGTTGACAAAAAATAACATTTAAGCATAAGGAACTTCATTAAGAATACCAATGAGTTGCAGATACTATCGCAGATATTTCTGGAATAAATGCCACAGACCAACGATTGGCTGGTAGAGAGGCTTAACCACATCACCTTTACCTTTGTTTAAATCTTGATAAGTTGGTTCTTCCTCTCACTACGTAATAATGTACATCAACTACTTAGCTCAATGTTATTATTCTTCGGGCCAAAATGTAAAAACATTTGTGTTGGATAACAAAATAAAATACAGCCAATATATATATATATATATATATATATATATATATATATATATATATATATATATATATATATATATATATTGGCTATATATATATATATATATATATATAGCATATATATATATAGCACTTTGACCATAAAAACCTTGTTATTAACTAATGTTGTTTTTTTAGCATAAAATGGCACAACAACAATCGTCAGATTTATTTGTGTCGTAACCGTCCGCCATAAAACTGCTCTTCATTTATATGCATTAGCTTCACTCGTTTTATTCATGCGGCTAATAATCTTCTCCGTATCTCCGTTGGTTAGCATATGCCGTCTAATATCTCTACATTATGCAAATTGGTGGGTTTCCCGGGGTGAGAGCAAAAAGGTACGGACCTTATGAATGTAGGGTACGAATTGCTAATGACGTATTTGACTTCAGAGACATGTTTTTATTCTACGTAATTTGTATACAAAAGTATATTTTTGCCGCAATGCTGTATATGACTTAGTATAAACTGTATTCTCTGAAGGTATAGATAAAGATGTAATTCCCACAGCACACCTTTTTGGCACAGCTATCTACTAACAAATTCCTAGCAGAAAACCAAAAATAATAAGTAAATTACTAAATCTGAACCCATTACAACCTCATAATTGACAGCTCGGCAAGTAAGACAGTTCGTACTTATCATATTCCACAATAAGAAAAGATAACAGCTCTTCTACAAGTAAACCATCAAAATGGCAAGAAAGCCACAAAATACCGGCACAGAGCAATTTGTTTATCAGCCCCGAAATCTATCGGTCGATATTGATTCGTTCCACCGCAGATTTATCTCGTCAATCATATTTTCCCGGAGCCATTACGAAGTTTTCTCCTCCCTCGCTTTGTGCAGCCAATGCTTTTGTCATGTTCAATCAATCTGTCGGATATTTTGTTTGCGATAATCGTTCCATTGTGGTGGAGTTTAGTTATTTACTTTAAGAACAGCCTTTTACTTGATAAGCCAGTGGATGGAGGTGTACGTAAACAGACTTTCCTATTAACCACATAATGTTCCTGGCATGGGAACTTCGGCCATAGTCTTCCACTGGTCAATTGGGATTACGCAACAAAAAAAATATTTATCCGTGGATGTCATCGACTTGGATCAACTTAACACCATTTCACTTGGAGTTCAAAGACTATCCCTGTTCTAGAATGAGAACATCTACAACACATAACAATCTCTAAACTTATCCAACCAGATTTCCTTATTACCTCACATTACCACACTCGGTCTCATCTTAAAATAGCTCTTCACATAGCGAAGAAGCCTGTTCGTGGCGCCGCCGCCGCGGCACTGCCTTTTTCTGTCTTTTGCCTTGCACATGTCAAACTAGTTCCAAGAGGATTGCTACCCTAACATGGTACACTTGATATGTAGGGAGGTAATCGACGGGAACGTTGCACCCGCATAGGGCTACCACAGCACAGGTGGCACAACAAGCTTGACTAGTAGATTTCATTGTGCTAAATTGGAATAACTTGTCTATCCATTGTGCTCGGAAAGTACCTACCCGGAGTGATTTTTATTTGGATTCAAACTGGCTGGTAAAGCTGTTATAGCCCTGAGTATGTAGCTAGCATTATTAAGGTGCTTTTCCACCGGCGAGTCGAGGCGAGGACCTTTATAGCGATTATTTATTTTCATTTATCTTTTTGCACAGAGCTTTTTATAATGACCAGAGACTATAATGACATAAAACCACATTATAGTTTTTTGCACTGCGGCAAGTCATTAACTAAGTAATAGTACCGATAATGATTGGTCGTAATGCAAACAAAAGCAACATAAATATAGTCAGTAAAGATGAGCGGCTGCCAAGACAGACAGAACTCATTTAATCAACCCTATTTTCTCAAGAAGCAATGAAGACTTGCAAAGGAGTAAACTGTACAATATGACCTTATAATTGTATCTCCTAATATTAAAAGCCTATGGCGTTGATGATGCGCACATTGTGCAAGTGCACGCAGGCTCTGCATGTGTTGTCAATGACCCAGTTAGATGCGCCCGCGCAGCGCCGCGTGCGCATGCGGGCATTGGCGATGGCTGCTTATTAACGATTATGGACAAATTCATGTGTACGATTTTAAATTGTTGCTAATTGCAGGTTTTGTCAAGTATGGTTAGATGTCTATTGTGTTTTGCATTTTACTGTTTCGGTAAAGGTTCGTTAGATTTTGGGATGGATCACTGGTTGCGTACAAAATGATAGTTATTGTGTGTTTAGAGCAAACATTGGGCCTCGTCAGAGGTTAAAGATTACTTGCTTTATCGATTTTGAATATGGCGATTCGATTATGTTTTAATTTGGTAGCAATTTTCAATCATTGGCTCTGATAACAGCAGATAGGATGGGTACGACTTGTATTTTTTTTATATTTTTTTTTTATTTTGATTGCCTGTAACGCCTGAAGAAGAGTTTAGAATGTTTGGAATAAGGGCTGCAAATTATACGTACCCGCTAGTTCATGGAGGAGGTATCACACCTCAACAAAATGTACGTCATAAATAAACACGTAAGTACGCCAAGAATGCGAAACATTATATTCATACCAACATTAAAATTAAGTACATATCCGATCTACATAGGCACACAACATTAATATTTACTACAAGAATACATAATTATTTACGCACCAGTAATTAAATCTACGGAACGAATTGGTACATATTAATGGACAGATTTTGTGGGTATAAAGCACTACTCTTCCACTCAGGCGCGTTAAACAGTCGATATTGACGCGATGCGTTATTTCAATATCTGCTTTTTGGTAAATTTTATATTGGTACGGGAAAGCCCTCGCACACTGGTAGGCGATAGCAATAGGACGCATTGTGTCCTGCGATATTGTGCCAGTACATTGGTTTTAGTGCGTTTCGTTTCGGGACTGCGTTCAATCTTAAATACTCTTGCGGTAACGACGCTAGCGGAACCTCAAGCGTCATCTGCCATCGCGCCCGCGCTGGTGGCGGGATGGCGAAAGGGGGCGGCCACGGTGGGAATATCGCCAGATAATAACGCAGCTGGGTGGCAAGCACGCAAGTCGTTATTTCCTAATAACGCGTGCGTTAATATCGACTGTTTAACGCACTTGAGTGGAAGAGTAGAGCTTTAAACCCACAAAATCTGTCCATTAATATGTACCAACTGTGTGCTAGAGCCTTTATGGTATGTTTAAGATCGATTTAATATTCTGCAGCTGTTTAAAGTACATTCTTGTAACAGTGATCATCGTTTATTGATGTCTTATATTTACGCGAATACCTACTAACATGGAAATAAAACGGGCCGATCTGCGTAGATCGGACCGCAACTAATTTGGGAATCCCTGATCTAACGCCTAAAAAGAATCATCTTACAGTACACAGTACAGTAACACACAAGTAGCATTTGCAAGGCGTCGGAACTGCCCGTCGCTGTCGGTCTGTTATGTAATCTGGAGAATGCAAACGCACCGTTATGCGCCGGCGCAGCCGACGATGCACGCTTAGACCGAGATGTGTTTTATAATATTGTCAACGGTATTAGTATAAAGTCTAAAAATCTAGCCCCGCGCTAATATAGGAATATCAACTATATAAATAAATCCGTTAATTACCTAGTATTCTTAAACTATTGTTATATTATATTCTTAAAACTATTGTTATTACTTTTTTAATGACCATATAAAATATGATTAGTCATGAAATATGACTTAAAAGCCAACAGCATACGCAGAGGCAAGGCGCATTAAGCAGAGGCAAGGCGATATCCTATTGTCATACACGCCGTGACGCCGCCCGGCGCCCAGCAGACAACTTATTCTTAATTATATTAAGTTATGTGATACATATGTAGTGTAGCATTGTATGTCGTTCAATCATTCACACTTTAATCATTATTTCGGAAAATCACATATTCTACGCAATCACTTATTTTTTTGGGATCCTAATCTACACGAATCCTCTTTGTAATAACTAGAAGGACAGTGCAAAGAAATCTTTAGAAATTGCCCTCCCTAAACGAAATCCTGTATCCGCCCGCGCCTGCTTGCGGCGCTTGCTCCCACCTATGCAGAATCTCTGGCTTTCCCTCAAAAAAACCGCTCGCTTTCATAAAATTTAATAAAAAATGTATTTATCGTTGACGACCTTCGCGACCCAGCTGCCCTTGCAGGTCGACAGTACCGGAAGTCGTCATCGCAAGATGCTACTCATGAACGGTAACTAACAGGAAACATTTCACTCTTCATTTATACCAATTAATTAAAGCTTTTCAATATTATATATTTACTCAAATTTAAGCAAATTGTATCATTTTGGATAAAAAATATTTCAAATTTGGGTAGAAATAGAAAATCACATCTGGCAACTCTGCAGGTGTCCGCTACTCTTCCAATAGCCCTATCTCATGTCCATCCATACCTTAATCCATAGTCCCAATTATCTTTTCATATTCCTGCAATAGTTCCCCCGGCTGCTGAGGTCAATTCGCTGCTTATGCTATAATTTTCAGCAGTTGACCCCAGCAGGTGGCTAGCATAACATTGAAATTCTCAAAAGGGGTCTCTACGTGTTTGACCCACGTCCCCGCGCAAGCCATCCAAAGATCCGGGTATAGCCCGTGTGGTGAGAGACCTACAAATAATGAACCGCTAAAGTATGAATCTTAACATACATCAGTATGTAATTTCTTTTCGAATGGCCGTGGCCGACGGGCGGCTGGTTTGGACACACCCTACGCAGGATGACAGCGAGGCAAATGACCGAGCTAGCCTCGCGAGGCCACGCGGTCGACTGGTCGTGGCCATTGAGGATAGCCATGAGGAATGGCATCACTCAGAGCAGGTGCAGTGCCGGCTATTTATAATTTACCACCGCCTTCATATACATAACAGCTAATTTATATAGCCAATAGGTTTTTTAATTATATTATTTTGATATTCTTAGTCTCTTCACTTGTATTTACTTGAATAACCAATCTCGAACCCGTGAGGATCATGTTTTATTAAATAACCACAACATAAACGAGCTTATCTAATAATTGTGAAGCTTATATTCTATTCTATTCTATCAGCCGGATGACGTCCACTGCAGGACATAGGCCTCCCCAATGATTTTCACACTTATATTCAGTAGGTGGAAATTACCAAGTATTTACTTCAATGCTCAGTTCACAAATAGTCAAAAATTTTACTAATATAAGCCCCGCCTTAACACCGCGGAAATGAAAATCATACATCGCTTCAGCACGTAGCATACATGTATAAAACATAATACCGTCACCGAACCTCCCCCACGACCTTCGTGCGCATACGCACCATGAATAATAACAAATGCGCGCAGTTTTCCTCTATAATGCTGAACTATGAAACTTGGAAGGAAAACGGAATTCATTTTTCGGGCTGCGATTCAAACCTAGGACCTTCACGTATGACCAATGCATGTCAATTAAATATAGCTAGGCAAACGTCTGCGATTACGCCCTGGAAATAGACTGGAATTTTATAATATCTTTCAATATTCCGATTTTAAGACTTTTACTTAACTAAAAAAAATAGTCGATAAATGTTATAAGAATTTAAAAAAAATTGAGAATCTGTTTCTTCAGAATTCAGATTTTTATGTCTATGTGTTCTAAATACATGTCCCATAATATTAAATTATTAAATATAGCAGCTCTACGCGAATCCATACAATTAGGTATGCGCGCAGCCGCCATCTTTGCTCATTTTATGTGATGCAGCTTATACTTACCAATACTGTCTATTAGTGATGCAATAATACCACGAATGTCAGAGTCATTCGACATCAAAACTGTGAATAAACCGCGCATGATTGGTGACAATACGTTCTAAGGAAAAATAATACGGAAGAATTATCTCCACCTTAGGAAAATCCTCAGTCAGGCTTATCCTTAACAGGAACCTCGCAGCTGACTCGGCTTCAAGAAGCTACAAGCCGTTACAAACTGACACCTACCGCAGCGCGGCACAAACACCCGCTAGATGAATGAACGATTGAACATTATCTTCTACGTCGGGAAAAGCTAAAGCGGCAATGACGAAACCGTTTCTACACACTCATTTACGCACAACAGCGTCAAACAACAATGTTCACTCACACGAAATAGTATTACGCCCTACAATATTCTCTTTGTTAGCTCGAAGCATAGAAATCGTGGCTCGCCAAACAATGACCATTCTAGACTTGCGATTGTCGCGCGTGTGAGCGGAATAGTAACGCTACCTAGCCACCTTTATCATTTGTACTCGCCGCGGTACATACGAGTACATCGGGCTTACATAAGCGCGTTATGTAGAACTGGACATTAAGGCGCCATAAATAAAACGTTCCATACCTACTACAGCATGAAATTCCTAATGATTAGTCCACCAAAAAAAATCATTGTTACCCCTTTTAATTGTATACAATGCTCATCGTGACATTGGATTGGCTGGTCGGAGCGTTGTTGTTGCTAACAACGCGCTAAGGAAAACCCTGGCTTAGTCACACGCGGCGCAGCTTCCTACAGACGTGACCGACATAATATCAATCATCTGACAACCTTTACTGACTACAAAATAACCTGTACGATCGTTTTATCTGACCGACTTGTTATTCCATAAAGTATTTTAATATATCGTGAGTGAGATCGTTTTCAGAAGGGATTCGATTGGAAGTCGCTTTGGTCCCGTCCGATTTGAAACTTATATTACTCAATTTAAGCCCCGGATTGTCGGGGGCTTATATTAAGCCTCACTGGATTTATTTTCAGTGATAAATATTCTTGAATCTGAAAACGTTGGGTCTGAAAACTGGGGTCGAGTCACCTTCGTCCGTAGGAGAATTAAGTACCCTCGAGATACCCTACACGTGACCCTGGGTGGTGCCAACCAGGTGACAACTCTACTGGTGGTAGGCTTCGGCCGTGGCTAGTCACCACCCACTGAACAAAGCCATGTCGCCAAGCGGCCTAGCCGTGTTCCGGCATGATGTTCGGTGTTGCCATTCATGGATGGCGGGTCAGATCAGTTGCACTGCATGTGCCTCTATCTACTGCCGCCTTCCTACCTAGGCAAGTATGCTCCATCGTAGATCTCATCGTCACTTACCATCAGGTGAGATCGAGATCAAATACTTGCCTATAATGTAATAAAAAAAAAAAAAAAAAAAAAAACGTAAAATTGGTCGAAATCCTGATTAAGCTGACAAAACTGATTGATATTTATTTACAGAGTAACAAAAGATTATGTTGGGAGTTCATACTTAAATGGTAAAGTAGCTAAGTATAGTGAACAATATAAAGTAACATTCAATGAAGGCAAATGATAAATTTGTGTGGACTGCTCGACGCTCAGGTCCGACTGAGTTTGGATACTGAGGGCTCTGAACATACAAATCGTCTCGTCCCTGATGATGCAACGAGAATAATATAATTAACACTATGTATTAGGTCACCGCTACTTTGTAATATCGCTAACTGTTTTGACAAAATACACTGCTGACATTGAATCTGTTACCTTGCTCAGAGGATGCTACAGCTTCGCTCGGAATTCATAGGCTCGTTATCGACGGACATGTAATGCGTCCCCAGTTACTCATATTATATAATGTCAGTACTGTGACTCGTACAGATACAAAAGGTGTGAAATGACGCAAATGTCACGGTTAATGTACTACAGTGTTAATTATTATGACATCGATGGACATGTAGGTAGGTAATACTTAATATGCATGTGACACGTGTATTTATCTATATACTGAACACCTAAGTAACATCTGATGAGATCACACACAATAAAGTTTACATTTAATGCCAATAATATAATTATAGAAATAATTTATGTCGAAAGTCATTGGTTAAAAATGTTGTAATTTCTGATCGCGCAGTGTATTGTAAACAATGCGATCAGCACGTCAAGTGCGAGATAACTGTATACTTTATAGTCTACCGTATTTAGACATTTTGTATGGACAATTGAAAAGCGCCTCAAGCAGACGGTATTTGAAACATTCAATTCTCCATACAAAATGTCTAAATACGGTAGATTATAAAGTATACGGTTAGCTTACGAATAATCTCTCACTTGCCGTACACAATACAACGCTCCGTGCGATACTCTACGCGTGCGAGTACAAGCGTATCTCGTTTTAATTTACATTGCAGTTTTAAGTCTAAATTAGTTATTATGGTATTTTTATTTTGAATTACGTTGATATATAATTCTATTATGATTTCATGCTAAATCAATTTAAAAACTAACTAAAAAAAATGCGTAAAATTTATGAAAAGATTGACGGAGAATTCCACCTGGGGGGGGGGGGGTTCCGAATCATGACTTGAATCCATGATATCAGTTTTTGTTACGAAGCCGCGAGTTTAATTGGTTCTAGCTATTCTAGTTCTACCAATTATTAAAACCGGTTTAGTACTACTTACCTATTTGTGTTATTAATGATGATGTTTCTTTTTGTATTAAAATAAATGGAAAAGCAAAAGTGTGATAAATTTAAGTAGAACTAGAACACATTAAGCTGATAGCTGCCGGCTGTTTGTTTTATCTGATATGTCTATGGCCTTTTTGTCACGAACTGTTACACCATTTTTTGCTTGCAAAAATTAGAGCGAGCCATTAGATGTGGTTTGTAGTGGATGAAGAGAGGGAGAGACGAAACACGCGAAAGTCCCGTACACTTTCACCCGGCGCGCGCACGGTGCGACTGACGTCAATCAAACGCGGCCTCCATGCGCCCGCGCAGCCCGATCTAGACCACAGATTGACGTGTCACATCTAGACTTCGAGCATAGATCTGTAACGGGGCCTCGTGAACAGCATGCGTCTCTGGTACAGTTACTGCAATCACGATGGAGCTGATAATGAATAGTGTGAAATGTGCTTGTTTTTGGACGTATTTGCTATTTTTTAATATGTACGGTTGAAATAATCCTGTGCATTAACTTCGGTATCAATAACCTCCGGTAACACATTTAGTTGACATAACTGCTCCGTCTGCGGAGGTTCAAAGTCTTCCGTTACAGTTTAGAACGTTCACCTCCGTTGTTTACACCTGTCGATGGTCTGCCTTTTTTTCAACATACTCGTATATCTTGGGTGTCTGATAAAAATAAATAAGTATATACCAAGAAAACTATAACCCTTTTCCTGATTTGTACAGTCTATGCAGATAGAGTTAACGAGAAAAAGTGAAAATTTAAAAAGTTATGACTAACCCGAAGTATAGGCTAGCCTTTGTCAACACCTACACAATAGGTCCAGGATGCGCGAGCATTTATTAGTCACTCACTCATTACAATTTATGTAGTTTACAACCAGCTATACGGAAAAAAATAAAATCTTATTGCAATAGGACTCACAAAAAGTATTTACAATCAATTATAATACTATCCGTGAAGAACGTCTCAATATCACGTTTTAGTTCTAAAGTGACAAGTAGTTATTGAAATGGTTTAAGTCTGATAATCTTTTTCATAATTTTAATTCTAAACAAGATCTAATCTTCCTCAGTGGATTGATCTTCTAATTAAGGTGATGTACAACCATTTAGTATACAGAGATTACATACATCAATAGAAAATCTTATCTACGTATATAAGGTGTAAGAATAATAGTGCAAAATATTTGAACTGGGCTAGCAGTAGGCTATAAAGATAACATTCCATAAAAAATAAATGAAATTATGACACATTTAAAGCGCATGGCTACTTGTTCGCCTTGTTTAAATAAACAAAACATCATTTACACAATTATTGTATACATCAACGTATCCATATAACTTACAGATTCATCGGTAAACATATTTTAGACTATTTTTGTTATACCTCATATATATTAAACAAAGTCGTGTTAGTTACACCATTTATAACTAGTGAACGGATGAGCGGATTTTTAGGATCGTATATTTTTTGAATTTGTCTCCGCCCCGAATAGCAGAATTGGGAAACATTCACTAAATAATTAATAATCAATATATTTCAGTATCCATACATTTGATTCTGAGGCGGTACGAAGTTCACCGGGACAGCTAGTATTAATATAGGAAACAAATTATAGAATTGAATAATCAAAGACGTAATTAATATAAGTCTTTGCTTATTAAACTCTATAATTTGTTTAAATATGTACTTAAGGATGTTTATATTGATGGTTGGAATATGTGTCGGTAGGTCGCAGGTGCGCGCCGCGGCGCCGCGCGGAGATGCGACGCGCTCTTAAAGAGCGAGCTCGTTTGTTGATCGTGTAAACACGGTCAAGTTCGTGATAAGAGACAATTATTGATTTCGTTATTCTGTAGATCGTTATTATTTATAAGAGTGCTTATTACTTAGACCAACATTGGATAAGCCAACATAGCTCATCTCGTCTCAAATCCCTGAAAGGGTACCGATACTAATTCCGACATAGATCTTGTCCTGTAATAGCACCTGCAATCATGATCCAACAGTCTGCAAAACCACTACAGCACCACAACCACACTAAAAAAAAAAGACCAACCCATTCCAATAACAGACACAGCAAGTTTCTAAACAAAATAAGTTTGCGTTCAATGCGCCTGCGACGTAATCAGAGCATGAACCGTGTGTGCTCGATACTTGCGGAATATTCATACCATTTTAATAACTTGGTTGTGCCACTCAAGTCTCATAAGTAGAACATGAGTACACTGAGGTGCTTGTGCTTATTTTTGGCAGCTGAACGAAGATCGGTGTGAGAATAACTGAGTGGCTTGACGACAACATGGCCTAGTAGTTAGAGCGTGGGCCGCGGGGCTCACTGCACCGGGTTCGATTGCGATCTGGCCAAATTTTGAAACGATCTTTTCTCAATTTGCCTTGATCTGGGTCTTACCAGGATCGCCTTAGTCTATTGTATGGATACCCGTAAAATAAGTATTGCTTAGTTTGCGACCATACACTTACTGTGATCATTTGGCGATAGTTATTGAAGGAGATATCACCCTTATCTCTCGCATTCATCTTATATAATGCATCAAGAACTGTAGCACATAAAAACAAACTAAAGAAAAGGATTAACTCAGCGTCCTCAATGGCGAGCCTAGCTGACATGTTCCCATTTTAGTTTTTTCTCCACTAATCCACCAATACTCAATTGGACGATGCGGTTACTGTGACAAGTAAAAGTATGCCATAATGATTCAGTAGTGGTGAGTCAGTGGCTAACGGGCATGCGCGAGCGCCGGTAGCACAGAGATATTATCAAATACGCAACACAATAGCCCGTCAGTGGAATTCCTTAGAAGTAACAAGATAAGAACAGCAATTACTGAGTTATGAGAATACATATTTTTGAAGTGCGATCACGTTAAGCTCGCAAGGGATCAGTCGTGACGATACGCACGTAGTACATTCCACCTAAATCCTAAATAACAATCATCGATAATGACAAGAATGATAATCAAGTTAGCTCCATTGACAGTGCCTCAGTGCCTCATACTTGTCACCGCAAAGCCTCTTAATTTGAGTCGTCATTTCACACGTGGTATTTACATTTGACGTATTTCAATGGTTAACGAACGACCGCTTATATAGGGTGAAACCGTTAAGTGATAACCATGAAACAATTTGTTTTAAAGTTTTGAAGATAGTACGTTCCTAGGGTACTTTCATTTGAAATGAGTTTATATTTATATGATAATTTTAAAGTCAACTTTATTTCTGAAAATTGTTGCAAAATAAATGCTATGTAAGTATGAACAACCAGCCAATGTTTTGATAATATCTCATTACTTATGCTAAAATTGATTTAACCTAGTTCATTTATTAGGGCACCTAGTTTCTGTATTAGAACTGACGAAAAAATCTCCTGTTGACACATGACAAACCAAACAAAGCTTTACATATTATTTTCATACTGAATGGAAGAAATCAACAAGTAAATCCATATGTATCAACAATCAACAATAAGAGGGGCCTAACTCCGGTAACGGGTACGGTGACCGGCGAATCGCCAACAATGAGCCGACGGTAGGTATCAGCTGGAGGCGCGACCGCGACCGACCGGTAGCGCTGCTGGCAATAAATCACTCATTGCAGTGCTAGTAGCTGGTACATCGTCTAGTCTGGACTAATAACATTAGTTTTTTTTTATACATTATAGGCAAGTATTTGATCTCGATCTCACCTGATGGTAAGTGACGATGAGATCTACGATTGAGCATACTTGCCTAGGTAGGAAGGCGGCAGTAGATCGAGACGCTACATTCACTAGGCACATGCAGCGCAACTGATCTGACCCGCCATCCATAAATGGCAACACCGAACATCATGCTGGAACACAGCTAGGCCGCTTGGCGACATGGCTTTGTTCAGTGGGTGGTGACTAACCAGGGCCGAAGCCTACCACCAGTAGAGTTGTCACCTAGTTGGCACCACCCAGGATCACGTGTAGGGTATCTCGAGGGTACTTAATTAATTATTCACGAAATTGTCCAAGAGTTTTCATCAGATGAACAACTCTATATAAGACACTTAGTAGTTTCGGTCTGTTAGAATATAATAATGCTTGGTCTTGGTCTTGGTTTGCGTGTAGGGTGTGTAGGTTCACAACACTGAGCTGTGGGTTTGATTCCCATTTGGGCACATTTCGGCAATAATCTTTTAATTCGCCTTGATCTGGGTGTTACGATCGCAACCAGTCTTGTATTATATATTTTGTACATATTTTGTACTTGACGCTTCATCACTGAAAACTCATTATATCAGCTGCACACTAACAACGGCCGATGTTTATTGTTCATTTGCAAACATAATCAAACAAGATACGCATCGGATCACGTCAGGTAAAGCAAACGGCGATCAGGAAGCACGAGCCGCATCCACTGCAGCGCGGCTATTACAAAACGCAGTTGCGATACTACAATTGCAGCTGTGTAGCTCCCCGCTCGTTCTGAGCCGAACTGTATTAATTTGTACCGAGGTCGCTTTGCATTGCGTTCGTCTAGTAACAACAATGGTTTAGTTAAATGTCGTGTTAATGTTACCGTGGCAACCTTGGATTTGGTTAAACGAGTTTGGTATAGAAGACGTCGCAAAAAGACGATCGACGTTTCACTCATCTACAAATATAGAAGAATCACATACACGTGACACTTGGTCGGGCCCACAATCTCTGCATGCGAATATGCAGTTTCTATTGTATAATATATACCATAGTGTGCTGGGCTTTTCACGCACATATAAAACCTAGAAGGCGATAGACTAACCCCAAACAACGAGGACTACTGACAAAGAGAGTTATTCCGGTCTGATTCACCAACCCTGGGGATAAGGCAGGGTAGGCAAATGAATAATACTGCATTTGTTAACATTCCCAGTTCAAACCAAAATTATTTTACAAACTACTGTTTGCCGTGTAACCAAAACTGTCTGGCCACTAATTAACTGAGTACAATACAAATCGTACAACCAAGACTAATCCATCCACATATACCAAACCATGAGGCACGCTGTCAAAACAATGCTGTCCGTGTAAACGATTGTCGCGTGCGCCCGCGCCCGCGCCGGGCCGCAGGTATCCGGCCATTGTCGGACGAAGCTCGGTCTGGACCCATTGTCCACAGTGAAAGTGTACGGCGAGGACATTGCGTCACCGCCTCATGCCTAGTATCCGCTGTAAGACGATTGAACATCGTGATAGATGTGACGGCTTTTGTCATCTCAATGTACGTTATCATATATTTTAAACGCAACATAATGTTGTGGCTTATCTCGGTGTACCTATTCTTTATAGCTGTACTATGTTACATGATATGTACATACTATCCTTTATTATAACTTTAATTTTATGTGTAAAACATATTCATAAGTACAAATGGGAGAAGAGGAACCCACCACTGACCCTCGGCTATAAACCAAACAAGTTGATCTATAATTAAAGAAACCAACAATTAAAGAAGCGAACTCGTCCTAAAAGATGTTAGTCGAGAAACTGTCTGTCTCTGGTGTCGGGACGCCAATTTATATGCAATTCTCCGCGAAACGATGCGAATCTAAAAAAGTATTCGACACGTTTACGCGGTGGGTTCCTCTTCTCCCATTTGTTTTACAATGTATTTCCGCTAAGTATCGCCTAGTTCTATCAATTATATATTCACAAGGTTTAAATATACTCCTCTCGAGCTCAATCTATCTCTCTGAATGACAAGTAAAGTATCTACTAGTAAATCAATTTGTCGGTCCTCCGCATGGCTCTCACTATAGACTTGGACTGTTCCCTAGCACCTGAAGCCGGGAAAACGCCCGCCCAGAGCTCACAGAGTGAGACAACAGTGTCGTCCATAAAACAGTTTCCACTTTCGACTCGAACACTCGATTTGAATAACGAAGCTGAATGATCTTAATGTATGCGCAGACACGTGCGCGGCTCTCAGGCGCGTGAATACGAATGTAGTGTTAGAATCGTGCATATAATTACATTTCAAGTACTGCCATCGGCCTTAGGACTTGGAAAGCGCTTCCCATAATACCGGCGAGGAATTTTAAGATCACAAACTGCTCGGAATTCGTAAACCACAGCTGCGTTAGTTGACACTGAGCTTGTTTTTAGTTCAGGATTCGTTAATAATTCTCGTTTCAGAGTTTCTGAGTTCGGTGATAGGTGGCTTACTCTGAGATTATGGCTTGGTCCAAAATACATGCGAAGTATAAATAATTCGTACAAACAATTTCAAATACCACTGTAACATGAATCACGATACTTTGGAAGACGCAACATTGAAACGAAAATCGATTTGCGCGTGAATAATGTCAAAAGTCGTGACTTGATTTGATTCTTAGCGTTCGAATAAACTTCACACGAGAATAGCATTAAGGTTTACCCATACGAGACCTGTTGGGGATTTTATATTGATAAGATATTGCAGTTTTATATTCAAATCACACACAAAAATAACTAGTATAAAATGTCCGCGTTAGAACTTTGGTATCATCTTTAATTCAATCAAGGCGAACATGCCTTGCAGTGAAAGTTTCATGTGAAGTGCTTGCGCATAGGGATTGTTAAGATTTCGCCAATCATGTCAGATCTAATCTGTGTACTTGCTCTCGAATGAACACACTTTCACATGCCAATTAATTTATATCTTATAGAGCACCAACAAAAACAAATATGAGTCGATGTTTAGGCGTTGTCGGTTCGTTTGAAACGAAGATAATTAAAGGTTTTCAAAGACAATATTGGTAAAAACACGTGATTTTTTTTATAACTGATCCATGACATCATAATTGATTTGTGTTTAAGCAGTACTTGCTTAACTTAAACTAAGTTGATTCATCAATTCATCACCAATCAATTTTGCACGCATGATTAAAAATATTTAAAATTAATTAAATATGTTTTGCAAAATTTCAAACGCATCAACAATTTGGTGCCAAAACGTCGTCTGCAGCAGCGTTATCTCTGTCCGAGGAATTCAAAATGGACGGTCGATAAAAAAGATAATTGATTTTCGCATTCCTGCGTCGAAATATTTCAGACAGGTAACAAGATCCGAATCAGAATATTTTTTATTCATGAAAACTATCAAGTACAGTACTTATGAATCGTCAAAATGCATTTGTGATTGCCGTACCTATTGCAAGGACGGTGCACAAGCAACGACAGTAATCACGGGTCGAAGTAAGAAAAACATTGAGAGAGGCAGGTAGACATAGGGCTCGGAGTAGCATATATGTAAGGAGACAAGTCGGTTTGAAAACCAATTCATTTTAGTTCAATCCATTGTAGGTTTTGCGGAAATTACACAAGTATATCGTATCAAAATCGAGACTAATCCTGTTATTCGAGTACAGCCACAATATTCCAAATTGTTTCGTTATCAATAACTATAGTTAAGTTCCGAACGGCTTCGGCCGCTGCAATGAGCGCAAACTCCGTTATTTTCGCAAATCGATTTGATCCAGAGTCATATTTAACGTTGGAAAGAGTCACGATTCGCAATATCCGCAAGTATTTGTACATGCAGCACTTATTTGAGTCTTGAGATCAGAGTACCCAGCCTGGCTGGTGTAGTTGCCGCCGCCAGCACTCGGCACCGTGACATCCGAGCGGAACAACATTTAAATGTCCCCAATTTTAAATTTCTGTGCTTAAAATATTACCTAACTTTAATTTAGTGCAGCCTTCATCTGAGCGTCGTCGCGTCGTGAAGGCTTTGTTACTTTGAATTTCAATAAAATATTGTGCTCTACATGTAAATATATATTAACCGCAAATGGTTTGTATTAGTAGTATAGTATATAATTACGGAAATGCCCTCCTTGGTACAGTAATTTTTATCCAAGTCCTTAAAAGTAGGATCCGGTTACTATTTACTGTTGACATATAAATTTAAAAAAAACATTTTAGATATTTATTTATTGAACGCTATCAGCGTCGTCTCACACAAGATTGTTTACGCTTTTTCGATTTTCTATTTATAATTAGCCACTTTATTTAACTAGAGTATTGCAACAGTATACGTTTACGGCGTAAGAAATCGTTGCATTCGTTTTTTTGTATTTCAAAACAACGAGGCATGTCGGCGCGATGCAGTGATGCGCGCTCCTAGCTGCTGAGGTCGGTTGTATGCAAACGAGGCTGAAGCTATCGTGTTCTGGTCGTGTCCGGTGCATTGTTGCTATGCGCCGGATCACACATCACGACTAATTGCGATTCAGTGAGGCTCGCGGTGCGGGCGGCGACGGCGACGGCGTCGCGCGGCAAGCGCCCCTTGCGACACCGCGACACCGCCGCGACGCTCACAATATCAAACAAGGGAATTATTAACATTGATTATTTGCCATTCATGAGGCGCACCGACAATTACATTGCGCAAGTATCCACGTTCGACTACGAAACTTTGATATTCGCCACGCGCCTTGCGCCTCGTTCGCTAGTTTATTCCACTCGGTAGGTTAAATTGCATAAGATGCGTATGGGCATTCGTTTTGTGCTATAACTTTTATATTCATAAACTCCTTAGCTGATCTGCATAACATTGAAAGATCGAGAACATGCCGTGTTCGTCGGTCGTAGCTTACTGCTAAATCTACTAGCAATCATAATCGTAACCTACATACGGTAACACTAGTTGTAATCGAGGAGCAAGTGACCCGCGAACACAATTGCTGCAATGTAGCGGTATTCGGGCGCACGACGCGTGCGATCCGCCCCGCGCCGCGC
This sequence comes from Pheosia gnoma, assembly GCA_905404115.1. Taxonomy (NCBI): domain Eukaryota; kingdom Metazoa; phylum Arthropoda; class Insecta; order Lepidoptera; family Notodontidae; genus Pheosia; species Pheosia gnoma. Next base: position 239,877 of record FR989897.1, read on the forward strand.
GCCACTGCGCCGCCGCCGCGCCACTCGCCCGAAGCCTAGTTTCTTCTACGAGGACCCGACATCGACGCACGGACCTCGATACCCAAGGACAACCAGCCTGACTCACGCTTGCTGTGACGATGATACAACAGGTTATTGCATTGTTTTTGCAGCGTTATGCAAAAAAATTAAGCAGCAGAGCTCATTGCGTCATTAATTAAAATTCCTTGTGCAGAATGGTGTCGCTCAGCCTTCGGCGGCGGTCGTAGATCGACGTGGATGATGAGGGGTCTAGCAGCGTGCGGCGCATTGTCACCGGCCTCAGCTCCGCCGGACCCGTCCACGTCGCATCGGCGAGCATATCTGCCGCCGACGCGGGGTAATCACGATTTCATTGAATAATCGTAGAGCACAGTGTGCAGCGGTCCTACATGCTGGTGCACAAAGTGTCCATCTCTCCACATTGGTAGTGTACTCTTTGTTCTAGCAGCGCATCAAATTACCACCGTTAAAACCAACCTCTGAAGTTAAAACTTGCTTTCAGTAGATCTTCATCACTTTAGTGCGAGGGTTTCTAACAGGACTGCAAATACTAAATTGACACCCTTCGAATAATTCATTATTGAAAGAGACCACGATGAGTCAGTGTTGAATCACTTCGTTCGCGTGTTGTTGTAATATCGTGACCTTTCATTTGTGTCTGTATTGAGATGTTAAAACAAAAACCATATTTATACAACACAAACGCGATTCACCTGCGCGGGCAATTAACGTAAGCGCGTAACGCAAGTGTTCGCCAAATACATACGTGCGAAATAAAATCTGCGATCTTCGCAGGACGTGTAGTAACAATTTTCCGGAGGGAAAACGCCGGGGGGAACCGGAAAAAGATTTGCGTGTGAATAATGTTGTAAATGTCATGAATTATATGACGGTACTCACCTAATCATAATTGTTGATTCACCAGGCGGGACACAGGATTGTTGAACGGAGTGTTATGTTACACAGCACAGACACGTATTCTGAATGGCGTTTAGCGCACGACCGCCATACCGTCCGTCCGCGGCAAGGGTTGGGACGCGAGTGCGGGCCGAGCTGGCGGCTGTCGGCTGGGCGGGTGGCACGAGCGCGAGCGTGCGAGGCGCAGCAGCTCCGTGCCGAGCCTCCTCGAGCCGCGCGCCGCCGCCCGCCGCGCCGCGGAAGCGCCCTTCGGTGCTTCGCGACCTGCATGTTGTGTCATCAGTAGGATGCATTGGTTATCTCAATTGAAACGTTTATAGACGTAGATTGGCCAACACCATAAAACGATAAGCTGCAGCGCAGCTCAGCAACTAAACCATCCATGAAAATTATTATCCTGCCTGAAGTTGTATACAATTTCAACATCCTTACAAACGCCAAAATATTTTAGAGTATAATCGAATATCTTTTGCGTTTGTTAGAACGATGGCTCGGCTGTTGGTTACTTTGAAAAGTGTTGCGTAACCGACTTTTAAAATGTATAACAATATCGTTTTACAAATAATATATTATATCGAGGTTGTAAATTGAAACTTTCTGTTTAAAATACAAACAATAAACCGGTGACAAGACAATTGTCGATTCGCTTTTGTGAGAATAAATTACAATTTCATTTTGTGAAATCACTTGCCATTCAAATATTTTTCGGTGAAAAGAAAAAATACTTGGATCATTTACAATTATAGATAGAGCAAGAACTGGATATCTACATCATGGTTCTTCTTCAACCTTCATGTATAATAAAACGTCTAAGTACATTCACAGGTTGCCCTTTATGGTGACTCTCCATGGAAGAGACCTTGAGTACCAGTAGTTATTGTCGTTCATGGATCTAAAGGAGAGTGTTTTGGGCTCCAAATTCCACCAATCGTTTCACAATAATTATATAGACAAACAGATACTTATAGTAAATAAACAATAAAGTTTGTTTTTCTTCCGTAATAATGTTTCAGTCCAGAATACCCCACTGGTCAACTGGTCTAAAGCATTAGCCTAAGAATTATATATACACTAGTAATCCCTGGAACTCCAAATCAATGCCACAGCCATCATCAGAGTGGATGCCAGCTGGCGGCACCCAGCCGTGAATCTGTGATGATCAGGGCACTCGAGCGTGCCACCTAATCGACCATAACGGTTGCGCGCGCATTAAATCATGTGCAGGTGTCCACTTATATTTATCTAATGATTGGAAATACCTAGTTAAAAATCTCTTAGTACCTAAGGGCTTTTGACCAGGCATTTCCACCTGGAACCCTGTCCTGTACTGAACAGGACACCTATAGGGCGTCCTAAGTGATGATTGATGAAAAAAAATCTACAATTATATAGCTTTAATTATTTTGAAATACTAGTATACTGTCTGTTACAAAGGGATAGGAGGGTCTAAGGATAAGGTAAGTTTTGTAATGTTTAATTGATTTAGATCATAGTCCACAATGCGGCAACTATTGGCAGGCAATGCAATAAGTTATATGTTGGAGCTGCTCGGGCGCACCAGGTTTATGTCACTTCCAAATGATATAATACTTTACTAAAAACATAGTTTTATCAATAGTCGTTGTATATATTTGTTTCTTTTTCTGTAAGACAGGGTTATATATATCCTGATAAAGTACAAAACTGTGCGCCGCCAAACGGAACTGTTCTTGTAGACTTGTTTCTTCGAAGCAATTAGAAGGATTTTCTTGAGACATTTGTGGGATGAAAAAAGTGTAACCACCAATTATTGAACTAATTGCAAGGAGCTACGATTGGCACGCAATCGCTCCTACAATTATCGCGGACAAATTGCCCTGTCCATGAGCTACCTGTCTCTATACAATCGTAAACATAGTGAAAACGCACGTTTCAAAATAAAATCTATAAATACAATGGAAACGTTAAGAATATAATGATCACGTCGTACGGTGCTACATTGAGAATGTTATTATTCCTGCTTTGAATTTATATTAGATTTGAGGGATACTAGAAGACTTTCGATTGCAGTAAGTATGTATATAAAAGTGTAGTCCTGATCACCAACCGGTCTCCGAGTAGGTATGGGTAGATAAATGTTGCTGCTTCCAGAATCCATTAAAATAAATAAAAGACTTTCAAATGCTTACACCGCTTACTATGGAAGTTACGGGTACGGCTGTATACAAGCTGTCATGTGAGCTCTGGTGATTATTGTTTCAGAAATCAGTGAATCAGTCAGTTCTTTCTCTACGTAGCGTCGGTGACTCATGAATGAGGTGCACTTGCCATTTAATTGTTTATTATTAGACGTTTATTTTATAAGTATAACTGAAAGGGTTTCATCGCTCGCTTAAACAAAAACAAAAGACATAAAAATGCCATACATACATAAATCATATACAAGTCATATCCGCTGAGTGAAGTGAAAAATGAAAGCAAACATTTGTAGGCGCGCCCTTTGAGCAAGGGTGACTTTGCAGGTCAATTGTTTGAGAGAAGCTGGAGATGTTTTTCCTTTTAAGAGAGTAATGGCGAAATTTTGTGCTCTATTTTCACTCCCTACCTATTGTTGATCCAATATAAATCCCTGCAACTTCATATCTGGCTCCTGAATGTGTGGTTTTATTTCAGTTTTAAATGTTTAATTTTACTATTTCAGCTTAGTGATTTGTTCTTCAATTGGGCACCTTCTGGAAGAGTTTCTGAATTGTATGTACCATGTCATGGTGTTGTTTGAGGCTGCCAGCACAGTAACGAACCGTGCCCGACTCTGATTGTTAGTCGCACTGACCATCCTTGACGATTTCTAGTAAAGTAACATACAGCAAATCAGGTTCATATGTGTCCTGAATGATGACTGATGATAAATCACAAATTTAAGGAGAACATATTTTAGCTTTTTTCAGTCAAAAATACCTTCGGCCGTTCGCTCACATAAATACAATTCTAGTTTTTCTATTAGTCACGGTCATTATAGACAGAATACTAAAACATAACATAACTTAGATCGTATTTTATTTTATACGTATACCTATCTACCTTATTAACGCTCGTCGCATGAACAAATACTCAAAGGCTACTCAAATTTTAAGTCTAACTTAACGGTTTGAAGGGTCATTGCGATCCTTTTTTTAAATCAGTAGCTGTTAAATTTGAGTTGCGTTAGATTATTCGATCGTTAAACAACTTGATCTAAGATACCAATTACTAAATGCACTTGTACTGTGTCGATTCCTTCAATCTGTAAAGAGTCGGTGCTTTCACGGCTAATCCGTGTTGGTAAAGCGTTTCCATCGTTAATCGACGTTGATTGAGAATTTGTTTCTTTAAATAGGTACCACGTCACTTATAACTACATTGTTTTTATCGTAGCTTGTTTGCAATCCGTCATAGACTAGTGAATATAGATTAGACCCTCGAATCAAAATATTCCTAACAACTATAGATTAACTGTCGAATTTGTCAGTTATCTATACACTTTATACATAGTCGTTACATCATTATTTGTGTGTCTGTTGTGTGACGTACAATAATAACATTTGTGTGTTATTGATCAATGATAACATGTTATGGTGGTACGCTACCAAATTACCTGCGTATTAATTGCGTACACACAGGCTTCACTGCGTAGGTACAACTATATTTAAATTGTGTACGTACTAATTTTACTAATTTGGATCAACTAACCAACCTGCGACAACACCCAAACAAACTCCCTTTTACTTCCAAAGCAAGGTACACGTTGTGTAGCTTAGGAATCCGTATTGTATAATATACATAGCACCAATTGTATTGTGGTTGTTCGTTATACACTAAATCAATCGCTAGATGTCAAAGTACTGGAGAGGATGTGGTTAGTCACGCGCATGCCATTGTCCGCTCATTTTCAGACGACAGCATTATAAAATTTCTGAGTAATGTCACTATTATGTTCATGAAATACTGGCGAACGCTTCATAGAGATTCCATTAAAGTAGATATGCATGACGTGTTTTGACGGATACCGCGAGTTAAGAGGGTAAATAAAAAAAAATGTAAGGCCAACTGGGGTGAAACCTCGCATACGCAAATCTGTTCCACGCGTTCTTTGACTGCTATGCTTGCGGATTCTATTAGAAGGTCTAACCATTAATTGTAACTATTTTTCATCATATATTGGGTTCGGCATTCACTCTCTCCTAATTAAGCTGACTACGGATATTTCTTCTTCTTCTTAGTCGGGCATTCCTGTCAGAGTGGTCGTGGTAATGGGTTGCACTGTTTGGACATGGACGCTGCTTTTGCTATTTTTCTCCACGTATCTCGATGTAGGGCATTTCGGGAACATTCTACTATGGGACAATTTGTAACGGATTTTATTGATTCAACCCATCTTGTTGGAGACCGACCGCGTGACCGTTTGCCTTCTATTCGGCCTCGGATCACCAGACGTTCCATGGAGTTATTTTTTCGGGTGATGTGTCCAAAATATGTAAGGATTCGTAATTGTACAATCGACGAAAGCCTATGCTTGACTCTAAGCTCTTTCAATATGGAGACGTTGGTGCGATGTGCAGTCCTGCTTATTCTCAGGAGACGTCGCCAGCACCACATTTCCAAGGCGTCAATTTTTCTTCGGTCTTGAAGTCTTAATGTCCACGTTTCAGCTCCGTATAGGAAAATTGGAAAGATCAAGCAGTACATCAGACGTACTTTTGTGTTTTTCGTAATCCTGCGATGCTTCCAAATAAACGTATCTATCCACAACGTATAACGCACAACATATAAACGTATCTATTGACAGTTAGCAATATTAGTTGGTACGTAGTACGGATATTTACGCGGAGCGATTTCCATATGCTCTCCGCGACTCTATTAGTAGAACTGCCTAAGGGACTATTAATCAGATTTTTCAGACTGACCGCTAACAACTATGAAAGATGTAAGCCTGAAAACGGTTTATGCCAGCTTAACGTGTCGTTTGCAGCACGGAATACTTCTTACACTATTTAATATATAATAACGTATGCAAAGTGATATCCAAAATCGAAGAATCACCCTCGGATAAAATCTAGTAAAGATGTAAGAAGTTATTTCGGAAAATCATTGTCCCCGATACATTCCGGTCGAGGGCGCGATCGCTTCACGGTCGCCGCCCGCCCATCGCGGCCGCCTCGCCCGCCCGACTGCTCACTGCCCACCTGTGAGCCTTCACGCCTGCTAATTTTGTATCTCACCCTTTCATATTAATTACGCAGTAGAGATCTCAAGCTAATAATGTGCTTCATAGCACATGATATTTTTGGACTCTATACTCAGTAAGAGTAGAGCTAATTAAGGCTATAGTATAATAATATATTGTATAGTGAACGATAAGGGTCAGGGGATGAGCTAAATTCAGCTGAATTCCCTAGTTATGAAATAGTGCGATATAATAGTCTCTAAATAAAATGATGGACATACATATAGACCAGCAACATTCCTTGTTTGACTGTGAAACACTAAAAAAACCTTCGGTAGATTTGATGCTTATGTTCGAGCTTCGTATTTCATAAGTTTTTTTTTATTTCATAGCGATAAAACCGCAGGTTATCCTGCGGCCTTCAATATTTACTTTACATTATTACCTACATTACAGAATCATTTGTGTCAACTATATTCAGCAAGTAGAGTCGGCCACACGTGTAATATTTTGTAGAGTCAAGAGTGGAATTGGGGTGACGGAGTCATATTACTTGCAGTCAGGTGCCGCGCGGCTGGTGGCGTGACTCGGAGGTTGTACAGTCAGCATAGATACTTAGATAGTGCCTAAGCTTTATGGATGCGATATTGATGTCACTCCACGTAAAGAAACGAATTACAGCATGTGGTAATCCTTAATAAAAATGAGGTTCGCACATCACATCAAAGTAGAGACAAACAATAAAATCACAGATCAAAATAAAGCTCTATAAAGCGCAGGCGCACAATATTAGAAACATGGGTTAAAGTTAAACCCTTTATGATGGAAAAGGTTTGAGCCAAAAGTTTATAAAAATGGTTTGAATGTTTTAAGTTCGCAATGAAGCTTGATCGCATACATTTCGCGGCCAGCAGGTAAAGCGCTGTAGTTAACATCGCCTGATTGTGGAAGATACTTACCTATCCTGATCTGAGTCAGATGTCAAATGTTTTCTCGATGACACAATACACCGGATCAGTCACTTGACGTATTGGCAACAATGGAAGGATGCCTGCGCTTTGCGTGTGCGCACGCCCGTGACGTCAGAGCGCGGTATTGATTAGCATTTGTTATTATGGCTCATCTGACAATTCCCAAAACCTTAAACTCTAATTATAAGATTCTGTACATCATAAGCTTTTTCTAATCCACTACAGGCCACAGAGGAGAACTTATGGTAGCCCAGGGCCTAGAACCAGTTTAAAGGGGTTTTTTGTAAGACGCACCTATACTTTATGATATGCTAAACCGTATTTCGTTGCAGTAAAAAATATCCAAAATAACATTTTGATTATGCCATCCAATCCGTCAATGTCCCTCGTTCGTAATTACATTCGTTCTCACAGCGAGGTTGTTAAACTCAGTCCTGTAACCTGTCGTAAGCTTACAATAAGAGCGCATAAAGGGAAGTGAGTGATCTCGAGCTGAGGCGCCAGGCGCCGCCGCCGCGCCGGGCCCGGTGGCCCTCACCAGAGCTAGGGTTGTCGCCTTACCATGCATTACATGGATACTGCGGCTTTTGCCCGCAGTCATATTATATATGCAAGGATAGACTCCTTCAAAAACAAAACTGAAATATATGCATATCTTGTTTAGATTACTTCTGCACTTCACCTCATCACTCTCAACTAGTTATGATGTGAATTGTGCATAGGTAATAAGTAAGGTGGATAAGAGGTAATAAGATCGGTCGATTTAATTCGCGTACAAAACTTTGTGAGTAGTCCACAAGTAGTTCCCACTCGCTGAATGTTACAGCGAGTTTTTGGTTACCATTCTCTATGATGATCGAGTAGGCTGGTTACGAGATGGCGTTTTTTATAAAAAAGATGTGACGATAATAGTCTAGACGGTATTGTAATATTCAGAAATAACTTTGTTACTATTCTGTATTTTCCATGTGGGCGTAGCAGGAGCAACGAGCGCTGTAAGGAGTTCATCGTGTTATCCTGTAGTGCTTTGTAACCAAAGGCGTCAAACCTTTTTAACAAGGAATCAGTGAACATAAAGTATCCTATTCAGTCTACGCTTATCAGCCTGCGATGGCGCCCGTCCATGCAACACTTGCCGATATGCCCCACATACACGTCAGCATGATTGGGAATCTGGAAGTGGCCACACGATTGATATGGCTCAATATCTTTCAAAATATTTTAACCACCGATACGAAATTAAGAAGAATACTACTGCTAACTGCTCATTTATTCTATACTTACTACAGGATGATTGCGGCCTAATCTAAGTCGTTTCACACAATTGATTAAATTATGTTAATATTCAAACCAACAGCTATGTATATAAGATTGTATAGGTTAATATGCTTACGACATAACTGATAACATTATGAATGTCTGTCCGTGAATCAGCGTTTACCCCGACAAGTCTGCGATTAATTTTTGCCTCGACGTACATCATCTCATCGTAAAACCGTCCGGAGCTTAATTTCTTTATTTTTGTGGTCCCGGCTCCAGCTGTCTCGGCGCTTGCAACGGTACCTTTACAACTTGCTTTACAGACGTTTTTGTAGCATTCCATCAGTCGCCAATTAAGAGCACAGAGCAATTTGGAACAAATGCGAAACTCTACAAAATACACACAAGCTATAGGATGCGTTAACTTGTGGCTAACATATTTATTCTTAGTACACATTATAAGTTAGGATCTGTGAGTGTGTACTGTGCAATGTGTAAACTAATAAGGTTGGACGCTTGCCCAATCAATGGAATTCACTATCTACGCAAAAAATATTCTACGACATATGAAAGGGCATAGAGAAATTAAACCATAACCTAGAACGTATTCCCGGACTTTTGAAAATACTTTCAATAACCTTCCAATTTATTGAATTGCGCCGCTCTCCTGAACCCTACAATGCGGTAATATAACCATTATATGAACATCGTATACAATATTACATAGCTTGGCTGTGTAATGCGATAAGAGATCCGATTACTGCGATAAATACACAATATTTTCTTACTTCATAATCAAATACAGCATAGTTTAAAATGCTCTGTAAAACTATCAAACAGAGACAGCAATGGAGTATAAAATGTAGTTTTATGTGAAAATTAGTGTTTTCATTTTGGAAGTCCCGATGGAGTCGGGGTAGCGGGGACGCGCGTGCTGAGCGCAACATCCCCCACATCTTGTAAATAAACAGTAGGTCAACTTCGCTTCCGTGCTAGTTGGAAGAGTTTATTTCATAGCTATTTAATTAAGTATAATAATCATTCAATCTTCCACCGATGTTCGATCTTTTGGCTATATAGTATAATTGAAGTAAATAGCTTGTTTCTTTTTTCAAATACAACACTAGTTACATGTTTTATATAGGCCTTAAAAGCCCATCTTGTCTTACATCAACCAACATTATATACCTCCTTGACCACCGCCACCGGTCATCGAACTCGTTGCGTTGCATATTCATGTCATTAGGAAATCCGTGACGTACCGCGAGTCGCCCGGATAACCTATAAACTGATGGAAATTAGCAGCGCTATGTAATCCAGCGAGGTCGCTGTTACATAACCAGTTCACGGAATAAGTGTAGAGGTGCTGATGTCATCAGTCGGGTAAGCTGGAACCTCGTATGTAATCGTAACGTCATCGAGAACATACTGTCTCTGTCAGACTTATTCATGAAATCTGTGGTATGAGAGAGATGGAAGACGTTACGTTACCGAAACGGTAAGTAAAAAGGATTGCGCTTGTAGTACCGGTCGAGTGCGTAAGATGAATACGAAGCCTGCCAGTATAGATGGGTTATATTCATGGTGATGATAGAAGAACCATTCAAGATTTAAGTTTATAATTGTTGAACTAATTATTAGTTATGTTCAATGGGTATTATTTCAATGGTTAGAATATTGTTCACCCCTTGACGGGTGGAAAGTCTTTGACATAGGTACCTACTATATAGGTACTTATAACTTCGACCATACATAAATTATATGATATAATTAGTTAAATAATAAAGTATTCGTTATTCTACTGCGCATAACTTATACATACTAGTGCGGTTTCGGTTGGCGAACTGATATCGATCGACACAACATCCGCCCGCCCAGAGCACTATAACCGGAAACAAGCAGCAGAACATTACCTAAACGAAATCCAGTAACTAGGATCGCACTGAGCTGTCGAAGTAATAAAAGGATATTAATACTGAAATATTAAAATTCACTGGTGAAAAAATATAAAAAATTGTTTATTCTAATAATGCCTAATGTGGGGAGAGGTACACAGGAAGAGGGAAGCTAATTTTTTCGTACCGAACTATTCGTGCCGAACGACTTACAATTGAAGTTAGTAAATCAATTATTTCACCACACATAAAATTCATAGACCGCATATTGTGGCAAGCTCAGCGAACCAGGTAATCAACAGATATATCTTGCCACGCGTAGGCAGGTCTCACATACTCAGTTGTTTCTGGGTGTTTCGATTTGCAATATAATGCTGTATTGCTTAATTTTATTTAAATAGATTTAAAATGCATTGTAATTCAATATCTTTATTGATACTTACTGATGACGTAAATACCAATACATTTGTCGATGCCTTCGTAAGCCTATGCAAAAAAGTTATACGACTTTACTCTCCATCGGGTGAAATGGAACGTCACCCTGCATTTTTTTACCCGTCTGCGCGACGCAAAGCAGTGTAATGTGTTTATCAGCCTCTGTATGTATGTTTGTTCCTTTGTGTCGCACTAGAGACCGATTTTAATTATTCTTAAGTCAATCGATTTGTATTAGTCTTGCGAGTGTCACTAAAGACATGACAGTAATCAGAATTCAATATAGCGTCAACCAGACGCCATATTGTGACAAATAAAAAAGGAATGTCTACAAGCTATGTTCGGTGGGTATCATGGGATAGGTATATGAAAATAATCGTTAGGGTTCTCGTATCATTTTTAATTTCGAATGGCCGTTTAGGATCTATATTGATTCCAACTTGGTTTTTTTTTTATTGCAATATAGGCAAGTATTTGATCTCGATCTCACCTGATGGTAAGTGACGATGAGATCTACGATGTAGCATACTTGCCTAGAAGGTACCTGTTCACTCTCGACTTGAAAACACCCAGATTGTAGTCAAAGGGGAACAAAGACGCCGGTAGCGTGTTCCATTCCTTGGCAGTACGCACGATGAAAGTAGAAGCAAAACGCTTAGTGCGTACCGCAGGAATGTCCACAGTGTACGGATGACACTTGTCCGTGCGTCTTGTCGACCGACGATAGAATGGAGATGGGGGAATTAATTCGTGTAATTAGGTTAGCAAACATTCCCACTTATATTTTCAACACTTATTTTAACAGTTTAACAGTCGGGACCTATTAAAAATCTAGACCGGCTCAAATCTCCCTGAATAATGCGTCTTTACTGTTTTTATTTATAGTATTTTTTTACGCAGTCGGATTTTTAGATTTTAAAAATATACTTTATGGTGGAAAATTTTATAGAAACAGATTAAGGTATCAAGTCGTTATATACTTGTGCCTTATATTGTACCTGACAGAAAACACTGAGCAAAAATACACTACCCAACTGTATGGGGTCTATGACTCTCTTTTCTCTTTATTAATTACTTTAACTCATAATTGACTAATTATAGGCAGGGTTGGCATGATTAAAACAAGTTGTTTTAAACACGTGTTTAAATCAGTGTTTAAAAACAAAGATTAAAACAAGTTGTAAACAATGTATAAAACATTAAGAAAAAAACAAACTTTAAAACTACTTTTCATTGCAAATGAATGGAAATAAATGAAAATAAATTAATATTTAGGACTCTAAATAGCTTGACATATAACCAGTTGAGTCTATGCTATTTATTTTTTTGTACTTATGTAATTCTTTATTATATTTTCTGCAACCCTATTGGTCTTCAATGTGGTATTTTCTTGAGGAATCAATGTGAATTGTTCCCAAAGTGCATGTTTTTGCGTCCTGGAGTTGAAATTTTATTAAAGGTGTTATCAGTCACAGAATTAATAATGAAATTAAACATTAGAAAGAAAGGCACTCCTATTTATAGAATTCATAGGTAATTCCCCGCCGGTAAAGTCCCGCTAGGAAAGTCCCTATTTATTTATTATAAAATGCTTGTTGTGCTTACAGCAATGCCAAGACGCACAACAAGCTAATAAGGTACAGTGGCTTATATTTAGGTACTTAAAAATCGTATGCATTAACTTATAAACATGTGTAATTTCATGTTGAACATATCAACGTCTGGTTGGTTCGCAATCAATGCGTTGAGTAGATGTAGTACGGCTTGGGCTGTCGGGGCATACTGCGCGGTGCGCGTGCGCACCGGCGCGGGCGGGGCCGCGAGCAGGCGCCGCGTGTGTACCCGCCGCAACCGCTCCGGAGTTATCAGTGAACAGCGCGACAAAGTGGTGGGGTTATCTATAGCATTATTGAGAAGCAGGAAATAGTGAAGCATTATTGCACATTTACGCCTATCACTATGTCTGCCGTCGAAAGAAAGTAATTCAATGGGTGGATAGTGGGTATTCCCCTTATTTAAATATAAAGTAATAAAAATATTGGGGTTTACCCTATTAAAAATGAACATTCGTTAGAACATACGAAGGATGAATGTAAAGCGTTTAGTACGGATTAGAGATAGGTACGCATGCAACATAAAATAAATGTTTATCCATTGGTCGATTTTGGTAAATATTCAATTTACTATGGCGAATTTGAAAATACCTAGTCTAGAAAAGAATTAATATAGGTCTATTTGATTTGAAATTATTGGCCTTAACTAAACAGAACAAAAACATAAAAAACAAATAAAACACTTGTTTAAAACAATTTGAACTGTTTGTTTTATAAATTTAAAAAAAAACAGTTTTTTTTCCACCCTGATTATAGGTTATAATCATACCCATGGACTTAGCACCTCATACTGGTCAATGGTCATACGCTAACAAAGCGATAAAATATGCTTCCTACACTACCTCTGAAAAATCGTCATATGAGCTTCCATCAATTCATTGTAGTTTCACACTCTAGCTCTGTAAATGTGTTCTATAACCAACCAGTAATGGATATAACTATGTAGAAAAGTTTAAGCACAATCCTGCTGTTCCATTTATAGAGTGCTAGTGACCCTAAATGTCTGACTACCCCATTCCAAACACTTCGCCGTTATATTTTGCGAGAAACAGTGGAAAGAACCTTGTACTTGACCTACTTCGTATTTCATGTAAATCAAATGAATTTCAACTTTATGATTTAGATTTAGAGTCTAAATTGAGTTGACAGTATTAAGCGAATCATATGCTTATTTTGATACACATAAAAATGGACTTTAAATTCGACAAGATAAAGTTTATTTTTTTTTAAGAATAACAATAGCTTCAAAATTTTCCTTTTTCTATGCCTGTAGGTTTTTTGATAGGTCAACAACCCTGAGGTCTGGTAGAATAGGAGGTACCTTTTCCATTTCAGTACATTAATGAAAATACTGACACAAATTCCCGTTACAAGGAAATGAGACATTTGATTTCCAGAAATACCTAACTATACCTATAAGTATACTGTGGCAATGAATTGGCAATGAAAACTGGACTATTTGATCATCTGGATTGATCATAATTCCGAAATGGATTCCGAATAGGTAAGTACCTACTATCATGGTTTCGATATTTAATACTTACTTAGTAAGCACATATTTGATAGTAGCTCAAGCTATAAATTAAAAGGACAATATAACGTTCCGGAGCATCTCTGAGAGACAAAGACCTAAATCTGAAAGTCTGGCTACAAAGCGGCAAGTCCCACTCAATAACTCTCACTCACATAATATTTACAATTTTCATCTCTATGTATAGTCGGTGAGCGGTAATGTGTAGTCGATTAAAAAGGAATAAAAAAAACAATTGTGTGCTTATTCAACTATAAGTCGCTTGTTATATAAAACTAATAAGAAACAAGATTTATAAACCAGTAATTTTTTATAAAAAAAAGTCGCTGAGGACAGGATTCGAACCTGCGCGGGTAGAACCCATTGGATTTCAAGTCCAACTCCTTAACCACTCGGACACCTCAGCCGTGGTTATGATGATGAAATTAACTTTCATTACTTTAGTGGCATATTTAATATAAGTTGACATAGTGTTACAAAAGTTTTCTTCTCACCGACCATTGATTTATGGATCTTCTTCTAGTTAGTTACCCTTTATTATTTTTCTTCTATCTACACAAGTATATTTTAGTACCAAATTTTCAGGGGTACCTATAAAGATAACGTGGTCGATATCACTAAATGAAAAAAAATGTAAAATGCAAAACTAAATGTAAAACTACTATATCTACTATCTATGGACGTTCCTCCCAACTAAACCTGAATAGATACAGCTTAATACCTAACAAAGAAGTAGCTATATTAATGTGTGTGTGACTTTCGACTGATAACTCTTGTTATATAGGCTTAATCTATTTTACCCTGTTAAGTATTGATTCGGTACTTAGTTAAGTATTGATTTTAAATCATTTTGGCAGGTTTATTAGTCCTCATCGCGTTACGTATGGGCTCAAGAGCTCAAAAAAACAAGTCACCGGTACCTCAAGCACAATCCTTTTTACGAAGTGTTTCAGTACGTAAGCGTTGTCTATCCCTCTCACACCACAGATTTTACAAATAAGTATGACAGTGACAGCATGTTTTCTCAATGACGTTATGATTACGTTAGAAGTTCCTGCTTACCCTACGCGACTTAAACCCGAAGCCTCCCATCCCGTATCCATTAGCACGATTAAAATAACATTTCTCGCAACAACACTTTATATAACTCAAGAAAAAAACCCAAAACCCCACCCCCCTCAAGCTTTGTAGGTGTCATCACCTCCCAAAATGTGATCCTTATGACGGTCGGATGGTGCAATAATAAACCAACAGGTAAAATTTTTAGTTTTAGTTTCATCAATATCGGTCCCGAGACTCCATTCAGCATTTTTCGCTATTTGCTATTGTTTCATATTTGGCCATCCACGCGCACTTGAGCAACTCTTTCTGTATAGGTACCTCTCTCTCTCTCCCTCTACTTCCGGTTTATTTTTCGGAACATGTTTACGCCATGTACCCGCTCTCATATAGTAGGAACGGTGTCGGTAAATAGAACCTAATTTGTTGGTCTCTTGACAGCATCATTGCACCAGTGCTACCTCTGTATTCCAGGAATTATATGACCCGCACACGTCTTATTCGCCCTGATTCATGGAACACACTTGACAGGGAAATAAAATCTCTACTTCCTTACAAACAGTACCTACCTTACAAATAAAAAACTGTATCTGTACATAGGAACCTAGACTACCTACTAACCTACTGTTTTCGCCACATAAATATGTTTGGTGACGTCAATTAGCGACGTCGGCCATTTACGTTTCACGCAGCAAGTTTGCTTACTTTAAACTAACGATTTATGTATTTTTTAAAACACTTGAATAAATTAATGGCGCGTCATGACCACACAACAACATACGGAACTTCGCAATGTAGTGGATATTTTGTCGCCAATAAATTGATTGTCCGCACTTAGATATCCTAATATGAAATCCGAATAATCCCGCGTAATAAGGGTTGAATTTCAAAAACACACACTTGAGCGGGTTTATTCAGTTGTATATGCATGTATCGCGCGTGTACCTGCTTTGGTTGTTTTATAACCAGTTTCATAGCATCAGCAAGCTTTATGGAAGTTAAAGTGACGACGCAAAAGCGTCGATGGTTGAACTGTGCACAGCGGGCTCCGAGAGCTCTTGGATATGCAACGCTGTTTGGTGTTGTGCTGCACAAAGCGCCGCCGCTCCGCGGGCCACACCACTACTACGCTGCTAGAGGCTCACATCTCATGGTAAACACACATTACATTCGCCTCTAACTAGTCAAATACTTCTTCTTCATTTTCTTCACGTGGTTATATAGAAACAAGAAACAATAATGAAACAAAAATATTGGACATAAGAGAAAATAGAATGATGACTGCCTATCCTTAAAACAAAACCCCTCGATGAGTAGATGCTAAAAGTATTAATAATTATGTCTCTCACAGTTCACAGTCTTATAAAAGGGAAAAGGTGGTTGTATAATAGTAGTATCCCGACAGTCGTACTCGAACGTTCGCCATGTTGCACTCATATTGTCTTACATTTCACACGTTTTAGCTCTGAATGCTAAATTGTACCTACCTACACCCTGCTCGCTTCACTGCGAGCCTTTGAGCAATCCTCATTTACACTATCCTACCGAGCTATAATGGTTGTACGGAAATAGAGAAATGTTCATTCATTTTCATTACCTACACTTGAATAAATAATAGTACTTTGTATTTCTGTGGTAGCCAGATTGTAGCTCCGCTATTTAAATAATGGCTAGCCTCTTTACGAAACAGCACCGTTCGAAATGCGACAAATTACCGTTCAGTCGAATTTAACACTATCTGGCACTGTAATACGGGTAAAAAAGTACTTTGATTGCGGCTCGTTAGCTTGTAGCGCGCTGCTTTGTCCTTTTTAGTAAAAAAAAGCTGCCACTAGTAGCTTCAAAGCATATAAGAGCACCATAAATAAAAATGAGGAGCAGCCTATGGTACATTGGCGGTTTGTATTTTAAGTAGGCAATACGTAAGGTACTAAGCAGATTTTTTTAATAAATCAGATTTCTTCGTTCATATTAATTTTTGTTGAACGTAACGACATTCCGTGTGGACGTCAATACGGCCGCATATCTGTATCATTTGCTTGTACATTTACCTATTGTAATTTATAACCACCTGAGGTATATTAGACAAACTATTAATACATTTACGTATATATTCCACACAGCTGGATAAGGTGACTGAGTTGAAATTTAATGGAAATTGCGGGGCTAGCAGGAAAATGGCGTTCACACGACGTGGCGCCGTATGCCTCGAATAACCTCCTTCGGTCCTCGACCTAGGTATTTCGCCAGTTAATTGGCAGCATAAAGCTAGCAGTATTTCTCTGTGATACTAGGTGTCTCTCTACACCCTAGTTTGGGGTAGTGCCCAAGGGGTAGGGGCTATAGAGTTAATAATATAGCTATAGAGGAGTAGAGTGCGAGCCGGTGGCGCCGACTTATCCTACACATGGCGAGGCCGCTGGCCATTGCTCTGGGCAGTGCACGTGCCAGCGTGTGGAGAACTCTTTATACTTACAACATGCTATTATAATAATGTACAATCTAACTAAAGGATTGTAGAGTAGTAAATGAAATTCATCTTTTGTCACCCTTTTAAACGTTACACTAGCACAATACACAAGGGCGTCATGCCAAAACAAAAAAAAATGTTCTGTCACATGTCCTGTCACTTGTCATGAGTGCCATGGTGACTGACGTCTATTAGTTTATCTATGGTTTCTCTGCTCCTGGAATGTCATTGCATTATGTTTTGATTTGATTTTTTATTTTATACTAAATACATAGCTGACTAAGTTCGAAAAAAAAGCAAATGTGTTATAATTCTAATGAAAAAAAGTTTTGATCTGAAGCAGTGACACCGTGAGAGAGATGAGTGCGTGACGGAACATAGGCGGTGCAGTGCGGAGTTATGATAGATGATCGGAGGTCGCGAAGATGCATTGCGATAGTTGTTCGATACAGTTCAGCGTGTTCAAGCGAAAACGCACTTGCAGCGAGTGCGAACGCTACTACTGCAGCGCTTGTCTGCGCCGCGGCGGTGGCAGCATGTGCGCGCCCTGCCGCCTGCTCTCCACGCGGCCCCTGCTGCAGCGGGACATCGAGGACCAGCACCTGAAAGTGCGCGACCTGCAGTGCTTCCTGCAGCGGCAGAACATCTCCACTAGGGGATGCGTCGGTAGGTGTTACCATCACGTTTACATAAGTAACATTGTATATGACATAAGGGTGTTTGGAGCATTCAAATGTAAGATTTGAGCATACCCAGCATATGTTCAATTCAGACATCCAGAGCTCATGTGAAATAATGCATAGTAACTAGTTGAGGGCTCCAAGTTATCTTCATTTATTTTTACTTAGTTTAAAAACTGTATGGCTTCTATCATGTTGGTTGTTAGTGAACAGAGTTTAAATGTTACTATCTTAGCTTAGGTGTTGATAGACATAGACTTTTAAACAGAATAGACTTGGGTTCCTATTTATAAATTATATATTGTAATGTATACTTTTACCTACTTCCTTTGTTCAAGTTGCAAAACACCACTTGCTTGCTTGTTTGTGAGCAAGCAAATGAGGCAGGTGAGGTGCATTTTTCCAGTAAAGAATCGGCCTCTGATTTATTTTATTGGCTTTTTAAGCAAGTGTTCATATATATTGAGCCTTCTGTTGTTCACATATGTTTTTATCCATTCTTTGTAAGGCTGGTTGAGTTGCCTGGTTAATTTTTACTTTGACTGTAATATTACCTCAGAGTCAATACCCTGATGATGCAGAAATTAACAGATTTGTTTATATATAATGGTTGATGAAAGGCTATTGCTTCACAGAACCTGCCATTAAATAGGTATATTTAGAAGTATTCTAGTATACTTCTTTTGTAAAGATTATTAAGATTAGTAAGTGTTTCAGGCATGTGTTTCAAGATTAGTAAGTGTTTCAGTCATTCTGTTCTTTATTATTGACCGAGGTTCTTGCAAGTCTCTCATGATAAGTTAGTATTTTCTTATGTTTACTACAATATTTGCTTCCCTCTTCTGTTATAATAGAGTTTTGATTGATATTATCCAATAGAACCTTCTTCGATCTCTAAGTTACAATTGCTAGCTAAAATATATGCCTATCTGGACATTATGTTTGCCAGAGAAGAAGGAGTTGGTGAGTCTGTGTGTGGCGCACGTGAACAGCGCGGCGTACAGGCGGCGCGGCGCGCGCGGCGCGTCCAGCCCGTTCAGCTCGCTCAAAGGACTCACCACAAACATCAACAAGTTCATCAACTCTGCCCTTGACCGAAGCCCACCGCCGCCGCCGCCAACACGTATGCAAAGTGAAAACTAATTACAGATTACTTATCCATTATTATTCAAAATCCCACACAATATGATGCTACATAAAGTTGTGGTACTTGAAATAGGAGTCATAATTGAGATTACTCCACTATAATGTAAGTATCCGAGTACTTAAGTTTTCTAAGTTTACTTTGACACTTGAAATAGATTTGGACTGACAATACTTTTGTATCCAATGAAAATTATTGTGTAATTTTTATCAAGCTCAAGTTGTTGAATGCAGTAAAATACAAGGCTATTATTAAATTTATAATTTCATCTTTATTGTTTAGGTAATTGTTACAACTCGGCGCATGCGCACGCACACACAACCCAGGCCAACAATGTTCCTCCTACGGCCCCACCACAACCATATCCAGAGAGATTCACCACCACACCCGGTATGTTCCCTGCCAGTTAGTCACTCAATAGATATAGATGTGCAGGAAGAGGGAGACTAGGAACTCACCAACCATGCTGGTGATAATGAGTCTCCATCAACACCAGGGCGGCTTCATAGACTATGGCGATTATTACCCTCGCATACTCCGGTAAATGCTAGACTATTGTAATCAGGCGGTGAAGCGGACATCCTCGTGACCGTCCCCGATTCGAGCGCGTCGGTGTCGCGCAGCACGTCGGCGGAGAGCGCGCGCGTGGACACCGCCGACTGCTACGAGATCGAGGACCTCGACGACTCCGGCTGGGAGCTCGTCCACCCGCCCGCCGACCCGCTGCCCAACGGTGCGTACGACACGACACGACGGATATCAACATGATGAGAGGAAGGAAAACAACGATTGCTTTTTTAAAATTATTTTCAAACAACTCTCTTCTAATTTGTTATGCCACTTAGATCCATAATGATCGAATAGTATACCTGTCTGGTTAGACTCGGACGTGCTGCTGAGCGCGACAGACGGCGCCAATACGCGGGTGCCGCGCGGCTCCGGCCTGGCGCCAGCCGGCGAACTGGACCGCGACTCTGAGCGTGGACCGGGCCCAGCGCTGAGAGACGAGCTCGCCCGTGAGCCACATCGCGGGCCGGGCCCGGCGCCGAGTAGTGGGGGGCTCCACAGGGGGCCCGCGGGGCTGTCGCCGTCGCTGCGCGCCGCCTCCGAGCTGGAGCTGCGCCGGCCCGACTCCGCAGACTCCGGCGCCGACAGCGCCAGCCTGCGCGATGAGCCGCTCGGACCACAAACACCCTGTGAGTCAACACACCTTAGTCTGCCCACACTTTTTTTAAATCGCTGCCGCGGATTAAGGCAGTATTTTATTTGAATGTTTTCACAGACTCTTCTAATCGAAATGAGGTAGGTACTGGAGATTTACACATAATGTGTATATTCTTGGCCGAAAGGTCGAAATACCTACAATCAACAGCTCGTGCTTGCAAAGTAACACAGCTGTAAATGTCCGTATGTACCCGGTAGCACACTCTGATACCGCACCGAACACGCCGAAACACATCAGCGTGGAGCAGTTCCAGTCCGCGTCGGAGCTGGAGGCGCTGAGCGTGCGGCAGCTGAAGGAGCTGCTGACGCGCAGCCGCGTGGAGTTCCGCGGCTGCCTCGAGCGCGCCGACCTGCTGGAGCGCGCGCGCACGCTGTGGCGCAACCACGCCGAGTTCAAGGGCGGTCAGTATGCGCCGGCCGGCACCAGCGCGCCGCGGACATTATACTCATTATACATTACTGTCAAACTGTTTGTAGCTAAAAAAATAATATCTCCAGACGAACAAACCCCCTGTACGGTTGTAAACTAATCAATGATTGTATTAGGGTGACCGTACAATGGACTGGGGGAGATCCCACTATACAATAATGATGTAGATACTAGCCTTGTGCCCGATGGGTTATCCAGTGGGTACAACGTCTCAGGTAACGCAAGTATTGGAGATTTTTCACCCCGCCTCCCCCCCATGTAACGCGCGCGCAGGGTACCAATTCGTGTCATGTATTAAGATGACCCGATCATTGCGAAGTGTTGGATCTGTGCAGACGTGGACTCGCTGCCGATCGAGGAGTGCTGCAAGATCTGCATGGCGGCGCCGCTGGAGTGCGTGCTGCTGGAGTGCGGGCACATCGCCGCGTGCACGCCGTGCGCGGCGCAGCTGGCGGAGTGCCCCATCTGCCGCCGCTACGTGGTGCGCGCCGTGCGCTTCTTCCGCTCCTGAGCGCCGCGCCCACCGCCCACCGCCCCCCGCCAGGTGCGCGCGTGCGCGGCGCAGCTGGCCGAGTGCCCCATCTGCCGCCGCTACGTGGTGCGCGCCGTGCGCTTCTTCCGCTCCTGAGCGCCGCGCCCACCGCCCACCGCCCCCCGCCAGGTGCGCGCGTGCGCGGCGCAGCTGGCCGAGTGCCCCATCTGCCGCCGCTACGTGGTGCGCGCCGTGCGCTTCTTCCGCTCCTGAGCGCCGCGCCCACCGCCCACCGCCCCCCGCCAGGTGCGCGCGTGCGCGGCGCAGCTGGCCGAGTGCCCCATCTGCCGCCGCTACGTGGTGCGCGCCGTGCGCTTCTTCCGCTCCTGAGCGCCGCGCCCACCGCCCACCGCCCCCCGCCAGGTGCGCGCGTGCGCGGCGCAGCTGGCCGAGTGCCCCATCTGCCGCCGCTACGTGGTGCGCGCCGTGCGCTTCTTCCGCTCCTGAGCGCCGCGCCCACCGCCCACCGCCCCCCGCCAGGTGCGCGCGTGCGCGGCGCAGCTGGCCGAGTGCCCCATCTGCCGCCGCTACGTGGTGCGCGCCGTGCGCTTCTTCCGCTCCTGAGCGCCGCGCCCACCGCCCACCGCCCCCCGCCAGGTGCGCGCGTGCGCGGCGCAGCTGGCCGAGTGCCCCATCTGCCGCCGCTACGTGGTGCGCGCCGTGCGCTTCTTCCGCTCCTGAGCGCCGCGCCCACCGCCCACCGCCCCCCGCCAGGTGCGCGCGTGCGCGGCGCAGCTGGCCGAGTGCCCCATCTGCCGCCGCTACATGGTGCGCGCCGTGCGCTTCTTCCGCTCCTGAGCGCCGCGCCCACCGCCCACCGCCCCCCGCCAGGTGCGTGCGTGCGCGGCGCAGCTGGCCGAGTGCCCCATCTGCCGCCGCTACGTGGTGCGCGCCGTGCGCTTCTTCCGCTCCTGAGCGCCGCGCCCACCGCCCACCGCCCCCCACCAGGTGCGCGCGTGCGCGGCGCAGCTGGCCGAGTGCCCCATCTGCCGCCGCTACGTGATGCGCGCCGTGCGCTTCTTCCGCTCCTGAGCGCCGCGCCCACCGCCCACCGCCCCCCGCCAGGTGCGTGCGTGCGCGGCGCAGCTGGCCGAGTGCCCCATCTGCCCCATCATTAGTTTTCACGCATTAAACAAATGCAGAGCAATGTAGCACTTTCCCCTTGAATAATGATTTATAAGGCGACTTAATTTGGATGAAGCTGTAAATACTGTCGAACAAATTCATTTAAACTTAAGAATTATTATATTCCAGTGGCTTGCAATACCGACAATATACCAGAGTGGTAATCATACGCCGGCATTGACAAAAGCACATTACGTCAAATGCGAGATTATTCGTAAGCTCACTGTATACTTTATAATTTACCCTCCGAATTTGTAGACTTTTGTTGAAGTTATAAAACGTATGTAAATTTGGGGGTACGTATTTAGACATTTTGTATGAAAAATTGAATGTTTTAAATACCAGGCGCTGTTCTATTCTCCACAGTGTTGCCAGATTGGGTATTTTTTTCGCAATTTTGGGTAAAAATTTTGGCTCTGGAGAAATGAAATTCTTGGAGAAAAAAATACCCATGCGGGGATGCGTAACGTAAAAAAAAAAGGTCATTCTGCTGTTTCAGTTTGGAAATTAGAACAGTATTTCAAGGAAAAAAAATAAGAAAAAGGCAAAAAGCTAATCCGATATTATTAACTTTTTGCCTTTGGGTAAAACTCAAGCAAATTGTATCATTTTGGAGAAAAATAATTTCAAATTTGGGTATAAATAGAAAATCACATCTGGCAACACTGATTCTCCATTAAGTGTCTAAATACGTAGACAACAATGTATACGGTTAGTTTACGAATAATCTCGCACTTGACGTACTGAACTGATCATGTAAATAGTAACTAATACATTTCTATTGATTTTATATGAATTATTGATGTATTTAAATCGTTACTACATAATTAGTGATAGTTGTTATGTACCTATTATACACGGTGTCGTTGAGACTGCTGGGGCACTAAAGTCGTCATTTGGTGCACCCACAGTGGAGCCGCCCCTCTGCCCTCACTCCTGATACCTTTTGCTCTTTTGCTTTATTATTTTTAGCGATATAAATATTATCTAAGCGGAGTGCAAGCGTTATAGAAAGCTCAATCAGTCAAATAAAAAATACTTACTAAAATAAATAACATTATTTACATACTCGAACATGCAAGTCCTGTGTCTTCAGTGCCCCGCAGTCGACTAGGTGTATTCCATTTATATCACTCGATTAGAGTTAGCTGAATTTATTTTGGATATTTTGTACAGTTGGCTACAGAACTATGGGTTGACTAGTTCGGTCGCAATATTATGATGAGTCAATGTAAAAAAAATGAATATTGTAATTGGTGTGTAGCGATGGCTAACTGTACCAGCAGCATTATATAAAAAATATTATTTAATATAGATGTAATTAGTATGCTAGCTGAAATGCGGGCTGTGTAATGCTTAAACAATGTTGTTTTATAGCGTATAATGGTTGTTGTTCAAACCAATGTGTAAATTGCCTTACAGGGTGGCCTAAAATAACATTGATAACTCATTTTACATACGATTTTATTATCTTTATATCTATGTTAATTTATGTAGCATTAACTAGAGCTAGCTAGAGGTAAACATTATATCAAATTTTATAAATTATCCGTACTTCATTCACAGATATTTTGCGTCACTCCCGCGTAAGAGTAGCCTTTCGCTTATCAACACTTATATCAGTTAGCTAGTTTATAAAAAAAAAAAACCGGTTGTCAACGTTATTTTGAACCGCCCTGTAAATGAAAATAAAATGTAATTTATATACTTAAAGTTAGAAAATACAATGTTATATTTTTATCAAATAGCAAATATCAAGTCTATAAATTTTATATTCCTAATTTTAATTATAAAATTCATACCTGTTTCATAAATGCAATCGATCATTAACTACAAAAAATCACTACTACTATCTTAGATAAACTTAAAAGGGGTAAACTTAAACCTCTTTTAAGTTTATCTAAGATTACTATACTTTTAAATATATTTTCATTTACTTTAGGTTTATTTATTTAGCTATCTATTTGTTCTTTTCTTTATTATCATAATCGACTGGGCCCTATATCAGGCGACATGTTGGCAGACCATCGAGCCTGGTTGACTTGATGGTCTGCCAACATGTCGCACTTGTCGCCTTATGTCTGGCAGCATTATGTGAGTGAATGAATGTTTGTGTTGGGAGTCATGACATAGCTATCGGCAATCATATTAAGTGTGTTCCCGCCTGCGCGCTCCCACAGATAGTATATTTTTTTTGTATGTAGACAATTGACAGCATGTGTCTGTGACAGTTAATACACGAAAACTGCGTTCTGCGTATTATTACCGGTTAGATCGCATATTATACAATTGGCATCGTTAATAAATGAATAGGTTCTAGATTCGGATATTAACCAGTAAAGACGCGTTGCATCCAACCTATGCTTTTTAAAACTTGTGTACTCAATGCTTCACCAGCCATTAAATAAACTATTTCTGCGATGAGTCTGCAATTATGGGAAGTATGTAATGTAAGCCCAGTAATTAGCATTTATGGATCGTGTAAAATTAGCGGCAATCGTTAGAAACAAAACCATTTTGTTTAATGGTAACTGTCCTCTGGTTAATTCGCGATATGAACGGTTAGATGCGAACTGTGTAGTTTCGCCTATTTGCCGTAACATCCACGTGGTGAATTTGAAAATATCGGCTATATTTTTTTAATAATGCTTCTACATGCAGATCGTTCTAGGAACAACATGTATTACTTAAAATGATACATTAAATATTTAATAATGATGAACGTGTTTTATACGCCGGTTTCATAAGTGCACTTCATTATTATTATTTACCTTTTTGATTCAATATTTATTTCAAAAATACCCTGAATGTCGTGTAATAGCATAATTTTAATATTACTTATGTTTTACCAACGTGTATCACGATGCAAAATTGCAAAAATGCATGCAAAATGCAATATTGTTGTAGTATCATATAGCGTGCACTTGCGAATTGTATGGGGTGAGCGTGGTAAAGTTGATAAGATTTGTGCGTGTTTAGCACGTGTTGATTCGTCAAGGCGAGACTAGCAACACGCTACACGCAGGCCGCTCCTCTTTGTTTGTTTAATGACGGTCATAAACATGTATTAATGCCCCCGGGTTACCGCACGGTGGGGGTCGGAGGGCCGACGGCAATAGAAGCCAAGTCAGAGTATACTGCCGACCTCATAGCAAATTGAGAAAGAGAAAGGCAAACCTTGTTAACATTTATTTTACAATGGTAAATGTTTTGTAACGTAAGAATTTCATAGAATATTTTTTTAAATAGTGGTGTTGCCCTTCCATCAGTCGATGAAGATGACGCGGCTTTTGTTGATTAAAGGAAAGCAGGGTATATCGAGTATGACGGTACGATCAAGTGTGCATTGCGATGCAATCAGATTCCGATAACATACCCGTATGACGTGTCCGTGTTAATAGATCACAATTGTTCCAATCGATATTGTAACGCATATATAAGACAAATACACGGTAAAACCTACGTGCTTATTTTATTTGCTCACCGAGTAAGTAGCACCATCTAAATAGTCTCCAATTGAAGGGTTGTAAGTCTAAAGGGTCTAAGTGCCAATTTTATTTTTAGAGATATAATAACAAAAAGTTGCTTGGCTTGGCACATAGATCGTATTTTTGTAATAATATAGATTTTTTTGTCACTTGGAGGCCGATACGTAACTTGAGAAGAAGAGAAGATAAAGTGGGAATCGCGTAATGTAAATTGCACACTCCGCCACCCCTCCGATAAGACCCAAAACATAACTACCATTTTCAGTGTTCAATTGTATTTGTCTGCGTTTAGTGTGCACAAGCGTATTCCTTAATTGTAATAAAACAAAAGATGTTGATTGCTCTTTATTAAACCTATATCGATAAATTAATCCACAGATCTTAAACATTCATAACAAATCATTTATACTTATACCTGGAAGGCCTGTAGTCATACACCACACCCAATTTATATGATGTTTTTGACTTACGATTACATTACAGAGCCCATGTGTTTCGCTATGCAATGCTATTAAATATTAATGTATATTAGTATAAATGCTGGGGCTAGTCGCGGCCCACGGCGTGCGTGACAGCGGGCGCGTCCACGCGCAGCACGGAGGCGGCGAGGGCGAAGTACCCCTCGTACTCGACGGTGTCGGGCGTCGTGTCGTAGTGGTAGTGGCCGCCGTCGCCGTGCGCGCTGAACCCGTGGAAGTGCTGCACGCGCAGGTCCAGCCCCTGCGGACGCGCCGAACAACAATCTCTAACGTCACTCTAATCATTAACACGATATGAATTTAAAAATTTAGATGGATATGAATTAAAAAAGTGTAACATTTGGGTCGTCATTTTTTCGTTTACGACTACGGTATATTGTAATACTTACATCTATTTATCTATCAAATTTGCTACAAAATTAATTTCAAATGAAACTACTACAAAGTGTAATACCGCTATTTTATTACTAACTTTTTAGTGTTGTATCGCTTTAGGTATTTTGATAAGCAAACTGAACACATCCCAGGCATCGAATTCACAATGGCAATGTCGCAAAAATCTAAATTACAACGTAAAGATGTCCCAATTCTTCGAAATAAATTAAAAACCATCGATGAATTTCGTGCCCCGACCTAGCGCTTCCACCACACTATAGTCAGAGTACAATTTTTATACGAAGCTATATGTTCATCTACCGTCTCTCAAACCACAGATCAAATACATAAATAAGGAGAACATCCTTTCTGCAACAGTGCCAGCATGCTTTCTCGGTGACGATACGATTACGTTAAGAGGCGTTTAATAATAAGGCTAGCACACTAGAGCTAATAATGAATACTAACAAGATCGCCCGAGACGAGCGTGCCGACGTGTATGATGGGCGCGCGCATCTCGAAGTAGTGCAGCCACGAGTCCACGTCCGAGTCCGTGCACAGCGGCGCGCCCGAGAAGTCCGGCATCACGTGGAACTTGACGCGGCCCTCGCGCAGCAGGAACGCGCCGCCCAGACCTGCGCCGCGACACACACGGGGTAACACACATACCTAGGATGTCCTAGTTTATATGATTAAGAACCGTATTCATGACAAGAGGTAAGCCAATCGCCGAGGAGCGTGCAATGACACGCTCTTCGTCCGCTCTGAACTGCAATGAAAAATGAAAGAGGAGTAGGAGATATTATCACATGGAATCGCTTACCAACAACTTTGTCGCCATAGTGGTTTTTGAGTGTCTCTCTGATGGCCGTAATAAAGTTGGAGCTGCCAATGCGCTTCTTAGCAACCACTTTGATCACCTGGAAATAAGAACATAATAGATAATGAACGACTTAATATTTTTTTCTTAACTATTAAAATCTGAATCCCGGCTAATTTCTGATCAAGGTGTTCGAAAGGGTCATATGTTGTTGGTTAAATTGGGGGTTGTCGGGTTTTTCCCCACCTGCCCCGGCTTCCCCTCGCTGAGCAGGTAGTTCCCCAGCAGCGCGGTCCTGGTCTCGGAGGCGGGCAGCGTCTGCTGGAGGTAGCCGCTGTGGCCCTTGGCGGCGCCCACCGGCTCCACCGACACGATGCGCGTGCCCTGCGCCACCGC
Organism: Pheosia gnoma; assembly: GCA_905404115.1. NCBI lineage: Eukaryota > Metazoa > Arthropoda > Insecta > Lepidoptera > Notodontidae > Pheosia > Pheosia gnoma. Next base: position 267,925 of record FR989897.1, read on the forward strand.
CCCGCCGCGGACACTCAGGTTTATTATACCCTGGAACAACAACCTCCGATTATAAGTATCACCGACACTGCACTCGCGTTGAGAACGTACGAGAAAGACTATGAAAGAATATGTGGACGCGTATCTTTGTTCTTGTTATTTTCTAAGAGAGCAACCGCTAGCAAGAGTTATTGCCAAGATTCTAGACATAAATGAAGGAGACCTGTAAAATTTGATACAGAAAAAGTAGATCGATAATTGCTATGGTATCGTCGAACAATAGCACCTTTCAAAGCCTCCGCTGTTAGAGGCGAACACACGGAGGAATCCATCGATAGAAATCACACAAGTTATATATTTATATAAAAGTATTTGATATACACAGTTAATTTCATCAAAACTATTCCCGTCACCTCACAGTTAACGCCGATGTAAGGCCAGGGCCCCGCGCCGGCGCCGGCCAGGAACGCCGGGTCCCGGCCCAGGTGCTTCACGAGCGCCGCCAGGTCGTACAGCTTGTCGCGCTGCACGAGCGGCACCAGGAATGGAGGACCACCGATCTCTACTAGTTTCGCATTGCCCGTTAATCCTAGAATACGATTAAATACTAGGATAATTTATGTTTTAATAAAAATAGATAATATTAAGGCCTTACCAGATATAGATACGGGTTATACCAGCCGTACTCTCCGCCGGTAACCATCTTAAAGCTCGGTAGTGGTTCTCGAAGCAATTATGATTAATTATGTTCTTTCAGAACTTCAGGCTGGATGGTAATTATTTTTAATTTTAAAGATAGGATTGGACATTGTGATCACGGAGCTCATACAATTTGAGCAGCTATTGAAAGGTGGATCGAAAAAGCTCACAACGTTTTAATAATAAATTGTTTGCTGATTTAACGGCTCGTATGTAGATATAATAAAAAAAACACCACATAATCATCGTACAAAATTCAAAGCGTAGATAATAGACGATACGAAAGTCTACAACAGGCCAAGAGCATTGATCATTTATTTAGTTAAAAGCCGAGTTCTCATACCTATTTCCAACAAAAATTTTGACCTTAATACAAACAATTTAAATAAACAAACATTCACATTCCCAATGTAGTAAGACATAATCGAGAAAATATATTTTTATCACATATTTATTTTAGATAGGGCGATTCTTAAACAAAACACACAATAGATTTCAGTATCATCAATTACATAATAATTACTTTACGGATAATTATTACATGTGGGCGAACAATATATTATTATTCAAGCATGAATAATAATAATTTGTTTGATTGAATGCTGACGAACATTAGACTTGGCTCCAGATTGGGCTGAGAGAGTCGGTTGGTCCTACCTATAAGTCGCAAGCACTAGCTTTATTTGCTTATCGGTATGTACAGCTATAGCGATTAGAGTGGCCATTATTTATATACTTAAGCTTAGTACTTTTTTACCCAGCTCTATATGTAATCAAGCCGGTCCAGGCCACATACCTACCCATAACAATGTCCTACTAAAAAATGCTATGATCTTTTTAAAAAGAGCTACCAACCCGGCGACGTGAGGTTGTACGGCGCCTGCGTGAGGTCCGGCGAGTCCGCCACCGACACGCTGACCGACTCGAACGTGCTTGTTAGTCCGCGGGACAGCACTAGAAACAAACAATATTTATTATAAAATCTATCATTTAAAACCTTAAATGGAGGCCTAAATTAACAGAAACATTATTTATAAGATATCTGACGTGCACCGGTCAACCTTTTTATACAGATAATATACTCTTACAAAATGTATGCACGAAGAGCGGCCGACCTTAAAACACACCTACCTATCCTGTTAAAACAACATTTAAATCCGCCCCAGCTCCGTTTTGCTCCCAAACCACCAGCCCCTTTAGGCTTTCCATTTACAATAGCATTCAAAATCCCTTTTCTTCTGAGAAATGCTTTATTATTTCATTCACAATTTATTATTAGGACTTGTAAACTGCGAGGGTAAATATTTATGGAACTGAAGACGTACTGTAACAACCTCATCTATCCAAAGTGGATCTGTAAACAAAAGCAGGAGGGTCTCACCATCCACGATCTCCTGTAGCGGCGGCTGGTACAGCTCCTTCTCCTTGATCGGCACCTGCGAGTAGTCCACGGACGCCATGCTGAAAACAATACCCGATATGAACGCCTACCCTCCAAGCTATTCTCTGATTAAATTAACAAATTCTACCAACAAGTGGAATTATTTTGGACCATCAAGATATACCTATGAACAACAATTCAGTTTACTTTTACTCAAGCCAAATCAAATTTGAGGTTCCTCGCGACATTGTTTACGACTAACAAAAAAAAGTTCACACCTTATTTTTACAGCTAGGAAAGAAAGATTATGAATTTAAAAAACCATATATTATTAAAAAAAACCCACAGTGGCCCTACCTTAGTTCTCTTTACAAAACATACAATTTAAAAAAGCAGCGAAGTACCTGAGCATTTTAACATAACAAAACAACAAACTCCATTTAACCCCGACACGAAACACCGCTACTTGAGTCTTGACTCACCTCGCTCCGCTCAAGGCCGCCGCGTGCGCAGCGGCGACACACAACGCCACAACCAATAACCTCATATTAAACAAAAATATACGTACGTTATATCAATGTGTCGCTGAGGAACTAACGTAGTTTCTGTGAGTCGACCTACTGTGACCTAGACCTGTCGTGATTACGGCACGATGTCCGTGTCGTGCGGTGGCTGGTGCGCGCGCCCACTCCCGCCGACTGAATCCCAGCGTGTGTTTTCTGTCACCGATGGCGCGGTTATCGGACTCATTATCATTGTTTGAGAGCTTCTGGCGGCAATTACAAGGTCAACTTGAGACATTACATCTGATATTATTATGTAACTTGTACCTAATTGTTTGTAAATTATTACCAACTGCAATGTCACCGAGTGGCGAGTGGCGTTGCAAATGTCACTGGCCAGTGGCAATGGTGCGAATCTGTTTGACTTCATTGCAATTCGTCTTACAAGTTTCTTTTCTGTTTGATTTTTCAGATTGACCATGTAACGGTCTAGTAGAGCATTACATGCAATCACTACCGCATTGTTTGATTGTAGTCCTGTTAAAATAAACAACTGTTTTCTTCAAATGAATAACTAAAGCTTACAAGTTTCACTGCAGATCCTACATGCTGAGCCATTTTGGCAGTATTCGGTATACTCGTTAGTAATATGAACAACATATTTTGCCCTTTTAATGTTCTACTGTTGGGCACTGGCCTCCACTACACGCAATGGGGATTCAGGCAATATTCCGCCACTTCGGCCTAGTCTTCTGGTGCACCTCACAGACTGTTCACGACTTTGTCCTTTAATTTTTAAAAATATTCATCAAATAAAAGACAGTCGAAGATATTCTATCTGGATATAAAAAGGAACAATTACAAAATCAATCTCAAAAGATACTCATTTATTGGTGTCAATTAATTATGTTAGCAAACAAATGTGAGCGACTGTGCCGCCGTTAGGTACAGTAGACAATAAATAAATAAATAACTAAACCTTCTCCGCTTATAAATAACAGTTATAAACCACTTTGGTAATTGAAACTAAAAGCTTAAGCTAGGCTTCACCACTCGCACAATAATTATATTAACTAACCAGGATTTGTTCACAATCTCTTTTTTAGTCTCACAAGGTCTAAATTCGCATGATGGCAAATCACGTGGTTAGCATAATATTATTATTGTATAAGTTTTAAATAAGAAATTGTCTATGACGTCACTTACACTTACACCACGAGATGAACAAGTTAATTATCAATTAATGAAGCTATTGATGACAATTTTATACTAGAAACTAGTTGCACGTCGTGGTGAATAATATTATAAAACAGACGAGTTGTACGTGTATTCGGTTTGTTAAAAAAAACCGACCAAAAACTTATTGCTAGCTGTAATCAGTGGAAGCAGCCCACTGAGAAGAAGCAGCTAGGAACTCAATAATTATCCTTTTCAAGAACATACGTTTATTCTTGAGGTTCCAAACACGTGCATATACAACACGGCTCAGCAGATACAATAAAACATACACATCTTTTCATGCGTGACGACCGGGGGCTACGCTACATAAGCAACATATGTAGAGAGTACAGTTTGGAACAATAGCGCTACTACGGCTATACAGCAAGGCCTTTTCGTCTTCACTACGGAGCACATGACGCGGATGCGCACACAATTTGGACCAACGTTACAAGTCTAGTGCGATTAGCCGGACTTCACACGCACATTGAACATTTTAATTCTCCCAGATAGTCAGATTTCCTTGTTATAATTGAGGTTCACCATAAGCAAGTGATAAATCAATGCCGACAATATGATGCACACATGAATTTGTAAAAGCCCTAAATTCTATAAAATGAACATGAACCCACGCCCCTTTCATTCCAAGGCGCCGGCGACCCTGTGAGGCGCTCCTCTATATATTCAAAATGGCTACCACTGCTTGTGGATGCCTTATGGAGAGCGATGCAACGCAAAAACAGCAATGGAATGCACAATTTATCAGTCAGCTGAACGAAAGATCCCCGGTTATCAACAGCAACTGTCATAATATCACAGACTAAGAAATATTTAGCACAACTCGCACACTCTTCGCTCGCACGTACACAAAATATATTAATCTGAAGTTGTTTGCAACAACACGTACATATCAAATTACACATAAGTAATTTACAATTATTTTATAAGGGTGTTTGTACATAAACAGAGAACATTAGTAACCAGTGATATTTTGCCAGGCATTCTGTAAGGTTCCATGTCCCTACAAAATTGACTCACATGTGTGATGCTCGTCTCGTTCGGAAACATTTGCACGCACATCACATACATTTCAAACGTCCTTAACTGTATATATGAAATAATGCATCTACTATCATTAGAGACACTATATAGATATGATGTATAACACATTTTAAGCTCTGTTCAAACTAACGTTTTGTCCGGGGAATGATTCCAATCCAAGAAATAGGAATTACAACCCAGCTATTTCGATGTTCTACATGAACATCAACGATTTTCCTTGATAGGGCGTGCTTATCGCCCCAGTCTGAACAAACCTTGATAAACATAATAAACGCTAAAACGCTTATTAAGTATAATGTAGGCTAGATCCCAGCGAAGATCTTTGCTCGTATAAACGTCACCCTACACATCATTACGTATTTCGCAAAAAACAAACCACAGTACTAAATATGAAAGAATAAGTTAAATAAATCGACTAAAACTAATCAAACGTAGTCTTTGTTACAGTCCCGTACGAACCTTATTCCTCTCGTTTAGCTACTCTGTTTAAATGTCAAACCATTAGGCTCAAATTATTTAAAATATGTCTTTTCAGTAATACTTATCTACGTAAAAATAGTCCTTAGCAGATACAATCGTCAGTCTAATGTTGCAGGGGCCACAAAAAGTCGAAGGTTAATTTTTTGGATGACAAAATAGAACATTATTATTACTTTCCTTACAAGTATACTATTGGTAACACTTTCGATAAGTCTAATATTACATTTATAGAAATAACTGGGCTTAATTTTAATCAAAATTCAAATTATGGAATATAATTTAGTCTTTTCGATTTATCCGTTTATACATGGTGCAACTTTATATTGTAAAATATTTTAACAGGTACATCAGTAGGTATACAGATAACATTCCCAAAGAAAGAAATCAAATTATAAGACATTTTTAAAATAGCACCACATACTAGGTACGCGGTGGAACGCTACTGAGTCGCCTTTTTTATAAAAAGATATCAAATTTCATTCACACATTCACTTTATACAGCAAAGTGATCGGTATGACCTACTCATTCAACCCGTAAAATCTTTTACACTAATTTTGTTACACCTTATATAGGAAGCTCCTATATTGTTTATGATTGATTGTGCATATAACTCGCACGATTACAAATTAAATGAATGAGTGGGTAAGTCACGGAGCACTACGACCTATATGCGCCCAAGAGTAACTGTCAACTCATTTCCAGTTATTGTATTCGGCAAGTTCGCAGAACTATGCCTTCCGATATCTTTCTTACAGTTCTTTACAAGTGCTGAAAACCGTATTTGAAGTGTTAAATTGGTCGGTATTTGTATAAAACTCTCAATACAAATCTAGCCATTCTATCTTGCACCTTTGACTTCCCAAAGAAACAAGTCAAGAGTGATCGTAGTTGAAGTATGTAATATGTTATGGTGAGTCGGCACGCACAGGTCACAGGTCGGTGTGCGGGTGCAGCGTGTGCACGTGCTCGCGGTAGAGCTGGCGCGCGTACGCGGCGTGCGTGGCGGCCCACGCGGCCAGCTCCAGCGAGTCGCACTGCACGCGCGGCCGCCGCACCGCGTCCGCGCCGCCCCCGCCCCCGCCCCGCACCACCAGCTCCACGAAGTGCGCGCCCTCCACCGACACCACCGAGCACGACACCAGGTTGCTGGGAGGGAATACAGTGTCACTCCACACCGAAAAAGTGTCGCCGTCTCCTAACTACATATTACAATCCAGTGTTTTTGGAGTTCTTGTCTGTCTGTTTGTTCGAGCATCATGTATGTACTGGATCGATTTTAACGGAGTTTATACCTCTGGGTAGGTCACGGTTGAAACTTACAAGATAGGGTACATATTATCGCGCTATGACCACTGGCAGCCGAACTGTGCTGCAAAATTGACAGTTGTGCCGTCAAAAGTGAGTTTGAAACGTTTGCCAACACAGAGCACCTATATAAAGTGCATGAGGCATGACTGGTGTGTCGGTCCTGACCTGAGGTGCGTCTCCATGACGACGTGCGGCGCGGCGTGCTTGCAGGTGATGATGCGCAGGTAGGTGTCGGACAGCAGCGCGCGGATGTCGTGCGGCGCGTCGCGCACGGCGCGCACGGCCAGGAAGTGCTCGGCGTAGTCGGCGCGGTTGAGCGCGTACAGCAGCGCCGCGCCGCGCGCCTGCGCGCCGCAGTAGCGCGGCAGCAGCCCGCCCGCGCCCGCCACGCAGCGCGGCCCGCGCACGCGCCCCGGCACCCACTTGTCCGACCTGCGCCGCGGCACACGACCTCACTTGCTTGCTCATATTATCAAATAGTAGCCAACACGATCAGTGTTGGATAGTACAATTCCTAAAAAGATACTACGATGGTAATGGCATCGTAAATGAATAAAATTGTAAGTATAACTTGGACGGTAAGTATATGTCAGCGCGAGCGGGTGGACTCACCGCCTGCTGGTGTCCCGGAGCGCGGAGGCGGTCTCGGCGGCGAGGTCCAGCACGCCGATGACGGGCTTGGTGACGGTGCCCACCAGCCCCTTGCCCACGCCCGCCAGGAACCCGCCCAGCCCCTCCTGCGTCGCGCCCTCGTAGCTGTGCTTCACTAGCGACGTCATGCCGCCTAGCGAAGTATTATATACGTACCAATATTATTTACTAGTATTACATGTAACGTAGGCGATTCATGGCTAAATTGGAACAGTGAATTAGAGCATACAGTATCGTATCATACCCAGTATCCCAAGTCCAAGTCCTCGGAAGCCGGCGGCGAGGTGAGCTCCGGGGGCCGCGGAGCGAATCCGCCGCCGCGTCTCCTCGTGAGCCTCGTCGCCTACCACTCGCTCCAGCCCATCGCCCAGTGACTCTGCACAACAAGACCATATTTATCTCAAATCCAGAAACTTATTTGGCATGTGGTACCAAAATCTGTTTTCTGCATAGTTGTTTGCAAGATACCACTCTCTCTCCTACCTGATGAATCCTAAGAAGATATATTAAACCAGCGCACCTGTGACTTTAGCTGCCGAGTTGGAGATGCCGTGCGTCACGTTCTTCAGCAACGCACCAACATTGCCCTCCAGCAGCAGCCCCGACACCCCCTCCGACACGTCCGCCACGAAGCCCAGCGGGTTACCCAGGAAGTCCACGGAGCCTAGGATCTTGGCTGCTTGCCATTTCAGCTCCTAGGAGACGGTGTTAAAATGTATCTGAAGACTTTCGGGCAACTAAGAGGATAAGACAATAAGACAACTAAAAGTTGTAACTAGTTATTTTATTGATGTTGGATTAGAACAATAAGAAATGACAATAGGGAAAAAAAAGAAATGACCAAAAACGCAAGATACGCTTAACTTAGTATTGAAAGGCTGTTCGCGGAGTTATAATTAGAATAATAACTGACGTCCTTGAAGTGCGCGAGCATCTGGCGCGCCAGGTAGGAGGCGGTGTCGAACACGTGCGCGCGCACGAAGGGCTCCAGCTCCACGGCGGCGTCCTCGAACTTGATGAAGGTGAGCCCGAGCCGCCGCTTCAGCGCGCTCAGCGAGCCCTCCAGCTTGTTGGCCGTGCACATCGACAGCCGGATCTAGCGCCGGAACAAAACTTACATGTCGTGTTCGTAGTTAATCGTACAAGCATGTAGTCCTAGCGGATCCCTCGGTTTCGTTTACTTGCAGAGCTTTGTTGCCAACATAGTCATGCTGCTGCTTTGCATATGGAACCCTCGTAAAAATACCAAATTAGAGTTTAACATTTTGGAAACGCGATTAAATTTTCAAACACTGTCAAATAAGCCTCTTTGCTGTGACCCGGATATATAGATAGAAAAACAGACGGGCATTGTGATCAGTACAGTACATTTGAATCGTCAAAATTGTTATAAAATACTGAGCTACAACCATGCGTTCGGAATGCCGTTGCTATGGACAAAAACGAACGAAACTCTTTGGCTGTTTTTTTTTTATTGACATTTTTGAGCAGAACATTGTTATGGGTATGTGAGAACAATGTAGGTTAGGTAAGTAGGCGAAACTGTAAGGTATTTTCACAACGAGAACCATAATAAAACCATAATAAGTTCCTGGGCCCTAAGTCTGCTAACACAATCGATTCATAATCGAACAGCAACCACATAGTAACTGTCACTTTTGACAGATATTGTATGGGATATCTGTCAAAAGTGACAGTTACTATGCGGTTGCTGTTCGATTATGAATCGATTGTGTTAGCAGACTTGGGGCCCTGGAATGTTGTGATGTAGCTAATCTATCATGTGCCTTATAAACACGTGCGCACACTCCCTACATCTACATACTGCAAGAGCGATCGGTGATACATACATTCCTGTTCAATTACAACACATGAAGGGAGAAATTAACCAATTTTATTAAAATGAATGTTGATTGTACGAGCAATGAATAAATTATTAAAATAATAAAGTATGGCGGGGCACACGGAGCGACATGTAATGACGGTGCCTCTGAGACACCCGGTCTGACCTTGTTGCACGTCGGGAGCTGAGCGCGGTGGACACAAAACAAAACATCATAAGCATTTATTATAGTGACAGCGAGAAACAACGTTCACTTGGCTGAACTTTATTTATTTTATTTATTTATTTACAACAAACACAACTGTCCTTACAGTATAACCCAATACAACAGTGTGGTCTATAATTATGCATAACATAACACAATCGGCCTTATTAATAAATATGGACTAAAGCAAGATTAACTTCATTCTAAGAATTAAGGTAATATTAACGAAATTCAGTATTAATAAACATGCAGTAAGGAGCTAGTAAACTAATCCGAATCTTCTCTCGCAATCAATTTTAATCGTCGCGGCACATGGTTTTTCGTCTGAGTACGCATGGAATAAGAAGACAGATGTCTAATAACCTAACCTATATTCGCTATATATATTCCTTCGAATTTCATTTTGTAAAGAAAGAAGATATTAATTAGTTCTTTGTGCAATAAAAATGGATGGAGATTATTTTATTGAAGACTAGAGCGTGATGGATGAAATAAATGATCAAAAACCGGATTATTGAGACATGTGAAATTTTATAAAGTTCGTAATAATCCTCTGGAAGAGTTTCAAGAAGCTGAATTTAAATATGTGTTTAGATTTTCTCGATCTACTGCTGTTTTTATCATTGACATGGTACTAAATGATTAAGCAGGTGATGCAAGAGGTGGATATATACCACCTCATCTGAATGTTTTAGCTGCAATAAGAACATGGAGCCGTGGAGAGATTCAAGTTGATCCTCTTGTAATTAGGCCAGTTATGAAATAAAACGTATTGAATAAGAATTAATATTATTTATTAAACACAAAGCTGGTATTTCTATAAAGTGAAAAGTAAAATAGTCTTGTGATTCTGATTTCTGCTCATATATAGAATCCAATTTCTGAATCATTTCACATGTTTTTACAATGTTCTACAAGCGCTATTTGCTTAAAATCCATGGCGGACGTAATTATGTACATCGCCAATCCATCTTTTTCATCAGTTTCTGGCTTATTTTATATCAATGCCTTTCGCCTTTAATGCGCACTTTATTTGGAATTTCTACTATAGTTATTTACTCAAATCTGTCCATACACATCTTTGCCGGATCCATTTTTCACCAACGGCATATACTTTCAACATATCCTTTGACTGGTTGATATGCCTTGGTAATAAATAAAAACTATAGGCGTAAGAGATGGTTTTTATTACTCATAAAACTAAGAAAACACAACACAAACATTCAAAATAACTGTTTAACAGCTATCAGATATTCACTTTAAGCGATTTTTTAACTCTCAAATTCTCTTTCTAGTGTGGCACACTAGTTTTTTTTTGTGTATATCTATTTCAATTCTTCCGCAGGTTCTTGTTCCGCCATTTCCACACATCTCATGTGTTCTACGTCTTTTAAGTTTTTCTATAGCGTATCATGCAGCTTACATAGTCATATTTGATCTGTAAATAACAACCAGCTTAAAATATAATATTTATTAATTGATAAACGAAGCAAGTTTTGCACAACCTAGCAGTAGGTTGTATTATATTGGGATATCTGAGTTTATTTCCAATAACAGGCGTACATTTTTAACCACGGTAAAATATTTGCTGAAACAGTAAAAGGCATTTTCAGTAACAACCAGGGTACCAATAATTAAACACACCTAGATATGATTTACCCTCTCTCCTTCATCCCAGTTAAGGGAGCGACGGCGTTTTGTGTTTATTTTCAAGTTAAAAACCTGAAACATCTTATTTTTCCACCGAAAATACGAAAAACACAAACAACGACTCTCGCGATTTGAAACTCAAAATATTGTCTGTCACTGTGATTAATGTCATCACCAAGCTTTGAGTTCATTTCAAAGAGTATATAATCACTATGGTTCATTTGGTTCATTCACTAACATACTTTTTTACTTTTAAAATGTGTGGGTTGCCATAGCGAAGGCGTTTCTTCCGGTGTAAGGAATGTATTGTTTTTCCGAGGTTACTCCATGTTTATTAATAACATTGTAACTTCGATGTCAAACCTCGGTAACTATGGGAATAACAAATCCAAGTGTAGGTTCTGATAATGTTTGGAATAAGCGATTTTTATTAATAAGGCCGAATAAGTATAAAGTTATTCTTTGTTGTAAATAAACTTCAAATTTATAGAACGTTATGTCATTGTAAAACTTCTATAAATTTTGGGAGTCTTATTCTTAGTAAAGCATATGCATGCTTATGTGGCCTGACCAACTAGATATTTTGCAGTAAAGCAGTTACAAGTAGCCAATACAGGCTAATCCTTATCTATCACAACGTAATGATCAATATCATTATCACTGGCCACAGATTTAAAATGTAACGTAATGACATCGTATTTCCATTAAAGTTGACGCATACAATGTTTGATATTGCCTTCTGAATAAAACTTGTAAATAACTAAGCTGATTATAAAAATAACATGACAATCGCAATGTCATTATGTTTGGGGAGGATCACAATTGTCAATGTTACAATCGCAATGTCATTTTCAAAATCCGGAGCGAAAATAGTTTTATGGGCCTCGTGTGGGCGGTGGGCACGCACCTGGCTGGGGATGATCTTGATGAGCGCGAAGTAGTATCTGGTGGCGTGCAGCGCGGTGAGCTCGTCCAGCATGCGGCGCGTCTCGTACTCCGCCTCGTCCGGCTGCTCGCGCGCCGGCTCGTGCGCGCCGCCGCTCGCCCACGCCCACGCCCACAGCTGCAGGATCAGCCTGCGCCCGCCACGCACCGTGAGCATACACACACACACAGCCGCTGCTACAGGGGCTCAAGTAAACTAGTGTTACGTTCCGCTCGCTCTACTGAATAAGAGCCGCACAGCGGCATCCTAGTTTTCTCGCTCGTCTGCGTGCGCGATGTGGCAAGTAAAGGGGAGGTGTTTACGGCTTTTTTTAGGGAAGTCGGGGTACAAACTGATAAAAAAAGTTGTAGCAACTATATTTATTTAAAATTCCGCACTGACCTCTCCTCGAGGCGGACGGCGAGCGGGCGCAGCGCCACCACCAGGTGTCGGAAGAAGTAAGCGTTGTACCGGCGCGCCGGCGCCTGCTGCAGCTCCAGCTCCGCGTGCAGCGCCGGCAGCTGCCCGCCGCCGCCGCCGCCGCCGCCGCCGCCGCCGCGCTCCGGCAGGCAGTACAGCAGCACCGGGCTGGGGGTGCCTAGCAACTGCGGGACCAAGTTAATAATGACGTTCGATGTGGCCATTTCATTCTACGAGGCCATGAGCCACGCAGTAGGAATAATAAAAATGGGGCTTGTGAACAAAGTAGGTGGGCGTGCACCTGGTTGTCCCACTGCATGTGCGCCACGCACAGCGCCAGCGCGAGGTGGCGCGGGCCCAGCGCCAGGTCCAGCAGCGCGCCCTCGAACAGCGCGTGCACCAGCTCGGCGGCCGGCGCGCGCGACACGAGCGACACGGACAGCCCGCGCAGCGACACGCGCACGCCCCACTCGCGCCGCCCCGCCCGCCCCACCACCCGCTCCTCCTCCTCCTCCGCGTCGCCCTCCACCCACCCGGAGTCCTGCAAAACGACGCTCCGTAAGAGGCAGCCGCCACCTCGACCCAACACGTGCGAGCTCGCCTCGGCCTTCGGCCTTCCGACGATGAAGCCTTCCGCAAATTCGAGCGCGATATTCCCCTTTACGCGGACGCTTTCGGACGAAAGGCCAATCGTGGAATTGATCATTGGCAAAAGGCCGTATAAAGAATCACTCGGAATTTCGCGTGTTGAAACCCAACCGCGAGTGAAAGAGCGTGTCGGGTGAAGGTGGCTCGCCGGAGTAATGAGCGGCGTGTACCGGCGCCTCGTGGTCGTGTATGCGCACGAGGCGCGTGGGCCCGTCCGCGCTGAGCGTGACGTCGAGCCGGCCCGAGCCGGGCCGCAGCGTGTGCCACGACACCGCCTGCTCGGCCGGCGCCGCGCCCGCCCCCGCGCCCGCCGCCCCCGCCAGGCCCAGCACCACGCGGGTACCTACATAGCGAACATCACAATTATTAGATATACTATTTAACTATTTTCGCTCTCTGCGTGGACCTCCTCCTCATGCGACACCATGCCACAATATACTTCAAGGCTCTCTGACATCTATAGTCATATGCTGAACATGTCTTCATTGTCGTTACACTCTTGGCAAAGTGGTCGTGCAAGTGATGTGTACGTTAATGTCTTAAACGAATTTTAAAAACGTAGGTTTATATTGCTGGATTTGCACACAAATGAGATAACAACAACCGTAACGATTTGATTTAAAAGCTAAACTCCGCACAACCGAAGTTGCTTGTACAAAAGCCACGACCGACCGCAATATCATCTGGTTCGCGTGGACGCGGGAGAGCTAAAGGAGGATGAGATGAGAAGCTGAAAGACGCGCATATGTGTTGGGCGGACCTGGCGTGAGCGCCATGAGCGAGAGTCCGTCGGGCTGCACGCAGAGGTTGGCGTGCGCGCAGGCCATGCGGCCCGGCGCCAGCACGCGCCACGCCTGCGTGGAGGCGCGCCGCGGGTCCGCGCGCCGCAGCAGCAGCGGCGCCGGCCGCCCCGGCCGCGGCGCCGCGTCCTCGATGTCCAGCACCTGCGCACGCGCACCACACCTCACACCTCACATCTCACCCACTACCATCGCACTGCTCCCTGACACACGCTTATGCTGTGCGTATACTGCGACACTTCCACTACTTGTCGAATACTGACAAGTTTGATTTAGAGGTTTGAGCTCAGGCCGCTCAGCTCACTGCACAGAGTGGGGGCGTATTCGATCTCGGAAATGATCATATCTTAATTTGCATAATTGAAATCGCCGCCACTCCATTGTACGGGATTATTAATACGAACGTTGCTTAGTGAGTGACCACACTTAGGGTGAGCTAACTAGCGATATTCAATTATAATCTATATTTGAGGATTTTACTCCTGTTTGCAGGTCCAGCGAATACCGAAACGACCGCAATTTGTCTTGTAACCCACAAGAACACGTTATATTAATAAAAATCGCAACAATAAATTAGAATAAAAAATAACAACAATTGGAAATGACATTACCGTCTTTCCTCTATCATGGAACGAAGGATCAAAATGTTTGGTCTGTTATTAATAATACGATCGCGAAGCTCAAGTAATGTCCGGGAGCGTGGCTAGGCGCGAGTTACCATGGCGTGCGGCGACAGCGGCGCCGTGTCGCTCAGCAGCGCGTCCGTGGGCTGCGGCGGCGAGCTGCCCTCGTGCACCAGCTGCCCCTGCGGCCCGCGCCGCCACAGCTGCGCGCTGCGCGACACACGATACCATATCACATTCACTCTTAACTATTGCTTTACTTTATTTATGGTGCTGTCGAGCTCTTTACACCCTGCCCACTTGAGAAATCTTTGCATGTATAGTACAGGTATAGGACTGTAGCAAGCTCAAATGTTAAACCTAAGTATTGCGATAGGAAAATGATGTTATAGTGAGCAATGCAATGTCTCGGGAAGTGCCTCACCGGTCCCCGTAGCGCTTGCGGCCGAGCACGACGCGCGTGGAGCCGAGCGGCACCTCCAGCACCAGCGCGCTGTCGTCGGCCGCGCTCGGCGCCGAACCATCCCTGCCGGCGTTCATTATATCTGTATCCCTGGGGAAAGCACTTAAGTGTTTGCTACTGAAGTTTTGCTCAGGTGTAACATTAATAGTGTAAATTGGCAAAAGAAACGAGAATTAAAATCGGCTAAAATCACGAGAAATATATACTTACAGGCAAATTCCCATATATTAAAAACTGTTCCTCTCGATTGATTACCAAATTATAAGACCAATCGCAGAAGACGTTCCATATATATCTGTTGTTCTGTCGCATAGCAATCAAATTTTGGATTAAGTTTTGTGAAAATACGACTTTGAATTTTGTTGACGATGTCCAACCGCTTGCAGAGGAACGATCCAGTGCGCGTCGCCTGCTTATTGGATGCAGGAGTAATTCACTCTGTACCTTAATAATTTGTCACGCTTCGAAGCATAGACGAGGTGTTACTGTGTTACCAATAGAGGCTGTAGGAACAGTTACCTGGCGTGCGTGGCGGTGAAGGCGACGTAGATGAAGTTCTGGTAGAGCAGCGTGTGCGCGGCGGGCAGCGCGTCGAGCGGCAGCGTGGTGCGCGGGCCGCCGGGCGCGCGCAGCGCCAGCGCCGCCGCGCCCTCCGGCTCCGGCGCCGCCCAGCGCGCGCGCGCGTGCGCGCCCACCACGCACTCCTCGCCGCACCCCACCTGCGCCCGCACGCTCGCTACACCACTACACCACGCCCTGCCCGCCCTCGCCTTCGACCCACACCCCACCACACCGACCAGATAGGATGTCATTTCCTTATCACTAGTTAAGTCTCACGACATCTAATCTAGTAAAACTTGATCGCTGATTTAAGATCTATACAGAATACGTTGGCGGGCAGGTTAGCAGTACAAAAGTTCTCCACAATACTGTACTGAGATGAATGCATCTCTGGAGCCATCAGATTTGTATCAATCAATCATTAATTATATTGTGCAAATTTTCTATAATAGATACATTGCCACCTTAAAAGTGGTAGTGATAGTAGTTGGCGCGCACCTGGTGGAACATGATGGAGACGGGCGAGTAGTTGTCGATGCGGATGGGCGGCGGCGCGCAGTCCGCGTCCGTCAGCACCACGAACATGGTGGCGCCCTGCGACACCACCTCCACGCGCAGCAGCTGGTACCCGCCGCCCTGCTCCCTGCACACACACACACAGGAGAGCGATTAGCGCTCCGCGTCCATTGAAAAGTACGGGGCGCGGGTGACACAGCGCACGCGCAAACAGCAGGCGGTCGACAATCCACACAGTTTAAAGAGCGCTTAACGCTTCTGTCTGTCGTGACTATTACATTTTTTTTTTGCTTTGTATAAATTCGGAGCAAGTCATTTGAGCTCGATCAGCGGTGTCGCTCCAATCGATCGCCTAATTGAAATGGCACCAACCGCAACTCATCCGCAGAACAGACGGAAATGTTCTTTTCTACGCGAGCACTTAAGTTACATGCGCACCGCCCCCGCTTGTAATCCAGAACGGTGGACTACGTACAAATGTCTTTCTTGCAAAAATCCTCTAAATACTCTGAACTCTGTGATCCCGTCTGATGTATGAGAAGTAGTTTCCTATACATTATAGGCTGGAAGGATACTCGTGCGGCATCGTGAGTATGGAGGCATGGTTCACCTGCAAGCCACGTGCAGCGTCCTGGGCGAGTCGACCCTGAGGCCGCCGGACCAGGCGGTGAGGCTGCCGGCGGCCGGGTCGGCGGCGGCCAGCATGCGCACGCACAGCAGCTGCGGCCGCTCCCAGCGCGCCCAGTGCCACGGCAGCGAGCAGCCCGCCACCGCCGCCACGTGCGTCGCCATCGCGCCCGGGTCGCTCTGCGGCAAGCGGACACCTATAGCTATAGCTGTTTGCTACTCAAACTGTAACTGTTATCTACTTTTCTTGCTCACATTAATATTACTGTAATACTGTAGGAACAAAATAAGACATGAAGAGGAAACAGGGTGTTAATATATTGGAAGTGACTAGTTACATGAATGAGTACCGACCAGGGTGGTGGCGGTGCACTTCTGCGCGAACTGCAGATGGCGGGAGGTGTTGTTGTGCAGCTGGTAGCGCGGCGTGAAGGTGGCGATGTTGGTGTGGCGGTAGCGGCCGCGGCCGCAGCGCACGCGCACGCCCACCGCCAGCACGCGCTCGCACGCGCCGCCCTCGCCCTCGCCGCGCACCTCCAGCTTCTTCACGCCCACGCCCACGCCCAGACCGAATGGTGAACACCACTACTCGACCAAACGAATTTTTATGTTAAGTATATGTAAAAAAACAAATTTCATATCTATACATATAAATAAAACTGGAGTGTCTGTTTGTAATATTAAAATAACCGCTTTTTACTAAATGCATTTGGATGTATACATGTTTTTTAAAATTTTTGTTTGTCTGTCTGTCTGTTTGTTCCGGGTAATCGCTGAAATGGCTGGACCGATTTTGACGAGAATTTCACTGGCAGATAGCTGATGTAACAAGGAGTAACTTATGCTACTTTTATTTTGGAAAAAAATAGGATCTCTTGAAAAAAATTAAAACCAATGTTGCAGCGCTGCGCCTGATTAAGTTTGATAGCAACAATCTGCAATGCGTTCCGCGGGATCAGAACGCGCGAGCAGGCTGTTGCCAACGGTTGAGTCTTTGTTAAATACCACGCGGACGAAGTCGCGGGTAACAGCTAGTCAATAATAATATGGAACCTACACATCGTACAAAAAGTAATGTGACAGCAACCCACCTCAGGATTGCCGGGCAAGCCCTTCCCCACCCTGGCCGACACGGTGGGCCCGCCGTCCGCCTCCGCGAAGGAGAAGAGCAGCGGCGCCACCATGCGCGCCACCTCGTGCTCGTCGAACTGCCCCGCCGCCTCCGCCGCGCCGCCCTCCGCGCGGAACACCAGCGGCAGCCCCGTGCGGTTCACCAGCCAGTACGCCGCCGACACGCACACCTGGACCACACCACCACACAATGATCATTTGCAGTGTTATAAGTAACCTCATGACATTTAGTTTGGACTTCCGATCACAGCAATGTGTTGGTCTCATCGAAATGGGCTTAGAAGACCATGGACGGTGTACGTACGTGTACGAGTACGACATTGCTTGGGATAAGTGTTTACGATCTACCTAATATTTAGTTAACTGTTCTACACTTACCTTAATTCCATCGGTCTTCTTAATATTAACCCTAGCGTTAAGATACAGTCTTCTGCCCTTGGTGTCCCTGAGCTTGAGCCGCGCGCTGAAGGAGCCGTTCCCGCTGCCGCCCACGGCCGCGCCGCCCGCGCCTCCGCCGGACCCGCACACGCTCAGCGCGGTGGACCAGCCGAAGCCTTCCAGCTTCACACTCAGCTCGACGCCCTCCTCTACGTCCACCTGAATTAAAACAATCGGTACTCTTATTACAACTATTGCTCGGTTTGAGGCTACTAACAGTTGCGCTAGTGACGGTATGTCAAGGCGGAGTCACCTCGTGGAAGGGCCTGGTGTCGCCGGGCGCCACGGTGCCGGCCGCGCAGACGGTGCCGCCGGCGGCGGCGGCGCGGAACTGCAGCTCCAGCGGCAGCAGGTTCTCCAGCCGCAGGGCGGGCACCAGGGTAAGCGTGTGCCCGGCGGTGGGCGGCCCGCGGTCGGGGGGGAAGCGCTCGCGGATTATTACACAACAGAATCTGGGTAACAAAGCGCGGTGTCGGCGTCAACTCGGAAACAAACGGAGAGTACAGTTGGAGTGGGGAGATGCAGCGAGCGATGTCAAATAAACATCGAACAGAAAGGGAGGGAATATAGTAAACGATACGAATCGTATTAATACAAACGGTATACACGGATCTAAAAAACCAAATAAGTGATAATATTGGTATGCTAAGTGCCTCAGCCAAAACGTGAGCAAGAGAGAGGTGTAGATGATGGTGCAGTGATAGTATGACTTTGTCGTCACCTGTAGATGTGGTCGGGCGGCGCCCGGCAGCAGTAGTGCAGCAGCGGGCGGTCGGCGGGCGCGAGGCGCCAGTGCACGGGCGCGGGCGCGGGCGCGGGCGCGGCGGGCAGCGCGGCGCGCAGCAGCGGGCGCGTCCACAGCGCGCCCGACTGCGCGCCCAGCGGCGCCGCCCACGTGCCGCCCGCCTCCACCACCGCGCTGCGCGCCGACCCGCCCGACTTGCTCCACTGCGCTGCACACCACCACCACAACACACTTACTACACATGGTGTTGTGCACATATTGGAATTTACTTTGGTTTTGATTACGTTGGTAGAGTTGATCAAAAACATAATTTGAGAGAACTCTCAGGATGTCTGTGACTCGTCTAAAGCTTTTGACTGCGTCTATTATAAATTACTTATCATGAAACTGCACCACTACGGTATTAGGAACAAGGCTCTCGCCCTTTTGACTTCATATTTAAGTAATAGGATTCAAAAGGATGATGGCAATGGTACAAAATCGCCTGACTCTGTAGTATCAATGGGCGTTCCACAAGGTTCAATACTAGGGCCATTCTTATTGTTCATATATTTGAATGACTTGCCTTACTGTTTAGGGAATAATCACGCGATTGTATTGTTCACAGATGACACCTCACTGCTATTTTTACTCAAGAGACAGTAAGTTAGGTATGCCGATGTGATGAACAATGCATTCGCTAATCGTTGAATGGT
Source organism: Pheosia gnoma (assembly GCA_905404115.1). Taxonomy (NCBI): domain Eukaryota; kingdom Metazoa; phylum Arthropoda; class Insecta; order Lepidoptera; family Notodontidae; genus Pheosia; species Pheosia gnoma. The sequence goes on from FR989897.1 coordinate 287,497, forward strand.
TCAATATAAATAATCTTCTCCTGAACGAGAAGAAAATTAAATGTGTCAAATTCTCGACGCCAAATCTGAGACAAGTAGGAACCAATATGCAATTGAATAAATCAGATTTGGGCCTTGTTAACTGTGTTTTTAGGTATCACTATACGCGCTAAATTGCAATACGATCCCAATTAAAAAAAAAACTGGTAGACTGAGAGTTCGGCGGCTTATGCTGTTAAAAAAATAAGACTGTTAACTACGCAAAGCCAAAAACTCAATACGCACCGAAAGCTTTCCTCTACATTTAAAATTATTTAATGAAAATTTAATGAACTATATAATGAACATTCAAAAAAACTGTTTATTACTTTTACAGCACTATGCAAGTACTTCAAAGATCTCCGTAACGGTAACGTCGAACCAACATACTCAAACCATTTTCAGTTATCTCTGTTGACTAAGCTAAATGCAATCTTCCAAGACTAAACATGAACAAATCTAGAATATAAAGCTGTAATGAACAAGGTTTAACAACGAGAAAGCAAAAACCGAACTAAATATAGTATGTGTAAGTAGGGATCAATAGATAATGGGTACCGCAGTTGACAAATATAGGGTGCAGGGGGCAGGGCGAGGCCGGCGCGGCGAGCGGCGCGCGCCGCCGCTGCAGCGCGGCGCCCGCGGCGCGCACGCGCCCCCACGCCGCCGCCCGCGCGCGCTCTGCCGTGCGACCACTACATTACACCGAGTGCCCTAACCAACACCTCACATACACCTAGTTGATGCAACTGAAACTCCCTACGAATGACACGAGCATCTTATAACAACTGAACTTCTACCGACTCGTGTTGGTAAATTATAGGAGTTACCGTCATTTGGGCTTTCACGAAATTGCTGGGAACTGGTTCCAACGTGCACCCTACAGTTGTCAAGTGCGGCAGTTATTTAAGAACTACGCTATAACGAAACATTGAAAGAAGATAAAAGTACATGACATTAAAAAGAACGATATCGATTCTGTGCCTTTAGGAACCAAAAGAATCAGGTCATATATATAAGCGCAGGGTGTTCAACTTACCGGCCGAGGGCGCATGGTCGACCCGGACCTCCACAGCGTGGGGCAGCTTGTTCACCAGCTGCAGCGCCGAGCGCACCGTCACCAGCTTGCGAGCCGAGCCCTCCAGGGACACCTCGAACACTATTCGAGCGTCTGCACCGGTTTTCTACAGTATGTGCGGATTTTCGTAAAGCTTTTAATTGAGCTAATCACACGATTCAAATTGAAAATAACTACAAATACTTATTGTTAAAGGGCGTGCTATATTTATTCGTTTAAATTACGAGAAACCACGTTCTCCATTTCATATAAAAATGGCATCATCCCCAATATATAGTTTACAACTTTGGGAGTACCACAAGGCATTGTATTAGGCTTGAATAAAAGTCTATATTACAAAAAGTTTAATTGTGTTGCAGTCGCGATCTCCCAACAGAGACTCGATCCCGGACAACAATATCTAGAATTATCTACAAAATAAGCATTTAAGAATACTTACAACATGCGTGAGATTTCTAAAGAAGACTCCGACCCTGTCGACGCAGACGGGGTCGGGCGGCGCCCAGCCGTCCAGGCGCAGCGCCAGCTGGTGCAGCACGGCGGGCTGCGCGGCGGCGGCGGCGCCGGCGGCGGGCTGGTCGCGCGCGCGCCGCCGCCCGCGCCGCGCCCCGAACGAGAACGGCTCCGTGTCCCCCGCGCGCACCATCATCCACGAGTCGTCCGGCCCCGACCAGCTGCTCTGCTCCTGGAGCCTGCTCGACAACAGTGGCACACTGCACGTTGGAAAGCGATTTCCACAAATTCTAATAAATAATTAATGTTTGAAACTACTAAACAGATTTTGTTCGATTAGGTGCAGTTTATGGGCGCTCCCATGACCCTCACCTATTAAATCTACAGTGGTGTCAATTTCGAATATCATTAATTATATTGTGGTGTGTATATTGATTTTATTTAGAGCGGCACTTACTTGTCAGCGGTAGCCAGCAGCGTGGTGAACCACAGCCGGTGGCCGGTGTGGTTGCGCAGCGCGTACGGCACGAACGGCGAGCGCCGCCGGTGGCCGGCCGGGCTGCCCTTCGGGGACTGCTCCGACACGTTCGTAGACTGGTGTGTTTTACACCACATTTAATATATTTGACAGTCTATGTACCCTTTATACATTATAGCCTTGCAAATTAATTGCCAAATTCAAGGAAATTGTATAATTTTGTAATGTATCTCAGAATTCACCTGCGGCGCGTAGTAGTCGGCGCTCCAGTTGGCGCGCACGAGCTGGCACAGCTCGATGAGCGATGACGTCACGTTGGTGTTGAGCATCTCCGATGACGTCACCTCCATCTGCACGCGCCCCAGCGACAGCTCGCTCGTCAACGTGTTCTCCCAGCTCGTTTCGAAACTGATACAAAACAATATCCCAAATTTATATTAAAAATTTATCATTTACAATGGAATTTCATAATAAAAGTACCTTATTATACAGCTCAACATTCTATGTAGACAAGATTGCCAACATCCTATGTGAACAAGATTGCGCTACATTCGTTTTGCAGTCTAGAAAAGCGATAGACAAGATAGTTGACAATATACTCGCAGTTTACAACTCGTCCCCGCATGCTTACCGCCAGGGCTCGACCACCGGCTCCCAGCCGGACAGCGTTCTGTTGTAGTAGTCAACGGTGAGCAGCCCCGCCAACCGCCCGCCGCCCGCGCCCGCGCCCGCGCCCGCGCCCTTGGGCGCCGCGCTGCCGGGCGGGCCCGCCGGCGTCGACACCAGCATCGGGTCCTCGAATACTTCTTCCACTTTGCGTAGATCCTGGCCACGATACAATCGTACGAAAGCTTAACTAAAACCCCTATCTCAAGTCTAACAAAGAGAAGCTACGAAAAGCGTACATCTACGAGGTATCAATATTATGTCGTCTGTAGACTTTGGAGCAGGGATTTCCAAACTAATTTGGGCAAGAGACCCCTTTTTCAAATTGAACTGATACCTCAGACCCCCGTAGGCAAATTACTTTCAAAATCCTATCTCTAGTTTTTTTTCCTATTGATACAAGATAATTACATAATATCGGATATCGCTTACTTGTTCGACTTGCAGTTCAGCGAGCGCCACCTCCAGCAGCGGCACGTCCGAGTCCAGGCAGTCGTCGATCACACACAGCGTGATGCAGTCCGCCGACACCTGCTCGGGGTTCAACAATTATTAGCACGTGACCTTAAATACAGTGTGACGTCACATTTTAACGTTTAACCTTGAATTATTGGGGTATTTGTGTAGGACGTATTACTTAGTCGAGACTTCAAAATAAAATTATATCATAATATTTTGGAAGACAATCTCATATAAATGTCTCTGTAGGCTTATTCGACATACGCTATAGATATAAAGTACGTAGCGGGTACCTTGACGGCCTTGAGCGGCCAGATGGAGTGTATCTGCGGCGGCTGCGGCGGCGGCGGCGCGGGCGGCGCGGCGCGCAGCCAGCGCGGCCGGCACGCCCAGCCCGACACCGCGCCCGCGCCCGCGCCGCCCGCGCCGCCCGCACCGCCCGCGCCGCACGCGCCGCCCGCACCGCCCGCGCCGCACGCGCCGCCCGCGCGCATGTGCACGCTGTTCGCGGGAGCGTCCACCGCGCTGTCCGACAGTAGGTATTTGCCTGTGTTCCAGTTATATAGCCGTTATTCTATTTGCAGCGACTGCACTATCATCAAATGATGATACAAATGATTATACAAGTATTACAAGTGGTGCGAGCTCACCAGATAGCGCCGCTCGGGCCTGCACGGGCAGCGACTGCAGCATCGCCGCGAACATCTTCATGTCGTGGTACGACAGACGCAAGTTCAGCGTACTCATCGCGATCTGCCGCCGAAACGCACGACATTAACCATCAACAATAACCACCAAATTTATAGACGTTAACATTAACAAAACGTCATATAGTTTAATAAAGGTATAGATCGTCTATACATTTGGGGGTTAATGTTTAAGTACATTCTAACCAGTTTTTATACATCGATTTCAACTCTGAAAGCGATCTCAAGGAGGTTTTCTATAATGAAATTTTAACGGATTTCCAAGTTTTCTTTGATGGCTCATGATCGACTGGCGCGACCCAAACACGTTATTTAGCCAAATATGAGAATGAACCTTGAAATTATGCAACTAGAATGGTAAACAGGTCGCGGTGTATATACTGACGTGCAGCACGCTGTGGTGGTCGAGCGCGACGTGCAGCGCGCACGGCTCCACGATGGACAGCGCGGTCTCCTCCTCCAGCCCCAACACGCACGAGAACACCTCCAGCTCGTTCAGCTCGCACGACACCGGCTTGCGCACGTCCGCGCACTTGTACGTGATCACCGTCGTGCTCTGCACAACACGCAACACTCACAACCACGTGGAGAACAAACGGGAAGAGAGGAAAATCCACAGGACACGATTTATTCAAAGTTGTGTGAAACGTACGTGAGCACCGTTGGGTGTGTGTGTTCATGCATGCACTGTGTGTATGTGTGCACCGTACGTGTATGTGTGTAGTCCATCTCCCATACATACATAGGTACAATTGCTAATGTCGGAATGGAACACATACCCTGAGTATAACAGCGTTGGTGTCCCAGAGGGAGGGGTCCTCGACGAGCACGAGCTGCGAGTCGGTGACGTTCAGCTTCAGCTCCACGTGCGGCGCCGGCTGCTGCGCGCGCGCCGCCCGCCGCGCCCGCAGCGCCTGCTCGCTGCACACACGTCCGCCCCCGCTACACACACCGCCACACCGCCACACCACCACACCACCACACCACCACACCACCGCGGCGCCGCGGCCCGACTAGCACAGGCCGCTGCTCGCCCTACCTTATCGGTGGAGTCATTGTGTACTGGTATCGCCCCCAGTCCATTGCACGGAATCCATAATACATTGCTGTACATTGAACATATTATAAAAATAAATGTGCACTTGCCTACTTAGACGTCTGTAGATCCATAGCAAGTGGTTTTGTTATTGCGGCTTTAACAATTTTTATACTCTAACGATTGGGTTACATATTAACACGCCCTGACCATAGAGTGTCGGCTGCAGACCGACATCGATGGTTGCGCGAGGGGTTCCGCGGGCAAAATCAAATATAGTACAACTGTATGAAAATGATTAGTTAGAGGCGGTAAACTAAAGCACGTACAGGTGCAGCTGGTCGGGGTCGGCGGGCGGCGGCGGCGGCTGCATGATGAACTGGTTGGCGGCCTCCCACCAGTCCAGCACCGCCATCAGCCGCATGTTGTTCACCAGGATCGTGTACGCGGACGAGTCGCGCCGCATCCTGACCACATACATATATTTATACAATCTCTTACATTTTACACATTAGCTGGTAAGTACAGCAGGGTAAGGTGGCGCGGCTGACCTGGCGTGCAGCTCGGCCTGCACGCTGTGGCGCTGCTCCTGCATGGGCTGCACGATGTGGCTGAACACGTTGCCGCGCCGGTTCGCCGGCTCCGCGGAGTACCGCGTGTCGCTCACTAGGATTTCCTGCGCATACGCACAAATACATTGACGCAAAACTGATCATGTATCACTTACGTATTAAACAACACGTTGAGTAATCATCTTCCATTGCATCACTGGGCTGGGCAGTCCCGATACTGCACAGGTAATCGGTCTATCACCTGCGACACGAGGTCGATGTCCTGGCTGAGATCGGAGTAGGTCTCGACGAGGAGCCGCGACTTGATGAAGTTGATGCAGGCCAGCGACGCGCCCGGCTCCGGCTCCAGCCGCAGCGACACGTCCAGCAGCTCCAGCTTCAGCGAGCTCGTCGTCCACACCTGCGCACACGCATGCGAGCCCATCCATATTGATTAACCAAAAACGTCACATTCTCACACGGCTCTCCCACAAAGAGGACTAGATACATTTTGAAGATTCCCCTCCCCCATGAACACATTTATACCTGTTGGTGCGCGGGCTGGTGCGCGTGCGGCGCGTGCGGCGCGTGCGGCGCGTGCGGCGCGTGCGGCGCGTGCGGCGCGTGCGGCGCGTGCGGCGGCAGCAGATCGTCGACGCACTCGGCGAGGTTGTGCGCGAGCACGCCGCGCACCAGCCGGTACTGCGCCGGCGTCAGCGTCGCCTGCAGCGTGCTCAGCGTGCCCGACACGCTCATGTCCGCCACTGAGGAAGCCGCCGCGACAAACGAGATACACATTTGAAACATTTAAGAAATACTCTTACAAATAGCTGTTTCAATGTGATCGTCACCATTGTGGGTGTTGTCCATGTTGAGTTCAACCTGCACGGTGAGGCAGGCGGGCGCGTGCAGCAGCGGCGCGCCCAGCCGGCGCACGCGCAGCCCGCGCCCGCCGCGCGCGCACCACAGCGACAGCCCCTCCAGCCGCACGCTGCGCACGTCCAGCAACTCGCGGGGACCTGCGGACATACTCCACGGATTATTCATACAAACATGTTTATGGTTCTGTTCAACAACATAGCATACGTTTATTTCACCTATAAATACAAAAACTAACTGCTTGCCCTAAATGTTTGATTACGATTGGGTGATGGGTCATTCTAAACCTTAAAAAAGTAGTCACCGTTATCGTCTGCGCGTGCGCTGGTGGTACCGTCGTCTCCGGCGCGCTTGAAGCAGTTGTCGAGGTGCAGCGCGCGCAGCTGCGCGGCCAGCGCGTCGCGCGCGCGGCCCGACACCGGCAGCACGATCACCGGCGCCGCCGCCACCACGCGCAGCCGCATGCGGCTCACACTCGCGCCCTCCGGCCCGCCCGCGCCCGCCGACACCTGGACAACGCCACCCCATTATGCGCCCGCCCAACATCTTAATGCTTAAACCATATTGTAATCATCACTAGTTCGTACCTTCAGCCGCGCCTGCAGTATGACGCGCCGCAGCAGACTGAAGTCCCTGGCGAACGCCTGCAGCTCCATCACGAACCGCTTGGTGTGCACGTACGTCACCGGCCCCATGTCTATGCTCAGGCTGGTCTCGTGGCCCGCCGCCGCCGCCTCCGCCGCACTCAGCCTGCGGGCACAGTGCACGGTCTAGTCCGGAGGCCGGTATGGTGGAACCGGACCCACGAGGATTTCGTTAAGGAAGAGGCAAATTTGCTTGAGGAGAGCAATTTTCTTTTGAGTTTATCTACCTTTCAGAAAAAAAATTTGAAATAAATCGTAATAGAGTAGGTGAGTCACACCTATGGTACTGGAAGGTGAGCGCGTGGTCGCCGTGCGTGCGGAAGCGGTCGCGCCAGAGCGGCGCGTGCGGCGTGAGGTCGACGAGCGCCAGGCGGCCCAGGCGGCCGGCGATGCTGCGCGTGCGCCGCGCCGCGTCCGCGCGCGCCACCGTGCGCGCGCGCGCCACCAGCGCGCGGCACGCCTCGCCGCGCCCCGCCACCACCACCAGCGACAGCGAGCGGATCGACATCTCCGTCTGCGTGATGCCGCCCTCCCCAGACCCGCCCGAGCTCTCTGCCCGGCACATACGAGTATAACGTTACACCCTCATATTTATATATTGTATCCGACTAAGCGCACAGGACGCCCCCTGTGCCAGACTCACCAAACATAGTTAGAAGGATATTACATAAGCCTTGTCCTTTGGAAACTGCTTTGAAAAGTCTTTGTATATTAGAGAGCTAAGTATACGAGTTACCGGGGTGCTGCGGCCCGGGCCCGCCGCCCGGCTGCGGCGACTCGTCGCCGGCGATGCCGAAGAAGTCGAGCACCGCCACCCAGCTATCGATGCTCACCACCAGGTTCAGGCAGTTGAAGTCCACCTTCGTCAGCTTTGACACCTAATAACATAACGGTTAAAAGTCGGACAAAAATGTAGAAGAAAAGCTACATACTTGTATCGCACCGCACGAGGTGTGCGGTACTAATAAGTATTTTATTTCATTTATCGCTTATACAAAATTCTGTGCGCACGAATGAGGATGAATGCAAACGCTTCTTCAACTTCATCTTTATGCTCATCGAAACGTATACTCGGACGTTTCCCTCTGCAGCATCGAAAAGGTCTATAACCAAATTCTGTTGTCACGCCGCGGGCACCACAAATTGATTTGTGGCAATATTGTGTGCGTGTACTGGGATTATGGGTCGGTGTGGCTTTGATAAGCTGCCGTAGAAGCATATAAGTGAGCTTTACGTGTTTACCTAGTTTCCTTCGAGTATTCTCTGAATACATTTGTTAGAGTACCCAGCGCTTAACATCTTTAGGTAAATTTGTCCGAAGTGACTGTTGTACCTTGTCGTACTTGTCGTGAAAGTGCGGGTGGCAGGGGTCGCGCGTGTGCACGGTCAGCCACACCAGGTTGTCGGCGGGCGGCGCGCCCCGCCCCCCCGCCGCGCCGCCCGCCCCGCCCGCCCCGCGCGTCTCCTGGGCGGGCTCGTTGTCCGGCGAGCAGGGCGGCGTCACGCAACGCTTGCTGTCGCGTCTGCCCTTGCGCTCCTTCGGCTAGTGCGAGTGACGAGAATATTGTTATAACAATTTACACATTACCGTACCAAGAAGTAAAGGTTTCCCTAAAATTAATTGCAATTCAAAAATTATAACAATGGAAAATCGAGATAGTTCGTGAAATCATTAGATACATGCGCAAGCTCACATAAATGCAATCCACCATCACAATTCGAATCTAACTTTTACAAACCTTAATTCGTTATCACATTACAATCTTCTTATTCCCTTTCAATTCTTGGAAATCTCCGAAAAGCTACCGAACTCACCTCGTTGGCGGCGACGTGCAGCTGGCTCGGCAGCGAGCCGGAGTAGTACTTCATGTACTGCAGCGAGCTGACGCTGGACATGTCGTCCGCGCCGTACTCCGTCACGAAGTCGGGGCACGACTTGGACACGAACACCGCCTTGGGCGGCACTTGCGGGGTGTGCGACACCATCAGCATGCGGTGCTTCGAGTCCGGCGGCTTGCTCAGGTCCTCCATGGTGATGGAGTGGAGCGACACCTGACGGACAGTTGGCTAAGTGTACAATTACTGGAACAAGCAGTCCAGGGTGAACCATACACCACCAGCTAGGTTATACAAGCTGAACTGGACACCCGGGCCCAAGCCTATTAACACAATCAACTAATAATCGAATCGCAATGACATTACAATTGACACTAGGATTTTGTCCATATCAAATCAGTGTTCAGTGGCATTTAGTATAGTATGGTGGAAAGGATTGGTCTCGTGCGCCTGCGCATCGGTCCGGCGTCCTGACAGGTGCGCGTGCGTCACCTGCAGCGCGGTGGCGTGCGGCTCGGCGCGGCGGTAGTGCAGGCGGAACTCGCGGAAGGCCAGCTCCACCAGGCTGCGCTCGCCGCCGCCCAGGTCCGCGCGCAGCTCCACGCTGAACGTGGCCAGCTCGAACTTCACTAACATCAATACCATCATTACGACTATTTTACAAACAACAAACTCCGAGCACCGTGACTTGTGTAAGGAGAGGCTCGGGCCCCTTCTAAATAATTCCCCCTCTTTATGCCTTCTTTTCTAATAACTGAATACCGGGCACATTTTCTCACATGGCCGAGGATATTCGAGGCATATTTCATCGGCCTACTACGGGTTGGCGAACTTTACACGATTTTCCAAAGAATTGCAGGTTTCCTTACGATGAATTTATCGTACAGCCATTGACATTCATGATTGAAAATGAGATTCGCACATAAAATATGAAATACCAGAGTTGCGAGCCAGAGTTTCAACTTGCTTATATCTTGTGTTTCAACGGGAAATTAGTTGGGTTTACAGGTATATTCTATTTAAGTCCTTAAAAGGGTATAGATTTGACGGTTGGTACGCTGCATGTCATGTGGTACCTATGAGCGGCATGAAAAGCGCGCGGGCCTCGCGCGGCTCGTGCGGCGCGTGCTGCGCGTGTTGCGCGTGCTGCGCGGGGTGCGCGGGCGGCGGCACGGCCAGCACGGCGGCGCGCACGGCCGGGTCCAGCCGCAGCGTGGGCACGGCGCCATCCACCAAATCCGCGCCGCCGCTCATCTGACCGCAACACACGCGAGGGTAAGCCCTTACCGAACACATGCCCGATACCTAATACAACTTTTGTATTGTATTATAAAGACTTGTTGTTTTATTATACTATCAGATTTTTTTTTCCACTTCTACCAAGTTCTCATTTAACATCTGTATGCTGGCTTCCTAGTTAAATGTATCTAATCGACTTTCAACTGTATACTAATTACTACTATCTTAGTTCAAGGCTGCCACCTGCGGATCCCGTGGTGTTCCAACAACCATCATGTGCTTATTATACACCGTGAGTATTTAACGGAAATACCTTAATCGAGACCCCCACATAACTTTCCCGCTTCCCCCGAGGCAGTAAGGTATCCATATAGGATTTATCACTAGAAAAAAATACAGGGTTGTCACCTGCGCGTGGTGGGCGGCGGGCGCGGGCGCGGGCGGCGGCGCGGGGGCGGGCGCGGGCGCGGCGGTGGCCGAGCGCAGCGTGTCCAGCAGCTGCTCGTACTGCTCGCGCCGCGCGGACACGTGCAGCCCGCCCACCACCTTGCCGCGCACCTCGCACTGCGCACATGTCACATCACACTCTACACTTTCGAACAACTTCCATGACCAACAATCATACAATTTTCACATAATAATATGGTATTTAATGTCACACAAATTAAGAAAAATAAGATGAATTTGTCCCGACGCCGAAATCAACCTCACAGCCATGCTTGTAGTTCCAAGAGGGGTCTACACTCAACCCACTAGACCAGAAGTTCATCAAGACGAATAAAACTAGTTTAGTGACGTCACCTGATAGCCGGCGTCGGCGGCGGCGGGGTCTCCGTCGCAGTAGTTGACGGTGAACTGCAGCGCGGTGTTGTGCAGCACCGGCTTGCCCGCCGACACGTCGTATATGTCCTGCATGTTCTCCGCAGACAGCTGCTGCACTTGCAGCTTGTCCGCCACGTCCAGCTGCCACGCGAGTGGACTCCCATTTAATATATCCCCACAAACGTATTGCCATTTCAATCACTTTACAATAGCATCACAAAAGATTTTCAGAATATAAGTTCTTCGTAAATGGACGAAAGCTTTCTGCATATAAGTTTTAGGGGTCATTTTCAGGGGCTAGGGCGTTACTTTTTAAACAGATTTATCAATTTGATACTTACCTACGAAATATAAATAAATTAGGGCCTAAAGGCTTGATTCCAATGCACTCACCGAGGCCAGGGATATGTCCCGGACGCGCACTTTGTAGAGCGTGAGATGCGGCGGGCCGGGCCGGTTGGCGAGGCTCATGCGGCCCAGGTGCGCCACCAGCACCTGCGTGCTGTGCGGCCGCCGCGGGACCACCACCACCGGCGACTCCAGCGAGATGTTCACACTGGAGCGACGAGCCACACTGTTACACTGTTCGGGGGCCGCGGACCCACAACTCTTGTTTTATAGACACGAGGCAGTTTATTCTTTAGATTCGATGGATAATGATGTCAATGCGGACTAGCAGCTAGTACCTGAGCACGATATTCTCGGAGGTGAGGTCGGCGGGGTCGTCGAGCGACGCGCCCAGGCTGGTGGTGCGGCGCCGCGGGGACACGCCCTCGCTCGACTGCGACAGCTTGGGGTTCGCGTACAGGGACTCGCTCCTGTGCCGCCAACATATTATATTAATGTTTGTTTAAAGTGCACAAATGTTACGTATTGCACGGCACGTGGGGCGAGCCGAGTCATTCACCTGGGGTGAACGAGGCCGATGGCCATGTCGGCGGCGGCGGCGCGGATGGAGCGCGCCAGGTTGGCGAGGTACTGCTTGAACTCGGTGAGGCAGGAGCGCAGCTCGCTCAGCAGCGGCGCCGAGTGCGTGTACCAGACGCTCGCCACGTGCAGCGTCACATTCGCCTCTACCACTGGAAAGACGAATCCGTGTGATGAAGCATGCACAGTAGATATAGATCGGAAAATCTGTGTTCAGAGCAGCGCGTGTGTCTCACCGGGCGCGGATCCATCGTCGGGCGCGGTGAGTTTCCTATGTATGGTGAAGAGCAGCGCCTTCTCGTCGTCGGGCAGCGGGTGGTGGTGCTGCGCGTGCTGCGCGTGCTGCGCGGGCGGTGCGTGCGGTGCGGGCGGCGCGGGCGGCGCGCGGCCGGCGCGCAGCACGCGCGTGTGCGGCCCGCCGCCCTCGCACAGCGACACCACCTGCACGCCGCCCAGCGACCCGCCCACCTCCACCGCGCGACCGTCTTCACATAACAACAATACCTTCAAAGGGACTTGAAAAACTAGATGTATGTACCAGAAAAAACGATTACGAGCATAACAATAAGGAACCGTTTCTTGTGTAATACTGCATGTGTAGTGAGAAATCCAACTATAAAAAAAGCACCGCTTAATAATGAGTCTCTCACCGAGCGTGGCTTGTATCTTGGCCTCGCTGACGGTGGCGGTGGCGATCTTCTTGGCGACCACGTTGCCCTCGTGCACGGCGGCGCGCAGCAGCAGCACGCCCAGCCGGTGGAAGTCGAACGTGATCTCCGTGCGGACCTTGCGCTGAACACGCAACACGAAACAATTACCAACTAACATGACACCTTTGACGTAACAAAACTTTTTGAAATCGCTGGGGACCCTTACAAATCACATGCAGTCTGCAGAAAGTGACAGATGTATAAAAAAGCAACAGCAGGGCGGCAGCAGCGTGATTACAATGCCCGCAAAAGAAGTTCTACGAAGTTTATTGTTTATTTTGCCAGTGTTAAAACCTCAAGTACCGGGCATCTCGATGATATTAGCGTACAACCGGTGCATCTGTACTCCAGCAGCGCTAGATTTGAGATTAATTTTATCCTTCGAGCACGTTATGATTAACTGTCTCGGGAAATCGTTAAAGACGGAATACATTCTGCATCGAGGCAGATTACATAAGCTGATATAACTGAAGGAAACATCAAAGTGGAGACGTCGTCGGTCGTAGTAATAGCACCGACCTTTGGCTCGTCGTCCACAGGCTCGTGGCAGGCGGCGGGCTGGTCGCGGGCGGGCGGCGGCTGGGGCGCGCGCGCCGGGCCCAGCACGCGGGACGTGAACCCGATCAGCTCCACTATCGTCTCTTGGTTTGCTAGCAAACAGTACAATTAAAAGCCGTCACCAGATTCGTGGCCAAATTAAAAGCGTCTGAAAATAGACAAGGGGGCGCTCAGTATGAGACGTCGCGGCGCTCCCAATATGGCGTCGTGACGGGCACCAACTAAAGTCGTCGCGAAACTCGCGGGCACTGCTAGTATAAGTCGCGTCATCTAAAAAGAACGCTGGAAGAAAGTGGAGGGGGAGTTTTTGCGCATGGGTACACTCGCGCACGAAAGTACTAGGCCTATTGTTTTATTTTTGAATTAGCCTTTCGCTCGCGCTTCGTATATTGGTAGGATAATTGAAAAATAAATTAGATAGAGTATTATTAAATATAATTAAAAACATGTTTGATTTAGTGTAGAATGTTTAATCTGATAACAAAACATTAAAGTAATGTTGAAACTCCTTCCATTAAGTCGTCTTGGGTGACGTGAAAACCAGATGAGGACGCGGTGTTGGTGCTAGAAGTGGCCATTTCATCGTCGTCGCAGTCGTCACTTGAGCTTTCATCATCATTTGAGTCAGAATCATCATCCCCTACGCGAATAATAAATGTTTCTGTCATCATGTCGACCACATAATCGCTTTTACAATAATCGGCCTCTATTTCCTTTACCTTGGTGCATAATTTCCCCCATTCTGTTGCTCCCATTAAATTTACTTTTTCATTAACCAGGTCAGTTATCTGTGTAAGGTTCCAACTTACATTTTTGCTGGCGACATATCCCTTTATTTGGGACCAAGCCATTTCTATAGGATTTAGGTCCGGGTGATATGGGGGCAAACGAAGTACAGAATGGCCTCCTTCGTTTAATATAGTGTCAATATTAAATTTCTTAAATTGCTCTTTATATTTATTTATTAAATTATACAACTCCGGCTTTAGCATGGATTCTTCAAATTCAATTCCTTTTTGACGGAGCCAGCTTTGCATGTCTGCTTTTTTTGTATTGGACGTTGGTGCAGCATCGAGTTGTTTGTTGTGGTACGATGCATTGTCGACTACCACGACTGAATTAAGCGGTAAATTCGGCATCAGTTTAGTACGGAGCCACCGCTCGTAATTCTCCGAATTCATATTGTCGTGGTAGTCGCCGCTTTTTGTACCGGCTTTGAACGTCAGCAAAGCATTCGGCACAAAACCCGCTTCACCGCCCGCGTGCACTATGACCAAGCGGCTACCTTTAGATATAGGTTTTTTAATGCCTTTGGTAGGACCGTCTGTCCAAGAATGGTGAGACGCATGGGAACTATCGACGTATGATTCATCAGTGTAAATGATAGGTCTTCCTTCCTCTCTATATTTTTTAATCTTTCTCAGATATTCAATTCTTTGAAATCGAATTTGTGACTGCTCAATTATAATTTTTCTATTGGTTTCTGTTTTTTTCCACTTAAAACCCATTTTTTTTATTATTCGCCTGAGACTTGCAGCAGATCCTTGGAAATGTAGGTCATCCTGTAACTTCCTTCGTAACTTGCCTATGGTAGGCAATTCTTTTTCAGTAACGTGGAAATTGTGGATGATTCTTTTTATAACACCCTGGTCAAAGCTGTCAATGTCTGTTATCGGTTTTTGTTTTATTCTTTTATTTTTGCCGGGAGTTCGGAAGATAGTAAGAAATTCTGAATCTTTTGAACCTTTTACAATTCGTCTCACTGTAGACTCGGAATATTTTGTTGCCTCTGCGGTCCTTTTCATACATTGTTTTAAATTCTTAACTGCATTATTATCAGCCTCTCTCTTCATGAAACAATATACGTCATAAATCATTTTTCTCTCTTTTCTACGTAAAACCATTTCGTAATTAAAAACTTTTGTGCGCGATGGTATTTTTAGAACGAACGTAGCGTGGACACAACACGGAAAGCAAAGGTCAACTGACGAACCAATAGCGCACCGGCAAGCATGCGGCGCGTAACCCGCCCGCCGCACGCCTCACCTCATACCACTAAATAGACCGATAAATCGCATAATGCGCAGCTTGATCGCCAGCGTTCTTTTTACATGACGCGATGTATATACAATAATAAAAATGTAACTCACCGATAATATCCAAATTGTTAAAGAGTATATTAGCGATCCTCAAATCCTCCGAGTCCCCCTCCCCTTTGACGAGGCACAGCTCGACGGCGATGAGCGCCTCGGAGTCGACGAGGCCGGCGGCGCCCCAGCCCGCGGGCGGCGGGCCCCAGCTCGGGTCCGGCGGCCCCCAGCCCGAGTCGGGCGGCCCCCAGCCCGCGCCGGCCGCACCCCACGTGATGCCGGCCGTGTGCCACGCCGCGCCCCAGCTGGAGCCCCAGCCCGGCCCGAACATCGAGCTGCCGTTCCAGTTGGACCCACACCCGACCTGCACCCAGCTGGGAGCGGGGCTGCTGCCGTCCGCCTCGGAGGGGTCTGCGTAGACGACTATGACTGAGTCAGTGTTCGGTACTCGATCGAAAGTTGGCCGATTTTAACGCGATGTAAATAGCTGCGTACTGACTGACCGACTCGCGGGGCTATTTGATCGATCGGTAGCGCACCCATAATGAATACATTTAGTTGTGCGCTTACAAATTGACACGTGCGATTTACGTGCGCACTGTTACGCGTCGCTCGCCAATATCTGTGGTATAACAGCAGAACCTTTACCACAGCACAGCTTTAATGAATAAGAATGACAGAGATAGCATGCTTTCTTGATAGGTGACGATCGTGATCCTCCTCCACCTGCTAGGGACAGTTTACTCACTTTGACTACTAGTCCCGTAGTGCAGCGAGTTAAGCGCCTGGTGCAGCGCGTGCGGGTGCGCCAGCGCAGGCGCCGAGCGCGCGTCGGGCGAGGCGGGGGACGTGGGGGACGTGGGGGACGTGGGCGACGTCGGCTCCGAGCCGCGGATGCTGCCGGACACCGTGTCCATCCTGCACGATAACTTGTTTAAGAAGATTAACTTTACTAGCAACAGCAATGCGTTATTTCTTTTATTAATACAGGGTGATTCAGAAAGGATATACTCAGCCCTGATTTTTTTTTCTCTCTACAAAATGACAATTTTAATTTTTTGCTAACATTTTTTATTATTGACAGCTTGAAATATAATATGTCAATCAAGCACTTTAATCGAGTAATCAGACAGTCAATTAGTCAATCGATCTACCCTTGGATTGGAATACACTGAGACCTGCCAACAACATTAATGACTGCAAACCTGTGTGTACAAACATAAATAAATTCTTCAGATGTCACCTAAATAGCATTTCTTAGCAATCACACCTAATAAACGTTCCTATATTTGCATAAACCGTATCTACCACCCAAACCTTAACAAAGTGTTTCGACGACTCCCTCAGACTAGTTTGTGTGAGGTGTGGTAAGATGTTGGTGGTTAGTTACCCGACATGCTTGTGGCTGGCGACGAGCAGCTCGAAGTCGGCGCCGTAGGTCTGCAGCGCGTCCACCAGCAGCAGCGAGTGCACGGACAGCGACAGCGACAGGTCGGCGGGCCGCGCCGTCAGCGCCGCCTTCACGCCGCACACCTGCACCTCCGCGATGCTGCGCCCCATCGACTGCACCTGCGCGCACCCACCACGCACACACGCACACCATAACAAAGCTCAAACTCAACGCGCAATGGAGACAACTATGCTCGGCGTTCTCTGTTACGCGATACAATTAGATATGACGTAATCTGTATACGAACTAGAGTAACCGATGTAGCTCTGAGAGCTGCAAAGTTGAAGTAGCGGTAAGCAGGACACACAGCTGTAAGAACCGTTGGATGCTGCAGCAGAGAGGTTCTCGAATGAGGATCATACGTCGAAAGACAAAGCATGGTCTCCAAAAGGTGCACCAACCGCAACGAAGTAAACAGAAGATGGTTGCGAGTGATGAAGAGCAGTGATGTGGGGAAGTCATTGGTGGAAGCCTAGGTCTAGCAGTGAGCGTTTGATGGATGAATGGAGAACACCACTTAAAGTACTCGAAGGAAATACTGGGAAACCATTTTGATACATTTCATAAAATAGATCGTAAGAACGAGGTAAAGAGATGCTTGCATGTGGAAGAGAGGGTGAGCGGTCTGTTTAGTTGTTTTGTCTGTAAGACTTGATTAATCTTCAAAACAAATCGAACAGCCGAACGCATGAGAATAAAAAACTTTTTAACAAAATAAAAACCGTCTTCAAAAAACTAAAAAGCCAAAAATAATCTTATCTTGAAATCTACCTTGTTTAACTAAATCAAATATTTAACTAATCTGAAGTCGGTACCAAATAAACAACCGACGAAGAATAGCAAATGTATACTCCAGTAACGAGATGCGCGGACCAATTTGTAGGTATAGTCTTTGGCGCAGACCAGCAATACTCGACTCAGTAGATTTTTTGGCACCGACTTCAGATTAGTTAAATATTTGATTTAGTTAAACAAGGTAGATTTCAAGATAAGATTATTTTTGCTTTTTAGTTTTTTGAAGACTGTTTTTATTTTGTTAAAAAGTTTTTTATTTTGCACTTTTTAGTGGATATATTTACTATTCTTTGTCACTAAAAAGATTTTTATATCAATATTTTTTCTGGATAATAGGTATACCAAATACAACATCATTGCGAGATAAATATAGATTCAAAGAAATCAAGATAAAACAAAAACCATTGAATCATTCTCGCTGAATTTTAAAAGGGTATAATCGAAATCGGAACATCCACGAAAAAGTTTTATTTATAGCCAAAGTGCATCCCATAACAATTTCAATAAGCCCAAACACGGCTTGGATACATTGTTTTATTACAATGTTCCGGTTCTTCCTGGGTTTATCATCAGATCAGTTCGATGGTACCATATTCATCAGAACCATTTCATTAAATTAGCTTTTTCATTGTCGCTTAACGATCATAATCGAGATTATCTTGACGCAACCCGTGAAATACGTATCACTGACAAGTTCCGGTGGCCATTTGTGGTCTTCTTCATCACTTACACTTCAGCAAATGATACTTTCTGAATGCAAATGCTTGACTTCTTGATGAAAATACCAAAATTGCTATAGATTTGCCTATAAAATTTGAGGAGTCCTCTCAATTCCTCATGGATCCCATGATCAGAACATTTTTTTGAAAAAAATGGGACCAATCTGTAAGCATATTCTTTCATATAAAAAAATAATTTTCGAAATCGGATCTGAGGTAACAAACATAAAAAAAAAAAAAATACAACCGAATTGAGAACCTCCTCCATTTTTTTGAAGTCGGTTAATAAGGGTTTCTAAAAATGAAAAAGCTGTGCACGTAATCTTGCGCACCTCCAAGGAGAGCTGTTCGATGGCGAACTGCAGCAGGAAGAGCGTGGAGCTGTGCTGCAGCTCGGCCTGCTCGGCCTGCTCGGCCTGCTCGCCGGCGCTGCCGGGCGGCTCGTCCGGCGGCTGCGCCGGGCTCGCCGGCTCGCTGCTGGCACACGGGACGGTCAACAAACTAGCCGATAGTAACCACTGCATGCATAGTAATACACTATGGAATGGCAAAATACATCATCATCATCTGTTCTTCAGGCAGAGTTACTTCATTGAATAAATTTCACGTTATTCGTTTACCGAGATGAAATCAAGTTTTAAAATAAGGCAAGGAATAATTTTATAGATCGAAAAATAAAATAGTTGACATCGCTAATCAATATGTCGGGCTGAAAGCATTGAGAGCGAGGTATGCGAGTGCGGTGGCACGCACCGGGGCGGCAGGCCGGGCAGCACGGCGCGCACGGCGGCCAGCTTGTGCTCGCTGAGGTGCACCACCAGCGCCGGCAGCGAGCCGCACACCGTGGCCGTGGGGTACTGCGGGTCGCTCGTCGCCACCACGCGCCGCTCCGCCTGCCACCGGGACCACACGCTACTACACCATCTCATCGTCAGACATCCCTCCCCTCCCTCCCCTCCCCCATTCCGAGCCTTTACACGCGTCTTTCTGCGACGGACGTGAGGTCATCGATCCAAAACTTTGTCTTAGCCGACCTATAAGGCTAGGTTAAAGTTCCCTAAAAGACCTAATTGCACACATGTTTAACCCATCAACAAATCCATGGCATAGTACGTGGTCACCCAGTCTTACACACAATCTGATCTCAGACTTGACTGAAGACAGAACTATAGGACAATAAAATTAGCGGTCAGTAAGGTTAACATGGAGGCAGATAAAAGGGCTCGCCCGAGGCAAACATTTCTCACTCGTGGAATGGTACACTAAATGGAAGATAAATGATAAAAAATATTATATTATTGGGCGCCTTTATCAACACAATATAACCCAAAACAATGATTGTTAGATTTTATGTCTGTTTGCTTGTGCCCGCTAATTACCAGAAACGGCTTAACCGCGCCAATTTCAGAAACGGAAAACTTAACCCCTTGAGGTGCGGTTTTCACTAATGTATTGTGGTAGGCTTCACTTATAATTAAGTATTTGTTTTATTTCAATCAGTTCATGAATAAAAAAGTTATATAAATTTAAAGATTCGGACGAAGTCGCGGGGAATATGCTAGTATCGTAATAAGGTGGTGGTCGCCGGTGGCGGCGCCGCGCACCTGCAGCAGGATGCTGAACCGGTCCAGCAGGTGCAGCGAGGACGTGGTCTTGGCGTGCGCGTACTTCCAGTTGTCGCGCGCGCGCCCCACCAGGATCTGCAGGTCGCTCAGCTCTATCTTGTACCTTGCAAACGTACACATTCACATTAACCCATCCATCCTTTAGTATCACAATATATAAATTTTAACGACCGCAAATGCTTCTATACAAGAAGTGATCTCAAACCCTTGAATTGAAAGCAAGGAATTCGTTTTGCTACAAGATTGTATGGGTCCTTAATATTAAAATAATGTACATTAATAGTATAAACAGTTAATCAAACTCTCAAATTTATAGAAAAAAATCGTCTATAAACAATGGTACTTCAACGCATTTTTTTTCTGAAAATGCTTCTATAATGCTATTGTAAATGGATGAATACTGTGGACACTAGTATATGGTCACCTGTCGTATAGTCTGTTGTGTAGATTGGCGGCGTCGAGCGCGGGCTGGGCGGCGGGCGGGTGCGGCGCGTGCGGCGGGTGCGGCGCGTGCGGCGGCTCCGGCGAGCCCGGCGACAGCAGGCTGCCGGGCGGCGTCGAGCACGGCGTCATGAACATCTCTGTCGAGTGGCCGAACATATGCTCGTCATCTCTAATGATCACATTTCACGCCATCCTCAGACCGCACTTAACAGACTTTATACTATTATAGACACAGACAGGATATTTATACTATTATAAAACTGATACAGTACTGTTATAGATATTTTAAAATATGGGTGCAAGCTTGTCTTGACGTCCCAGTATCCAGAGCAAATATTTTTAGAGTTCTTTTGTTTTGTTTATTTAAAAATTACAGAAAGACTACAAGAATGTAGCCTATCGTTGTTTTAAACGATACAGCACAAATTATTCGTTATGACTACTGGAGGTAGAGTTGCAGAGAAAAATCGGGCGAAGCTGCAAGCAGAAACTAGTATAAAATACACTGACCACCACCAGTGTGCAATAGTTTTTCGTGTTAACATAAGAGTAGAAAAAGGACTTGATAACTATTCATGTGATGGTTGTACTCGTAGCTCACCTTCGTCGTCGGTGGGCGTGTGCGCGTGCGGCGCGCAGTCGGCGAGGTTGGCGTTGGCGAGGCGCAGGCGGCCGAAGTCCACCACCAGCACGGCGGAGTCGCGCGAGCCCAGCTGCTCCACCAGCAGGATCTGCGGCGCCGCGATGTCCAGCTCCACGTGCCACGTGCGCCGCTCGCCCTGCCGCCCCACACCGCACTCCACATTAGCTTACACACATGGGAGACCGTACTATCGACACTTCGGATATTATGAGTCTGCAGCGCCCTCTTCAACCTCGCCACGAGCTACACAGATGGCGCTGCAGACGCATTGACAACAATTTACAATTCTCCATACAACCCTGAATAGCGTTATGAGAGTTTTCGGAGCACGTAGCATATATACGAAATCCCGACAATAACCGTTGGGGCATAGCGGCCGCTCCGCCAGGCATACCACCGCCTGGCTGGAAGATCTTCCTTTTTCCGCTAAAAGTCGATACGTGGGGCCGGTACGTACGGGGTGCGCGTGCAGCAGGCGGTCCCAGCGCGCGCGGTAGGCGGGCACGGGCACGGGCACGCGCGCGGCGCCCCACGGCGCGCACGCGAACTGCCGCGCCCAGCGCGCCGCCGCCGGGTTGTACACCACCTCCAGCGACGCACACTTCACCCACAACCTGGCGACATTGCTCTCATTCAGTGCCCGACTCCGGACCGACTGCGCAGCCACGCACAAACTGACAGCGACAAAAACAAAAAGTCTCTGCGGCTGGGCTGATTTCGGTTATTACATTTTGATCCTCCCAGTGCCCCTTTTAAAGGGGAAATCCTAATTCTAGTAAGGGCAACACCGATCTCACAAGTTGTTATTAATGAGGTGTTAAGAAATCACAATCGAATCATCTATCATCGAGCGAATCATCTGTTAGCAGTGAGCCTGCGTCAGCGTCGCTAGTTTGCGCGGTGGGTCTGGACGCCGGCTTAGGTTAGATTGCTTGGGCTATTTAGTACAAGCATGGTAGGTGTTGATCGCTCTCACTTGTAATCGCAGTTGATGCCGAAGGGCTTCTTCTCGTAGGTGAGCTGGAAGAGCGGGTCGCCGGGCGGCGGCGCGGGCGCGGCGGGGGCGGCGGGCGCGGAGGGGGCGGCGCGGGCCAGCGCGCCCAGCCCCGAGCGGATCACGCCCTGAAGTACCACGTAATGTTATCAATTGCTCTCGTTCATACAATATAATGTAATACAATAGTACATATTGATATAATTTTTTTGGCCGTCACATTTTTTTTAAATATTATTAAAATTAAAAATATATATATATGTACTGTAAAAAGCACGCGTGTTTAATAAGTTGCATTATGAACTAAAAACTAGTGCAATAAGAGCCACGTTACGAGCAAGTGTGTTGAAAAATATGCAACTGATAGTTGCCTTGGAGCCGATTAGGTAATTTTAAATCTGGCCCCGAATGGGCTATTCCTCGCGCAAAGTATAATTGCTACGCGCTTACGCTTCGGTGGGACGCGGCACGTACCTGCGGCGCGATGAGTATGGGGAAGAGCGTGTTGGGCGTGATGCGCTCGCGCAGGCACACGGCGCCGAGCGACACGTGCAGCGCGTGCGACGCGGCGCGCGGCCGCGACTCGATGCCCACGCGCACGCGCGAGAACTGCAGCTCCACCGCCGCGCCCGACCTGCTGCTGCCGTCGCGTGCACTACTCAGTATGGAACGACTCGATCAATGGTAATCGATTCTAGACAAACCAGTTATACTATCTCTAAAGCAATTTGGAATTGTGTATACATTTTTGTGAAGGGTGATATTCGTCGCTCATGGAACAAATGGAGACTAATAATAACACGGATACAGGAACATAAACCAAAACTTCTACTAGCTAATCAATGTACTGAAAGTCTTTCCAAAACTTCTAATGTATTCTTTAAAGTTTGTAGATGTACGAGCCGCTCACCTATCATCGTCGCCGTCGCTATCCATACACAAATTGAGCGATCCCTTGTTCAATATGAACTCGAACTTCCCGAACACGGTATCTCTCTTCAACAGCGTGCTATTGTCGAGGGAGTCGGCGATCACGTCCAGGATCTCCTCCTCCAGGTCGGCGGGGCCGGGGGCGGGTGCGGGTGCGGGTTCGGGTTCGGGCGGGTCCTGGGCGGGGTCGGCGGTTGGCTGCGCAGGCGCACCGTACCAGCCCCACCACTGCGGGAACCAGTGCACCAGCATGCTGCGCCCGGAGCTCGCCGGCTTGTCCGGCGTCGATACCGGACTCGATTTTGGTACGTTGCGCATCGCGATCTGCGAGCGATGGAGATATTATCAGTTTCAGAGATTGCTAGACGACTCTAGATACTCTAAGCTTCGATATTTGAAATATATGACTAGCTTTTTTTTTCGTTATTGGGACAGAATGGGGAAATCCAAATCAAAAGGGAGATATGAGGAAACTGTCTTAGGATCCATTAGATCTGGAGGCAGCCTTGCGCATCATCCTGAAACCAACTAGTGCCCCGACCGACCTGGTTGACGTAATAAAGCCAGGTCGCGATTTACTTGATGAAAACCAAACCTTCCTGTGCGAGAGAGGCAAGTGACAGCTTGGAGTCAGTGACACACTGACTGGAGCTGGTGAGGCTGCTTCACCCTGACCAACCTCCGTTACAATGAGCCGTGCGGGAGGAGGAAGGCAGAACTCTAGGTGAGCAGTACTCACTTCTCTGAGCGGCTTGAGTATGTGCAGCGGCGTGCGCCACTCGTACTCGTCCTTGGCGGCCTTCCGGTCGGCGGGCAGCGTGGCGGCCGGGTTGCTGAGCGTGTCCAGGCACACCGCCACGTACTGCCGCGCCGCGCGCGCCGCCTCCACGCACGACGACCACATCGGCCTGGGCTCCGTCCCTGACCATGACCCAACACGACACACATTTGAGGATTTGAGAATCGCATCGAGGGAGGCGCACTGCGGTGTCGGTGCCTTCTGATTAACATCAACACCGACCACAGATCATGATAGATATGCCGTGCGGTTCAAAATGTATGGGAACTCGCTGTCTCCGTTTTGTACCCCACCACTCGCCGCAAAACACATGCAATTCCATAAAACCAACCAATACGAAGTGTCTTCGGTGCGTGCTGCGTCGTCGCCGTATACAGCGGCCGTACCACGCGACGCACCAGTTTATTCAAAGTATCGTTAGACGATCTGTCCATTGCCTCGTACATTCACTCAGTAGCGAACAGAGGTGGTACTTAAATAGCCATGTATTTTGTACAAAAATAAAAAAGTCGTTGTGCTACATAAAAAACTAAAATAACATAATAAAGTTTCCTCACGACTTTTCCATCACCGTTTAACAAGTTATAATCATGGTTGATAATAAGATTCGCGTATGAAATCTAGAAATCCCCACAGGTGCGCGGTTAATAAAGTAATAAAATAGAATGCACTGACACTTATGGTCGGGTATGTGGCAGGAGAGCGCGTAGAGCCACCACAGGCGCGCGTGGCCGCGCACGGGCGCGTGCGGCCGGCGCGCGCGCAGCCCGCGCACGCGCGCCAGCCGCGCCAGCCCCGCGCCGCACCCCACCGCCTCGTTGTACTGCCGCTGGTACACACACGCATACTTCTTAAGTGGAAGCTCACTTTCTAATTATACTGTATGGTATGGCTACTGTATGTTTACGTACATAGCTTTTTGTTGCTATAGGAGTACCGCAGGGAATTCTTCTCGGCTCTATATTTTTCCTCCTGTTTTGTCATATAACCTTTTTTTTTTATACATTATAGGCAAGTATTTGATCTCGATCTCACCTGATGGTAAGTGACGATGAGATCTACGATGGAGCATACTTGCCTAGGTAGGAAGGCGGCAGTAGATCGAGACGCTACATTCACTAGACACATGCAGCGCAACTAATCTGACCCGCCATCCATGAATGGCAACACCGAACATCATGCCGGAATACGGCTAGGCCGCTTGGCGACATGGCTTTGTTCAGTGGGTGGTGACTAGCCACGGCCGAAGCCTACCACCAGTAGAGTTGTCACCTGGTTGGCACCACCCAGGGTCACGTGTAGGGTATCTCGAGGGTACTTAATTCTCCTACGGACGAAGGTGACTCGACCCCAAAATACTATGCGAATGTACTTGAAATGGTCTGACCATTTCAAGCCAAACCAAACGGTTACAAATAAGTAAATAATTTTCCTTTACTCAAAATTAGATATAGAACCGCAAAAATCGCGGAGTTGTTGATGATTGTTGATGTATGCTGCACTACAATTTTTTTAATAGGTAAATGATTTTTTCACGGTATATGCATAAATAGAGTGGTCCTATTCTTGCCCGAAAAACAAACATGATAGAAAATATTCGATATTCGATTCATCATTCATTCGAAAGGAGTGCCGCAGGGTATTTTCCTCGGTCCTATATTTTTCTACCTTTTGACAAGATCTTGCAAAATTATTGATATGTATAAGCTCTGACAAGAACATACAGATGTCAGGTTGAGCAGCACGGAGTCCAGCGTGAGATGGCAGGCGAGGCGCGGGCGCGTGCGCGAGCGCAGCGGCTGCGCGGTGCGCTCGCGCTGCACGCGCGCCCGCGCCGACGCCGGGGACACGAGGTACCGGTGCGACGCTTTCCATGTCTGCGACATGCGTTCCTACCAACAAACACTGGACTTAATTTGATAACTGACTATTTATACAACATCTTTATTTCTATTCGATCGTTTTCTCGATGAGTCAGTGATGCTGACCTTGTTGCGTCTGTGTTGCTATCAATAGCGCGTCAAAAAGCCGCCGTCTACATAGGCTTTTAATCGCTTTGGGTGTGGCATTATGATCCTGCATGGTAAAATGGGTGCTATACGTTTTGCGGTTCCATTCAGCCACTGCAGTCCACCGAATATCTGGCCGCGTTACGCATAACTGCATAATGCGTATGCGCACTCGTCCGCACTAACCGTCAATTCGGGTACGTCACAGTTGGCCAGCATGCCGGCGGGCACGGGCATGGGGTCCCAGTACACGGCCAGGTTGTGCAGCTCCAGCAGCTTGAAGGAGCAGCCCTCGGGCTCGGCCAGCAGCGTGAAGCCGCGCCGCCACTCGCAGTCGCACGACTCCGCGCCCAGCGACTCCACCGTGAGCCCGCACGCGAACGCCTCGCCCGGACATGTCGTCGCGTCCTCGTAGCGGATGTGCACGTCGTTCAGTTTCAACTGTCAAGCATTCACATCAAGAACACATCTTACATAATCTAGCATTATTAACAAATTATTCTATGCAGAACTTTTGTATAAGCTAGGAATACTTAAAAAAAGTTAAAATCCTGATCCCGCCCAAATGGATCATAAAGGAAAGTGTCCGAATGATATTGGATGACGTAAGATACCTGCAGGTTCTCGACGATGTTGGCGAGCAGGCCGGTGCCGTAGCTGAGCCACGAGGAGTAGGAGGTGGCGTAGTAGCCGGCGTCGGCCGCCTCGTGCGCGGCGCGCCACTGCGCCTCGAGCGCGTCCAGCAGCGCCACCTTGCGCTCGTGCGCTATCGCCGCCTCCACGCCGCTGTCCCACTGTGCAAACATGCGTGTGTTGTATGCCAATCATAATCGCGTAATGGTCGTCCATCCATCATCTGCAGTGTAACGTGACTATAAGTGATTTTGAGTGACACCAGCTGAGCCAATACATTAGCTGAGCTTATTATCTTCAACCAAAATAATAGCGAAGTGGGGATTATCATCCGAGGACACAACATAGTCAGGAAAAGACGATAATAAAAAAAATATATATGTAATACCATAAGGTAATTCAAAATTTTCAAATATATTTCATCAAACCTTTAATTAGGGAAATTCTATATGAGATTGATAAATGATAAGGAAGCAAAAATATCCCTCGCCCCCCCTCCCCCTTTATCATTATATCTTGATTGACTGTGATTACATCTCACAACTTCACTTATCAAAAGCAAATAATCTGGCAAATTTTAAATTTACTTTGCCATTGGTGTTTGATTATGAGTTGATTGTGTCAGCGGACTTGATTCGTTCCTACAACAACCTGGTGCTGTTAACCAAGCGACCTATGTTCAAACCACTAGTTATCATCTAGATAAGACTTTAGGATGGTACTTTTAAGTAATTTCATGACAAATCAAATACTATCAACTCAATTGATCCTCAAGGATTTATATGTTTGTTGATCAATACCTGGGACATTTTAATTGAGAGGGACATATGTATCTAAATTGGAGGCACGCAGGTGAAAACATCGAGCAGTATAATACCATTTCCTATTATTAACTTTATGCACTGTAAAATTTCTCTCATACCTCATCCAAATTGACAGGTGCTGCCACCAAATACAATTTTTCTATGGCGATAAGCCAGGGTGCAGATCTGATCTGGCGCACGGGCACCTGCAGCTGCACCTTGCCGATAAATCCGGCCTTCACCTCCACCGGCAACCCCAGGTGACGGAGAGCATCTTTCTTCAGCGGGAGATTCTCGAGTTCCACCTTTCCTGTGGGTGCAATATAACAGAGGTTGGTTATGTAAAATACGGAATTTGGTTATTTAAAATAGCCGAAAAGCTTGCATACCTATTGGCCATTTGGGCAGAAAGGTCTTTAAAGACCACAAGACACCCTTTTTAGTATTTATTTTCCCAAATGGCCTCTTTCCATTGAGTCAGGCTCAACGTAATTCTGCCAATGTAGACGCAGTGGCGAAGACACAATTAAGATTGCTTGATCAGTTATACTTCGAACTCTAGTTTTGGTTGAGATTGGACAGTTAGTGTAGGAGAATAGAAAGCACCAAAAAGACCACTTAATAAGCCATACACACAGGATAGACATCACAAGCACATATAATATAATATCGCCAGATGAATATATCCAAATACATGGTCCCACACTAAGCAATGCTTATATTATGGCTACCATAGCATAAACTGAGAGTGAACTCCGTATATAATACTTATTTAGATATTAAACCACAGCACAGAAAGCATGGTCACTAGCCACTAAGCTAATTAGATTGTCACTCATATATGTTGATATATATTTCATTTAAATATTAAGAAAGGGGAAATCAACAAGCTTGAGGAGGGATTGGAAGTCAGAGGTGTGGGGAATTTCAGGAGAGAGGATATCATAAAAAGTGACAGAAAAAAGAAAGATGAAGAAAAGGGCTTTGTAATGTTGTTTTGAATGGACAAAATCATAGTATAAATTTAGGAGCTAGTGTGTAGCATGGCATGGCTCCTATTTGGTGGAGTTTTGAGGATTATTCTCTGCTATAAGGGACTTAAAAACATAATAATATAGCAACAGTCCAATGTTTACATTTTTGTGGAAGACTTCAGTTTCAAATTTGATTGTTTAATTATTTGCTTTTGCTGTTTATTCCATGCATATTTGTAGTTTGTTCTCCGATATATTTTTAATACAGTAAAATGAAGCTTGTTTTTTTACTCTGTTATAAATGTCACATGCTCATACATCCTGCTAACAATACTTCCTGTTTTTCTAAATATGTTCATAACTACTTTATTAAAACCTGCATTCTTTGTTTGCTATAAGCGGACCAAGATAAATAGATTGTGACAATTTTGATAGAGCATTCAGGAGTACTTTTAATTTTAGCAGTGGGTACATTTTTATAAGCTACTAGTTTTTAGCCATTACTCCGCTTGCACAAACAACTATTTACCTTATATAACATCACAATATGGCTTTGCATGCCGCAGCAATGACATATGATATATAATCTATTCCTTTCTTATACATGTGTTATGAAGTTTGTGAACTCGCTTTTACGATTAAAAGATGCCTTATCCAATAGTGGGACCCTATTAAAATTGGTCCTGTAGTTTTATTTTCCATATATTTTGTGGGAGCCATAGCTGTGACACAACCAGCACTCATCAGGATCAACTAAGAATGGGAATGCTGCTACATATTGAAATATCTAATATATTTACCTAAAGCCCTGGCAAGGCCAGGGTAGGTGACAGCATTAAATCAATGTTTGTATACATAAAGATGGCAATCCAATTTACATAGCATCTTAGTATATACACATTAGTATGTAATATATAAACATACTACAGTGTGTGTATGATTTGAACGTTACCTGAGAGCAGCGCGACGCTCAGCTGGTCGGTGTTCAAGTTCTCCACATACTTCCCGAGGTAGTTGTTCAAAACCCAAGCCACCAAACCCTCCAACATGGTGCATTGTGCCCTCGTCGGTTCCCTGTGCTAGCCTGACCCTTGCCGCGGTACACTCTCGCCTGCAAATACAATTTAAATAGTATGTCATTGCTAACACCATGTTATTGTTATTTTTACACAGTTATGTCATTCCGCACGCCGCACTTGAACTTTGCCCGGCATTTGTGCGATGGAGCACAATTTACTCACGCATATATGTTGAAATTGTTATGAATTTGAGTATTTTATGTATAGCAATGCTTTTGGAAAATCGGATAACAGTACAGCTGATACTATAATTTCCACAATACGAATGGAATGAATGAATGAATAAGTGCTGCCAGTCATTACTTACACATTTACACATTAGGTTCAATTTTTTTCCTAATGAAGTTCACTGACAACATAGATATTGTTTTACCCTAGGTATTTATGAATAATCCTAAATATTTCATCTTAGTATTACTAAGTAAGTGTGAACTGTAATTCTATATGTCACAGCCCGATTTTAAAGTTTATGCACTACAGTTTGGTCGGTCTATGATTCATAATATTAATTTTACGTTTATATTTAACTTAACGTAGACATAAATTTCGTTAAAATATTTGCAATTTTGTTGAGTTCAGCTTCTCAGCATAACAATATTTTAATGGTGTTGAGTTTAGTAGAAATTTGTAGGAATTTTGCCCCAAAGCACAAATGTGTAATAGAAACCTGAATTTAAGGAGTAATCAATTACTGGCAACATTCATATTCGTTATGTCTCATAGATAATCTAGGACACAGCCAGCTGCCAGCTGCCAATAGCGCCGCTCGCAGTACTGGATGTGCTATAATCTATGTCAGCGCCTGGCGCTACTGAAACTTGTCTTGTCTGTTCCTTGACAGTGACAGCAATAAAATACATATCTGTTCCTTTCAACGTAGAAACTACGATGGAACACTACGCCATCACAAACAAAAGGTCGAATAATGCGTTTTTTGTGATCAATTTTAATCATATTTTATTTTATTCATCAGTAAAAATTACCAATACTGATTATTTATAAAAATAATGTATAATTTTAAAAGTGATTCCTTTGATAGTGTAGTACGTGCATGCATGACGTATAACCGAACGAACTGCATATAAAAAATCTATCATCTATAATTTAAGATTTGTTTACTGTATTTCATCATCAAATCTCCATTTAGAGTTCATTTACTATAAAATTCGTGCAAACATGAAAGCAACCCAGGCTCTACGAAGGTTTCACGGGCCACCTTTATCAAAGATTAATTTAGATTTTATCAAAAACTGTACAAAGTTACAAGTTCGACACAGTGTCACTGTAGAAAATTCGAAGTTTAAATTATTCGTACCTGCGGATGTGAAAATTAGAAATTTGGGACTCGGTCCTACGTCTAAGGACTTCGAGGAGCCAACGCAAATATCAGGACCAATAACGAAGTTACACGCAACGGAGTTAGTGCTCCACCTCACCAATGAAGAAAGAAAAGTGTTGCTCAATGCATTACAGGAATATGAATCTAATAGGATTAAAGAGGAATTTGAAGGTAATGCACACATGCAATATACATATAAATATTTACATCAGTAAGAAAATATTCACATTAAATGACAACCTGATTAGCGCAGTTGGTAGTGAACCTGCTTTTGTGCCCAGGTTTCAAGGTTCGAATCCTGGTAGGGACAAACTTTGTGTGATGAGCAGGATGTTTGTATGTGGGTCATGGATGTTTAATGTCTATATATAGGTATTATATACTGGGTTTTCCCACAGTTCATTATACAGTGTCTATAATACAAACATTGCTTAGTGGGACCAATAGTTTGTGTGTTCGTCTGGCAATATAACAAAAAAAGTACCTGAATTTTCCAGATATATTAGCTGCTCAAAGATGGAGAAGTAAGTTAGGCAGGCCCAGCAAAGTGCCAACCTTGGGTGACGTTGATCCCACAGGCTCATACTGTCCAGTGCCAGAGGACTGGCTTAAGAAAAAGTATGGTGAGTAATCAATTTTAGAACAGCATATCTGCATAAAACTAGTTATAATGGATTGCTAAGATGATGTCATAGATATACATCATCATAATCACAGGTATGGTATGGGGTAAAAATTTAATAGATATTAAAAATCATGCTTATACCTTTGCATATGTGCTTGCTGACCATTGAGTTTCTTGCCAACTCTTCTCAGTAAAGCAAACTAACCTGGTGGTAGATTCTGACTATTCATAAAGGTTTTAGACCTACTTGAATAAAAGAAATGTAATTTAGATTTTGACATCTGGAATAAAATTAGCTACTTCCTTTAATGAGTAATTATCTATTCATTTGAAACAAATTCAAACATAAGTGTATGATTTTTTTTTTTCTAATTCCAGCCGCAACAGTCCCAAAGCCAACAACTAAGGAATTATTTCATTGTAAGTTCTTGTCACTATTGACTGCAAAACTCATTACACACTGCAAATATATTACTCTCCTAGCCTGGATACAAATAAAATACACCATCATGATTGTAACTCCCGAAGGGATAGGCAGAGGTGCACACAATGCACCCACATTTTACTGATAGTATGTGGTCCCAATGGAATAAATGGTAATTATTAAGAAAGTAAGTTATATGCATGACATGAGTGAACTTTGGCACTGCATCAAATTTGCAGTCTTTAACAAATATGTTGATTTTACAATTTATAAGTATGTACTTCATTATTACTTATTGAATAATTTATTGTTATGCCATTGTATTTCATATTACATCCAATATTCTATGTACAGTGATTATTCACTCTTAATTGTAAATTCAGTCCACACCCCACCGACTTTGTTTGCACAAACAAGGTGTATGGTCCTCAAGTCTTAATCCTGCAATGTGTCTTTGTCCACAGTATCGCTTGCAAATTCAATCCCCTTCATTGGTTTTGGATTCCTCGACAACTTCATTATGATAATTGCTGTGAGTATAGTAGAGTAGTAATAAGCATGGAATGGTCACCAGGTCACACTTTTATTTTAGGAGATGACGTAAGTAATGTTTAAACACACTGAATATGACTCATCAAGAAACAGGATCTAGGTCATTGGACTTTTAAATAACTTTTTGTTTATGCATGCTAATAATAACTGCAGGAATACTACACTCATAAATCATTTTTAGGGTTCCATAATTCAAGAAGAGACCGTTATAAAATGACTCACATGTGTGTCTGTCACAGCCATTCATCTCTGAAACGTATGTCATAAAAAAATAATTTTGTATGGAATTCCATTTGAAAGGAAATAGTTTGCAGAAAATTTTAAACATAGAAGGATGCTGATAGCTTGAAATTTGTGAATGTTTCCCAATTTACCAACAGGGTGACCACATCGAGAGCGGCATGAGCGCTTACATCACACTGTCGACGATGGCGGCGGCCGCGCTCGGCAACACGTTCAGCGACGTCATCGGCATCGGCTCCTCGTACTACGTGGAGCGCGCGGCCGCCATGGTGGGGCTCGGCGCGCCCGCGCTCTCGCCCGTGCAGCTGGACATGCCCATCGCTAGGCGGTTCGCTAATATGGTACATATTGAAAATGCGTCAGCAATGTTTTAAATATAATATGGACTCTTACGTCATTAGTGTGCATTGAAATCCACGAAGTTGATATTTCAAAGGAACTGATTAGGGTTTATTTCTTACCGCTCTGCTCGTCTCCGTTTCAGTGGAAACACCCTAATTCCTTGAGTTTTTTTTGCAATTTCGTATTTCTTAGGGCAACTCTGAAGTTGTCCTATAGGAAATACAATTCCCAAAATAGGCAGCGTTTTAGTATGCTGCCTGTTTTAGTATGCTGCCTGTTTTAGTATGCTGCCTGTTTTGGGAATTGTCCTACAATCATAAATAACTACTACTATAACATATGTCTACCTTGTTTGAATCCACCCAGGGTCGTGTGCTGGGCATCACTCTGGGCTGCTTCCTGGGCATGACACCGCTGCTCTTCAAAGACGACGACAAGAAATCAGAACCTAAGTAAACTACTCGAACAAGGTATTTACCCATGCACTAATTAAAAGGAGACAGCTAGCTTATATTATCTTTTTGTATGTTTAATGTTTTTCTTAAAAGGATTACACAGTCCTGCAAGGTCTATCTGTTTTCAGACAGCCTTCTAGGTAAGCAGCGAGTACTATATAGTCGAATTAATAATACACATTGTTTGACGAAGAGCTAGGAACTTAATAAAAATCGTAGAATGTATAAAAACTATGTAACTAAATATGTATGTTAATACCATGAATATCAATTAATTATCTATTAGATTTTCAAAGTTTATCAAAAACTGTGTCATGTAGATACTATTATACGTATAACTGCAGCGAGCCTAGACATATCGCAAATGCTATGAGTACAAGTAGCCTGTTATAAGTTTGTGTGTCTACTTATCCGGTAGGTTTTAGATTAAATACTTTGATTGTATACAATATAATAATAATACTAGCCCATTAAATGTACCACTGTTAGGCACGGGCGTCCCATCAATGCGAGGGGGAATGTATAGTATTCATTGTTATTTTTACCTTTAAATATATGTACATAGTGTCCATATCCGAATGTCACAGGATAAGATCAATGAAAAATATCTACATGTGGAATGTTTACGCTTTTACTTTATTCGATAAGCATGCATGTTCGTGAATATATTGATTCGTACCATAATAATGTACCTGCCCATAGATAATTGTGTAGTAAATTAGTTGAAAAGTCACTGATTTAATGACTTACAAAATATACACTGTTTTATAAATTTTCAAAAGCTTATTTAGCCAAAAACAACTATGTGGCAGCTAAGCCATTTTTCCGTTTGCTGACGTCGGTAATGATGTCGAACAACATTGGTAAATACATATAACATATATATATATATTGACGGCCTGATTAGCGCTGTTGGTAGTACCCAGTTTTCCGTGCTGAGGGTCCCGGGTTCGAATCTTGGTAGGGACAAACTGTGTGATGTGCACGAATGTTTGTACCAGAGTCATGGATGTTTAATATCTACAAGCATTGTATACTGAGTTCACCCTCAGTTCATTGTACGGTAGCCATAATACAAACGTTGTTTAGTGTGGGACCATATAGTTGGTGTGTTCGTCTGGCGATATTATTATATTGGAATGCTCGCTGCATGCCATAGACATTTCTAACGGCTTGTTATTGAATACGTTTATGCCGAGTACTAAATGTTTGCCATTAGAATCTAGTCGATGTTCAGTTCAATTGTACGCAGCAGTCGCGCGACAGCAGCACAGAACTCTCAATTTTATAATTGCTTTTTGTACAACAAAGGTTCCTCGTTCTATTTATAACGGACGTAGTTATGTATAAAGTATTATAGACAATAGAAGTTATCTTATTCCTTCCGCATGTACATGTTTAATAATATTCTTGTTTTAATATAAGTAATAAATATTTTTCCTTATTTAGATTTAAGTGAAAATGTACATTATATCAAATGTTAAGTAGTGTTGTTTGTTAATAGTGTACAATTGTCTGTTTTGTAATTGCTTTCTGAACATTATGTTTTGTGTGTATTTTTTATGACATTGCGACGTGTGGAATTATTAAATAATTTTAAACTGTTATAACACTTTTAGTTACTATATTTCTATTGGTTCTTAGAAATATCTTCAGGGAATAAACTACACAAAGTTCAAGAACCTCCTTTGATATATGAGCATATTGTTTTGTGAATAAAAATAATGTGTTTTGTCTTAATCATCGTTTAATAAATAATTATCACTTGTCGACAAAGATATGCGCATGTAAAAGCTGCATTTGCTTTAGAAAGACGCTAATCAATTGTAAAGGTCGCTAGTGAGGTGCTAAGAACCATTACCGTTTCAGTGCGAGAGCGAATCAACGCTGACCTGTGTTTAATTCAATGTTTATTTACGAGTATCTTCACCCGTTGAGCTATAGATAAAACCTCAAAATAAGAGAACTCGATCGTATGCCGCTGGCACAGCGGTCTATTATTCCCTAGCAGCAGTGATGTAAGCTCTCGCTTAAATTGAGACACTAAGAATTCAATCAGGAGGCTTAGTATGAGCTTTGACATCGAAAACCGAAAGAATGACCAAATATTTACATACATTTTACAACAGCGCGCCTAGCGGAAACGTGCGACTTGACTGAGTAATGCATGGAAACATTGGATCACTCGATTGATATTTTGAATACGTGCAAAACTCGAAAGTCCTCAACAATGGCACCTTACAGATTAATATAAATAAAATAGATAAACACCTCTCATCTTATGTTTGTACTCGGGGTACACAAAGAACTAGTGGCGACACCATGACTTCTGCCAAATTTGAAGTCCAGCGCGGGTGATCATGGCTTGTATCCCCCAAGCGTCGAGACGAGAGGAGCGGAGGGCCCTTAGTATGAGTTTTCAAAATGTACGCCCACACGCATTCAAAAGTGATCGAACGTTTCCATGCATTAAGCAGTAAAGCTGCACGTTTCCGCTAGAGGCGCTAGTGTTAAATGTGTGGTAGGACTTAGTCTAAACTCCTACTAAGCACCTGGCCAAACAGCAGATAAAACATCTTATCTAAAGGGAATAACGCGTAAAAGCCGCTTTCTACAATTTATACAATTAAACCTAAATAGTGTTTCGAATCAAACAATATAAACTATGTACTTCGCTTTGCAACGACGCGACTTTACAATTTTGTTACATAATGGAACCGTCGGCAGAGACATCACAATATTTGATATATTCTCTTATTGCTAATTGAACCCGGACCATTTCTACGTAGTGTCTTTTTAACTTAAAGCATATCACAAACATTGTGGTACGTGTTTTGGCCGAACATCAAAAATGTGATTGAATATTACAACAATGTTTACAACCTTCATAATGTGTTATATTTTAGTAAGTATAGGTAATGTCTTATTGCCAAACAATTGTAAACTAAACTTTCACATATTCACAGTAATCATTTTATTGGCATAATGTGATGTACTTATATAATCATTATCATATTTAGTTTGTAAGCGCAGTTAAGTTTTGTTATATATGTTGTGGAACTGTTTCTTGCAACAGAGGATCACGTTGAGCAACATTATGTTTCTAGCACTCATAGGATTTAAATAGACCACTATTCATACATACAATTCAAATAAACACCTAAATAATTCTAATATTAATAATTTGATTCCACAAAAGAAATCTTGACATTATCAAGTCTGCTGATTGCATTTAACATAATTTGGAAATGACACATACATAGCTATTACAATAACGACTAGACTCCGTACGCTAAGGTTTGTGTTAGTGTGCGAACAGCCGTCTCCAGAGCTCGCATCACTGGCTGGGGTATACCCTAGGAAACCATCCATTACCTAGAACAAAGATTCCTAAATGTTTTACCGGGATATAAGCTAAGTCATAAAAACCCATCCACTAGGTTTTCTGTGATGTGCGTTCAGACAGTAAAAAAATCCAAAATTGATGATTTTGTCTCCATTGATAACAATTATGTTATCTAACCATTTTTTTTATTTCCGTTACAGTGCTATTATAATGTATAAATAAGATCATCAATAAATAATAAATGTTATAAGCGAAGACGTATCAGAATGGCTCCTCCACTATTAATAAAAAGTAAATAATAAAGCTAGAAACAAAGTTTTTGTCAAAATCTCGCACTCTTACATTGCACACGCTTATCACATAATTTCACTAATACAATCACAACTCAATTAAATTTTTTGGTAAAACCGTGAAAAGAACAATTAATCAGCATACTCGAAACCACAGCCATAAGCTAGTGTTTGTATTGCGGGTGGTACGGTACAGACATGAAATATATTAATTGGAGCAGTATGCACTTGACACTGAATCATATTTACAACTTGGTCTGTTATATTACTTCTTAATTTATATTGTATTTAAGTAACATTGAGATCCTTAATTTATATTTAGATACAAATGAACAATCATCTTTAAAACATGCTAATAGGCTTTATATAAAAAGGCTTATCTCGTAATGACCAGGCGACAAATGTTGAATAACACGTCATGTCGCAACCTCTGGAGACAAATTACCCAGTCAATATCACCACTTTCAATGCTCAACAAAAGATTGAACAACATGTTAACCAATTTCTTTGCAACACATTGTCGCTAAGTGTATCTAATAATTTTACTTGTAAAGGAAAAATATGTGAGGATATAAAATGGATTTTTACAGAAATGCGATAATACGATGTGGTTTGGTGATAAAAGTACTTATCATAGACCCTTTGTGGTGTTTGCGGTATGATTTATTATATGGATTACATACAGAAAATAATGTAATATGATTCAAATTGTAAATGTGCGCATTAGCATGCTCCACAGATACTACTGCTTGTACTACATTTCCAACTGAAAGAGTCGCACTTTCACTGCACCGATTAAAATAATCAAAAGGTGATACCAAATAACTCACATTAAACGTATAAATATATGACTATTCTTGTTCCTCGACTTAAAAAAATATTATTCAATAAAAATAGCTTAAATACATATAAAATAACTATTCACTAATGAGTATCGCAGCAGCATGGTCGCTAATAGAGATAGCAGTATAAGTTAAAGTCAATCGTCACACGTTCGACCCCAGCTCGGCAGCTAATCATTATAATTTTGACAATACTATGGCCAGCTACGTCTGCTGACCGTGGCGAGGCATGTGAGATATCGATAGTATGCGAGATACGCGGCATTAGGACCACAGCAAGTAGATAACCAAATATCTCAGAGCACTCATTGGATAATGGAATTCAGTTAATTTGATTAGTTTAATACCAATTCACTCATTCGGGTTTTAAAGAACTCCAGCGAATATTTGGCGATTAAACATTCCTAAAAACATTGCGATATTGATCACAATAACAAGATGGTCGATTGCAATAATTTAATTTGTACTTTGTTTAAAATGACACAGTTACAGGTCATTGTCCCACTAATATAGGCTTTTACAGTGATTTTTCGTTCAGTATTCAATTGTAAATGTATTATCGCTCACTTGCAATCTTGTTCATTATATTTCCAACCACCTTTGAAAGGTGCATCTTAAACTAATCAAACGTATGGCTAACAAGCTTATTAAATGTAGCTGCCATATCATTCAAAATTGGCTTTGGTTGTCCTACAATCGCTAACATATTATGCTACGGTGGCTTATGTGTTCTCAATAAGGAGTCTACATTCGCCACTAGTGTGTATTACAATGTAATCCTACTGGAACATTCGTGCTTTCGTCGTGGCGGCCGTCCGTGGCGTACCTACCGGTAATGGAATGATATTTCATAATAAATACAATTATCAAAATGCGCCACGTCCGTCGCCCTACTACACTTTGACGAATATACATATGTGTACGTATAATAAATCATTATAATGTTAATATACAAGCGAGAGTGGCCTTAAAAATGAATAAGTGCAGCCACCCTCGCTCTCTCAAATATCCGTCCTATAAACGTCGTTTAACACACTCGTACACATTGCGGAGGCGCGACACCTGCTGCCCTTCGCCTGTATCCACGTGCTATAAAGGGATGGGTACACATCAAGGTGGCAGGCTTCCGCGCTTGCTTCAGTTGGCAACTGCGTGTATGTGCATACGTTACCCGCCGGTAGTGGCGGGCGGGTCGGCGGTGGCGGTGGCGGCGGCGGCTGCGGCGGTGGCGGTGGCGTTGGGCGGCGCGTCCTGCAGGCGGCGCCAGCGCGCGCGCCGCGCCCGCACCGCGTACGAGCCCTCCTCGAAGCCGGAGCGCAGCCCCAGCACAATGCTGAGCGCGGAGGCGTCCTGCCCGTGGCACCCGGAGTACCGGTACTGAGGCTTCTTGTCGAACCTGCAGCCCACTGACTGTGCGCCTGCCGCCGCGAGACAACAATATTACTGATATTTGACCATGAATGTACTACTTTATTCTTTATTGACATAGACTAAGGTCTGTTTTTCTTTAAAACTTTTCTACCTTGTAACACGAGCCTAGTTAAGGAGCCCGAGGCGGGAGTGCGGTCTTGTTATTATTTGGAGCCTCCCCACTAGGCTCGCTGTTAGTCAAACATTGTATCATACTGGACAAGTGCATCTCGTATTCGTCTATGAGTAGCCACTATAAAAGTCAGTCGATTCTATATCCCCGACCGCGTCCGGCCGTCTGCCTGTTTAGGCTAATCTCAAATCCAATGACTGAACCGGACTGATCCACAAATTTCCCTTTTTAAACATGGGCGAAGTCGCCGGTTAGGCGTGTAATTTAAAATGAATGCGTCACGAATAATCAGGAAAGCACTGGAACCCACCTATAGGCATGATGCAGTCAAGTGTCAGCGCGCACTGTATCCAGGGCCGCATCACGTCGGCGACGGCCGGCTTGTTGGCGACCACGAGCCGGGTCACGTCCACCATCTGCACGAACAGGAAGTCGTCCACGTTGGCGTGCAGGTAGTGGAACATGCGCGGGTGCGTGAGCGAGGTGACGGCGGCGCGGCGCGGGTAGGCGAGCACGCCGACGCCGGCGCCGGCGGCGCGCGCCCACAGCGCCCGCAGCTCGCCGCTCGTGCCCGTCCAGCGCTGCGACGCGTCGCAGAATATCACGCCGCCCACGCGGCTGAGGGCGTGCTGCAATTACATATCACCAATTATGAACGGTCGCCACCAAGATGACCGCCGCATTTAGATATGCCAACATTTGATGGCCGCTAAAAGCGACTGTCAGAAATATGACCCCATTGGTAACTCATTGTTGGGTATTCGTGTAAATATCAGTAGCTAGCCACAACAGAACAGATTAAAAGCCGAACCAAATAAACAAACTGCTGAAAAGGCTACAGAAAGAACATCAGTAATTATGAAAGTTAGTGCCGGCAACACGGAAATTGCGGATTGCTTGGATCGTCAACACTGGCGAATTATTGACAGAATCCTCTTGAAATGCAATTCGCTCTCCATCTTAGTTAGATCTTATCTTAGTTAGAGGAAGCAAAAAGCATAATATAATCTCAAAAAGTACGCAAAGAATTAGCTCCGCGCAGGGACTGTCCCAAAACTCAAATGATATACGAAAACCCAATGGTTTGAGTCGTCCAGGCATAATATATTCGCTACAGAGGTAGGTTGTACCTACTGTGGAGAACATATAGGTTACTTTTTATCCTTGAAATTATTGCTGGTAGAGCCGCGAACAAAGCTAGTAGTCAATATTTGCTAGATATGGAATAGAGTCAAATAGATTACGTACTTTGATGTTATTTAAGTATAATATTGCTCGTGAAAGAAATCCGCATTCCCGCATGGTTGGCATCGCCGAGCATTTTGGACTAATGCCGTGCAAGCAGTGTGACATCGAGGTGCCTAGATTAGCACTTGATAGTTGGTAGCAATGTCGCCGATCATGTGTGAGTAAATCCAGAAACGAATATCAGAGAATAGTAGCAGTTAATTCAACTTGCTTATTGCATTTTGAGTTATCAGAATTTCAAATCTAGCTTCTATTTGCGTTCCTTGCTTAAAACAATAACGTAATTCCAACTGGCAAGTGAAGTCGAAACGATCATGAATTCACGCGGACACGACTGGTTTTATTTTACAACTGTTCTCTTCAATATCGTATCGTATCATAAACCCACGTGGTTTATGACGAGATTGAAGAGAACAGTTGTCAATGAAAGCGGTCTAGTGCTCTAATTTTAATTGTTTTCAGATGGACGCTAAAAGCTTTAAGACAGTCTACTTTCGTAATGTGTGTCAAGGTAATGCTCTTCTAATGAGAGCTAATCTACAAAGAAAGTATAAAATCGATAATATATTTAGAAATATACATTAGTTGTTGGCTAACAATATATTGACGCTTCGGTTATTCATTGGGATTAAGTTAAGTAACTTTTGATGAATTAACATCAATTATAGTATCTGGTATGCAAAACAGTGCGATGGCGAGAATAAATACGATTTTTGAAACCCCGAATATGGACATTTTAAAACCTAAACAAACGTTCACAATAACTTGAACAATACAATCATGAAGGCTCCTGTGTATAACATATTAGTACATAGGTATTAGTTAGCATAAAGCTTATGTGACCTTTCATTCCTTTATCTCTCTTTCGATAATTGAGCATTCGATCATATTTAGTGAAATGGTAATTCTCATTTGTTGGCAGTATAGGTCGCTGGCAAAAGAGCCTGATCACACGCGCAAGGCAACGAATGGCCAGCCATCACGAACATTGACGTTGAGCGCGCCGCGATGCGCCCCGCTCGCCCTCGGTTTTGACATTGCGAGCTGGCCGCGGCCGCGGCCTCGACAACTAACCGCACTATTACAATGAGCGCTCAGATAAATTATTATTGCGAGTATGTCTGGTCAACAATGAATTAATGTGGCTTTGTTTTGTATACGTATAGCTATTTCAATTCAAAGCATCTAAATCGCATTCAGCATCCTAAGCAGCCTTCAAGGAAGGGTTGCATTTAAAACCATAATTAGGAAACATAATAAGAGCTTATAAGTAAACTCCTTACTTTTTTATCTGCGGTATAACGCATTTTAAAACCGCCTAGTTAATCTTGAGTGGGTGCTACGCGACATTGATATATAAGTAATAAATTTCTTTCTTAATACAGAAGCAGATATTAGACAGTTTGATAACTAAGGGTTACCAACAGCCAGAACCATATCGCAGTCGAATATGGCTCCATTCCGGCTGAGCACTCAAGGCGCAAGAGGCTACGTTATTTGGGTCATAAAGGAATTGTAGTGCTGCCCTGTTACTGTTTTTCCTGACTTGACAACAAGAAAATTGAATAATGGGAACGAGGCATATTTTTTTTTACTATTAGCGGCGCTGCTACTGCCACCCATCCCATCCCATCAGCTCAGCGCCCCATGATAAGTCGATTTGCGCGATTGACGCGATATCACAATCGTTCCTCTAAATCAATGCGTTCGTCATTCGCGCCGATTTAAAGCCGACAAAGGCAAACAACTGAATCATAATCCGCGCGTTATCATTATATTATTATCTATATTATCATGAGGTAGATTATTATCCATACTTCAATTCCATCACGGAATCTGGAATCACAACGGCTGCTAAAACAAAAATCTGTCTTTTGGTAACGTATGGTCACGAATGTTATTCTAAGATTTACAAACACACGTTGCTAAACCCAAATTTGCTTTGGCTTACGAAAGTCTCTTATCACCAAATGTCCGCACACCAAATGCTGACACTGCCACGCCTCGCGATGTCTACAATTCTTGTGAGGATTCCGAAAAAATAATTATCAAAAAAGTTCATAGCGATCTAGTACGTAGGACCCACAGAGGATATTACCTCTAATAATACCTCTAACTAATCAGCATCCGCATTAAGACGCAAGAAAGTGCCAATTTTTACCAAAAATTCTTGTCATGTGGTCATAATTTTAATAACCTTCTATTAACAAAGTCGACCTTTCCCCGCAACTTGAATAGGCGCCGGAAAAGTTGTATGGAATTTCACTGCTGGTGAGTTTTAGCCACCAGCAATTTCCTTCGAAAATCCATTATTGTCGAGTTTTCTTTCAAAATTAGTCACGATGCAAAAAGATTTTATTCAGAACTTGACTGTACATGTACAGGCAGTACAATAATCATTGCCTAATTTTAAAAAAACGAAGAAATGATCCAACAATCAAACACCGCACTAGGATGATCACATATGTAATATTAACCCTGGAAAGGCGATCTTGAATTTTGGTAACTGTACTTTTAACAATTGTTACTTTAAATAAATTCTAACTATAGTTTTATTTTGCGATGAAATAGATATGAATGCGTTTATAGACCAGACGCATTAAAAGGTTAATTGCCGTTGTCACTCGTTAACCTTGGGGTCAATTATACACTAACAGAGTTGACGGATCAAGTGCCAGGGTGCCAGGGTCACGGATTGTGGTACCTTATGAATTTCTAGGAATTATCACTGCTTTTATTTGATCACACCATGGAGGTTTAAATGGGACTTTGCACACCACACTCCCCACTACTGTTACAATGGTTAGCCAGGAATTACAGTGGTGTATAACACCTCCTCCCGTTAATTTCTTTCAATAAATTTCGATGCAGTATTCAAAACAATTAGCTTTTCTGTACGAGTCATACATGGTACCCAACGAAGACTCCGGGGGCAACCATGGCATCACCGTGTAGAT
This sequence comes from Pheosia gnoma, assembly GCA_905404115.1. Taxonomy (NCBI): domain Eukaryota; kingdom Metazoa; phylum Arthropoda; class Insecta; order Lepidoptera; family Notodontidae; genus Pheosia; species Pheosia gnoma. The sequence continues at coordinate 330,751 of FR989897.1, forward strand.
ATAAAATAATTATGAGCATCAAACATACGACGACTAACTAAACATCACTTGGGATATTAAACAATTTACACTCAATTAATGCTTTTGCCCAATAAGGATGAAATTATTCAACAGATTTCTCCAAATAGCAGTTTATGCTAAAATTAGCATGACTGTAGGGAGGGTTATTCCAATGAGATGAGAGCAAGGGGGAAGAGATTGTCATGATAGAGTCAAATGAGGAGTTACCTGTATGATAAGCGGGCGGAAGGCATTGATGCTCTCGTCGCTGACATGTGACGGGAACACATCCAGGTCGAAGTCTATGATGGCGCACTTGGACGAGTTGCAATAGTTAGACACCTGAAATCGCCATAATCAGAATCAGTTCTTTTTTTTATTATTCTCGTAAACCATTAAGTACAGTACTTATGAATCGTCATATCATACATTGTAATGCTACATTATGAAATAGCTGTATTACAAAACATTGTGGCAACAGTATTTTACTGGAGCCACGAGCTCAAGAGAATGTACAGGGAGAGCTGATAACAGTAGCGCATTGTTTCTCAAATCCTCAAACAGGGTCCTCGGGGGGAGACAAATTCCAAAATTCAAAGATCATAAAAACCGGCACAAGAATAGAGCTTTGATATACTCACCACACTATACGAGTAAGGTTTCAGGCCCAGGTTGTACAGCAGCACGGTGTACGGCAGCCGCGCGGCGGCGCGCACGAAGCCGACGGCGAGCGCGTGCGCGTCGGCGCGGGCGTACGTCACGAGCGCGGGCAGCGTGGTGTTGTGCCAGGGCTCCATGCGCCCGTCCAGCCCTAGCAGTCGGGAGTACTGCTCCTCCTGCACCAGATGGTTCTCTTCGACATCGCGGAGGTTCTCCTTATGGAAATGATGCCAATATTATACCTATACCTACAGGATGGAAAAATAGGTTGCTGGTAGAGGAAATATTCCTGACTGCACTTACATGTATCATTTGGGTAAAATTTAAAGTACTTTCCACCAACAGATTTTTTTTTCCATGCTGTATAAGGTAATACCACGCCCCGCCATAAAGGCTAAAATAAGGATTTTATCATAATAAATGCATATTACAATTACAAGGTAAAATGATTGATGAAAACAACATAAACCCTGACCCACTAGCAAAAATAATACCATTTTATTTCAAAGTAAATGTTTACTTAGTCCTGTAATAAATGCGGGAATTATAGGAGCATCTATATTGTATATTATTATTATGGTATATTATCGTAAGAATGCAATCAATGAATTAATGTGATGGTTATTTGGCCAACTACCAGACTAGTGACCCCGACACACATAGCAGTGTGTATGTCACAACCACCACTACTTCAACTCTTACAATGATGTACTCTTTAAACACCATCACACCTGTTCGCCCAAATGGGTAGGCAGCTGCACTAGTAATGTACAAAAGGGCCAGACTATAATATTTTTAAATGCACCCAGCATGGAATTCTTATTGACTCATAAAAACTTGTTAAAAATGTAAGAACCAAGTGGCTAAGGCCGGAATTGCATCCACTAGGCTAACAATGCAGCTTTTAATTAGATGCTAAACTGATGGTTATTCTTTCAGTTAATTTATAGATATTCAACTTAATACTTTAATGCAGTTGTCTGAATACTAATATTTTTGTAAAAAAATCTTTTTTATATAGACATTATTTATCAATACAGAGATTCATCATAGGGAAGCTATTGGCTCAGGGAATTTAACAGTTCTCCAGTATACATAGACCAAAACTTAATCACAAAGTTTAATAGACTGATTTTATTGAACTTGGCAATGTGATAGTTTATATTCTAGATAGCAGCAATATTTTTCTCCCCTGATATTGAAAGGGTGGCCAGAAGATTGACAGACCACTATAGTCTACATGTGAGAAGTTGTGGGCACTGCTATGATGTTCCGCTTATGCATACATGTGCTTTTTTTAAATTAATGTCTGGAATGAAGCTTTAAAAAAATCAATGATTGATTACTAAAGTTAAAATATGTACTGCAGGATGTGGGATGGTGAAATAGTGTCTTGGCATTCCCTTTGCCCCGGGTAGCTAGGGCACTGTTCAGGGTCACATAGCTTGGTGTGAAATGTAGAAAATAAATATCTGTTGTATATAGCCTAGTTATAATTTTATTTACATAGTTGTATTGGTGGTGTAATAGTGTATGAGTTCAATAACTATATACTTAGATGGTCAACTGTAACATGGTTTTTATAAGACCAAACACTCTTTAAAATGATTAAAAACAACATACTTATTTAGTTCCAGTCAACAGCTTGCACAAAAATTATGTATCTAAATTAAATACTCCTTATTTAAAGAGGCTCATCAGTAGGACATACAAACCAAAAATAGGTTTAGTTATACAAATTTCAGAAATAAATATCATAAATTATCTAAGATTTAGTATATTATTATACATTGACAGCCTCATCTTTAGTTAGCTGAACTTTTAGTTTTCATAGGAACCACATTATCTTCAATTACAGTTAGTAGTGACCCTTGCTTTCTGTGCAGAGGGTCCCATGTTAGAATCTAAGTATGAACAAACATTGTGTGATGAGCATGAATGTTTAATATCTATATACTGCGCCCCCAGTCTATTTTACTATAAAGGCGTTGCTTAGTGTGGGACCGTATAGTTAGTGTGTTCGTCTGGCGATATCGGTGCTTACAAACATTTTTTCATTTATTTAACTCACCTGAAAATCTTTGATATGCTGATGTGTTTGAGTGACGATGCTCTGGATAGACTGCGGCGGCTGCGAGTGGAATACTATCAAAAATATGCTTATTGCGAACACCGACGTGGAGAACAGCAAGAAACTCTTAGTTTTCATCTTGAACGGACGTCATCACTTCAAACACTCCACTTCAAACATTGTCTCCATCGCACACTCACGGACCCAGAAATAAAAACACCTTCAGTTACATACACCCAACAAACCTACACCAATATTTTTCGTTCTCATAAAAAAATAAATCAATATGAATGACATGGACCGCCGATGGCCCACGCGCACCGGACACAAGTTATTATTACATTTACACTATAAAATGTTTGCCGCACAATGCATACACATAACACATTGTAAGGTTTAGTTATTGCCCCTTCTAAATAGATTATTCAAACAAAATGCAATACAGAAGTCGCACCCAAACCACGGGAAAACGAACCCACCCACAGAACCATAGATAATACATAATATAGGCACAGAACAAAATTACTCAGTCAGTAGGAACCACCACACCACAGATTAGAAATATGTCAGAACCACACAGAACGAAATTTAAATGAACCAATGAAAAGCTCGAAGCCATGGACGAAGAATCCCTCTTCAGCTTCAATTTAGCTTAGCTCGATGCGGTGCAGTGCAGGGCTGCCAGATGTGAATTTTTATGTTCTCCATGAACAGTATTTTGATGAAAAATTCTGATATATAATGTAGATTAACCGATCACGGCATAGGTATAAAAGTATAGTACGCTCTCGTTTTTTTGTATCTATTGAAATGAAGCGATCTAAATCATTATCTTTAGAGGACAATATTCAGTTTAAAGCTGCGAAACGATCAACAAAATAAAATAAATCACAGAACACATTTTATTTTCTCTAGCGAAAAACATAGATAATTATAATTTGAGAAACTCAGCTGTTGCCCGTTTTGCAGTCAATCTTTACCAGTTTATATGTATTATCTATGATCTTTACTACGAGACTCGTAATTTCTGTCTGTCTGTACTCTGTAGTTACATCGGGTGCACTCGTAATATGCACCCTAGCTAGACTCTAGTGTTCTGTTACAACCTATGATTACTTACTCTGAAACTAATAAAACACCCACAATTCTCCATATAACATTTCATTCATTTCATTTCGCCGAAATTTCTCCAGGGAACAAAGATTTTAATCCCAATATGCAGTATGTATATTGAGCAGGGATAACAATATAATTATGAGATTGAAACGTCAAATGGTCCACCGGAGCACAGACCAATAAGAGAACAAGTGCACCGGAGTCAGTCAAATTGTCATGGTCATTAAGATTTTTAGCATGTTATTGTTTTACATCTCTTTTTCACATGTTCAGATTTCAATATAGTTGTTTCATTCTACCGTAATAATTCATAATGAATCAATTTACATAAAGAAATTATAAAATAAACACAAAAAAGGGTTCACTTTCAGTCGTTGGTATAGGCAAATGCGGTAAAATTCTGTAAATTGGCGTTATAATAATTGTATTTGATAAGTTTCTGGTCCAAATAAATAACAGGGTAATATGTCGAGTGTATCAAAGCGGAGGAAAGAAGGATCGAGGACCAAAATTAAGGTATGAAAAGTGGTCACGTCGCGGCCTACTCGACCTATAAACTAAATCTACGAAGCGCCATATTCCACAATTTCTCCTGTTTGTTATAAATATTTGTGAATTGTGCGACTGACGTTAACGCTTAGCTAATCAACACCACTGAGCTACATGTTGGATCATATGAAAGCTTTTATAAACCATAACCTCAGCATCTAATAGAGACCACATCACGACATGATCATCCTTTCATCGATCATGATTTTCTTCTACTGCTCACATCCCTTGAGTGAGGCAGTTACATAACTTTAGAGTATTTAAGGGATTCAGTTTCAGCTTTGTATAACTTACACTTGAACTATCAAGGTCAAATATTTATGTGTTTATTAATGCGCTAAAATAAATATCAAAACACAGATTGAAACAAAGACTAGGTTTGGTGGAGACAAAAGCATCATATCACAAAACGAAGAGAAGTTAATATCAGTGTTTTGTTTTTTTATTTGTAACACAGTAAAAAATTAAACAGCTAAATCATAACATTCTACAAGTAATACCAATGTCAAAAAGCCTACATATATGATTGTAATTATATATGTTCCACCATTGCGCCTAAAATACTGAGCCAGTTTAAAAAAATGAGGTGTCAATCTATAGTCCAGACAGACATAGGTTACATTTTATATGAACATAATCATTACACTATGAACCCATACAATCTGTGCCCCATCTGTGTAAATTTAAAATACATGGTTACATTTATTTGTAGACCTTGTTGAATGGTGACAATAACTACTGCAAATTACATATACTTATTCAACCATAAGTGAAGTGTTTGTGTGTAATGTATTTATTATTTTTCATATTAGAGTATGGGTGACCACAAGGAGTTTTTGAAACGCATCACTAAGAGCTTGTATTATGGACAACTCCCGACACTGCCGTGCCTCAGCCTGCCCGTTACTGGTATGATCAATTTCTGTGTCTAAATTATAATTAGGTAATATTCATTTACACTGCTATAATAAGTTGCTGTAGCAGTGTAGTCTCAGCCCTGAGGGTTAGGTTATTAATGTTTCGGAATTGCCAATTATACAATTAGTAATTCTTTTTTAAATATTTATTTTGTTTGATTTTATCAAGTACATTATTCTACATTTTCATTATTTGTTAGCTAGAGTATCATTTACAGAGTAGCACTCATTAGTTAAAAATATCATGTAAGTGTCGTTGATTTTAGTTTGTTGTTGAAAATCTTACTTCATTATTCTAATTCTTTCACTGGTTGATACACAAATGTGAAAGCATGCACCAAAATAGGGTTTGTTATTAACCAGTGGTTCTATATTCGTTGCTGTTCTATGTATATTCACTGTGCTGCAACAGAAATATCATGCGAGCTGTGGTCGGTGTCCCAACGCGGGCGCTCGCTGCGGCGCCTGCACGCGGACGCGGCGGCCGGCATCGCACGCTCGGCCTGCGTGTCGCCGTGCGCCCTCGTGCTCGCCATCCTGTACCTCGAGCGGCTCAACTCGTGCAACCCTGACTACCTCGCCGCCGCAGCCCCGGCAGACCTCTTCCTAGTCTCATTGGTATGTAATGCTGCTCACCTCAGACAGATATTCTTCTCTATGTCTATGCAAGTGTGACCACATTTTATTATTTGTTACAGATGGTAGGCAACAAGTTCCTACAAGACTATGGTGAGGATGATGACGTCTTATGCTCCGAGTGGGCTTCCTCCGGTGGCCTCGAGCTCAACCATCTGAAAAAACTTGAAGTGGAGTTTCTAAATGCTATAGTTAGTATAAAACTACGTTACAAAACTTGAAGAACTTATCATTTGGTACTCTGCCCACCACAGAAATGTAAGAAATATGATCTGATATCGAAAAGACTGATATTTTTGTACAAACTAATTCCAGGAGTGGAAAGTGTTCGTGAGCGACCGGTCATTCCAGGCGGGGCTGGAGTGGCTGGAGCGGCAAGTGGCGCTGCGGCAGGCGCGGCTGCGCGGCTTCTTCACGTACGGCGACCTGGCGGCGGCGGGCGCGGCGCCGCTGGCGGGCCCGCTGCGCGCCGCGGCCGCCGCCTGGCTGTCGCTGGCGCTCGGCTACGTCACCGGCCTCGCCGCGGTGCTCACCTCCACGCTGGTGGTCTCGCACGCCTGGCTGCCCGCTCTCGGCTACGTCGCCGCACGGACCTCTGTCGCCACTCTCGATACAAATCTTATAACGCACAGTTTAGAAACCGCTGTACCATATGTGAACAACGCCACGTTGCCGCCGGAGCCGTCTCTCGACCTGGCGGAGCGAACCCTGAGCGAGGATATCACGTGCTGTACTAAGTGGACTAAATATCAGGACAGCACGGAGCCCAGGAAGAGTTGGTACGATGCGGTCGTGGTGTACGACTGGAAGTCCTTCGAGCCGTGGTGGTCGAAAACGTCCATCCTCAACTGGCTGTACCAGAGCTCTCTAGTGGACCCCGTGCAGAGGTGGTTGGAACAGATGAAGGAGTATGCGGATTTCTTCGCCCGTGACTTCAGTGACTCAGTGGTGGATAGAAAATGCAACGGGTACGTTAAGACTGGCGTCCATCAGCGGTGCGTGCGACAGTGGTTGAATTTGAGTAAACTGGGCGCGTTGGTGGCGACCGTGGCGGATCGGTAAAGGGCGGTAAGCACTACTGACGACCAAGGCTTATCAAAACGGAAAATGAGTAATGCCACGCTCGCGGGTCAATTTACAACACTGAACCGTTACAAATATAATCGTGATAACTGCAAATCAATCAAATGGCCATTGTACTTACAGTGAGTGAACAATGTGCGATATAGCTTTAGAACTGATTACATATCGTCACCTTTTGGTGTGTTTAGAACAAAAAGAAGTTAATGTTATTCATTTAATAGGTGTTGTAAAATGTCGTGTGGAGCAGCTGTTATTTATAATTCATATTTATTAAACTTCTCCAAACTTCCATCAATTTTAACCAAAACTAGCTCTTGTAATGTTAAGCGTCAAAATGCTCAAAAACATCAGTGTAGTTTACTGCACTTGGAGACGATCGCTCCTCAAAATGTTAAAAAAATGCATGAATTTTTGAAGATTTACCATTTCAACATAATAACTGTATTCTTTTGCCACTGAAGGCTTACCTCTAGGCTTTGATATACCTACGAAAAACTTATCCGCCAAATGTGTAAAAGTTTATATTAATTTACAATGACGCTTTTTTCGTAAGAAAAGTGCTTTGTATTGCCATTGTGAATTCCCGTAACAAATATCATTTGGGGATGAATATAATTTAACAACATTGTTCAATAGATGTTAAATCCCCGCGGGTACAGGCCACTACAAAAGCGACGACTGTAGGCACAAATGTTTTGAACATGTTATTAAAACAGAGATGGCTACCAGTTTGCTCCAAGTACATTTTTTTTATTCTTACATGCAATTACTACAGTTCTCACTCGTGTAATCAACAGACTGTACTCGTGGAAACACTCGTTAATGTACCACCCATTCTAAAACGGTAGAATTTATTGGTATAGAGAGCGCGGCGGTTCCCGCCCGCCGCTTGTACGTACTGACCATAACTATTCTATTTTTGTATGTGACATGAAGAAATAAAACTGTATGCAATGCAAAATGCCTTTTAGTTTTATTTGTAAAAAAATATATCATATCAATTGATGAGCAGTTAAATTCTTAGATATAAGTTTTGTTCGAAGAACAGGTAGTATATTGGTTGAACCTATCACATTTTGTTACTATATTTATTTGCCTACTCGTATAAATAAGGTAAGTCAGTTGTTAGTATTTACAAAAGATTCACAGAACCGGCGTGTAACATTTAGATATTTGACGCTCGGAAAAATTCTCATCTCTTTCATTGCCCGGGATAAAAAGTAACCTATCCAATAACCGGTAAAAAGTAAACGATATCAACTCTGCAGTTTTGTAGATTTTAAGATACGAAATTCCTTTTCTTATATTTACGTGAATACTACACATTGAATTTAAACGTATTTTAAGGAATTCATTGCATTTTTTTTACGTTTCCGACGTTTGGGCTCTTTTACGGCAACCATGGTCTCGGGAGGACTGAGGTGTTTAACGTCTGTGTCATAGTTAGAACTTGGCAGTGGGACCCCCATATTTAGGTCTGCTTTCATTTCAATGGCCTCACGTATCATCCTTGGTCGGAATCGGTGTTCTTTTGCGAGGATCTGTGGTTGATCAAATCTGATATAATGGTGGGTGCGATCCTGTACATGTTCAAAGAGTGGATTTAACTCAGTACACACCACCATGTATATGATTAAAATATGCACGACATTTGTCGTCATTAACGAGAGTAATAATAAGTTCACGAAGATAATAATATATATACGTAAACACAAGGCGACAAGATGGCAACGACACAATTAATGCATAAGGAAACAAATGCCGCAAGCCACGATTTAAAAAATATGCTGCACTCGCTAGCAGGGCTGCGGCGAGATCGCAAACAAATCATATAAAAATGTGCTCGCTGTTGTGGTGGCGACACATACTAAAGGCCCTTTACACACCTAATAAAATTCCTAACCTATGATTCCTTAAATCTCGATACTATAGGATTACTTTAATATATTAATTGATTATGGTGATTAGATTATATTACAACAGACACAATAAAGGTGCTTCTTATGTTCGTGGTGCGACCGTCGTTTATCAGTAGTAAATATAATATTATTGAGGTACGTAGCATTCCAGTAACGTCGTCAGTGTCTTCCGTCCTGCTCACACAACAGGGCATACAAAAAATAATGACAGTGGCTCGATTACATTAGTTCTTGCTTACTCTACAGATCAGACTTTCGTACCATTTGACGGCGAGATTATCCCACGTTCGTTTAAAATATGTATATAGCAGTTTTAAAATGTATCATCGGAACAGCCCCGGGTGCAGGTACAAGAGTTTGTTGAAGCCCCACTTTTCAATGGAGGAGGTCTGGACGTGGAACTTCTCCTGCAGACGTTTGTCGACGAGTGTGAGGAGCTCCTCCACGTGGCAGTCGTGCGCGCGCGCCGCGAACACCTCGCACAGCACCTGGATGTACCACGAGCCCATCGTGCGATCGCGGTGCGATACGAAACCTGCGATACCACACAGTTAGCATCAGCCATCGTACAGTTCCCTCGCGCAACTCAAATTAAAAATATCACCAACCCGGTAATGTGGAGTGTGCGATGAGTATGTCGGAGAACAAGGCGCCCTTCTTGGTGGCGTGCAGGTGTGCGGCGGCGGCGGCGGCGGCGGCGGGGGAGGCGGGCACGGGCGTGCCGTCCACGGCCACGCCGCCGTCCGTCGGCATGGCCATGTGCGGCGGCGCGTGCCATATGTAGTCCAGCGCTTGGCCTCTGCGGACCGAAGCAATCGCACATGACATGATAACAATCTGATGGCTAACCGCCTTTGTGCACACCGATAACAACAACTCCGCACGTTGTGAAGAACCGCGGTGGTCACAATCGCCAGCTATCGGTTCGAAAAGCTCTAGCCCGGCTAAAAATATTTCACATACCTACTCTTAGATAAAAACTCACAGCAAGTTATTCCTCCGCCTGATGTCGACAGTAATTTATCGTGTTTGGTGCGACTATGTTTTATATGGCGTCACCACCTTAGGTATTCGTGGCAGGTCAGCAATGCTAAGTAAGTAATACCTATTCCAAATCAATTTTGTAATTATTCACCGGCCTTCGGCTGAGCCTTGATATCCCCGAACGCAATGTAGTAGATAATTTACTACCAAATAATGTACGCTTCCTCGGGAACATGAAAATCATGTTCCACCACTTTGGGGGTCTGTGATTTGGCGAATCTGACAGAATTGGCTAAGTTATTCATTTTACCGGCGCCGGCGCATCGTTATGGCATCAAACTGGATTAAGGAAGCTCACCTGCAACTCTGAAATATGAAGACCTTGGGCACGCCGCGGAGCGCGGGCATGTTCTTGTTGTTGAAGTGCTCGATGATCTCGTAGGTGCTGACGAGCTGGCCGTCGCTGCAGCGGATGTGCGTGTCGGACCCGCGCGTCTCGTACCCGTGCGACGACACCACCACGAACACGCTCTCCGCGCCCACCAGCGACTCCGCCAGGGAGCCGAGCGCGTCCAGTGTGTTCTGGAACGGACAAGTCCAGCCGTGGACATGTGCGTCGGTAAATGAGTGTAGTTGAATGCTCTCAAAGAGACAGTTTTATATGTACGTTTCCGACAGCACGTTGTATAATTCTTATCTTATTTATATATTAAACATCATAATTTGTACGAATATTCAAACAACCATGTAAGTGGTACTGGTACAGAAAAAAAAGTTGTAAATAGCTGGTAAGTGTTGAACGGAGGGCAGATTTGAGCTCATCCAGAATTAAATTTAAAATTAAATATCAAATGTTATAACCTACTTGATAGAGAAATAGTAATTACAATGGAAAGAGGATCAAGGTCGCTCAACACGCGATGGAGAGAGCTAGACTCGTAGTTTCGCGACGCGATAGAATCAGATATGAGGACTGTAGACTTACTAACTAGAGTAACCAACAAAGGTCTCAGAATGCCAAGCTCAAATGGTCATTGCGACAAAGAGATTCTGACGACGAAAATAACGACCAGAAAATAGATTAAGTAATCTGTTTCCCACATAAAGTGCACTGATAACATGGTGAATGTCACAGGAAGCCAGTGGAAGCGGATTCCGGAGGAATGTAATGTGAGAAATTGTTGATGAGGGAGGCTTATGTCCAGCAGTGAATGTCGTTCAGCTGATTGAATATAGTACAATATAATGTCAGGATATTCTACCTTCTTGGTGTAGTCCTGGCTGAGCATCACTTTGAAGCCCATCTGCGAGAATAGATGCTTGAGGTTTTCGTTGTCGACATCGACGCCGTGGCGCACTTCCTCGATGTCGTTGTCGAACAGCATGTAGCTGAAGATGAGCGCCTGGCCGCGCCGCGCGCCGCCCGTGCGGTACAGCTTCAGATCTGCAAGCGGATAATGTTAATGTTGTCACCCAAATCACCATTGCTACAGATCAAGATCCTCACACAGAATTATTATTCGTATGAAACTCCACACCATTTGACCACACCTCATACATATGAAGTGTCCAGCTAAGCAAATCAACAGTGGCCACAAAATCATTATGCATTCTAATAAATTTAAGGATAGATGAAAAGCCAATAATAATATTATATGCAGTGTTTTAGCAACAAACCCTTAGCGTTTTTTTCCTCAACAAAACTGGTACTCTTGACAACCTCGAACTTTGATGCATCAGCTGCATCAGAGTTGGTGGGTTTCTCTGCCTGTAGAGGGGCCTGCGTAGGCAGCTGTGGAGTACCACTGCTGTCTGTCATATGAAAATTGCTTATGAAATGTTGTATGCCCTATTGAACAGTATTTGCTGTGTATTTAGGAAGAATGGTTTAGACATAAGTACCACAATGTTACTAAATAATATTTACTCTTTTGCATTTCATTCTTGGTCTTATTCTTCTGTGTGCTGATGCTCACATAGTTGTTCTCATCAGTGACCCGTGGCTGGGAGCTAGGATTTGGACGTGGATGCCGGTGGTAGGGGCTGTTGGGGTTCAGGTCACGCTCGAGGTCCCAGTGACCCACTTCTCGAAGAACCTCCAGCAGGTGCTGGAATGCATCAGGCCCACGTTTGGTTATTTGCCTGTACAGTTTCTCTTTGCGTTCCCTTGGAGGTACATTATTATCCTGAAATTTATTAACAAGTATAATAACCAAGAACTCACCCATCATGTATCAAATTTAAACAAAGCAATCTTTCTAACAAAACTTGATATGACAAAAACCAATATAACTATTTTTGTAAAAAAGTTAACTTTTGTAAAAAACCATAGGCTTCTTTGTCTACAGATGTAAGATGTTTTGACATTAGCAGTTATATACAGGTACTATCATTGTTAAGAACATATAATAAATATCGAAATATCCATATAGCCCACAGTAAGCAAGAATGTTACTTGCATAAAAGCAAATCAGTTCCTGGAACATGTAGGCCTAAGTTAAATACACATGTATTTTACTTAGGACTTGTTTCACAATGTGCTGATAACATAATAATTAGTGTGTGCAAGGAGATGATAACATGTTTCTTATGATGCATGCAAGTAGCAGCACAAAGATGGGTATGTGGGTATGTGTGAGACAAGCATGCCAGTGTGAATCATGTGAAACTGTGATGCATGCAGCTGGCATGTGTAGCTCCTAAACATAACATGCCAGTTAACAACACATGAGCTACGTTTCTCTGGCATGTGCATGGTAGCCCTAATGACTCATTAGGTCAGTGACCAAAATGCAACTAGTGATTCATATATCTATACCAGATTCAGCGGACTCACCTTATATTGTTCTATCATTCTTTCCGAGAACACACCCCTTTCAAAAAGCGCTGCGACCATGGAGTTGAGGTCTGTCCTCTCCACCAACGAGCTGAAGTTGTTTTGTATGGCATCCTTATGCTGTTCCTGCATTTTAACTTAGATCCTTTTACCATACACCATCTAATAGTGTATTAATAAATCGAATATGTTCCTTGGTATTGATATACTTCCTCAGTCAAATTAATTAGTGAAGTAAATAAATAGTAATTTCACGAAAATAAACACCATACTATAACCTAATTTGAATAACAAAAACACCGGCCAAGCGCAAATCGGACTTTCAGAATAAGGGTTCCGTGTGGCGAAATTTTCTGTGTTCCATCTCTACTATCGCACATTGAGCATGTTAATGCTATGGTATTTATAGCACGCATTTAAATTTAATACTTTTAGCAGAGGTGAAATATTAGATGTGTTTTAATGTATGCAGTGATGCTTTATCGAAAAAATAATTACCTATCGTAGAATTTGCCAAAACTTGTAAAATTTGCTACGGCTGTGATGTTGAGGCCGTAGCTTAGGCCATGGTTTTTTGTTTTTTTCGGGCTTGAAGCTGTAGAACACGGCGATTGCCGTAGCATTGGCAGCACTGTTCTGGCATGCAGATGAACAGAAAACATTGGCACGACAATGGAGCTCTATGTTTCTACGTTACGGAACCCTACAAGACTATGTAGAATAAGAAAAAGTAACGTTACCTTTTTTTTTCATTTATTGCTTGAAGTACTAACTCCGTGAAGCCTCTCAATAGTATTTTTTAATGAGGGCCTGGAACCCAGTAAGCCTATGCTCGGGTTTTATTGGGTTTTTGAACGACTTAGCTGATGTCAGATTTGACTTATGGTTTACCATGAGAAATGATTGAATTCGGACAAAGGAATTCGGAAAAAGTTAAACGCAAAACACAATAAAACCCTTGGAAAGGGTTCCCATTTTATGTCTTTCATCGTAAAGGTGTCGTTTCTTTTAAAATTTCAAATAATCCCGATGAATGAGGTTGCGCCTTGAACGAATGCGGCTCGCTGAACGACTTATCCCGTTCACAGAGATGTAGAAGGTCCGGGCCCTGGAAACACAGACAAATAACCATTTTTCAAAAGGTTAGTACCCAGGGCTTTAAACAACATAAATAAAAATAGAAACGCCATGATCACGTAGGTCTGTCTGCCAGTGGTGCCAAGTGAGGCGATTTTCCGCATTTTAGGCTACCTCGAAGGGTGTCTAGATCACCAAATATTGCGATTCGTGACTGGTTGCCTTTTAAACTATCTCGAAAAGTACTGTATTGTGCTACTTCAGATTTCTTGTGCTGCAATTTTTGCTTGAATAATGTCGTAGGTAATTAACATTATATGTAGTTATTTATTTCACTGAAATACACATCAAGACAGGTTACAAAAAACGTACCATAAAAACTATTGCAATGTCCGCCAGAACATTTTTTTAAGATGGAAGTGACCGTCACTCGATTTACACTTATTAATTTTTTTTTAAACGGCTCTCCTGATCTTTGGTGATGAAGCGAACGAATCAAATGGCTTTTTTCATTCAAAACCTGTATTTTTCGGTTTGGTTGTTTCAGTTGGGTCAAAGAGTATTATAATAATGGCAGAGTTTGGTGTAGACTTGGCAACACTGTTTTGTGTCGCTGTCATAAAATACTTTGCTTTTTTATATATAATCCATTAACCTGTGATTTCGGTAGTGGACGTTTACTCTATAAAATATTACAATGAAGTTGATATTGTTTACAATTTGTATGATCTTCGCCATATCGGTTGCTTACGAACAATCGGACATTGTGTCTGCTAGAATTGAAGTTAGTAACTTTCTAAAAAGACCGATTACGTACACATTTTGAGTGGGTTTTAATTGTTACTTTCTTTTTCAGAGTTGCAGAGGATGTTCTTTGAACCGTCTTCCTGAGGTAAAAAGGTTCGTGATGGACGACGCTCCCAAATACGAAGGTTTGGAAGTGAAGTTTATCTCTGGAGCTCCCCCTGAGCTGGTGCTGCTGGCCGAAGGCGACAGGGAGTTAGAGCGCCTGCCGCTTTCGGAGCTCTCCCGCAACGAGTGCAATGAACTCATACAGAGTAGAGGTTTTATTCAGAAAAACAAAGATAGGGAACTATGAGTTGCATATCAATATTGATAGAATATTTTTTTACATAACATTCCTCAATCTCCATTTATGATAATGTAACTGTTTCTCATACGTGAAATATTTTTATTCCATTTTTATGTTTATCTGTATGCACAACCTTGATATATCAAGTATTTGTGATAGTGTAATTGTAGCTGTGTGATAATGTTTGCCCAGTCATGCCATGTTGTTTGTTATGCACAATTCAGATGTGATACATTCCTCAAAATGCAATACTCAAGTTTGTTTATGTGTATTATTTTGTAAAGTCAGATTTCAATGCACCAGATATTATAGTTAATAATCTATAATGGTAAATATAACTACATCTATAGATAAATTTGTTTTTATCAAATACTATCTGACCTGACCTAAGAAATCCTATCTAAATTCCCATAGAAAATAGAACTTTCAGTTTTACCTACATTTTCCATACAACTAATTAGATTTCCCTAATAACCTATTTTTGTTATTGGACTATAACAAAAATATTTTTCAAAACAGTTCAGCCGTTCTCAACTGATGCATTTACTAACAAATAGCATTTTAATTTCATTTATATAGATCATTTGCATCAGTCTGTTTTTCTAAAATGCAGATTACATTTTAGAAAAACAGAAATGTGAACAAGATGGTAGTAAAAATTTACAGTTCAAAAAGTAATATAAATTTCAAAAATAAACCTTTCCAGCACACCTTAGAAATAAGGGTCATATCATCATGGACTGGATTTACAGGTTTTTATTGCAATGGAAACCTGTTTTAAGAATAGACATGGAAAGGGTCAGAATGAAAAAGCCATTAGATTAAAACTCATGGAGTGTATTCAATAAAGTGTTGGTAGTGGCTCAGGTGAGCAGCGTGCAGTCGAGGTCCTCGTCGCGGCCCTCGGTGTGCTGGCGCCGCAGCACGCGCGCCACCACGTCGCCCAGCGCCTCGCGCGCGCCCTCCTCCAGCAGCGCCATGCATTGCTGCGTGTAAACAATTTGTTCACTTCAGTAACTATGTATAACACCAGGCCGGGAATACTACTGAATCTACCCAAAGGAATCCAATTATCCTAATGAAAGGTATACATTGGACCTGTAGCATAATCATATCCATTCCATATTTTATTTAAACAAAATGTATGTGTGTATTAATAATTCGAATTGGGAACAATCTATGCTATGGACTGCTCACCGATAATATCTAACAATCTATGTAACAAACAACCCCATGTGTATACAGCAAAATATATAACAAAAGATATGTGACATAGGGTACATTATCATTGAGCTGTAACTCATCAAGTTAGTTTGATACGACGCGCGTGCATGCTACAATAACAACGATGTGTAAGCCTAAAATTTGTTTACTAATTTGAGAGATTAGGTAAGTTTTATCTCTAGTGAAGCCAGTAAAGTCATCATAAAAACTGATGGATACGTGTATACGACATGGATAAATTAACTGTGTAATAGCAGTGTGGCGCCTTATCGCACACTAATTAATGCGTACGTATATTTATCATCAACATTTGTGTGTGACAATACCCACATTTCATTACACATGGCGGTATCCTGTTATCGCATGTAGCTATTCGATCTATATAAAAGGGGCCGATACCAACAGGAAACATGTGTGGTTATGGACAGGAAATATAAGAATTGTTGTGTGTATGATAACTTATAGGAACATTATACCAATAGCAGAGTCTTTATAAAGATTTGTTTAGCACAAACTACTAATACAAAATTTAGCAGTCTATATATGTTTTTCATTATCATTTTCAACTACATGAGATCAATTATGATAAGTTATTATCTATTTACATGGTAAAGGATGATCTTATCAAATCACCAAGAATGTAACATCGCGTTATCTATTCAGATCACGCGAGAAAACAATTTGGTATCCTTAATTCTATAGTATTTTATGTAATTGTGGATGACTGGAATCGAAGCAATAGTCCCATCGTCGAAATGCAAATGCCCTAAAGCGTAACCCGTGAATTATAGATTATTATATATCTGAAGAAAAATGACAAGTATACTTGTTGAAATTGATAAACTAGGGGTAAGCCTCGATAGACAGTTTTAATCATTCGCGTTCCACGTGGTGCGTTCCGTGACAACCAGTTGTTTGCGCGGGCGCTATGAACGCTCCCCTGTGTGTTGGCGCTGGTGCCGCGGTAAGTATACCTGGTGGAACTGTGGGTCTTGCGGCAGGCGCAGCACGGCGCGCAGCGCGATCTCGGCGTTGGCGCGCACGTAGGTGTTCTTCTCCTTGGTGCCGTTGACGAGCGCCGGCAGCAGCGCGCGCAGCAGGTCGGCGCCGCACGAGCCGCCCGCCGCCGACAGCGGCGCCTCGCGCCCCAGCACCGAGCTGGCGCGCGCCATCAGCTGCTTCACCTCGTTGCTCGAGTGGTTCATGCTCTACAGAACGAAGCTTGTTGGATACTAGTGTCACTCGATGCAGCATACCACCTCAAATGTACGATCCAATAATGATTCTTTATTGTTACAATAATGATTCTTTATTGTTACACGTGAACGCTCCCCCGCTAATGAAATGGATAGCTCATTATATTGTTATGTGAAAGGCGCTCACCCTAATGAACTGCGAGAGTATGTTGTGCGGCACGGGCCGGTCGCTCTGCAGCAGGTGGCGCATGAGGTAGCCCATGCCGCGGATGCCGTTGCACACGACTGGGATTTTGTCGCTGGCCAGGTAGCCCAGCAGCGTGCGCTCCACCTTCTCCTCGAACTGATCCCGGTACACGTGCTGGGGCGTCTCCTTCAGCGCCACGAACAGCGCGCACGACCGCCCATGCTGGAGATACCTGCCAGACGTTGGCACAACAAACGCTATAGAATACTCTTTGTATAGCCGTGTGAGGTTCGCCAACACGCACTCGACCAGCGAGGTGGACTATGGTCCGAATCCCCCCACAGGCCCGGTTATATTAGGACAAAACCTATGCCTACCACTTCGGTGATTAGATATAGTGTGCATAAATAGTAATGAACATACTACCCACAACTATTTAGTGCAGTGCTTCCCAGGGGGTCGGCATAAATGAAAACTGATTTTGGGGCTCGACGAGGTCTGAAAATCGACCATTATTAAAAAAACAAAGTAATTTGGCTACGGGGGTCTGAGGTATCAGTTCATTTTGGAAAAAGGGTCTCTTACCTAAAATAGTTTGGGAATACCAGGTTTATAAATACATTTTTTTATGACCAAATTCAAATTTGTGAAATAAACCACCATACCATTAATACGGAGTCGGAAAGCGACCGCTGGACATAGAAATAAGATCACATACCAGTCAGTATCGGACGTGGAGTTGGGCGCGTTGAGGGCGAGCACGTGGTGCAGTAGGGCGGCGTCCAGGTGCGTGGCGGGCAGGCAGTGCAGCAGCGCGCCCAGGCAGCCGCCCACGGCCGCGCGCGGCGGGTCGTCGGGCCCGGCCAGCAGCGCCGGGCTCGTCAGCGTCGTCAGTATGCTCAGGGCGAGCTGTTCCGACATCTTGTCGCCTCCGCCGGTGATGATGAACCTCAAGGCTTGCAGCATGGTCTCCCTAATGGCGGGGTCGTCGGCGTTTTTAACTCCGTTGTGCATTTCTACGAAGAGCGGGTCGGCGCGCGTGTGGATCAGCACGAGCTGCGCGAGCGCGTGGCCGGCCTTGATGCGCACGGGGCGGTTGGGGTCGTTCAGTGCTTTGAGGAACGTCGTTTGGAGTTGCGGTAAGAACTGTTTCAGCATGACGCCGACCTGGAGCACGAAGGAGCAAATAATAGACAACATAATAAAACAATTTAAAAATAAGGCAAAGCATTCCCATTGAGTGCTTGTATCAAGTCGTGTCTTCTCTTGAGCCAGTATTAGGAAACATATACGAGTATCGACCCTCAGAACGAACTTAAAATTGTCATTGGCGGTACCAGAGCAACCGCGTGGAATATTCCGGAATCAGCTGTAGCCGGCTATTCTACTACTAAATGTTATTTCAGGAGCGCACTGCTTGTGCTGAGCGCAAACTGAGATCATTAAAGTTACACCAGCGATTCTTCATGTGGCGAGGTTGTAATGGCCAACAGCTTCCCACATCGTTGACAGTCGCTACGCCTATCATGCTAAACAATCATACCTTGGCCAGCAGTGAGGCCAGGGTCTCCAGTACCGCCGCCTTCACGCTGGAGTTGAACCTGTCTCCGAGGATGCGGATGAGCGGGCCGGTGATGTGCACGACGGACGGCTGGATGGCGGCAGCGGACGTCAGCTTGATCACCTCGCCCAGCATCAGCGCCGCGTTCTCCTTGTCCTCGGGGAGACCGTTCAGGATGGACTCTCGGAACAGCGGCAGGATTGGGGCTATGCCCTGATGGAAACCAAAACCGGTGATTTTTCGCAATTTGGGTTGGTTAAATATCTAACAAAAAATCATTAGCATTTATGGCAGCCCTGCGCTATTGGGTGACGAACTCACCTTGGGCAAACAGAAGCCGGGCAGCAGGTCTCCCTTCAGGTCGGCGGCGGCGTACCGCACCGCCTGGCGCACGTCGGACACGTGCGCGATCTGGCGCTCCGGGTCCAGCGTCTTGGTGAGCGCGGCCAGCGCCTCCCACGCCATGAGCAGCACGTCGCGGTCCGCGTCCGCCAGCAGCAGGATGAGTCCGCGGATGAGCTGCGGCACGTGCGCGCTCAGGTCGGCGCGCGTGTGCGTCACGAACGCGCACAGCAGCGACGCCGCCGCGCGCCGCTTGTCGCCCTCGCAGCTGCGCACCGTCTCCAGCAGGGTGTCGATGATGCTGCGGGAGGTAGTTACACTTCACTAACAGTCGTGACTGCGCGGACACATGCCGCGAGCGGGCTGACAGCCAAGCAGATAACGTAGAACAGCGCCCAGACGAGGTGGTCCGAGAGTTTACCTCACCCGATGCTATCTGTCTGGATACAATCAACCAGGAAAAGACTATATTTGAGTTTGTGTAAATTTTATTATCAATTAAAGCCCTAATCGAAGTAGGCTCCAGATATACACACATACACACGTACATACAATGGAAAATGAGTTAGCGCTTGTGAAATTCATATGTCACCACGAGCAGAACATGACGTAAACTTATTTTGGGCATTGTTAAAGTCATCGGTAGTAACCAAGATATCATTAATGCAGATAAGTTCAAAGGTCTAAAGCACCCAGACCGCTAGCAATTTTTTTCGAATGGCAATGACATGGTGATTATTAGTTCCTTTCGATTAGTATAACAGTATGAATGCACAGTGTCTGACCATCGCACGCCGGGCGCGTCGTGCACGGGCAGCAGCGCGTCGCGGCAGTGGTCCAGCTCGCGCGGCTCGGCGGGCGAGCGCGCGGCGGCCAGCAGCGCGGCCAGCAGCGCCGGCAGCACGCGCGGCAGGTGCCGCGCCAGCGCGCCGCCCGCCGCCGCCGCCAGCGCCGACAGCGCGCGCGTGTCCACCGCGCCGCCGCCCGCCGCCGTCAGCACCGGCACCAGGTACGGCAGCACCGCGCGCGACTTTATCGCCATTACCTGACCGCGCGCCCATAACACATCACAACATTATGCTATATAATATATATTTCATATAAGCTTACAGGGGCCCTCACAATTATCATTTTACAATATATTCCTTGCAATGGGTGACGTCGCCGCGGCAGGAGGCAGGCCGGCGGACATAAGGAGGAGGGTTATGCGGAGGTTTGCTCTTCAGTGATACGATATAGGAAAAAAAAAAACATAACTCTTCAACCGGATCGGGAACATTTTGCGCTCAAATGTCTGCTGAACGCTCCCTGGTATAGGTATGATGAAAAAAAAATAGGGCTCTGCCTCGCCCGTCCTATGTAATCATTGGACGATGTAATGTCACTTTACACGAAATTAGAAATATCTAATAACACAGGTGAAAAATAGAAGACCGTCAATGATAGTTCGTACTACAAAGCTAGCATTGACGAGTAGCTAATGCCTCAATGTGCGCAAGCGGCTCCAGATGTACTAGGTTTAATGTAGCATGGAATTTGAATTCGACTCTACTAAGAACGTACAACCTAAAATAAAACAAGTTTGGGAGTAACCGA
This sequence comes from Pheosia gnoma, assembly GCA_905404115.1. NCBI lineage: Eukaryota > Metazoa > Arthropoda > Insecta > Lepidoptera > Notodontidae > Pheosia > Pheosia gnoma. The sequence continues at coordinate 351,798 of FR989897.1, forward strand.
AGCGAAAGCAATATCTGACCTGCTTGAGCCCGTCGAGCGTGGCGTCGGCGATGGCCGTGTCGGGGTTGTGGAGCCCCTCCAGCATCTGCGGCAGGATGTCGTCGAGCGCCTTGTTGCCGATGGTGGCGTGCAGGCTGTCGAACGTGCGCGCCGCCGCCATGCGCACCTCGGGCAGCGGGTCGCACAGCGCCGTGCGCACCGTCGGCACCTGGCCACACCATCAACATTACGCTATTGGATACTCATTACAAATCGATACTTTTGTAACAACATGGTTAGTTGTTCACTTAGCGAGGGCTGGCATTGCGCACCGCATAGCAGGCAGCTGTCTCTCTGAGCTTAAGGTGTTAGGACTATTACAGGCTTACCACTTAACCGAGTTGTTTTCTGCGGTAGCAGCGCGACAGTCATAATGAATATATCGGGAATCGGGAACCAACTTAGCTTAACGATATAAAAGTTAATAGTGACATAATAAATACAATGCGACATTGATTGAAGCACCGGGTATCGTCTCATCTGGTCGGGAAAACATGTTGACACTGCTGTACTAATTTATCAGTGTGAGAGGGATGGAAGACGCTGACGGTACCGAAACGCTACGTAACAGATTGCGCTTGAGTCACAGATAGTAAGGAGGCTCGATGCATTTATAAGAAGACGCACGATGCAAGTACGAGCGAGAAGGTCGGCGGGTACTGACCAGGCCGTCGGCGAAGCTGAGCACGGCGTCGCGCGAGGTGGAGGCGAGGATCTCGCCGAGCCCGATGCACACGCCCTGGCGCTGGTCGGCGCGCTCCGAGCGCAGCCCGCGCTCCAGGATCGGCACTATCTCCGGCAGCACGCGCTCGCCCAGCTGCCGCCACACACAACATTACTCAACGACCTGCCCACACTGATGGACACAAAGCTGAGCGATACGACTGACTAATCGCACAAACTACCTGGGGTTTATAGAGTACAACAACTCATCAGATATACGTGAATCAAAACCAGCGTTATCATCAAAAGAATCGTTAAAACCTTTTATAACGACGTTAATAGTTTACTTTTAATAATTTTTTTTTTATAATCCTTAAAACTCGTTATCACATACACGCTTCGCGTCACATTCATATGCGGGATGCGACTCGTATGTTTTCTCAATCGATTTCCCCTTTAGCTGTTATGTCCATGGCAATGAGGTTTCTACAAAATAATAATAATAATTCCAGCCCTTTTTTAATGTCCTACTGCTGAGGCCAGGATTAGGCCATAGTCCACCACGCTGGCCCAGTGCGGGTTAGCGGACTTCACACATCTTTCGAGGAGATCTCTCAGACATGCAGGTTTCTTCACGATGTTTTCCTTCACCGTTTAGCAATGATAATCATGGTTGAAAATGAGATTCGCACATAAAATCCCAGAGGTGCAAGCCGGGGTTTGTATCTGCAATCCTCGTTAGCGAGGCAAGCGTTCTACTAACTTGGCTATCACTGCTGTTTCTACAAAAATGCCATTGTTATACCTAGTATTTACCCAAATGTTTTATAAGTTGAGTTATATTCAAGTATACAGCGGTATGAGTAAGCGCTCAGCTCAGTATATAATACGCCGTGGCTTGTACTGACCTTCCGCACCAGGTCGCCGAGCGTGCGCGCGGCGACCTGGCGCTTGTCGTAGCTGGTGGACGCGAGGCAGCCCAGCAGCAGCCCGAACAGCGTCGGCAGGATCTCGCGCAGGGTCTTCGGCGTGTTCGTCACCACCACCTGACGATTAAGAGCAAAAGTTTCATCTATATCTTTGACGACAGGCTATGCGAGTGCGTACGTATTCTATTTCAATGGAGATAAATTATGTAAAGGATCTTTTACATTATTTGCGCTGTGAAGTAAGAAGGAACTTGTTATGTAATCAAACGTCGTCGAGAAAGCATGGTGTCACAGTCATTCTTATTTCCGAATCCAATGTGTGAGCGGGACAGTCGACGCTTACGTCAACGTAACGCTTCCTAACATGGGACCTTATAGTTAGCCTGCTCGTCTGGCGATATCTATTTACAACGGCTTGAAACACGCTTATAACATGCACACTTAACTTGAATTACATGCTAAAATTAATTGGTACTTCTATAAATTCGGGAGTTGATTGGGTGTATTTATTATTGTTCATCCACCGCCTCACCTTCCAGACGTGCAGCGCCGCCTGGCGGACCATGAGCGCGACGTCGCTCCGGCCCATGTACAGGCCCGCCAGCACGCGGTTCCGTCGCTCCGCGCCCAGCGCGTTCATGATCGCCTTGTGCGAGTGCTCCGTACCAAAGTTGTCGTCCTCGGACGCCGTCTCCGTACTCATCTTGCCGGACACGCCCGATATACGGTACAGCAGGTCACCCAGCAGCTGCACTGAACTGTACCGGATGCGCCAGTTGTCGTCGAACAGCCCGTTCTCCAGCTCCGGCAGCAGCAGGGTGATGGCGGACTCGGCGTACAGGTTCACGATGCGCTGGCCGGCTTTCAGGGCCGTCTCTCGCACGTACTCGTTCTCGTCGGCCAGCGCTTTGAGTATGGGGATGATGATTTGTCCGATGTAAGGCGTGAAGTCGTCGGTGAACGCGCCCGGCATGTATATGAACATCATAATGTAGCCGTCCTTGACGTGCGGCGCGATGTCTGTGCGCTCCGCTGTGGCGATGATGTCTGCAACACAGAAACATATAAAAAAAGGGCATCGGACATTCCTTGTCAATCTTTGTGATCTTTAACGATGACATCGAATTTGCTCCTTTGCGAGTCTTGAGGAAAATTAATTAAGCCGCGCCAAACTGACCGCGCAGCCTCGCGAGGCTGGATAGGCCACATGCTGGCTGACATTATTCGCCAGAGCACAAGTAGGTCTGGACATGGTTAATGCCCCTGAGAACTTGCAAATGTGGAATCCAAAAACTGTAGGTTAATTAAATGATACCACGTGCATAGTCATCTAAGTTATCATTTGATTAAGATTACGTGCCCCTAAAGCGACCGATCATATGGTTAGATTATCTCTGTATATGCTAGGAGGGAGGGAGGGAGGCCGGTCCGCCACTCACCCGGCATGATCTTGTGCAGCTTCTGCACGCCGAGGCCGGCGACCACCTCGGACAGCCCCTGCGCGGCGCCGGAGCGGTCCACGCTGCTGCTCTCGCTGGTGAGCGTGTGCATCAGCCACGGCAGCAGCTCCTCGAAGCTGCTCTCGCCCATGCCCTTCACCATCGCGCCCAGCGCGCGCGCCGACACCGACCGCACCTGAGGTGGTGGGTCACATATGTACAATCGAACAACTTACTTTACCTGTACCTAATAATAGACCATTACCTCAAACCATTTAATCATGAAAAGAGATCAGAAACTAGAAAAATAAATAACCCTAATGATAGCAAAGGGACCAGGGACGAACACACGGCTGAAACTATGTAATAGAGTAAAAATGGCTGATACGAAGTAACTAAAAAAAATAGCTGTATGTGAGTACTACAACTTTAAAGCACTGACTATTTACACCCAAACTTATGCAAGATATTAGACTTATTACAATGGCTTTACAAGGCACTTATTCTGGAACTCCTTTGTTATGCCATTAATTGAAACTTGTATACATGTTTAAGGTGAAAGTCACCTCCGGCACGGGGTCGAGCAGCGAGCTCTTCAAGCCCGGGATGATGTTGGGCAGGTAGGGCAGCAGGTCCTTCTGGTCGGTGAGCGAGTACATGTTGCCGATGATCTGCGCGGCCATCTTGCGCGTCTCGGTGCTGCGGTCCAGGAAGGCGCGCTGCACGACGGGCATGATCAGCGCCAGCGACGGCGCGTCTATGAAGTGCACGAACTTCGTGTCCAGCAGGGTCTGCAGGCAGGCGGACGTCTTGTTGGAGGGGTCTTGCAGGGCTAGCAGGAGGACCGGCACGATTGCTGTTGGGAGACAGATGGCATAGTTATTCCATGAGCAAGGGTCATTGAGAATCATCCTCGAAACATATGTTCTCGTATTTCGGCTAGTGACAAATCTAATGGCTTAAATGGCTTTGATGCGCGACAAAAATGAGAAGCGTAGGATAGTAGCCTGCGAATTCGAAGGAACCCCTGTGGCCCATTGGATAAGGCATCAGCCTCCTAAAAGGGCGATTGTGGATCAATGGATGCAAAAGACACCTTGAATCTCAGGGTTCCTGATGACAGAGCCGATGACCTTGAGCGCCTCGGCGCCGGCCTCCTGCACGCGCATGTGCGAGTCGCTCAGCACCTCGATGAGCTTGGGCACGATGGACGGCAAGCACGACGACAACTGCTTGGGCGCGCAGTAAGCCATCGCGCCCAGCAACTCGATTGAACCTGCGGCGAACGTGTATTAGTAAGTACGAGTACCACTGACATTCTATTTAGCAGGAATTCGTCACAAGTATATATCTCACCAGCTTTAGTTCTCCAGTTGTCGTCCTGCAGCGCCTGCAGCAGCGACGGCAGCACCAGCTTGACGCCGTGCGCGCTCAGCTTGCTCATGATGAGCTTGGCGGTGTCGTCGGCGGCGGCGCGCACGTACTGCGACGTGTCGCCGAAGCACAGCAGCAGGTGCGGCAGCACGTGCACGATGTACGGCTCGAACAGCCGGCCCAGCTTGTGGCACAGCATCTCGAAGCCGAACAGCGCGCCTAGAGGATGATGTGGGTAGATTAAGGATCATAGTGGAGCCAGATGGACCGCCAAGTCTGTGTTCACGCAACTAGTGTCACAATAGGCTGCGCGGGCAGAGGGCAGCGAGAGGGAGGTAGAACAATCAGCGCGCGAGACCACAGCTAGTCCTATCTCAAAATACTCCACGTTATCATGCCTCGCAGGGGACAGTCTGACTGCGTAAAGAAAAATACGCACATCGAGTCGTGGTGAATTGTAAATGGGAAGAGAGGATTTGTGGAGTTAGAGAGGTATGTCAGGTAGGTAGTAAAGTGGCATGCAGTTGTTTTCAAGGGATACAGGCATCAGTGTGTGCATTTCTGTAGTCATAAGTCTGCCGCTGTGAGTGTCAGTCATAGGTCACCAAAATGAGAAGATTTTTTCAAAGTTGGATGTACTCGATATTGCTGCATCTTAAAAAAATCTCACCTTCCCGATACTTGAAGTTCTTCTTCTCCTGTATAGCTTCGGTGAGTTTGCCCATCACGTCGAGCTGCTTCAGCGAGAGAATGCCGAGGCCTTTGATGATGCCCGCGATGCCGTACGCGGCGCCCTACACACGCGGAACTATTACTTCATACACATAACATTTTATTTGTTAGTACATTTGGCAGTTTTGTATCTAAAACACAGTAATATCCAAATTGGTTGAACGCTCGCTTTGAAATCACGAAAGAAGCTAAATTTTCAACAAAATTCTAAATGGTGCAATCAAAGTTCGTCAGGGATACTTTAATCTCTATGGGACGACTTTGCTCTGTTGATGTCCACAACCTCGAACCGCTACTACTATAGCTACTACAGCTGGAATAACTCTCTCATTGAGCACTCCCGTTTCCAGCAGAAGGACGTTAAAATTAGCTAATGGCTAGGGATTGTCACCTTCCTGTCCCCGTACTTCTCAGCCGTGAGCAGCTGCTTCATGAGCTTGTTCATGATGGCGGGGATCTCGTCCTCCAGCGCCGGCGAGCTCACCAGGTGCGGCAGGCAGTTGCTCACCGCCTCTTGCACCTGCACGCAACAAGCAACAACATGTTACTCAAAGTGGCGAGGCACGAGGAGTGATAGCCTACAAGGCTAGTATTAGCTCAGATTGGTGTGTGTGGTGTGCGAGAGTGGAGTGGCTGCACTCGCCTGCTGGCTGGGCGTGGAGAGCGCGGCGCACAGGCGCAGCGTGATGGGCTTGATGCGCGCGTCCTCGGGCTCCAGGTGGCGCGCCAGCGACCCCACCAGCAGCACCACGCACTGCCGCACCGCGTCGTAGCCGCCCGACTTGGGCGCCTTGTCCAGGAAGTTCTCGAACACCGGCAACTGGCTGCTCAGAGTTTCCTTCACAAACATACACAGTTACTAGTATGATTTGCATATTATGTTTAGCAATGTTTGAGATATCTTTCCCTATATGACCAAGGCGCCTGTGAAGTAACTCGTGCTACAATTTCTAAGTTAAAATGAGAATGTTGGCAACAAATCTGAATGTTATATTTGCGCAGATTTGTAGGATAACTAGAGGATATTTTATAGATAACACATTCAATATCGGTAGAACCTTCTATGGACGCTTATATCCTTGCGTAGACATATTCTCATAGCACTTATTCAGTCCATTATTTGTCATTATTGTATTATGAGATGAGCGACGCGAGCGATACGAATCACGCTAACGTTAACAGAAGGCTATATTAAAAGGTTGTCATTAACTTCGTATGGGGGCTCCTACAAATTGTAATTTTGCTTTTTATCCATAACTACAACCCGATAGGAACGCGACCTGAACTAAGAAAATCCAGCAGGAAACTCAGCGAACTTGTATATTTTATGTTAAGTAAAATGAGGTGGTGATGTCGGCGGTACCTTCCCGTGCAGCTCGACGACCGCCATGGCGGCGTTGAGCATCTCTGCGCGCACGTGGTCGCTGCGGTCGGCGAGCGCGCGCTCCACGAAGAAGCGCATGGCCCCCGGCGCCGCCGCCGCCGCCAGCCGCGGCGCCAGCGCGCCCAGCGCCAGCGCCACGCCGCGCCGCGCGCCCCACTCGTCCACCGCCTCCGCCACCACGTGCCCGAACTGGTCCAGCTTCGCCGGGATCATCTAGCGGCACAACAAGTGGGGAACCGTCACACCACTGACGCTCGCTCCTCCGAACAATCACTACACTGGATGGCCCAACAACCTATATACCTCGCATTTCTTTTTGTACGCGACTATTTCACTGTTGCGTGTAACATAGCATGTAAATCGATTTTCGGATTAAAAATTGCAGTTGCAACCGACGACTAGTGCCGTATGAAATGGCAATTCAGAAACTTGTACACCTCCTTTCGTTATTCTGGATTAACAAAACACAACTTCACATGACATATTATAATCGTCTCGCTTAATTTCTAGCGAAACCAATTTATTTATTTAATATTTGACTTAAATGCGGTATCAAACCGCAATGTTTTGACCGAGTAATCAGTCATAGTCTATCACAAGTTAGAGAGGAGCGGCTCCCAGCTACAGTTCCACCCAGTGTACGATTTATCCGAGACTCAATCGTGTATGTGAGCTAGTGACCGACCGGCAGCTTCTCGGTGTAGATGTCGTGCAGGCGCGCCAGCACCAGCTGCGGCGCGTCGGGCGCGGCGGCCGCCACGAGGTGCGCCAGCGCGGCGGCGGCGGCGCGCTGCACGGGCTCGGCGGGGTGCTGCACCTCGCCCAGCACCAGCTCCACCAGCTCCGGCTCGCGGCTCCACTGCTGCGCCAGCGGCAGCTTGCTCCACAGATCTTCCGCCAGTTTTCTAGCATCGTACGAAGTACATATATTTACTACTCTATTAACATAACTATTCAATCACGTGAAGTGCGTGGGCAGCACGCACTTCACGTGATTCACACTCACCGCCCTTCAGTCTCGTTTGCTCGGTCATACCGTTACCCATACTGGCTTGTGACGTCATCGAGCTCAGATGCACAGTTACGTTGATAGCGTAATATGTATATGTTACGATTATGCGCACGTCCCCCAGCAGCACAAAATGCACGCTTAAAAGTACGCGATTGAAAGACAAATGAACTCAAATTGATGTACACATAGTCGTCTTAATAATCTCTTACACTTCATAAGATAGCCGGTCACATATTCTGCTTCCAATATTAAACACATATCAAGGAGAGGACACATATCAATCTCACAGAATTGCGGCCGTTGAGGCAGAATGGCGATCACAACCCACAAGCTGTACCGACGCCATAATCGCGGGAAACAAACCGGTAGACGCGAGTGACCGAAGACTATGATTTCCCCTAATAGCGGTGTACTGACTGACAGCACTGCCTCGCGAAACTCACTCAGTAGCTCGCCCGACTTTATCGTGCGCAGGAATAGTCGAGAAGCCGCTTTCTCAATCCAATGCTGGCTAAGAACTTCCACAAGTCATTGGGATAAGCCTATGGCAGGCGGTGCACGTATTCCAGCTGATGGACCGATGGATTATGGTGTTAATATAATTTTTGGGAGATGTTGAGATTAAGTATTCAAAGCTCACTTGTTATCCTCCGACACGTCGAAGGTTGCGATGAGCAGGCGCTTGGTGAGCGCGAGCGCGTAGTCCGGGTCCTCCAGGTGCGGCGGGAGGCACTGCGCCACGCACAGCAGCGCGCGCAGCGCAGCGTCGCGGACCACCTAACATAACAAGTCCTCTTAAGAGACCAACAACACAGGAGACCCTTCTTCCTGCGTTCTATATAATACATGGGATACACAGCGGCTGCGCAAGCAGCAGACGGATTGCATCCCATACATTTCAAAGAACACCGAACGCAGAACGCAGAACGAAGAACGCGAACGATTTCTTTCTCTTTGATTTCCTGGTTCTCCTTGGAGACGTTTATTCCATTTCTACTACGTTTAAAAACACTCCCAAAACTAAAATCACACTGAAAACTGGTAGTTATAACCCATCGATGTTACCTTTGGTCTCCCAGTGTAGTTCCTCCTTAAAAAAAGTATCAAATTTGTCACCCAATATTTGTTTGGACTTACGACCTATATCCATATAATGTAGGAGTAGCTACAGAATTAATGTAAACAAGTGTTACCTCCATTGGGCTCTGCAGTCCGGCTAGCAAGCAAGTGACGTCATCGCGCGAGATGCCGCCCCGCGCGGCGCACTGCGCCGTCTCCAGCAAGGCCACTGTGCACGCCGCTTGCACGCGCCCGCTCGTGCTGCCTACTCATGCAACATTATGAGGCCCCATTCACAATGTGTAAGCACTAGTTGCGCGTGCGGTTTGTCGGGTAGTTTATCGCACGATAACTATTATCGCAGCACTAAGTGTTTTCGCGCCGATGTAGCGCTTGCTTGGTGGGGAGCAGTAACTGACATGGGTCTCAAAATTGGGCTACTAGAGTCAACAATTTGGCGTGTTTAATTGACGCAACTGTTATGATACGACTGGACCCGAAATTTCCGAGTTTTGGACTTGAAATCCTATCTCAAGCCGCCTCTGTAATAAAATTTCGTTGACAAAGACCTTAACTAGCTAATAAGTAAAGAAAAACAGCAGCGATACATACTGATAAGATCGATGAGCAGCCTGAACATGTGGTCGACGGGGAAGAGCGCGGGGTGCAGCAGGTCGCGGCCGGCGCAGGGCGCGGCGCCGCGCAGCGCGGCGTGGTGCGCGATCACGCCCAGCCCGCTCAGCATCATGGCCTCGTTCGTGCGGCACGACGACCTGGTCAGACCTGCCGACCGACCTTACTTTCAGTCTTATTCTTGTCAAGAAGATAGGTAATTTTTGCTAAACAAATTGCATTTAAATTGATGATTATATCCAGATGTACAACCCTATAATTCAGTTTTAAAACCACTATATAACATTGGAACCATCACCTTGCTTTAACAACGGGAACACATAACAGAACCCTGGCGCTGTGAAGTAGTTGGTCCTGTTGGCGGCGGGTTCCAGGTCATCATCGGACTGGTGCGTCTTGACCCCCGCGGTGACGGCGTGCACCTGGTGGATGGTGCGCACGGTGGCCGCGTCCAGCTCCTCCTCCTCCCAGCTGGGGTCCAGGTCGCATTGGGGCTTGTGTAGCCTGAGGTAAAAGTGGTGCATTGGACACGTGTCTTGGAATATAACAATATATCCAACCAAATATCAACAAGTGAAGACATGCCACAGAGTCCCATAGGTCTCGCAGCATACCTAATGACTTAGTCCGGACCGACTGCGCAACCTCGCGAGATTTGGTCGAAGTCATGCTGCGCGTGGGCTGACAGCGAGAAAATTACAGATGATAACCTAGACACGGCTTGTAGGGACGAGGGAGATGGAAGTTGCATGCGCATGCGCAGGCGCGCAGCGGCGGCGGTGTTCGACAAGTGTTACCTGACGGTGAGCCTGGCGACTCCGTCCCCGAGCGCGGCGTGGTGCGGCAGCAGCGCGGGGCGCAGGCGCGTGTGCGCGCGCGCAGCGGCGGCGGTGTTCGACAAGTGTTACCTGACGGTGAGCCTGGCGACTCCGTCCCCGAGCGCGGCGTGGTGCGGCAGCAGCGCGGGGCGCAGGCGCGTGTGCGCGCGCGCAGCGGCGGCGGCGCAGAGCGGGCTGCGCAGCGCGCCCAGCACGCCGCACACCACGCGCCGCGCGTGCACCATCATCGCCACCGGGGAGCCGCGCTGCACCGCCTCCAGGAGGCGCACCGCGATCACCACGCGGCTGTTCAGCTGAACAATATTCATACAAACTCATCACATGTACTGTGAGCCGACGACTGGACTATTGCGTCTTCGATCACCAATTAACACTACATTTACGTTCAGTGACAAAATTAGTCCCAAATGGGGCCGAGTTTGAATGTCGAATATCAGTCGTCATGGAAAAGTTATTAATATATTTTCCACAGATATGTTCCTTAAAACACTCATATTTTTATTTTCCAACTACGAACGCTGAATCTTGTACCCATGTATTATTGTTCGAAGATTGTGGTCATATAAAAAGATGATCCCCCTCAGAATTCTGGCTTATACAGAATAAAGAACGTTGGTTCTGAATTTTCCTGACTTTTCACACAAAATTTGTTCAGAATACAAACGACGATAAAGAAAAATGCACATGAATTTGAGGATTGTCAACGCAACCTGCCGACTTACCGCGCTGAGTCTCTGTCGGATGGCGGTTTCCTTCGCCGTCTGTGCTTTGATTGCTTCCTTTTGTTTTGCTGATAGCGGCACCTACACACAAATCCTTCGTTATTTCAACCTTCAATTATGCAATATTTTTCAGCAATCCCCCCCCCCCCCCCCTCTTAGCTTTCAGTTTAATTTTGTTATAAACAAAAGTATAATTATTTACTTCTTTGATTTTGCCTTCCCGCCGATTCTTGTCCTCTAGTTCCCGACGCAGCTGCAACTCCTCGAGCTGGTCCTTGTAGCTATACGCCTTGCTCTCGCGCTTCAGATTCATTTCCTTGCTGTCTTCATTGCTGTTAATATACAAGAAATTATTTATATTACCTGGCCATCGATATTGTGTGTTGGCAACACTTTGGGTTTTACTTTGGTTATTCATCAAGTCATCAAGTGTACAAACCCTGGCACGGAGCTTTTGTCGTATAACTCATTCTCGGGCGTGAGGTATGTGAAGTACTCGTCTCTGGTCACCCGCAGCAGCTCGGGGTCGAGCAGCGTGTCGAGCGCGCATTGGACAGCGCTGCCTGCGATCATGTCGCTATTGGTCGCCACCAGGGTCGCCACCACGTTGGATGACGTCTACGTGGAACAAGACACGGAAATATACTATTTCAGAACATTTGAATGGCCCCTGGAGAGTCTTTTAAATCCTACTTAACAGTAACGTCATCATGCATTTATAGCAGTTCGATTCTGCTTTAGGTTAAACTATATATAATCACATCGGAATTATGTACCTCGCTGGGGGTATATCCATTGACGTACAAGTTCTTGAGATTGTTAGCGTACAGTCCGACGAGTTTCTTGGGGTCGTGGCTGAGGTAGCCGGCCAGCTTGGCCCAGGCGCGCTTGCTCACGGCCGCCGCCAGCGGGTGGTGGCACGCCGGCAGCACGTCTATCGCCAAGTGCTGGGAGTCCTCCACTGGGTAACCTTGGAGGGAGAGGACGAAACTATTACGAGCTGAAAGCATACTTGGGTCCGTCGCCTGCGCTGAACTGCGCTTAATGTATGGCGGGAATGCGGCGAATACGGCTTGGGCAGCACTACTAGGTGTGCGAGGTTGCATAGCATTGTACACAAGTATTATCCTACTTCTGATGTCACGGAAAGGAGATAATGTCGTTTTCTATCACGAAAAGTGGGCGTTCTGTGGGATCTTGAATTGCTCGCCGCTTTTGCCATCCAACGCAACTAGATTTAAAATCGATGTTGTTGTATATACCTCCAAAATACATAATAGAATCAGTTCGACGCATGCGACGCGGACCAGTGTGCGTTCACGTCATCAGTATTTGGGCCATAGTAGTATTAGCCTTTGCTATGCAAATATTTACAAAAGATATGAACATAGTAAAAGCTACACATGAGTAAATGCACTCACCTCTAAATGAACACAGAGCCTGGACACAGTCTAGGATCATCTTGCCGGTCACCTCGCCTCCCTTGTCCTCCGGCGGGCTCTTCTCCTTCACCGCGAACACCTTCCCCTCCTCCAGGACTTCATTCAACTTCAACGCTAGATACCTCGCCAATAGGGCTCTATCTTCCTTGGCGAGGAGGGATTTGACCTCCTCTATAGCTGTACTCCGGACTGCTTTGACAGGTGACAGCAATACTAGTATGAACGCTCGATAGACTGGTGAGTTTTGTTCACTGGCAACACTTTGGTAGTTCTCCAAGACTGTTCTGCATAGCAACACCACCTGTATTAGGACTATAAAGGGGTAAATGTTATAGTGATACTTGCAATATAACATGTTTATATAGCGGATGCATTTACACTACAACCACGATACATAGTCCTTCTTTATTGGCGCTAAAAAAAGAATTTGTAGAAAGCAAAACGCCGAATTCATAGAAATTTCAATGCATTTATAATGGGGTTACAGAGCATTTTTAAAAACAATACTGCTTTGTAGTGCCATTGTAAATGTATTTGGCGGAAATAGACTAATGTCAAGATTTGGCAATGCATCTAAAGCTTAGCAATATATTCTGGAATAATATCTGTTGAACCAAAAAGACAATGCTGTCCAAATAGTCACATAAACTATCCTACTTAATGCACTTTTTTTCAAATTACTAAGTTGTGCTGGCTGCATCTGCGGACGGGAATACTTGTGCCTAAGGCAAGGCAAGGCATGGCATAGTATATCAAAAGAGGATTCGATCAAACTAGGCGAGTTATACTACTCCTCTACACCATCATAGCCAATTATTATTTTTTTGTAAATGGTGCGGCTGGTTCTAGCAATGTTTAATTTACCGTCATCGGTAGCGGCGGTGAGCACCCTGTCGTGCAGCAGCACGTGCTTGTCGGGATGCGCCAGCGCAGCCCACGCGCCCGCGCGGGCCGGCAGGTCGCGCGCCGCGTCCAGCAACGCCAGCCCCAGCATGGCGCTGATGCCCTCGCCCACCACCAGGTGCTGGCGGGCAGAAGACCATTTTAATAACCAAATTTATTGTTTTTTTTTCATTTCATTCATAATATGATGATAGGGACATGTTGAAACATTCCGAAAAGTTATTTTATAGTATTGGTTAAGGCACCTGTAAGGGTTGCTGCGCGGCCCTGTCCACGGCCCTGAGCAGCACGGGCCGCAGCGCGGCGGCGTGCGCGCGCGCCGCGCCGCGCCCGCGCACGCACGCGCACACCATGCTCACGTACGCCGTGCGCACCACCTGGTTCGTGCTCTTAGCCGACAAGTTTTTCTGAAACGATGCAGTCGTGTTGAGAATATGCAGAAGAAAATCGTTTTGTTATACTAGTAGCGTAATACATTATTCATGAGTCTCCAGAACAGCGTTAAGAGTCTCCCAAAAATAATCACGGTCGGAAGATTTCATATCCATATTTCCCTTAAAAAGTTTTGATCAGGAAATCTTACCTTTATAGCAAATTCGTTGTGACTCGTAGATAGTATAATATTTATGTGGTGCCATCAGCGTAAAATTCCTAATAATAAAACACAAACAATTCGTAACTAGTACACATTAACGAACCATACGTAAATTGCCTGTACGGCAACCACACTGTGAAATATTAATCTCATGTGGCCTATGCGAAGGTCTCAGTGACGGAGGTATCTGAGTCGTCTTACCTTAAATATGTCGAGTATAGTGTCGGGCAGGGGGCCGTGCAGCGCCTGCGCCCAGCGGCGCAGCGCGTCCAGCGCGACGCACAGCGTGCGCTCGTGCGACTCGGCGTCCAGCACGCGCGCCACGTGCGCCGCGGCCGCCGCGAACAGCGCCGCGCGCTCCGCCTCCGGCACCGCCAGCTCCGTCAGCGTCGACACGCCCTAAATACACAAACATATACAAATCCAAAACTAATATCTCAAACGATTTTATCCCAAAAGTATTCAGTGTACTAACACGACCGAGTTTTATTATGTGTAAGATATCTTCGTAACGAGAATAACCGAATAAAGTATATAAAATCGTAAAAAAGTGAGTTATTTTTTTTCTATTCAAAACTCAGAAACCCCTTCATAAGTTATTAGACCGATTGTTCAGTGGAGAAGTAAAATTTTAGGGAATCCCCTTGAAAGACATAAATTCAATGAACGACTTGTCAGTACCCTGGATAGGAGAGTTCACAAACTCACATTGAGCACAGCAATCTTGTCCTCGCTGGAGGTGAGCTTCCCGCTGGCGCCGTTGTACTCGGCGAACGCGTGCGCCAGCAGCGCGCGCGCAGCCCCCCCGTCCGAGCAGCGCACCGCCAGCCGCTGCAGCGCGCGCAGCGCTTCCGCGCGCACCCATTCGTCTTTAGAGTGCAGGTTCACTGGGGCAACAGATTACTATTGACAATACCATCGTGACGTATATGTGAAGGAAAGAACTGACTGACGAACCAGTTCCCATTTGACTACTATTTATAGCCGAATTGTCCTATTTACTCATTGTAATGGCTCTAACTGATCGACCAATTAGTGCACTACTATATTTAACCCAGCTTTTACTTTATGTATTCATTATAATATACCATATTGATGGTCGATATTATCTAAATTAAAGATCATGAGTCTCAAGGTGGAGTCATTGATTCACCTCGGCACTAAAATAAATATAATTGTATGAAATTATGCTTATTAACAAAAATCAACATACCAATCAAACTCTTCCCGATATCGACTGCCAACCCGTCCAGATACACGTCTAAGTTCGCCACCACTTCTCCTACCGCCTGTACAATGGTCTCCGGGCTCCTGAGCATGGCTTTGTGCAGGGCCGGCAGCAGCGACTCCTGGACTTCACTCGCGTCGAGGAGATGGAGGAGGTCGCTACAGCCCTTGATGTAATTCGCGTTCGGCCGGGACTTGACGCTGATTAAGCTTTTTATGAAGCTTTCTAGCATTTTCGCCTGCAGGGAAATGAGTATTGGTAGGTGTTTTTTTTTGCGGCCATTATATTAGTAGTGAGAGCCCTTCATAGGATAAGAGTAAGCAAGAAGGCAGATTATTTTGGGGAAAATTATGAAATCAAAACATTTATTCAACACAAATTATCATATATCTTTGACCTAGACATAAGGATACTATTAGATATTATGTTATTAGATAAAATGCATGAATATATAGAAAACAATGATTCTAGCTAGATATGACGAACATTTCAATATGATATAAATTAAAAAGGAAATCATAGATCTGCCATAAATAAATTATCATGTATCTCAAAAATAAAATTAGAATACGTAAAATTATGTCATCAAGGTCAATTGCGCGTGAAATCAATTTCAGCCACAAATGACACACAACTATATTATATAACTGAAAGAATCACGGCAGTGTTAACAACGTTACTGCTTGATTTAATTCAGAATTTGGGAATGTTGGAATCAGATTAATAAGATATCCATTGTTGAAAATAAAATAAGCAGTATGTACTATACACTACTGTACCTTGTGCTGTGTGAGGGTGGCGTCGTCACCGATGTGCTTAAGGTGCCTGCAGAGCGCGGAGAAGGCGACGCACACGTGCGGGCCTGCGTCCGCCGGCTGCGCGAGCAACACCTGCAGCCACTTGCCGACCTTCTCCTTGCCGATCACTAGCCACGATGTGTGCAGCTGGACAGAACAGACGCAAACATAGCTGTGAAATAATAATTTAACTACTTTTGCTAGTGACTTCGCCTGCTTAACAATCAGTTTTGCTCTAGACCTCGACAGTTATAATTTATCTTAAGAAAAAAATATGTTGAAAATCATTCTCAGCAAATACCATTTTATAGGAAATTAAATGCTAGAATAATGATAGGGTTAATGCAAGGATATATAAATTAAATACAAACATTAAAAGTAATAACCAATATTACAATGTAATGTAATCTTTACACAAAGGTAACTTACTGTAGAGACAAAATGGAATCAAAAGGAGGCCATCTAGGAAAGTCCAAAGATGGTAAAACCTTACCATAGAATATGCCTTCTTATTCTTCCTATTATTCCCATATGCAGTGACAACAGCAAGCAAGTGGGCTTGGGATAGCACAAGCGCATTGTAGTCCACATCTTCCTCTGTGGTCTTCAGGGTTCCTTCCACAAGGATTGTTGACCACCGCAGTGCATAGAGCCCGCTCTGACTTGTGCTTTTACTATAAAGAAACAAAATCTATAAATGTCTCTTTTCAGAGGAATTAGATATGTCAAGTGCTAATTAAGCTAAATCCACGGCCTTTTTCCAAGAAATGGTTAGCTTTTTGACATACACTAACACATATGCAATTTAATATAGTGTTCATTATGCTCTAGCTCAATTTCATCATACCCAGAAACAAATGAGCTATACCCAGAAACAAATGAGCTATACCCAGAAACAAATGAGCTATACCCAGAAACAAATGAGCTATACCCAGAAACAAATGAGCTATACCCAAAAACAAGTGGCAACTTACGATGTGGCAGAATTTTTCAGCTGCTCTGATATCTCTAGTAGGACGGGCAGTAGACTCTTTAATGTCCACTCCCGGTGGTGAGTAGCGAGGTATGCTACCAGGCTCTTTACATAGGACTGTGATGTTGAGTCCCTGTATCGATGTAGTGTGAGCACCAGCAGCCGGCATACAAACCGTACTGCGGGCTCTGTGATACCTGGGAATTATGATATTTATTGTCTTTATAATCATACAAATAAAATGCAGCTTCACTACATAAAACAAATTAATAAGTTTAAAGGATTTTTTATATCTATGACCTACATTAATACATCAAACAAAGCACCCAATTCAATAAAAACACAGGTTGCAAAATAATATTAATAAAAACAGAAATAGTTGCATTTAGTATGAAATTAAATTACAATTTTGTAACAGTAACCTCTTCTTATCACCATAAATATTTATATTATTCCTGAATTTATACAATAAAAATAACAGAACATCTGTCTAGTATATATAGGATGCTATCTAGCACCCTGATTCATACACCAGGGCCTGATTGGTGCGCCAAAAACTGTATCAAATGAGAGTGAAATACCTGGGATATCCAGGGGTCTGTGGATCAATACAGCTAGGATAGGCATCCTATATATTCTAAACGAGCTTATAACTTACACATGTATATGGCTACCGGCGTTACATACAAAATACAATCATATATAGGCCCTAATTCCCACATACCTGGTGTGGATAACACATTTCTGATTTCTTCTATAACCGCACGCCTGCCTTTCAAACTTGCGGTCTGGATTTTAAATGGTATATCCTTCAATATCTTCAGAACCTGTTGATAGATTTATAGGTCGTGAATCGCTGCTCAATGTGACTGCTATAATTTACTGTGTCGTGTTGAAATTACCTCGGTATCTGCCATTTTCACTACACATTCAGAAATAAAATTTACTGAAAAAGCACACACGTCTTGATTGCCGAAATACAGATACAAAAAGATTCATTAATCAGCTGTCAAAATGTGTGTTGCTACGTATTTTTTATCGGTTGGTACCGTTAATCGCACTGACGTCCATGATACAAGTACGCTAGACTAATGATATCCTTTAAAATGACAGCTATCTATTATGCCTATTTGAAGCGCCCCCAGCGAGGGGGAAAGGAACTAAATCTGACGTAAAATGCAAATGGCCGTTGTTTTGTTTACATTGTCTCCGTGTTTATAAAGTGATTTTGAAGGTTTAACGCGATTAAACTTGTTTGTTGTGTCGTATTAATATAGTTAATACATAAATAAGTGGTGTTAGTTAATAGGTAAACCATGAAAGAGTGCGTGTTATGCAAAACTCTTTACCAGAAGGGGGGGGGGTTACATTCCACAAGTAAGTGAATTTACGGCTAATATTCAAGAAATTAAAACTTCTATTGATATTATAGGCACTTAAAAATATGTTACTAATCTTATTTATACGTGATTACAACGCATTTGTCTTTGTATTATCGGTTTATTATAAACAATAAAGTTCAATAGTGCTGTAAAAGTTCCTTGTCGATAAAATTTATCGATATTTTTTCTATCAATATCTTAAATAGATAGAACGTTCAAGAACGTAAAAATCGCCGAAGACAGATTTGTATTATCAAATACATATTATTTTAAAACAATGTTTACTAATTCACAGGTTTCCGACTGACAATAGAAGACTAGAATTATGGCTCAAAAACATTGAAAAGCCTAGTTGGCGTCCGAAAAAATATGATTACATCTGTTCAAAACACTTCTCTGATGACTGTTTTATTAAACATAACTCATGTACTACTTTGATGATTTTTATTTTCTATTAATACCTTACCTACTCCATTGCTTCCCAAACAACATTACATTACCTCATTTCTAATTAAAAAACGATCCTTATTTAAGTAGGATCTAGCTAGTCACACACCACCCTTTAGTCCGGTTTCGGCTTATCCTAAGATTACCTACCCTACCCATGAGCGATTCGGCTAATCATTATCATTATTTGCTTCATCTTAGTATTAACCACTCGACTATTTTGGACATTAGCCATTGTTAAAGGAATGGATCATAATTATTTTCATTTTACTGCAAATGTTTATGCTTAAACCTACCCAAGGTTTAAGCATAAACATTTTTATCGATGTATCATATCACTGTCCCATCTCTATTATTACTTCCATTCCCCCTCACTGCCGCTATCAGCGCCAAAATGGCGAAAATCAAATAGGCACACGATAACCGGGCTTATGATTAGTCCAGGGATGTATACCATAGAGGTCAGTGGTTAATCGTCTAAATTATGTTGGCTAGTATTGACCAAAGACAAATTATGGAATAGTTATAATATTCTTTGGTTGAGTAGTAGGTGGGAAACCACTATTTGCAAAGAGAAGTTTCTCTTGGCTATGGTTCGACGGGATTGTCAAAGTTTTGTTTACTACTACTACTACTAGTTTTTTACTAAAATTACAATGGATACAAGAGAAAATGATTTATTAGAATTGAAAACATACACTGAAGGGATTGACAAAGAGTTGTCAATGATATTACAGAGCTTACAATGGGATCAAAATCATTTGATAGAGGTTATTAATTTTACACATGTTTTTGTAAATAAATACGCTTTTATTACATCAGCGTCAGCCTACGCTGTCCACTGCACGGTATAACTCGACCTTCGCTCCTGCATCGAGTTTCGCCAATTCTGTAATATTCCCCTTTATCCCCAACTTCTTATTCAAACATAAGTGTTACGTCCTTGAATTTTCTCATAAAAAACAATAATTCCAGGGTACCACAAAGGCCACTTGTAAATATGATAAAAACCATAGGATACCATCAGATACTAGAGAAGAGCATGAAAACAGATGCTTTTATAAGCAGCAGGGCTACAGCAGTGACGACACAATGTTTCCGGATCCAATGGATATCAATTCTAACACCATTGTCAAACTAAGTATAATAATTAAATATTACCTGAAATACACACTAACTGTATGTCCCAAGCTAAACACTTGTACTTGTATTGTGGGATTCGTAGGTATTTCAGTATTGGACTTAATATGATGCCAATAACATCCAGACAGGCAAATCGATAGTAAAAAGTACACCATGTCACACAGTCACCATGCTGGCCCAGGAGAGTATGAACTTTATATGGCTTTTGAGAGACTTGCAAGTTACCTCATGATGTTTGCCTTCTCCATTCAGTTAGTGATATCACAAGATAAGATACACATATAAAATGAATGTATGTGTGATGTAAGTTCCAAAGGTGGAATTCTTGCAATTTGGTGACCCCTACATTCTTAATGGCAAATAAGGAAAAAATAATTTTCGAAATTTGCACACCGCAATTGAACCTGCAACTGCCAGGTGCAGTCAACCAAGCGGCCTATCTCAGATTGTCTAGCAGCGTGAAATTTTATTAATAAAATTGTCATAGTTCTTGCAGTTGATTTTGTGGTTGGCACATGCAACAGATGCTTATAATTTGTTGTGGAGACACTCTCTTATAAAGTACACATTTTCAGATCATGAAGATATCTGTCGGATAATAGACACTGCTTCAAAATCAGATCCAACATTTAAAAAAGGTATTCTACTATACTTTTACTTTTAATAAAATTTGTGACATTTTGTCTGTTTTCAGAAATTGTTTAATCAATTGATATCTTGAATTTTTGCAGTTTCTGTAATTTGTATGGCCATGAACAGCTATATCCTTTTTATTGTATCCTTTGAAATATAATATATTTACAAGCCATTGATTATAACAACATGTAACATATTTTGTAAAAAATTAAGTCCATTGTGGCTGAGTGGGCACAGTTATTTATTTACGACATTCACATTAGTGTTGGTTTTGCAATGGTCAATTCCATAAATTGATACCAAAAATCCATGGTTACCCTCCAGGTCGTATATTTCCTATGGTATATTGGCTCTCATAAAGACTAACAGGATAGTTTCCTTGACGCAAGGCATTGGTAGCTGTGGTCCGGAGCCGTCGTCGCTGGCTCGCCTCCAGGCCGCGTACACGGCGGACGAGCGCCGCGCGATCCACGACGCCGTCGTCAGCGCAGTGCCGGCCTGCCATGACCTGGCTGACTTGGCTTTGCTCAGGTAAGCATGGTAATATAGCTTTCGCATGTTGCATCAACTTCTTTGCTCCCTTTTGAAGATATTTTCGGTTCTCTTATTACCTATAAATTCACCAGATAATATAAGGCAATATTTCTATATGGTTCCTAGTTCCAATGGCGAGCAGCAGAAGAGTGATAAAAGCAAGTCGCGCGTGGAGATACTGGCGGAGCTGCGCGACATGCGGCGTCGGCGCACCAAGTACCGCGTCGCGGCCAAGACGCGCAACTACTCCGACGTGCTGCGGGACGTTATCAAAACACAGGTAAACACTGCATACCAACACACGGGTTTCCAGATATGTTTGTGCTTATATGATAGAGGCCGAACCTGTTGAATAAAAATTAAACCTGAAATATTCCTGTCAACAGATGGAATTTTACTCTGACGTACATGTGGACGCTTCTATAGCAACGAACAACGAAAACAGAAAGATAAACAATGAGGCAGAAAATAACAAACATACAGACAATGAACAGAGCAATGCCAAACAAATTTACAAAACAGTCTATGATAAACATGATAGATACAAAATATACCCTAGAGACAGTTTAAAAGATAGAGATTCTAGATGGAGTTCGGAACACAAAAATGAAGGTACCAGCGGTAGAGATAGATATGTAGAGAGATCTAGAGGTAAAAGGTACGATAACATAAAAGAGGCGAAAAGTAAATATGAGGCAAGAGATGAAGGCTTTAGAGGCAGTTATAAATATAAACACGATAGCAGTAGTAATAGAACTGATAGAGATAGATATAAAGACAGATCTGGAGACAGAAGATACGATAATAGAGCTGAGTCTATAAAAAGAGAAGACATAGAAAGTTATAGCAGGAGTCCTAAACACAAAGATGAGGGAACTAGTCGTAGACCAGATAAAGCTAGTGAGATGTCTAAAGAGAGTAAAAACGTAAATAGAGATTCCATAGCAAGAGAAAGCGGAAATAAATATGATAAATACAAATCTAGAGATAGTAAGAGACGTCATGGCGAGCGATCGAATAGCTATTACAGAGAAAACAAGAGCGATCAATCGCAAAGAGACGAGAAATATAGAAGATATTATGATGTTTAAGAAGAACATTATTACTGTTAGAGAAAATAGTTTCATAAATTAAGTTGATTTTCATAATCTTTGGACCTTTTATTGGGTTTCCCAAAGCCAGCATGAACTAAGTTACATGTTGAGTTGTCTCGGTATTACGAGTGCGTAGTAAGTATCTTTGGCTTGCCCATTCCTCTATCCAATCCTGTATTTAGATATCAAATAGACCCTGCCACGAGGACTGGATAATGATAGCTTGTTATATATCGTTATTGTCCTGAAGCCTTTAATAATACTTCAGTCAAACATTTTTTAGAACGCTCTTATTTTCGTCCTTTGGGTCTGTTAACTTTTTAAAGGAATAACATTTTGGATTTTGTACACACACACATATCAGAATGGTGATTTTGCTTATTTATTTAATACCAAACATGCAAAGAGTAAACTAATATACTTAGAACAATGTATTAGTAAGTATATAATGTTTCCATAAATAAATAATAATGATTGGGGGCGCGGGGATAGCTTGTCTCAGCGCGGTGCAACGACCTAGAAATTAGCAAATATAATGAGCGTAAATCGTACGCTACGGCTCGTTTGATAAACCAAGTATAGAAAACTTTTAAATTATGAAGCGTATGGTCGCCAGACCGTGAACAAAATAATAAACAGTAGTTTCAGTCGGTTTTTTGATGGAGGGAGGCCTTTATCCTTCCTCCTGGGCGGACGTCTAGCTATATCTTAAGCCGCACCAGCTACAACGCGAAACATCTAAATTGACTGAATTTGGAAAAGTGTTTTCCAACTAGCGCTCCTTCATTTCAACGGCTGTACATCATCTTCGAGGCGCGCGCGCCGCTCCGTTAAGATCATCGCTCTAACATTATAGTTATTTCACGCATCGCCTGCGCATAATAGCGTTATGTGTGAATCATACTCGAATAAAAATTATGGTGTTTTCACACAGAACACAGAATACTAACAAACCGGTGTCGCCTGTTTTCACACTGTCAGCTATGCGCATTCGATTACTCTTAGTTACTACGCGCAACATAGAATGTATGTGAGACGACGAGTGACCTCCTGACATGCCCTTTCAAGTAACTATTCTTTATTCCGTGTGTTTAGGTACTTATATTTCTTTGAGGCTGTTGCACCGATGCCAGATTCAAGTATTGGAGAGATATCATATAACGTTAATTTAGTTTTATTGAACTAATATAGTCCATTGTTATAGCTAAGGTGATGATACATGGGCATAGAATCTATATCTATCATACTTAAATTAATACTATACATTGAGGTATGTACATGACTCAGGAACGTCTTTAACTTTTACAATTTAGCGGAAAGGGAAGATCTTCAAGCCAGGCGGGAGGTATCCCTGGCGGGGCGGCCTCAACGGTTGCAGTGAGGGTCTTGTATATATTTCAGTATTTTATGGAGAATTGTCACTTGTTCTGTAATGTAGTCTGCAGCGCCATCTGTGTAGCTTGTGGCGAGGTTGAAGAGATCGATACAACAACATTGATAGTATGATCAAGTAAAACATTTACGTATTTTCGAACTAGCCACAAATTTATAGGTATATTGTAAAGCCTTGATCTGCTCATCAGAAATGGCTGTCGGAACCTCAACTGAACCTATACCTGCAGTAACTATACTCGTGAACATCAAAATGAATGTTCATAGCACAGAGCATTGTGTACTTACACGAGGAACGCACGTGAAAGTCGCACAGTTGCAGGCATTCATGTTTAGTGATCGAGTTCTGATTAATGTCGAACGATTGTCGGTGTTTCGTTATTATTAGGATCGATTAAAATTGATTGATTTAAGACTAATGTAATGTCTGTATTGGTATTCGTATATCTCCACACACACACAATCATTTCTTTCAGGTGTTTTCTCGGTGATTTCTATCCCTTACACAGTCTATTTGTAGTTTGTAATGGAATGGTTGCGCGTGCGCAATGGGAGTGTGACGGACGACGTGCGCCCACGATGCGCGCCGCGCTCTCACACGAGAACCTATTTTGATTCTTGGATACATGTGACCGGACTGAGATATAGGATGGTGGATGACCTAAGAGACTACCTTTGAATTTGAGAATGTTTAAGGATGTTCAAAATGTCGCTTTTGTATAAGTGATTAATCTGACATTTATATTTCGAGTAAGTAATGTCGACCGACCTGATTAGCTCAGTGAGTAGTGACCCTGTCTTCTGCGCTGAGAGTCCCCGGTTCGAATCCTGGTAGGGACGAACTTTGTGTGATGAGCACGAATGTTTTTACCCGAGTCATAATTGTTTAATATCTATAAAAGTATTATATACAGGATGAAATTTCAAATCTTTCAGATTTCATCCTATTATTCCTAAATCAAATAAATGTTCGTGCAATGGTAAATGCAATGAAAACGGAATCCCGATATACCTAAACCTATAATTGTTTAAAGGATTTAAATAATATATTGTCTGTATACTGACAGATAGACAAACAGACGCGCGATATTGGTATTAATTAGCAATCTTAATTATATCGTTTTATTATTTGGGGGTTTGCAACTTATTTATTTAACGTTAGATACCTTTATTGGGTATAGGTTATAAAGATTTTGAGTTGTTATTGAAGTTGTCGACAAAGGTAAGTTATTACGATAAACACATATAACTTTATCCGGTATTTCTCTCAGCAGCCCGCGACCGATGCGTCAGAGCAATTTCACGCATAGCGCCTGCGAATACTCGTAGCCAGTCGTCCTATACACAATTTGCGATTGTATAAGTAATGTAATTTTGCAGTCTTGGGCCACTTTATACGATTTATTATTGCATTTAACAAACAAGTAGGTGAGTTGTAACCTGAAAGGTCATGGCTGCCGAGTCTTGGATTGGGTTAACTCTATCTTCATCTCCTCTTAGCCTCAATATTCTACATTATACTTGCACGATATTAATATTATTATAGAAGTTCAATTGGCCTTTAGGACCAAATTATTTAGATATAATTAACAATTGTGCGGGTAGGCCTTGTGCAGATCTTCATGATTGTGGTTTATCGGTCTTATTTATATGATGAGTGGTAACACTTCAAACAAATTTATTACAATAGTGTTCTGGGGCTGAAAACTAACCAAATGGCTTGAGGTAAATAAATCAAACAGATTTTTGATGCATCACATAAATTTTGCCAAGTGTGGATGAACGCAACTTTCGTCTATCAAGATAGTGGACTTTGTAACCCCATATAATCGCTTGCCCCTGCACTGCCGGCCACCAGCTCTCCGGCATGCAGTCTAGCTGCGGTCTTGCGGCGGAGCGCTCGCGTCGCCCCAACCGCTCTCGTTTCAACGCATATTCGCGACAACGGACATGGACATTGGATATAACAACAGTGTGCTGTGTACCTACGTGACCATGTGTTTATTTATGTTCTGTGTTGGTTTTGAGTAAAGAGGATTTTTTGCTTAAATTTTCTTTGGTAAGTCCATTTTTTTTTTTATTATGTACCCCAAAAATACCAACATAATGTAATTAAATTAAGTTATTTTTAAAAACAATGGGTACCATCAATACATACCCAGGTACGTATTAAATGTCTTAACCTAATGCACTATAAAATCGGTCACTAGATTTGGTATAAGGTTCTCCTACACACACCTGAATTAAGTGTATATTTTCTTGAATAAGCTATACCTACCTACCTCAGTATCTCAGTGCAGCTTCATCATAACATAAATTCCACTTCTGAATAATTAATGCCCTGTACTCCGCCAACATTACACTAAGTATAGCGCGAATCAGAAATATTTTTCTGAACATAGCAGTCAATAGTGATCAACAATAATTTGACGTATTCGAGTCATTTATCACGATGCTAAAGCTGATGAGTTATTCCAATCGATTATAAGATTTCATTAAAAAAACGATTTACGAGTGGTTTTATGGAGATTTGCTATAACTTATACTTAACGTCGAACATTTATTCATGTCAAGCATGGCTACGCTGGATGCTTTCACTGGCATACGAGTTAATTATTTTTCTTTTGTCTCAAAGAAATACCTATACCGTAATGCGTAAAAATATTTTACCACTATTTCCCTATATTTGCCCCATGAAAATTGATAAGCTTTTTTTATCAAAGTATATGATGAAGCATAAGAGGAACTTGGAGGAGAGAGGAGTTTGCTATGCGTTGAGAAGTCGTGAGAATATATCTGTTGTTATCATTAGGATGCATCTAAACTATAACCATTTATATAAGAAAATCTTAATGTGGTCGGGATTAGATGACCGGTTTGTCAGTCTCTAGTTTGAGTTAAACAACTCTAATGGAAAAGTGTTTGAACCGGGTCTACATCTACATTTCACACTTAACACAAACATAAAACAATAGTTTCGCATGATAATGATAAATTCACAAGTTCCTAGGCACTAAAACACCATCAATATTATAAGTTGCCATTCAATACAGTAATGCGTATTAATTTGCATTACAAACTACACCTTAAAGTAAAAAATCGCTCACACTTACCCCATATTATCCCGCTTCTCCTGATCCTTTCTGCTGATCCAGATAGAATAGTCTTAAAACACAACGAACTTACGACTCAAAACACACATTCTTATCATAAAACTAATTTCAAACTTAACACAACTCATCCCAATAAAAGATGATGTGTATAATGAAACACTTGTATCTACATACAGACGCACCACAGAGCGACGCGGAAGAACACCATTATTATGCAAATACCGAATCTATCCACCATCGCGGCCGACGCCCAGATGCAGCTCGCGATAACGAAAGTCGTGCTTTAAGAAATATATATATGTCTTCTTTAGTGATATGTGCGATGTTGCATGACATTATCTTGATAAGATCGATCTTCTCGAATCAAAGCTGTAAAGCATGCGAGGTAACGAGTTTGCCCCTGGATTACTGTATTAACCAATGTTAATTTTAGCTGACAGCTACTGGTGGGGGAGTAACTTAATGAGAACAGGAGAGGAACAAAAACTTCAATGACAAATATAATATAAGCTTTTCATTTAGTGGATATTCTAGGGTGTTATCTTCTGTGTAAAACTCTGCCAGAAACAATTCTGAAATAAATTACTCAAATAATATATACTTCAATATTTAATGGCAATTACATGTCCATGCGTCGTATGAGTGAAACTGTCGGCGCCATAATTAAGCAGATTTAAGATAAACACGGGTATTCAAATGAGTGCTGGGGGAAAGTGCCGCGGCCGCAGACTCCGCGTCTGACCACTGCGCATTAACTCTACCGCGATGGGATAATTAGATTATAAGTAACTATAGCCTATTTTGTGGCGAGCACAACGTCGCGGGCGGCGTCGCTTTATAAATAAACTGAACGAACAACAGGGTTGGGCAATGGTTCGAGTATCGGACGCTCAAGTCAAAGGTAGCAGAGTTGACTTTCGTAAAGTGAAAGGAATACTGTAGATAAATTTTATCATGTAGTCCGTTCTGTGTGTTATATCGCTCTTACTCGTATAAGCTCCCAACCAAAGGATACTCGTTGCATAGTTTTCAAATTTTGCTTGCGCAGATATATATAAACAACTACAAACTCGTTAAGAGATCAATGTGTGAAACCTTACAAATATTGGAACATATCATGTTGGAGTTGTTGGACAAATATCGCTGAGTGCTCTTAGAGCTGAGAGTATGTAAACACGGAGCAGTGCGCGGACGGCGCGGGCGCCAGGTTTGTAGTACCTACTTGATATATGCAATTGAGTCTAAATATAATGAAATAGTAAACAGGTAGCATATACACTGTACATATCAAGTATTATTTTATACATGATATGTACAGTGTATATGCTATCTGTGACACTACTTTACACATCGATACTTATCCGACAAAGTAGGTAAAATCGAAATCGGAATAAATTTATTCATTTATGTAAACATTACAATACCTACATACAAGACGTCAAAATGTTAGCTACTAGGCTGGGGAATATTTTTCCTTTTGCGTTAGCATTCGTCCCCTTGGTCTGTACGAGGCGTGTCTATGAGTTAATGACGTAATTATGTCTCTATCCGGTTTTCTTCAGGTATTTTCATTAAATTTACTTGAGCGTTGAAGAATTAAGTTATATGAAACCAGTTATAAGATAATATATAAGCTCGTCCTCGCCTTGTATGGAGCAGGTACATGGTGTTCGAAACATTTTTGAATGATTAAGTACATCTTAATCGTAAGGATAGGATGAGTGTATCAATACACTTTTCATAGCAATCTGGAAAACTAAACTATGTCAAAAAGGTTATTACAGAATCTTGGATTATTTGCATGATAAAGCAGCCGGGGACTGATCCAGCCAAGACAGTGTATTTTTTTAAATCTATAGATTTACAGTATATTCTATAGAGCGCTATACAAAGACAGCGTGTGCAACCAGCCTTATAATTTCGGTAAAAACTCGATTAGTTTGGCATCGAATTCGCGCTACATTCTAATACTTTTTTGTACAACTAATCGTATGGGAACAGCGTTTTTTACCATTGTTCGGTTGCAATTCAAACAATTGTTAGTTCGGCTCAAACAATCGGCGGCAATGATGTTTGGATTTAAATGAAATTGTTTTGTTAATGGCTTTCTGTTCAGATAGACTACTTTCTGGGTAAGTATTTGAATGTAGCTTTTAATTGAATCGTGTACGTCTGAAAAAGTGCGCTGGAAAAAAATAAGCTGAGATTTGTTCCTTTACTATAAAACTGAAATGTTAATTATTTTAGTCGCTTTTTATTCAACAAGCCTCGATGTTTCAGTACTATCAGCTCCATTTGAATGTGAAGAATCAGCAACTGCGCGCGCGTTGATGTCTTTTGTTCTATGCGAAATATACGAAGTGGTTAGCAGTTATTTTAATATACGTTCATTATGAAAAATATGTATTGCAATACTATTCCATATTTCATTGAATAAATAAAGCCCACTTGGAAATAACTAATTAATTCACACAATATACGTATGCACATACATAATAATATAAAAAACTGCTATTGTCACCTGTCCTGTTCCAATTCTAACGAATGCAAATACCTTCCAACCCTCACTATAACTGGAGACGCGTACAAAAACCCACCCTTAACTTAACATCCTGCCCCAACCCTTAATTATAATTGCGGGCCCTTCGTAACGGATGCACCTCGAAACTGTTGATTATATCACAGAATACCAAAAAAAAATGTAAAGGAATTTGTCCTTGAAGCATGATAATCTAAAATGGATTTTAAACAATTGCGATACGGTTTAATTCTGTGTGGTACTCAAAAGAGATTTCTTTGATAATCTTGCTCTGTAAGATCGCCCGAGGGTTAGGAGTATCGTGTTGCGAGTAATTTGAGTGTATCACTATTTAATGTGTTATATTAGTAACAAAAAATGCACGTAATTAGATGTTGTAGGTCGTGCGTTCTTGTAACGTTACAAATTATTAGCATCAAGCACCTTTTGGAGTAGTAGAGTATGGCGGGTATGCTTGCTCACACGACAGAAAATTTATCGATAGTGAAAAAAAAAAACCCACACGGAATCTATTATACAACATTCTGTAATTATATGCTCACCCTTCGTTTACAACACTGTCAAGCCTGTAATGCCCGAAGAAGTAGCCGGAGGTTGCCCTGCAGTACATACATACACCTTTATTTCTCCGAGAGTATTCCGACAAAAGAACCAAGCCACGAAGGGTATCTTCAGAGCTGACAGTCGGTAAAAACTAGAGTCAGCCCATCTCAACTATTTAGGCGGGAGATCGTATCTTTGGTTTTAGAACTAAATCCAATTGTATTGTGAGCTAATGTAAAGCTCCCCATTTAATTGTCTCTCTATGTCCTGGGTAGTGGATGGCGGCCTCTGGGGAACAATGGCGCGCGCTAATGGTGCGCCAGCGCAGCCGGTAGCACGGTGCGTGTTCGCTGAAGCAATGCTTTAGGATTCATAAAAAAGGTTATTCATCGTGATGGGCCTTGATGTGCAACTCATTAGTACATGCATATGTTACTAACGTGAAGTATTTTTATAATAACTTTAATGATGATTAAGTACTTTCCACTCTCCATTGATAATATTAAGCGTGGGCTGGAGAATCGCGGACGGCGAGGAACGATCGACCAATAATTTAGATTGCCTTGGGTAATATCTTGTAGTTCACACTCGGATGATTAAATTAACACCATTTATGCAGTACATATATTTTATTTAATATTATAATTCTCAAAAAGGGCCTCTACGTGTTGGACACATATCCCTTCCAAAGATCCGGGTATAACCCGTGCGGTGAGAGACATAATAATGTTTATTAAGAAAAAAAAAACAATCTGGCATATTATTGGTGACAAAAGAATACGAAAATATCACACCTAGGATAAGATATGTATGAAAGAGCTAACTCCTTTTTTCCTAAACTACTCTACTGCATATTTAATAGAATTGGTGACAGCTACATATTTGAGATTTCAACTGTAAATAATTTTCATACTTAGCTCCAATAAACAAGTGCAGTACCGCTACATCAGACACGCAGCGCCCCCCGGCGCGGCGGCGGTGGTAACTCACCATTGATCGATCCACACAATGGGTACGTCCGGCGCGCGCGCAGCCTGTTTACACAAGATTTGATTACGGTCGTCTGATTTCCGCGATTCTGTTTGTTTGTTGGACAATAGTATTTGTGAAATTATAACAACAATAGGTCATTTTACTTATGAGCGAGTTTGAAAAATAATGGTTGCCATTGATCAAGGTTATGAGGTATTGTGTGGCTGTTGGATGACGGGGACTATTTGTATATTACTGATTCGTAATTTAAATGTCTTACCATCTATTGTTTGGATTGATGAACAACACAATTTATTTATGAGTATGCTCATCAAGTGTGTAATTATGATATGAACAAAAACGAAGGATGCCGAATCAGCCACCGCGCCCCGCCCCCCGCCCGCCGCGACTGCGGCATGACTAATTTTTAACCATTTTTTAAATAAATCGAGTAATTTATACGTATACGAGCTGTAAAAAATGTAGATAAAATACCTAAGCTGCGAACCAGCTATGTTAATTAACATAGTCCATGGAATTCGTAATTAACTTTCATCTGGGTATAACTCAAATCGACCCTATTAACCATTAGCCAATACGGTTAGTATGAATTTTAAATATTACAGTAATTGAATCTCCGACTCGAAGCCGACAACGCTCTCTTTAATTTTCCGATACAGTATTTTTACGAAGCGTATTCTGACTGTGATATTTAAACACCAGTTTGATATGACCCACATCCGTCGTATTACGTGGCAATACAAGCCCGTCAGTTCAAAATTTGAAGTGCGCACTTATAGATTTATACCCAAATATAGCTATGACAATAGCCCGTAACGATATATTTGCGATTACAATACCCACTGCGCTCGTAAAACGCAAGAATAATCTGGCGACAAAAACGCACGCTCATTCCGCGACAATCGCATTGAATTGACGTTTACTGCGCGACATAAATACAACGGAACAAATGTATTGTCAGGGTGATGCTGGCGGGTGTGGCCCAAGCATGAAGATATAGCGATTAAGAAGTACCTACATTCGTTCTGTAAGGACTAAAGCATTGACAAAACTTCGTCTTTCAAATTCTTTAGTTTTGAGCGGCAATCAAATAAAACAGATACCTATTTTACACAGATTGTGTATCACAGTAAGCTGTGGATGTCGCTCAGTAAAGCAGCCCAACATCTTACAGTCACTATATTACACGCATTCATTATAATCGCTCGCGTCTATTATCTACACCACACATTTTATTAACATCCCCATCGATGCTCTACAATATATTTGTGCATTGATCTCTACATATGTTATTGCTGCGTATATATATGTGGGGTATTTTTTTAAAGCACTCTGACAATAGATTACAAGGAGAGCTATTGAGACCCCTACGTGATACGGACATTAAGTTATGGTCTGCTTCGCTTTAGAAAATAATTAAATCAAGGGTGCGAGATTGTTGGTGTGTAGAGAGCTAGTAGAGTTTAATAATGTGTAACATCTAATAAATACTGTACATGTGTCTGTATTATATTAATGTACGTAGGTATATAATGTATCTTTATCTTTAGCCTAGACCTATGCTATTACGGTCTCTAATTGGACATGCAAGTTAGTGTTAGCAAACCAGTAAAGGTAAAAACTATCCAAACTAATCAAAGTATATGCCACGTGCTAACCTTTACAAAGGTTACCAAAAATGAGGCTCCAATGTGGATTTTAAATTGAATCCCACAATCGGCTCAACGTTCACACCAGATTCCAGATTTCTGTTTCACAATCAAACGTAGAAATAAATGTTTATCATGTAAATTATAATAATCTCCCGTTCCATGACACGAAAATATTACATCACATTTATTATAACGGTGTTCCGTTGATTATAATGCATTTCAAATGTTTAATTTAAAACAGGTTTGTGACAAAGACGCGGCGCCTACCGGACCGAACCCGCTCTCATTTATCTAACGCGCCAACAATGGCAGGGGGTAGGCAGAAGGCAGAAGGAATACATTTAAAAACAACCTTTGTGTATATTTGTGTAATTTATTCGTGTGCATAACCGGTAGGGTTGAGTAACTCGATATTTTAATGCAAGCCATTTATAAGCAACAAATCTCTTTTACTACATAATATTGACAGTTTTTATTAATGTTCGCACGAATGATAATGTGTTGAGGCGTGAATATATTAATGAATTCAGCAAATTAAAATTAAAATTTTATCAAGAGTGTAGTAAGCTAATAAAAATAATTATATTTTCTCAAGTATTCTGCATAAAAATGCTTACCATTACTGACGTATGTTGATTAGGTAGGCAGTTGGGCGTGTAAGTAATAAATGGTTACGTCATTTATTTCATTATTCCGAAAGGTGTACCAAAAATAGTGTAAAATAATTTAAGTGGGTCATAACGATCACGTTTATGTATAAAATATTCGTAAACAATGTTTGATTTTTCTCTGAGAAAGCGAACTTTCTCCGCGCACTTAGTGCATACTGTTATTTTTAAATTTTCAAATAATTTGAGTATTTTATTCGGATTCTGATATCTGTACAGCTACACATCTAGGGGTTACATTGTAGTGTTGTGAGACGTGCGAGTGCGCAGGGTGGTGGACATCGCACGCTCATTAGCCGCCCTATCACGTAACATCTCACTGCCTCACCGCTGATCAGTTTTTGCCCCATTCAATCCGTTCCAGTTAATTATTAATTATAAACTTACTTGGAATTTTCCATGCCTTCTAGTACTTACCAGTCCTAACAAGGCTCTTCTCAAAAATGGTAAAAGCTGGAAATCCTATATACATGAATGTTTGTTGACCAGCCGGTGATGGGTAATGGTATAAAATTATCGTGGTTCTGGTTGCTCTCACTGGAGCGGATGATCGTGGCAGGTGATAGAAAGTATTGTTGCAAATGAAAGTTATGCTAAATTCCTTGCTTTTGTCAAGAATATCTTAATCGCCAAGATTAATTCAACCTTTACTTTTTCTATTCGCTAAATGATATACATGGCACGGTAGTGGGCAGGGTAAAGGGATAGTAAATAAATTTAAAATTGCGGTATCTTGCAATGTCGGTTGATAAAGAAAGAATGAATTCTATTGTTACGTGTTTCTGTGGAGCACCGTGGGAGCGCACCCAGCATGAACTCTGCAGGGCCGAGCCCTCCGTCCTGCGCCCTGCGGCCGTGGCTGCGCTGGCGCACCTGTCCGTCACGCGCCGCCGCCGCCCGCCGCACTTGACCGGTGCCATGTGGAGACATGGGCTTTTCAACAAGTGCAATGACTTAGTCTTGATGCTAAAAAAAAAATTACTGGAATTGAATGCCATGTGTAGCAGTTGTGTTTTGATACCACTCGGTACTGAGCTGGCGGTACTAAGATCCGCATCAATTAACATAACCGAGCGTTTCTATTGGAGAATCTTAACCACGTCCACGGTAATGATCCTCGGCAAGAACATGATTGGCGAGAAGTGACCGGACCCACGGACACAGTGCAAATAATCTTGTATAATTAACTATGTCGACAAGTAAACCTTAGTAGGTAATTATTGAAATAATTATGGTAGTTAAATAGAACGGAGAAGATTATTTTAATTAGGTAATCGTAAAACAAATACATCATATCACTACATTAGTGATAAGTTGCTAAAGTTTGATGAAATTCTGACATAAGTCATTTTGAACACGTCTAAGTAGTTAAAGGAAAAGATAAATCATTCGGTGACTACTAAATCAACTCCGGTACTTATTATTTTTACAAATGTAATCAATTCAATATCCTCGTAACAAACTTCATTAGCGCAACTCAGCAGAACGAATTTATAAACACTAAATAGAGCCCGTTAGTTGTGGCTAACTACCTTCCGATCATTAGCTGCGAATTTTTATGTGGTAATAAACGTGTAGATCTCTTATGGAGTCCAACTTTTGACAGCCTTAGTTAAAGCTTTATATTTATATAATAGTTGCGCAATTTGGCACGCGGCCAGAGTCAACGAAGCGTAGATACACAATAATGAAATAAACGGTTAGCCGCGGCTCCCAACTGTGGGCCCCTTTTTAGTACGTGAAATGATCTCCATTCGGACTATGATTAACCAATATTTGTTGTAATACCTAGTATATGTTTACAAATTTTAATTTCACTTTATGATTTTCAATATTGCGAGAAAGGGGTGAACATGCTATGTTTTCAGTTACCACTATCCTGATCCTTAGGTAACATGCCCAACTAACCTAACTTTCAGAAGGATTTAACTGTGACTGACTCTGTGTCACTGTTAATTGATTAATTCCGACCAGATATTATCCAATAAACATAGCATAATACGAGATCATAACTGACATTGTGAAGCGGTTGCGATCCAAATTGTTAATTACACGAGCGAGTTGTTTCCTTACTGCCTATTGTTTAGATTCTTTAGATCCTACACACCATGCATTGCACCGTATAAAGATAAGTGAGATACGACTTGTTTTATTGTGGGATTCAAGTTTTTAGCCTTAGTTCCGTTAAGTGCTCGGAGCTCGATCGAGTTCTATTGTGCCAATATTCAGATTACAAACCGATAGAGGCACATACTGCTTTAATAATAAAAAAAAAATAGTTGAATTCACTCGATATTATAACAATGACGTGACACACGTCACGTACCACCAAGGAAACGGGGAAAGGAAGTGAATTACAAGCAAAGTTTCAGGGGCAGGTCGCGACGTCGCGCGCCGCTCGCTGCACTAATTAAACAGTGAACCACTGATCATTATCCATTTGTAGTCATTCCGTATCGTGTTAAATATTATGTTTCCGTTAAACTTTCTTCTCTATTTATGTACCCAATCGCCTTAAGGTGTGTCGAATTTAGAAATATAGTTTTTTTTATTTTTATTACATTTTAGGCAAGAATTTGATCTCGATCTCACCTGATGGTAAGTGACGACGAGATCTACGATGGAGCATACTTGCCTTGAAAACACCCAGATTGAAGTCAAGATTTGTTACGGTGTAAACAATCAATTGAACCATATTCATTAATATACCTACCTATGGTTAAATTGTGGATATGGTTTGTCTTTTTATTCGCAGCTGATATCACAAGCAATTAACATTCATTAATGTGTCTATCTTAATCGTGAATATAATTTAAATGCAAAAACGTAGTTCACTTATCGGAATACTGTAACGAGTTTAAGTTGGTACAATTACTTTGCAGCAACATTTGTGAGTTCATTTAAATGTTACTAGTATGTGAGAAAGACTTTTATGAAAAAACTAACTATTTAAGTTATTAACGGTTATTATGGTGCAATATTAATTCGCTTCATCGAAAATTATTTCAGAAGTCAAATTTGGACTGTCTACTTCGACAGTTAAGTTTCCGTTTTATAACTATGTAGGGGCTTACATCGTATCTTTTTTACCCGTACCCAGACATTCCGAGTGAAGTTGGTGTGCGTAGTTGTACCAAACAGCGGTAATAACGTCTGTGTTGTAGTTATCAGCTAATTCCCATTTTGGAGCGGCTACGGTTGACATCATTCGCATTATTTATGCATGAGCCGTAAAACCGGCTAATTAAATTCATTTTGTGATAGCACGGGAATAAGGGTTATTTTACCGTTAGCTCAGCGAGAAATGAGATCGCCGATCTACCTACATTATTGAAGTACTAACTTATGACTATCTTAGTAGAAAAAAACGATGGTACTATGGTACAAGTAGCTCTATAAACTGACGATAATCCCTAATGAGAACATTACAGTTTCCGTTCGATTATCTTCTGTCGATGATACAAGCATATAGCTCTAACTTCTTACCCAAGCTGTTTATTACCAATCAGTTCAGCAAGAAATAGCTTCAGGTGGAACTCCGCCCTCCGACACTGGGCCCCTGTTGAACACAAAAATGTAAAAAGAAACATAGTTAGTCGGTCGCTTTGGCGGGACCGGTTTGCAGCGGCGGCGGCGGCCGCGCGGGCGCAGTTTTGAATAATTTCTCTTGATACCGATGTTATTTCGATAGTCCGTAAGCTTATCTGGAATGATGGTGCCCTGGAATGTAGTTCGGTCATTTAAGTTGTACTCACAATCTGTTACTTGTCGTGACATCTGTCGGTGCTGAAAGAAAATATTTCGTAGTCCAAGGGAATTCGATGGGAACTTTTGCATTTGTAATAGAATAGCTAGCTAGAGAAACAAAATTTTACTAGACAATGCCCTATGCATGCAACTTTGTTATGCATTATAAAACTATCGATGTGTAGCTTCCCACCAGTGAAATAATAAATATAATCAAGCCGTTGCATTAAAGCTTTATGGGGTTAAAGTTTTATGGGGGCAGTACTGTGACCCATTGTACTGAATAGACTTCGTGTTGAAGTTCTCGCGATGACCAACGCTCTGTAGCTTTTATTCAAAACACAGTAAGTACCTTATAAGGCACTATGATCGAGCCATTTACATCTCAGCAGTAGGTACCCTATTGCTTTCCATAAAAGGCAATGTTTGATTTTATCCAACATGTAAGTTCGCTCCAGTCGATCAATATGCAAATCCTGCCATTTCACGAGAGACAGCAAAACTATGCCACAGATTATGTACTATCGAGTGGCGATGATTGTTATTTATTATAAAAATATTTATATAAACTTAGAATGTACATAAATATACAATCTAAACCTATTTTCTGAGCAAAGTTAAAATTTAAGAGCATTTCAGAGATACTTCACTTTTGAAGCGGTTTATAATTATGGATGGATCTTGGCATATACGAGTACTTAATTATTTTGATGGATCAACAATAAAATATTAATTTTTAATTTTGTTTTGTTCAGTTACTAATAGGACTCTCAAGAATGGGTACGAACAAATTACACTACCAAGAGTATAACAAACTCAGGATTTTTTTTTACGATAATTATTTTCATGGATTTTTCTATATTTTCTATCTAAGAAAACATAAAAATCCGTGTCAATGTCTTTTGCCAATAGTTCTTGCTTCGGTAGAAAATTCCTGCATCGAAAGCTGGATCATTGGTGCGGCTGCGCGCGCGCGCAGGCTTGTGTCACGCCAGTACATCATGGCGCCCAGGTCGCCATGTATATTGCATAGGAGGGTTGTATGTTGATAAGGGCTTAAAGGAATAGTGCCTGCTTTGGCGTATACTTGAGGTGCCACCACTGTGAACTATGTGTGAGATCCGTCAAATTGGAACTGCTAAAATATGATTTTACAATTCTCTATGGGACTTCAATGGGCGTGTACACTTATCAGACAAATGCACCAATACTTTGCATGTATTTTATCTAATCCGAGTCCCAACCCCACTGCACATCAGCAGATTCTACTTTCAATCATCAATGTAAGGATTTTCCGTCTTCAGACACTCTGCCACAGCTTTAAGACCCCTCTGCTTCCTGTCACTGATACGAAAGGCAGCCATTAGACCCCTATTATTATTTAACAGACATACCGCGTCATCTGTCGACATCAGTTACACGGTTAGGGTTGCTACTAAAAAAACATTTTCAAAACGGATTAAACAATATTCTCTGGGATTAAAAGTAAATACGGTATTTTACTACAGTCAATGTGAACCGTTTAATGTTTTCTAGTGATATTTAGTGGCAGTTAACGGGTTCAATTTCAGTCAGGGATAATTTTAGATTTGGTCTCTAATATTTAGCTTAGTACCTACACAGTTTTAGGTACACATTTAGAATGGGAATCGTTTTGTTTTGCTATAACCGCCTTTAACCTTAACCATCATTGGGAGTTAATTATAAACAGTATTGATGACATCCCTAATATCATCGTAGGTATAATAGCGTTGGCGGCACACGTTGGGCAGGCTCCGTCATCAATCTGCTGGTATCCGCACATGACGTGGTTACTTGCATTTTTTTTGTCAAAAAAGTGGGGTTGCCCTATAGACGAGGCCAGAGAGTCCACAGTGTAGTAATCATGTAACGGCTGGCAGTAATTATTGCAGAGTGATCTTTTAATTTTGACGAGTTATAGAATAGTTTTTGTAGATACGTACCGTTAAGGTTGACTGTGAGCTTCGTCCACTACCCATCAGGTTGTAACTCTATAAAGGTCTTTGATGATTGAAGCTGATTTTATTCGAGTGCACTGTTTGAAGCGAGAATGTCTATAAAAACTTAAAGCGCTGCTTCATTTTAATGCTTCATAAAAAATATAAGCGAGCGTCTGTAGAGGCTCTAAACTATATTCTGGTATAGATAGATGGTTAATATTTGATGGTATGCGAGCGAGATCCGAATCAAACCCGTTAGCTATGTAGTATGTACCGCAGCTGATGATGAATGAAATGTTAAATTTAACATTGTTTATAATGAAATAGAGCTTACTCTACTACTATACTACTGACTCGTCAAATAATCCTGTACTTTACGTACTGATACATGCAGTTTAAATTTGGTTTGTTTGTGGGGCTTACTTATTCCGCTAATTTATAATGTTTATTCAAACTGTTCTAAGATCTCAGTACACACAGCCTTTCAGGCTGTCCTCGTTTAGGCCGTTGCAAGTTCTACTAATCGTAGGTATTTTGTGCCTGACTTCTCATGCGCCGCCGCCGCGGGGCTCCCGTCGGTATGGTAACGACCGAACGACGGTAATGATGGCGCCGAGGGCGAACATTGCGACCGACTGATCGCGTGTGAGACATATTCAATCGTACGGTACGGTCATCAACGTAAGTAATACTTTGTTTTTGGAATGTTTCAAAACGAAACATTTCCAATAGCTGCTCTTGAAGTATCCCAATACGTGATAAGCAAATGAAGACGAACCTTAAGGCCGAATAATAAGTAAAGAATAGATTATAAAAAAAACATACGATCGAATTTTCGAATCGATGAAATTTCGCACCATAAAAAAATAAAAATAAAATGTGTTACTGGGTCAAGGTTTGTTTTCTTAATTCAGTTTCTAGTTTGGAGATGATAAGTAAACAATTCGTAATTCCGCATCGTGCGACCGGTGCCGTACCCAAAGCCTCATTTTCTATCATAAACTGACAAAATTCAATAGGTTTTTTGCGGTGACTCTTCCGATTCAAAGCTTAGCTTGAGATCACATGTGAGAAGCGCATTAGCCCAGTTACACCTCGTTTGTAGTCAGGAAGCACATCACCGGCGCGGTGACAAAACTGACTCAGCGTGTGTGTACTATTACATACATATGAGATAACGTGACATTACCTGTATTAAACAATACACATTGCTCGCAGGATACCGCAATTACATTTTGAAACATAAATGTAAAGCTAATTTTATTTTTAACTAGCTGTTGCCCGCGACTTCGTCCGCGTGGTATTTAACAAAGACAACCGTTGACAACAGCCTGCTCGCCCATTCTGAGCCTAAGTTACTCCTTGTTACATCAGCTATCTGCCAGTGAAAGTCCCGTCAAAATCGGTCCAGCCATTTCAGAGATTAGCCGGAACAAACAGACAGACAGACAGACAGACAGACAGACAGACGGACAGACAGACAGACAGACAGACAAAAATTGTAAAAAATGTTGTTTCGGTATAGGTAACGTGTATACATCCAAATGCACTTAGTAAAAAGCGGTTATTTTGATATTACAAACAGACACTCCAATTTTATTTATATGTATAGATTAACATCAATTTGTAGAATGGCTGCTATAATATTTTTTTAACTAAAATATTCAATGTACAGACGCAAACAAGTTACAGACTTCGGTAATATAACACTATAACATATCAAGACGCTGTTAAAATTCCAAATAAAAAATGCGCAATCGCAGTTAAGATTCTTGACACTGAGCTCAATGGCGGTATTAACATATTTGAGCAGTATTTGGCGTAGGTACCTATTTTATCTTTTCATCTCGTACTTTGTTGCTGCAGGGATCTTTATAATCAGCTTTTATAGCTAAGAGGAAGGCATAGTTATAAGACATTTCGCACATTATCTACCAATCGAAATTGATATCTATTGTTAGTCATTTAAGCAAAAATTTTAATGAAGCATGAATAGCTAACAGATCAGACTAATTAATCAATTGTGCAGTATATTAAATACATTATTTTTGACTTTATGTAATACCTGCGGTGTAAATGTTGATGAAAGAAAAATAACTTTTATATAGGATCGCCCCATTCCTCCGAGAGAGGAAAATGTAGCGATCGATGGCTGTATTAATCTTAGCAGCGATAATCTTCTGTACTTAGTGTTGCGTAGGTTGCAATAAGTGTGCCTCATAACATGACGCTGTCCGACCGATCGAACGATGCAGTATCAACTCAGAATTTCTTTACACCATAAATAGTCATATAATCTGCGATATAGTAACATATTTTGCAACTTAGCCCTGAATTTTGTGACCAGAAACAAAAAAAATGAAGCATATTTTTTATGGTACTTAAAAGATGCCATTATTTTATACTCCTTACACGTAATGCTGCTTCATCGCTAGCAAGGTTATTTTATATTTGTATAATTTTAAAATAACACGCTTGTTGCAGATCCCATGGTGTGTGAGCGGCGGCGGCGGCGCAATGTCGGCGGTCATGAGCACCCTGTCCATGATCAGTGGCGGTCGCCGCGCGCACCGCAAGCTCGCGTGCAGGTCAGACACCAACCTACTACTTAGTACACACCAAATATTCTAAACTATGCACTTTATTCATTATCATTATGTAATCCATGTTATTTTTATTTTATCAAACTATTTGTATATATGTACTTTAAAAAATCTAAGTTAAAGAAAATTATGTACCGAATCAACCCGGAGATGCGTCAAACTGAATGGATTAAGAGATCACAAATACCGTTGTTTCTTTTAAATGCAAGAATACCACAGTGACCCAAATATTACCACGCATAAGTTACACGTACCATGCTTATGGAATACTAATTTAATGACAGCCTAAAATTGACCTTGCTGGAAGAAGCTATTGCTTACATAATCAATTCAACCTCTTTACTTTGGTGTAGCGTAACAGCTGTTGTTTAACTTCTACTACCCAATAAATGCACAAAAATGCCACAAACCACCACGCTGGGTGGCTCAGTCATCTCGGAATGCAGATGTAGGTACATAGATTACCATACTGGGGCGGCCATTGTCCACCGCGTGGGCGACAGCCATGTCCATGGCAGCCACTTGCTCAGCTTTACGTATCGTAGTTGATATACATCTGTGACGCAGCTTATGGATTATAAATATGTTCTGTTATTGCAGACGCCCATAACGACTAAGTTTAAATGCATGTTTGGTATGGGCAAACAATAAATTTTATTCTAGCCTGTATAACATTGGCCCTAGAATGGTTCAAGGGACAATAACAATCACATAAGTTGGCTTAGTATTAACAGTAATTAATTATAATGAATACGTTTATGAAAAACATATTATAGTCTATAACGATAACATTTCGTTCGTTTCGTAGAATCAAGCTTATCCACAACGGCTTGTAATCACAGTAAAAAAATAAAGAAACAAGGTTATTGTATAATTGATAATTAAAGTTTTGAGTGAAAAAAAAATCTGGTCAAACTAAAAATTAAGTTTTACTTTGTAATAACGCCAATTATGAAAGAATACCTGAATGTTATGATTTATAACAACACAAATGTATTAGTTCAATTGATTGCACGCCTGATGAGGATGTGTGTACGATATAATTGTATCATTACAATTACTGCGTCTGTTATAACATGTTCAGGAAACAGGCAAAATGCCATGTGATTGGATGATTGCATGTTATCAATACACTGGCAACACCAATAGTGAGGATGGACAAATGAAGTTTATCTGATTCAACCCACTTGCGATGAATGTATAGGAACATTGTGCAGCCGATAAAGCTCACTCGTCTAAACTTATTTTATAGCTGTGCTCACTGCGTAATCTCTTTTGTAATTCGCCTGTAGGCTAATTGCGAACAGTAATTTAATATTAAGAATTGTTTGCAACATATATTTTTGCATTGATTAGGCCATGACTTTAAAAGATAGTGTTTTCTTGACGGCCTTATTAGCGCAGTAGGTAGTGACCCTGATTTCTGTGCCGAGGGTCCCGGGTTCGAATTCTGGTAGGGAAAACTTTGTGTGATAACCACGAATGTTTGTACCCAATTCCTAATATATACTGGATTCGCTCCCAGTCCATTGTGCGGTAGGTACCCATAATACAAGCGTTGCTTAGTGCGGGACTGTATAGTTGGTGTGTTAGTCTAGCGATATTTATTTATTTATTAAATAAATCCCTGAAATTCGTATAAAACACAAATGATTTCTACTAAGAATCTATCTTAAATTCTACTTAAAATTAAGAACAACTTTTATGAAATAAGAATTCAAGGTCCAACTGCGAACAATTATTTCCTCAAATCAACGTCATATGTGTCATATTGAAGGCAAACGTTGTGTTAACATAATATAATAATGTAATGGAACACTGGCTTTGTTCGCGCTGACATTAATCTTAATTAATGCCTACTGTTCGGTAATGGCATTATAAACCTACATAGTATAACGGAGGCTTTTTATTGTCAAGCTAGAGGTCACCACGATCGTATAGTTTGTATACCGTTCGGAATATAAAATGCAGCTTAAAATTATAACTAATAAGAGTTATTTACAACTAAATAGCTTCCCGTTTGCCCCTCAAACTATGCTACTTAAACATGTTCTTACTTTAGCGGAAAAGGGAAGATGGGATTTATGAGTGGTCTCACGCCAATAGTTTGATTGAAACCGAACGGACTGTAAACTCTAATAGCTTGCAGAAGGTAGGACTGTTAATATTAATAGCTAAAAAGCGACAATCGAATAGTAAATT
Organism: Pheosia gnoma; assembly: GCA_905404115.1. NCBI lineage: Eukaryota > Metazoa > Arthropoda > Insecta > Lepidoptera > Notodontidae > Pheosia > Pheosia gnoma. Next base: position 395,210 of record FR989897.1, read on the forward strand.
ATTTCAAGCCGATAATGTGTATATTGTCTGTACGCAGCAGTCGCAAGTCGGGCCAGTATTCGGACGCCGGAGAAGAGCGCAGTCGCAGCCAGCACGAACTGAACAAGACGCAACGATCCGCGTCGCTGGTGAGTATTTCTATTTTATATTCTATCAGCCGAAAGACGTCCACTGCTGGACATAGGCCTACCCCAATGACTTCCACACATCACGGTCCTCCGCCACTCGCATCCATCGGCTTCCTGCTACGCGTGTGATATCATCGGTCCACCTTGTGGGGGCCGTCCTACACTACGTCTTCCGGTTCGTGATCGCCATTCTAGAACCTTTCTGCTCCAACGGCCATCGGTTCTGCGAGCTATGTCCCACTGCCACTTCAACTTTCAAATTCTGTGAGCTATGTCGGTTACTTTAGTTTGTCTACGGATCTCCTCATTTCTGATTCTATCCCGTAGCGAAACCGCGAACATAGCTCTCTCCATTGCGCGTTGAGCAACCTTGAGCCTTCTTATGAGGCCCAAAGTAAGCGACCACGTCTCGGTCTCGTCTGGTGAGTATAGTGGCTTGCAATGCATGTACCAATACTACTCGTCATATTTTGAAAACCGGGCTATGAATGAGCGATATATTAACCGTTATTATTTATAACTTATTCGCAAAGCGTGTGTTGATGTCATTCAACCAACCTTTTTTTACCATTTTGTTCGCAATTACACCCACAACCTCATATTGACGGCAATGTCTAATCTTTTTCAATAATCTCTTATAGGCTATTGCTATTGTTCGATACCTCGACGTCCGCGGTGCGTGGGCACAGCTCGGCCCTCGCAGTACCTACCTGCCATGTGGCTTCTCCACCATAATTGACGTCCCACGCTCCGCCAACTACATCTAAGATCTGCATTCAAATTATTTATTTATTCCTTCGTTGGTTTTACACAAGATCGCTAATAAATCATTAGCATAGTTTTTAAGATCAATGCCGTCCCTTTTGCTTAAAGTATATTTCGCGTAAAGTATAGCTATGCGTTGCCGCTATGAGGCGCAGGCGCACGTCCGAGGCGCGTAGCTCTGGTACATTTCCTCAATGCAGTCAGTCCTTGAATCGCAAATGAGTAATTTATTAGTAGTTTACTTGTGAGATTTTCTGTTTCTTTTTTGCGCAGGTGACCTTAAGAAAATATAAACTATCGAAATAACGATAGGAAAAATGCCAACTGATTCTATTAACTCTCTAATCTACTGGCATGCGGTATAGGAATTGGCACAGCGAACTCCCCAGCTGCTACATGGTGTTGCCAAACGCGAATATTATTAATGGCATGTGGCATGGCGCGACGCGCCACATTAATGGCACAGGGGAGCTCTAGAGTGGCATGGCGTAACGAATACACTATTGCTATTTGCGTAATCCATTACCGTCGAGAGTTATGTAAGTACTATAACATGGGGCCCATAGTGGACCGACGAGGTTAGAGTATTATCTTAGTTATAATAGAAATTATACTAATGCTTTTAAAGCCGTTTGAAGTTTGCCAACCCACACTGACCCCGGGTGGTGGAGCATAGGCCGAATCGTCACCATGAAAGTTTAAGTAACCAATACTTATAAAAATGTATTAAAATATAGAGAACGTATCGGTTGCTTAATTGTAAGTCGTAACATGGCGAAATCATTCTATGGGAAATAGTTTTATAGTGGGAATATCGAACAATGGCGTAGGAACCTTATTTTAGATGTGTGTAAGGTACGATAGTAGATCATTAGCATTTAAGTGGTAAATAATTTGGGTTGAAATAATTGCAATTCAAAAGTAAAAAATTAAGCACGTGTAAATAAAAATAGTGAATTTGGTATAATTCCGAGAATCTTACATTAACATCTCCCATTTTGAATTAACAATATTTTTATCGCTAGATTATTCCTTTCAATATATCACAATATAGTCACGATTAACTATAGGCTATCATGTACATCATGATACCACCATACCATAACATTACATTAAAACGTCACCGACGTGTTGACAGCCCGCTGACAACCGACCACTATGTCTGTGCGACTCGTGTGTGTTTATTCAACTCTTACTTTCAGTTACAATAGCGTGTGATCTATTGTTTGTTAACGGTGATTTATCTGTATCCTGCGAAAATGGTTAAGTTAGTCAAATATTCAATTTAAAAACCAAGGGTTCTAAGTCAACTCACACCTGAATGCAAATTCGTACTTGTGTGCTGGTACATACAACATCTATTACTATGCCAGTTCCTTGATATTAGAGTAACGGACCACAAAGTCTCCTATATAGAGACTGACCGTCATAAGACGAGCAAAATGAGAGAGACATAAAATATTCTCGGAACCTAACTCATTCTCGAACTTTAGAGATAGACCACAATTTATGATGGTATTTCAATATGCCATGTGATATATAAATAAGTACCGTTAACGGGACCATTTAGGTGGGTAAATACATGCAACATTCCGAGGATCAGTAAATCTACCGCTTTAAGTAATTCGTAAGATAGTAACGGCTGTAAGAGCACAGCAGTAAACATTGAAATATTATGAGCGTATTTCCATAATTAACCTTACAGTGTTCTATTTCAGGAAATATAAGATTACGTCTATATTTGAAGTCCACAGGACTATGTTGTAAATATAATCAGAATTAATAAAATTCTAGAGAAAACAGATGTTCTTTTGTACATACTATGGGTCCAGAGTCCAGGGCTTTTATTTTAGCTGATATAAGAAGGTACTCACTATTAACTTGTTACTAAAATGTAATGCCAAATTGTAAAAGCTGATTTATAGTTACACAATCACGGCCGGCATCGTCTCGCCGGTATCAGATATATCATCAAGTACTATATTTCTAGCAGTATCAGGTGCTACTAGTTATCAGGTACTGGCAGGCCTATAAATACGAGCGTCACAAATATAGAACACCACTCTTATTAAAGTTATCGGCCTTCGGGCACCAATAACAGCTTTGCAGCGCTAATATATTGTTTACGCGGTATAATCGGTACCTCACTAAGGATGCGGTCAGGGCTAGCAATTAGTAGCTATGTCGATTTAGCCCAGCCTTGAAATATATTATGCCTTAGGTTCTGTATAAGTTTGGAGTCTAGTTTAGTAATAACACTAGGCAACCCTGCTATGTTTTGTCTGTACGTATTTTTTGTGCAAAGGTCTTCTCGATATTTTTTTACCGTGAGATAGCATAGTTATTGCATCTCACAGTTTTGACTTCACTAAGACATAACGAGAGACTTTGTAAGTATTTAGTAGATGAGTTAGCGAACCCTAATAAAAGAGGTATGTACCGAGACGCAATCGATGCGTTACTAGTTTATTATTATTATTTTGCTAATATACATACATCAACCTCTATAGTATTTGACTGTTATTGAATTTGCTGTTCATTTAACCATTTCAAAAATGGCTTCACTGTCAGTAATCATAAGACTTCAATTCATAATATGCAATATATTTTTAAATACCCTACCTTTGCATGGTTGCGGTTTATTTATACCTTGGTGAGCGAAATCACGATACAGAACAGATTTTCAGGTGCTTAATAGGAGGTACGATATAAAATAAATATTTTATATTACAGCTTCTTACTCTCCTAATATCGTACTTAGCGCGAATTACAAGCCATTTAGTTAATCGTTTCCATAATTACGACAGAACCTATCGGCGATATTTGTTCTAAACGATAATCCCAGGGTGTGCCCCGGGACGACTCGTATAATCATTATAACTGATCACAGGGCATGCTCTAGAATGAGTTATAATGATTGTAACCACAGTTTACAATCCTTTTAACTCGTTACGCTTGTAAATACTCCCGCATTACGAGAATGGCTGTCATAATTTCTCATCAATTGCTTCATTATATGATGATGTCAGTGTTTTAACTATGGTGTTATTGACAGCGAGGTTAGGATTGAATTAAGATATTATATTTGGGGAATGCATAAAACAAAACTGTATTGCACTAAAGCTGTCCTTAGGTGACTATAGCAGTTACACATCACACTTCACACTAATATTATAAATGTGAATGTTTGGATGAATGGATGTTTGTTACTCAATCACGCCAGAACGGCTGAATAGATCTGGATGAAATTTGGCACAGAGATAGATTATAGTCTGGAATATCACATAGGCTACTTTGTATCCCGGTAAAAATTACATACTTTTTAATCGCGGGTAACACCGCGGGGCGCAGCTATTAGACTATATACCATATCTATGACACACGTCATGGATAGCTCTTATTTCAGTTGGTATGAGTGCTGGGGAATGTTAATTGGCCTCTCCTGCCCGCGCCGCGAAGCGACGCATTTTCCCCGGCCACGCCGCTCCACATATTTGTAGAGTCGCACCACTTCCGCACGTCATGGTAGTTACGCCAGGAACTATTTCCGTCAAATAATTGTGTACTTACTATTTACTGCTTGCTACTTACTCCTTTTTATGCATTAACGAAATAAATGTATGCAACTTGCAACAGTTTAACATACAACAAGTAAAATATCAGTATGAGTATACAATCGACCCCGTAAAAAAGCTGCCACCACACTCCAGAGACTCTGAATTATGGACAAATATGTAAATTACAGCAACTGAAACGTGAAATTAAACGAATCACGTTGCGCTCCAAAAAATTGCGCTAAAATCATATGTGAGTCGTTTGGTATGGATACCAAACAACAGATATTTGTAAAGATTAATACACCAATTAACGTCTCAGGAAACATATAGCTGTCCATACAGAAGGAGTTGCGGTTAAACTGGACTTTAACAAGGTAATTATATTATCTTAGTTTAAATATGAACTATCCACTTATTTTCCTTTAGATTGAAAACCCGTGGACGATAGTTTTTTTTTTTTATTATATCGCGGAACCCCTCAAAGACAGACCGACAAAAAAGTTGAATTACGGATTTGGCCTCTGTATGTCAAGTAAGGAAAGGTACAGTTTTAATGTTATTATATAAAGTACTTATGTTTAGATTAAATGAGTTACGCATCTTCGGAAAAAGCGTCTAGAATATTCTCATTATTTATGCGATTCAAACTCGTTTTAATGACGGACTTTCTTCGACGTAACATATTATTAATCTGCGTGATACCTAATTAAAAAGTGAAAGGTTTTCTTTGTGGTAACCCCGAAAACTACTCGACCGATATGTATGACTCGTTCCGAAGGAAATAACCATCACTCAAATCATTTGATCTTTATAAATGCCTATAAAGTTTGAAACTTTTTAAAAGTATAAGAAAATCATGTGTAATTTTTGGATTATCCCAACTTCAATAAATTACGGTGCCTTATAATTGCTCTACTATATTTTCTTATAGTTAGCAGACACTTTTTATTCGTACCAACAAGCCTAGCCTTTCTACGCAGCGTTACATTTTTAATTTTACACAAAGTAATGTCATGCAAACTCCAATATATCATGGCAGGAAAAATTTTTTTTAATTAAACGTTGATTTAATGAAACGATTGATAAAAGAGGGGTGTCCGCCGAAGAGAAATGGGGCACATGCGGTTAATGACGCAAAGTCGTAATAATGTGCACTAGAAAGCGCTATGGCGTGCGCGCGCGCAGCAGAGTTGATCTATATTATTGAATTCGTTTGCGAGCGATAATCAGATAAGCTACCGTCAACCTGTTACTATTTTACACTTCTAACAGTTCATTGATTATTTTATAAAAACCGTTATTAATTTTATGTAAGACAATTTCACAAATCATAATACAAACAAGGGGTATCAGCATATATTACAGATTTATATCCAGAAATATAATATTATCTCCTATCGTCTTAGTGTTGGTGTTGGTTAGCAGGGTGTTGTTGTTGTGTTTACAAACACTAGCCCTCAAATTTGGTAATTTGGGGGTAGTTCTTTATCCCTTTATATCCCACTGATGGGCATCAGCTTCCCCTCGACGCGAGAGGGGATTCAGGTTATCGTGCACGCTGATTCAGTGCAGGTTTGCAGACTTCGCACGTCTTTTAAGAACTGCTTAAGTTCTTACAGACATGCATATTTCCTTATCGTTTAAAGAGTAATAATCGTAGTTGCATATGAGATTTTCACGTGAAATCTAAAAAAAATACTGTAAGCCAATCATTACCGCTCTCCGCTCGCTACATAACCGCAACCTCGCTGACGCTGCTATGTGCTCGGGCTGATAATTATCATAATGAGAGTCGTGCGCGATCCGCGCGAGCTCCTCGTTGCTTCAGCTATATGGCTCAAGGAGTGGTAATTATACTAACCATAGTTAGTGGGATAGTGATGATGAGCTAGGAGGCTAAGGAATTGGCTAAGAATAAGTATTTAGTACTAATTGACTGCGCAGCCTCGCAAGGTACCTCTGCTCGTTCAGTAAGTAAATAGCTCTCTCATGGAAAACTGTCGAGCGCTGTCTTCTGTGATTTGTGTTGCTGTTAACGATCAATGATTGCTCTGATTAAAACTTGTCTTCGTGAAAACTAAGGCTGGCTCACCCGACATGAACCCGAGCCAGGCTCACGAGGATGCGCAAACAATAGAATATTAGAAATGTTTAAGAATTACCCTATACAAAGCAAACATACATCGCTCACTTCCATCCCGCACAAGGTGGCATGCCAATGAGTGCTGTTATGCGCGCGTGCGCGTGCGCGTCGCTCTGCTCGGGTCGCTCTGATCTCGGGATCGCAATGCGTATGTGAGCATGCAACAAAAAACACATAGATGGTGGATAATATAGTGCAATGTGTCTTAAATTACATTCAAGGTTCATGGACGCATGCTATTCATTTTATTGAATGCAATAACATAGAATTGTATCTCTACCTGTATTTCACGAGTACGCGTAAGGTGGTTCATAACAATTCTTTGTTTGTTGCAGCAAACCCTGGAAGCGGGCGGCGGCGGCGGGGGCGCGGGCGGGGTCGCCAACCTCGAGACCCTGGAGGCCAAGGTCAGTGACTGCACGCAATATTTACCTATATACTTTAACATACATGACATAGAATACTTTAACAACATATTAAATTAATAATCTTATCCATACCTCCAGATCCATATATCTCGGAACAGATATATTTATCCAACCTATCAATAATTACATTGTTCAACAATTTCGCACACTCATCTCGAAAGTGTCATTAGCAGTAAACCATTTTTATTATTTAACAAATTCATAACGTTTTTTTAACTTTCCAGTTATATTACCTGTTTTCAATGTAAAAGACATTAACGCGCACGACCACCGTTTAACTATTATATGCTAGTATAAATTATGGGGTATTAAAACCATAAACTTTAGTAAAATATATAAATAATGCAAACACTTAACTATGACTATGAATAACGCAATATAGCCAGAGGACGTGTTTTGATATTTGAATGAATAATTGACGACAACATATTTATCACAATCTTCAAGTAAGATTGTTGAGACAGCGCGATTTATTGAGACGCAATGCTAAAGCTATCGTGTTCTTAAATAAAATAATTGCTTTGTTACTATAAAATCTCTATCACCACATTTCTAATGACACGTAATAGGTACATTTGACAGATATATGACATATGAGGATATATCGCTTTTTCTTTTGTGAATCAAACCCACGAATGTAACCCAGGAACCTCGGACGAATTGCCAGTGGGTTGAAGGTTTCCGTGCTCGCGAGTAATCGTCATACAAATGGTTGAGGTCGTTATTGACGTTGTTTCATAGTTACTTGATGCACCCTGTACAGTGTTAGATTGCTCATAATCCAGTTGAAAACAACTCATTTTAATAAAACTACTGCAGAACTTTCAAGCCAATATAAAATTATAACTATTCCTATCGATAGAGAGCCTTAGAGTATCGGACGCGGCATCTCGCTTCCTTCGTCGCGTCGCCTCGACAAATTACCGACGACGCGCGACAGCACGCGACAACGCGCCGCAGTACCAAGATTTATTGCGACAAGCTATTTCATTCAATTTATTCTTTGATAATAGTTTATTACTTTTATCATCCAATGATATTATTAAACTAGCGATAAGAAATAATTAGAAGTAGGTGAAAATCGACTTGGACAAAATCTAACTGCATTTATTATTATACTGAGTATAATTGGGCTATCTAAATAAATAAATAGTAATTTTTTATTTTTTATTTTATTTTCCCTGTGAAGAACCCGGGCCTATTGACTAAGCAGCCTGACGGCGCGGGCGGGGTGTGCCCGCAGTTTGTTTATCCAGTGTTTGTCTGTGTATCGCGTGTGATCACACTAATTAACTGGGTGGGAAGACACAGCTTGGGGCTCGCAATTATACTCGAATCATATATATAAATTGCATATATAAATTGCAATATTACATGAGCCCTGGGCGAATCCGTCGGGAATATTATAGAAAGTATTCGAATTTATCCGAGGAATTATTTCAGGAACATAGTAAGCACACGAAAATCTCTCAAAGCTACCGGTGTGAAATCCCATCCGGTCCCTAGGGCAGCTAATAACTTCAGTCTACGGAATATTATGATCCGCTTTTAAAAATTATCAGCGTGTACTCAACAACATTTTACATCGAACATGGCGCAACGAAAAAAGTCGAAAAATACATGTCTATATCCACAAACCATATCATGATGCCGATCGCATCACATACAATCCCTACAAGGCTATATGCTAAGTCTTGCATGCATATGCAGTCTCACCGCCCGCATATGCAATTACTTGCTGATATATCGCCATGCTTTCCTCTTTTTATCGCATCTAGGCGTGTCACTGCAAAATATATTAATATTCTCGTCCCACTCGCACGTTTGCAATAAGTAAGCAATGAGCAGGAGAGATGTAGAGACATAGAGTTTGTTGCAATTGAAAGGGATAATACATAGTGCATTTGCTAAAGTAGTTAAATCTTCTAATATAATATATTCATATAAAAGTAAACATAGGTACATGTCTACAAATGAATGATGTAACTAGTTATAAATACTTCATATTATGATTCAATACACAACGATATAAAGTCAGACAGTAATTATTTTAGTTAGGTTATACAAAATGTATGTTTTAGAGATATTACAATTCGAAACAAGTTCCTACTTACTGATTTTTTGGTTTCAGGTTTAAAATGTTAGGCCTAAATAACTCATATTATTCAGCTTAGCTTTTTTATAATAACTTTCCTATCTGTTTAGTTAGTCAAACACACAGATATGATCAATTTAAACTTCACTCGCACCCTATAATTTCAACGTAGACGCCTCGAATTCTGCTATCTATCTCATTGAATAAACACTCGGAGATACAATTTTGCAAGCCGGCGTATAACTTTGATTACTCTCACCGGTTGCACAGTGGTCCCGCTGGTCGGAGGTCCATTTCAATTATACAATTTGTTATGCGCCCCGCGCAGACGCGCTGCGCCCGCCTTTTTGTACCGAATCGATTATGTGCGATTAATATTGGAGTTTGGAGTATCGATTACGCGTTTTATTTATGCTGTATATAAAAAGTAAGAATAAAGTACAGTATTGATTGAACCATAAGATATACTTGTATATTGGAATTTAAGAGAGGTTTAACTTGTCCATCCGGCACATAAAAATGTAGAGCTCGTAGCGTGTTCCTTATCGAAAACTATCATAATAAATAACTGTCGGATAATTGGTGAGAAAAAAGGGCGTTAATAAATACAAACCGCGGTACACAACACAATTGTGGGAACGCACAGTCAGATTGTACTACAAATGGGCATAATACTGAGCAAACTTACTTCACACGTGTAGAGCACGCAACAAAGTTATCTTCATATATATAACTTACTTAAGTTGAAATGATAATTGAGCCCGTACCTTCTAGCCTCCTAAACCTAGCCGTCTTAACCTTTGTCTAAGGTAAATATCGTCGCATGGATTTTTAAAGTGTGGCCATTTTTGTAGAGCATTTTCTGTTATGGCAAGAGCGTGGAACAAAACCACAGTTTATTAGAAATTGCCAAATCAACTCACAAATACTCAGAGCATTTTTTGTATATTATTTACTTTAGAGATTATATTCTTCAAATATAAAATTAGATATCTTGTTTTATATTGATTTATAATATGTAAATTACCCTACTTCTAATTATTAAAATATACCGCATCGTTAAGTAAGTACATATCTAAAAGAAAACACGAAGGTCCATAAACAATAGTCTTTGTTCAAATGTTATACGAAATAGCCTCCCGACGACGACGTTTCCTTGAGCAGCTCTATCGTGTGGAACGAGGCGTGCGCGGGCGCAGGATGCCGCGCTCGGGAACAAACGACATCAACGCGATCAACTAATTACAACTATTACATTACGAGCAAAATATAAATAATTAAAATGGTTTAAATGCATAATTAAAATTAAATACTCCGTTCCTCAGTTTTATCATATCATTTTTATTTTTTATACCTATTTTTATTAACTGTTATCCTTTTAGACTCTATTAGACTTAAACTAGATCGGAATGGAGGACATAAAGTAAAGATAATTGTTCTATAACGTTACACAATTTGATCAACAGATTAAATTTTGGTACTAATGATAACTAATCATTTTTTAAACTAAGTAAATACTTTTATTTATTACTAGCTGTTGCCCGCGACTTCGTCCGCGTGGTATTTAACTAAGACAACCGTTGACAACAGCCTGCTCGCCCATTCTGAGCCCGCGGGACGCATTGCAGGTTGTTGCTATCAAACTTAATCAGGCGCTGCGCTGCAACATTGGTTTTAATTTTTTTTCGTGAGATCCTATTTTTTTCTAAAATAAAAGTAGCCTAAGTTACTCCTTGTTTCATCAGCTATCTGCCAATGAAAGTCCCGTCCAGCAATTTCAGAGATTAGTCGGAACAAACAGACAGACAGACAAAAATTGTAAAAAATGTTGTTTCGGTATAGGTAACGTGTATACATCCAAATGCACTTATAGTAAAAAGCGGTTATTTTAATATTACAAACAGACACTCCAATTTTATTTATATGTTTGTATAGATGTGTCGAACTAAGCTCATTCACGCCCACACGACATTTGTATAATAACGTCAATGTGGTTTTTTTTCTACCTGAGACCTGAGACTACGTCATTACAATAATAAGTATCAAACGATTGATGTTTCAGTTTTGATGATTATTCCTATTTTAATATGATTGGAGTTATAACTGATACATCAACCAAGCTACATTCCAATTCAGTTATTTGTTATTTAATCCCTCCTGCAATTAATTTAGAATTTCTACATCTCTCTACCGATTGATGTCTTCCTTACAAGATAATCGGTGCGCAATCATTTAAACTGCTAATTAAGTCAGCGAATGGTGAATGAATGACATGAAATAATGGAGCGCATAAACGTCGATGGTTTGGACGTTTATGGGTATACAGACATGTCTGCAGAGAGCTATGGGAAATTGAGAACTGATTAAGCGAAATGTAAATCAAGTTGAAATTAGGGTCGCCTATCATAGGCAGGAACTGCGAAGAGTGTAATGACATGGGAGCTCTTTGGCTATCAGTGGGACGATCCAGTTCTATATAAGTAGTGTTTAAAAACAATCCTTCCCACGTTGGAATTAAGATAATTATTTGTTTATTATTTGTTGTTATTTTTTTTTGATTTTTTACTGGTTGTAACGTGTGCGCAGATGGCGAGTATCGAGGTGTCGCTGGCGGGTTCCCGGCGGCGCAGCGCGGGCGCCCGTGACGTCACGCGGGAACTAGATACCCTACGGACTGCACTCACCGACAAAGATTCCCTCATACAAAGGTGACTTTGCTTTATTTATCAATAAAAAATATCTTTGTCTCCTTAGTCTAGTACAAAGTTAAGTTATTATAACATTAATTCTCTTTCATTCTTCTAGCCTCAAGAAGCAACTAAGCGCCTCCCTGAGTGCCGCCCGGCTTGCAGCGCAGGCCTCCCCCACCGCCTCCCGCGCCAGCTCCCACGAGGAGTGCGCCGCCCTCTCAACCGACGAGCGGAGGGCGCTGGAGGAACGAGCCGCTGCCGTCAGGAACGACCTCGACACGAGGAAGACCAACATACAGGATCTGAGGAGACGGTTGGAGAAGACACATGTCACCGAGTAAGTGTTTTTAATGAAACCCACTTTTGATTTTAATAGAATAAATACACTTGTTAGCTTATAAAACGTAGAAAAATGCTTGTAATTAAATTACTTAGAGATTTGTGGATCATGACAACGCTGATAAAACACAGTCTAAATAATTCTATACATTATTTATTGGTTAAAATACAATCCATTTTCTCCGTAAATCCTATAGAAAATAAACTCTATCGAATGTAAAGATATTTTTTATGTAATAACGATGGATGGATGGAGGATGCTAATGTCACATAGTTATAATGCAGCAAAACGTTAATTGTGCAGCAACATCGACACGCGCATCCAGCAGGCGGAGCTGCAGTACAAGCTGGGCCGCGAGGAGCTCGAGCTGCTCACGCTGAGCGAGCAGGCGCGCGCGCTGGCGCAGCTCATCGAGCAAGCTGACGCCGCCGCGCAGCGGAACCACCGCGCTACGCTATACAGGTACCTAACAATAAACTATCCCTGCCGAGGAATACGATAATAATTTTAGTAGCCCTCCAGGACAATAGAAGTCAAAACTATTAGCTAAAAAGGCTCTTACATTTAATTTAATTATAATCTTTACTCAGATTAATAAGCACTCACAATAATTTCGCATCTAAGACAGACAGTCCTACCACAATCAAGTGTTGACTAAAATGTGCTTTAATTACGATGGGAAACTTCACACTGGTAAATGGTGCATTTGAACAGCTTTTTCTAATGACTCTATTGAATGTGATGTGTATTGAAAGTCTGACGGATCGGCGCCATCGCTCATCGCCGACGAAAGGTATTAGGGACGTGTAAATTGTGCCGGCGTTGATAAATTGCAGTGGCATCCAGTGTATGGAAACACACGGAGATTGAATACCGACGTTCCGGTGCCAGATTAGGGCATTTTTTTGTGACGCGTTTATACAACTCAACTCATAAATTACTCCAGCGCTAGTGTTGAGGCTGAAGATGTTAATAATGTTATACATTTTATATTATAAGGGTAGAGTTCTGATGTCTTGCTATCATATGTACACTCACTCACTCAAACACATGACGTCGTCTTAACAGGATAGTGTTTAAATAAAACTAATTTTACGGATTCTATCGCGTTTATTTTTTGTTTTTTTACGTTCCCGACGTTTCGAGGATAGTGTTCTTAAGAATCCCCTATATTTTCTTCGCTAAACAGTTAATCGCGAAGATCTCTGATAGCATCCTCAAATGGTCGCCGGTTGATGCGCTACGTTACGCCACCCATTGTTGCGGGGGCGTGTCCCGTGCTGGCACACTTTCACGCTAATGCAGCTCTTGTGGGAAACAGCCGAAACGCAAGCTATAGGGAAAGTAGCTGGACATGCCAATTTGGATAAATTAGAGAGATTTGAATTGCCTGTTCATGTTTTTAAAAGGATAAACGATCTATGATTTTGAGGGGTCAAATTAAGTTTGTTTATTACAAAAAAGCTTTTATTTTCATTTTACTAAGCTCCAATTAAGCGTAACGGTTAATAAGATCTGATTAAGAAATGTTGGGTCTTATAGACATCTCGGGTCTAAACTTCTTCAATGATTAACCTGAGTTAAAATGTATTTATATACCTGAGTATTATCGCGAGTCTACTGAAGCCCGGTCATGCTGGGCGGTGTTGAATCTTATGAAATTACTCTCACCACTATTAGTGAATCTTTCATCAGAACTTCATATTTCAATAATTTATTGTTGACAGTGAAACAATAAAAATATAATAGAGCTCCCACGTCGCGCCGAGCCGAACAATGCTCTATTACACGATCATCCGTGAAATATTATTATTTTTCGTGTCTGGGAATTAAAACACACACTGTTCTCATCGCGAACACCATTGATTGTATATAATCATGCCAAATGTTTACCACCAGGCGTAGAGTTATCCATGAACATCCACCCATAGAGAGAGAGTAGAGTTATCCATGTTATTTAGTTTTGTAGATTTATAAAGGCTTGGCTTTCATGCCCACCCTATGCATAAAGGTTAGTTATGCAAAGTAGTAAATGTGCTAGTAAGACAAAACTCTGCGGTTTTAAGTTAATCTTCTATTAAATATCTAATCAACCCACACCCCCTTAATCCTCATCCATTTATTGATCAATCCGTTTGTTTGATAAGTTCTACCATTAGACAGGTGAGACTATATTTTTAAGATTCATGTTTATTTTACGCTAAAAGCCTTAAAATTTGAAACAAGACAACATCTGCCTGTTATTTCTTAAAATTCGACAACATGCCTAGTTTTTTTGCAACCTGCCCGGTGAGTCTGGGATTTTATGGGTTCATATTTCACCTCAGTGCACCGTGCATAGCTTGCTACGGACAGGTACTATTGCAGTCTGATTCTATCTCACTGAGGTTTCTGGGAATTCATGATGAGACATTTGTTGTTAGGAATGACCGTGAGGTTCTTAAAGAAGACATAATGCAAATCAAGCGATTATTTTAACTCCTACTACCGTTCCCCAATTTGATACATGGCTATGATTTGATATATATTTATATATATATAACCTATAGCCTATAAGTTATCAGGGAAGCCGTTACAAAACTCTCACGGGTGTTCCTTGCTCGAGTAGCCGCAAACAATGATCTATTAGTGGGTAATCATACGTGAGGTATTGGTATTGCTTTCTCACGTCGCCGCGTCGGTAGTTGGCGCTGTGGTGGTGCGGTTGCTGCGGTCGGCGGCTTCGCTTCAGCCGCGCATGCATCCTGGAGTACGAGACACTGACCTAAATAAGTTGTATTATACTCGTATAGCACCTTACTTACTTGGGTAGACAATTTTAAATGCATAATAAGTAGTTACTAAATAAGTCTTCCTAAAAGAGTCTCACTCAATAAATTCATCTCTACTTAAAACTCAAAGGTTGTTGCAAGTCGCATGAACCCGAACCTGACTTTTCCACCTTGGACCACTTGAGATGTTCCATTACGTACTTGAACTTTTTTCAAGTTCATAAATATGCTACCGGAAATGGCTGTGAGCACCACCTAGCGGTCTCTATGAGAAAGCTGGAGTGTATGTGACTCTACATGGCGCATAATTGCTTAATTGACTGTATAAACTACATGAGATATATACGGTGGCGCTTTTTGTGTAGCTATCATGGCACATTGCTTTATGGAGGAATAGTTACGCAGTGTCGCATTTCCGTATTTAGCTTCTGAAAAATGCTATAAACTTGAAAAACCAGATGAACGGTTCAAAGACGTCTCTCCGTCAACACATTGTAATTTACAGAAATTATCTGAATAGCTAACAATGAATAAGTGCCAAATAAAATACCCGAATATATTCCTAAGAAGTATGTTTTTCGTGCAAATGCACATGAGTGAGGAGAGTCGTTTCGATCGAGCTAAGAGTAAGATGCAAGCGTGCGATTAAAGGGTAAATTAGGAGCAGATCCTTTTACAAAAAATATTGAGAAGGTATGTTATATTGTTAACTTGCATAGATGAGCTGAAGAGCCAGCAGCTTACCTATATCTATAATACTCGTATGAACCATAACAGAATCTTTGATTCTAACTTTTTCCAAAGACTTATTTTGTAACTTTTTTTTTAACTTAATTAAAATGACTTTCACAAAATTAATTAAGTTCGTGCAGAGCATGTTAACTCGTTGCTATCAGATTTAAATTAAGCAAAATCTCCCATAACCATAATGAATGAAAGCAAACACCAAGTCATCCATCATCACCTAAGAAAGCGAATCTTTGACGTAATAAGCATAATAATAATTAAACAACAATGGTCTTACCGTAACCTGCACCAAGTAACAAGGTTATTATTGTTCGG
Organism: Pheosia gnoma; assembly: GCA_905404115.1. Taxonomy (NCBI): domain Eukaryota; kingdom Metazoa; phylum Arthropoda; class Insecta; order Lepidoptera; family Notodontidae; genus Pheosia; species Pheosia gnoma. The sequence continues at coordinate 411,189 of FR989897.1, forward strand.
ATGGTTTGACAAGAATTTCACTTTACTAGGTATTCGTGGGAAATAAAACTACGACAACAGGCCATCAGGCGGCCTATCTGTGCTTCGGGCAGCACGATAAAGCTATCGATCTTGGGATATCAACTAGAAAAAAACTATCTTGTAATTTGTAAATGTGGGAATTAACTTGTAATTATATACTTAGAGTTAGTACTATTTTTACCAGCTGCTCAAACCTGCCTAGCCGTTCCTACATTGTTTTCACATACTCATAACAATATACTGCTCAAATATGTAAAAAGATCTTTTTTAAAAGAGCAACCATGGTGTTTCTTGCCCGTTCTTCTCCATAGGAACGGCATTCCGAACGGGTGGTAAAGTTTGCAGCTTAGCGTTTGAAACAATTTTGACGTTTCATAAGTACTATACTCAATCTTTTACATGAATAAAAAATATTCTGAATCTGTTTCTGATATACAGCCGCCTGTTATCCGCTTCATAAAATAGTCCATTAACATTTAATGTATTACATTCATGTATTAATTTATAATTATCATTACGCATGTAACGGTAGATATTCAATACATACAAACCATTCCTGTATACATAGAATAATGAATACACCATTAAGATCAATTACTTATAGTTCAGATCACGTGCTGCTATAGAACATAAGTATGGGAGGAACATATGTTTTATTTATCCGCGCCTAATATGGAAGATAATGTTACGTTCACCGCTTCTGGGATTCAGCGGTAGAGTTGCTGAGATTGCATGTAAATATTAAAGCTGGTTATACAGAATTTGTGTTGGTATATAATAACGTGCACATGAATGATTGTGCCGATCCGATCAGACTAACAGTTGCGTGCTGTGATTGCAATCTGTTTAAAGGGTCATAAAAACCAGTCTCGAACTTGATGCGTCGTCGGCTGCAACGCGATAGATACGATCTAATTTCTTCCAACGAACATTCAAAACATCAGAATAAAGGTTTATAATTTTCTATCGTTATATTCCGAAAGTTGGTTCGCGCGGCTGCGCCGCCCGCGCCACATCCAATCATTACCGTATTAGTCCGCGTCGCGTGTCTACGTCACTCCGTCGCCCGTGACAGATAGCGACAGGCAGCCGATGCTATCAGCCTAATAACGGGATATTCATCTGGTTATCGAATTAGACTATATTTTGTCCCGTTTTTTTCTCTAGTGATGCATATCTCATGGAATGATAATCTTGTGTTCCACGAGATCTTTATACTTAATTATGCTTCATTATGATAACTCTTTAAATCAGCAGTAAATTTTGGTACAGTTATATAATAACTTGCAACATTATCAATTAATTTTCTCTTCAATTCAATACCAATTGATGGTAATATTTACTTTAAAATTTATAAGAAGTGTTTTGTATAGGAAAGCCTATAAAGTTCAATTTCTATGTGTGCGCGTTCATAGGTTACAGCAGGCACCTTGATTTCCCACGCTCATTGCAAATCGTGAAGCCAGCGAAGCGAACCAGAATTATAGAGAAAATTATACCCTTCGAATAGTTACCAGATAGTATGGATGAGCCATGAGCTAGCCCTACAACAGCTTGTTTCAAAATGGTTTGTTTTATTACATTCTAGCGGTGCTTCAATAACTGTATGCTTTATTCCAATAAATAAGTTAATTGGTCTATAATCAGTCTGAAGCAGTCGTGGCGCAAGATCTCAATTTAATGTGGGTAAGATGTTGTTTGCGAGGCCCTCTGGTGGCCACTCATAATAGGGTTGCTGAGTTCGAGACCAGACAGTCGGTATCTATGTCTGATGATTTAACGGTATATGATGATATTTCTAAAACAGTATATGTACCTACAATTCAATATCTATAGTATACCTATGTTGCACACGAAGTTACCTTCACGCCCGGTCAAGCGTTACGGGCGAGTCGTGAGCGTTCGAGAATATAATTTTTTTGCAACCTGCCCGGCGAGTCTGGGTTTTATGGGTTTCATATTTCACCACAATGCACCGTGTATAGCTTGCCATAAACAGGTACAGTGCAGTCAGATTCTATCTGACTAAGTTTTCTGGGAATTTGATGATGAGGCATTATGTTATTATAAAGGACTTTTTACAGAATGTCTTGTTTATCTAATTTCGACTCCATGCTTCCCGTCTTCGCAGCTGTGTGTTACCGTATTCAAACAACAAAAGTAGTATCTCAATGAACAACATTTCTTTTTCAGTTAATCCATGTCCTCACACTGGGTTAATTACTCTATGATGCTGTTTTTGAATTCCTCATACTTTGTCAACAGTACGGTTCGCGAGTGCGGTGGATGTGCATCCCTGGTGACGCTAGATGCTCGCGAGGGCTCTTGGGGCGCCGCGCCCCAGGGCTTCGGCATGGCTGTGGACTGGCCCGGGGACAGCACTGCTTTGAGAGCTGGAGACAGGTTAGTGTTAAAGTAATTTAAGTCTCTTTTCCCAATAAGAGGGATGAATTTGGAATGAGAACAGATTGATCGTCATTATAGTTTTATCGATTTTCTACTGAAGCGAAGAAGGTAGCAGATAGGTACTTATTGCAAATGTTTTATCTACTTGCTCCATGTCCACCATCACCATTTTGCTAACAGGCCTATTCCAAGATAACTTGCGATTTAAATACCTTCCTCTACCTCCCATAAAGCCCCATTCAAAGCACAATTAACAGTTTTAAACATTTTTATATTATATGTGTGCAGTTAGCAATTTCCATAAATCGCTTGCAGGCACATCTGCGTGTGCGCAGTTCAGCGACCGACAATCGGGGATCGCGATACGATCGGTGCCGTAGATGGCCAACCGTGGGCAAACTGTCAACTTGGTTTAAATCAGATTTATGACCAATTTTGTGTTACGCAAAAACATAAGCTTATGCATACCTATACATGCAAAACATATATCCTCGCACTAGCCACCCTATTATTACCCATAATAAATTAGCGCCAACCAAGTAAGGTTGAGTACAATGCGCGAGCGCAGAATTGTCGTGTGCCAACTTAGTATTAGTCCCCGCCTCATTTGAATACGCCTACCGATAAAATGCTCTATCGACGTTAGGCTGCGAATGGCATATGTATTCTCCACGCCTGTATTCAAACGTAGCTGCATGGGCGCGTATAGTGTATGTTAGTGTAAACCCTATGTAAACTTTACACAAACCTACGGAAGCACGGCACGGAGTACTTAAGAACTACTTAACTTTGTCCTACAGTCAAACGTCCACTCGAGCGGACATCAAGATGCAATAAATTATTTCGGTTGCAGTGCTTACCGTACCCTTGTACCCCGCGATATAAAATTGCAGAATTAATCTCCTGTGCCCTTACATGGGAGATTAATTCTGCGATCTAAACGACCGAGTAGTCATACTCGTTTGTCAAACTGACGAAAGAGCACTTAAGGAAACGATTACGGACCGATTGGATGATATAATTTCAGGCGACCGTTACCTGGTAGATAGATGACTTAATTTGTAGGTACTACATATAGTTTTCCAGTGATGTGACAAGCTAACGTAACGGTTGCAACTAAGTACTTAGTTAATTAACGCTCGTAAAAATCGAATTTATGTTATTAGCACTCAAAACACCCGCACATAACTACTTAGGTACAGCAATTACATCAAATAAAATAAAACGAGTAAATTTCATTTCGTGCACGCTACTTCTCGGTACGTTATCATGAAAGTGTTTCATGGAATTCGTGATGGGCGTGCGTGTTTGTCGGACAGAACAACGGCTTTTAAAACGGCTACCTGCTATCTCGGCACAGAAATAAATGACTTAATTTGATGTGTCTGTTTTGAAGATGGAGTAGATGTGAATTTAATAAATGCGGATTCGCTTCTGTCGAAATAAAGCGACACGTGAATTCTGAGGCTCTTTTCAGATAACGTTATCTGAATGTATTTTCACGGTACACCTTCAATGCGGTCTTTGCTGGTATCTACTTAGGTACACACAGTGTACAAAAGACGAATATGTATAAATGTATAACCTCTATGTCGCAGAGTTGTCTAATGTGTACCTAAGTCAACGATTACTTTCCTACATACATAATATTTATATATTCCAAGAAGAAGAAAAAGGAAAAAAACTTAAATACTACTCTACCATTAATTATTTATCTATAAGTGATTTTACATTCATTTGTACAGAGTTTTCTTCTAGTATTGTAGTAGTAGCAGTTAGTGAAATAAAAATGAATTGATAAACTTTTACTTAAAAAAAACACTAAATTGCAAACAGCGAACGACCCATACATTCCAAAGAACGCACAACGCAACACAGAGCGTTGATAGCGCTTCTCTCTACGCAAGTTATTAGGGGTATTTTATTTCCAGACTAGTGGAAGTGAACGGGACATCGGTGATAGCGTGCCGGAGTCAGGAGGAGCTGCAGCGCGCCACTAGTCTCGCCAGCCCCGCAAGGCTCGTGCTGCTGCGCAGCCTGGGGCCACAGCAAACAACGCAAGCGCAACCACCGACAACTACATTTACTCAGGTCTCTCCCAATACATTCCATTTTTTTGTCGAGTGTCAGCTTCTTATTTACCCTGATTTGGCTTATTACCGATACTAACAAGAAGCGACTGCCTTTAGATGCTCTACTGTTGGACAAAACACAAACTTACTTTATTTTCACCTCCGTGGTCACAGCGGCTGAAAAATCTTAGGTGTAACAACGATAACACGTCCTTTGTGTTTTCATACACGCAAACGTCCATACCGAGAGAACCAAACCTAATTATAATAAAAGTTTACATATTTTCCTCAGAATGAAGTAGCGTCGCTACGAGCCGAGCTGGGTGCGCTGAGGACAGCGGCGGATGACGCCGAGAAGGCCAAGGAGAGCCTCCGAACCGACAACACCAGGCTCACGCACCGCATCTCGTACCTCGAGGAGCAGGTCGCCGAGCTGCTACAAAAACATACACAGGTAAATATTATGGCGAAGCAACCAACATATAACGTAGGCATCAATCTACTGTCACAATTTTGGAAATCAATAAAAATACAGCTCTACTAAATGCGCTTGCTCTATTTCAGCTGCATCAAGTGAGCAGCAGCGACAGCTGCGTCACCGTCAACAAAACAAAAAAGAATGTGACCAGCATCAACATCACATCGGTATCACCGCGAAAGCCTAGCCCCAAATCAGAAGTCCAGGTGTTCCAGAAAGGACCCGACATCACCGCCATCGTTGCAAAGTTACCAGGCCTGAACGGTGTCGAGGCCAATTTGCCGTTGATGAGGCCAAGGTCCAACGCTTCAGGTGCATCTTCTAGAGCGGCTATATCGCCGAGAGCTTCCCCACCCTTAAACCACAGATCGCACAGTTCCCACAGCATAGAACAAAAATCTGAACGAATGCGGCACTCCCTGTCCCACCACTGCATCCACGGCACTATAGACTACAGCGCCGAAACAGACGCGGCGATCCGTATGATCGAGAGGAACCAAAGGCACATGGAAAAGCAACGCTATAAGAATGAAAGGCTAAGCAGATCCAAATGCGAGGACTACTTCAGATCGGACGGTGATTTAGACATCCGAGATAATCATTCAACTGTCAGCGTTGATCCCAGGCACTACGAAATAAAGAAGGCTGCAGACAGGATAGAAGAGAGCATCAAAAAGACTAACTGGGCCGAGAGGAAAACATTATCAATCATTGAGCAGCTAAAACGGTCACAGCGTTTAAGGAAAATGAAGAAGAATGAGAGTTCGGAAGACATCCAAGTGGAGTCCGAAAGGAATTATAGCGAGAAGTATAACAGGATAGACGGGAAAGTATTGGAAAATGCTCACAAGTCGAGCCGAAGGACATCAAAGCTGCACACTCGGAGTGCTAAGTCTTCAGAATTTGAGTCCGAATCTGATTTTCCTAACGATATCTACAGCAGCTCGCCGAGAATAGACCATGCTTCTGAATCTTGTTCAAGGTTAAGCCATTATAAGAAGAATGAAGACAGGATGGATGGTGAAGTCAAATCACGACCAACGCCTCCTCGAAAGCCTTTACGGCTATCCCTACACAAAGCCAGAAGCGCGCACTCGCTTATGAATGGCAGTGAATCTGAAACACCAAGTAGACCGCCTTCGGAGGCTAAGAATACTGACGCAGAGATGTGTAGTAAAAGACCAGTAAAAAGAACTCATGCGGCTGACAAATGGGCAAGAGAGAGAATCAGGGACGCTGGTCGGGCCACACCGAGGCCCACGAGGAAGCTGCTCAATGGACTTAGCGCGTGTGAGGCCCCGGCAGCTGATGATCTATACCCTGAGAACACGCATCTTCCTATGAGGGTAAATGGAGTAGGGCAGCCAGGGAAATGGTGCTAATTAATGATGTTGATGGTTTTAATCCTTGAACTCCCTAAAAGTCAAGCAGATCCTTCATTACAAGCTTATGACTTTTAAAGATTCATACATGTCTTTACGTTTGTGAATCTCTCCTAATGTAACATAGACAATAATGTAAATAAACGTTTAACATTAAGCACCCACCGCGTAATACTCACCTGCGTTTAGTGAAACGTATTTATTGAAAAGGATATATTTTGTTACACCTAAGATTTGTGTAAATGAGAATAAATTTATTTAAATCCCTCATATCGTTTAAATCAGATATAAAATACGGGTACTCAGTGCATGATTGCGATCTCTTTCGGGGGCACTAAATAGAAAACCACTGTTCATAATAAAATCATTATATTATCATTACTAGCAACAAAAACAAATGATAGTATTATGTACATCAATATTAATATCGTATAAACAATTCTTCTATAACTCTTAAAGCTGGGCGCTCATTGATGTTCGATTATACAATTTAATTCTACTTCAATCAATGCGCGCTACTGCGCTGAAGATAGCAGTCCAAAGGTGTGGTATAATCAAAATTCAGTCTTTTAGAACTGACGGCAGTGAGTAGTAATTAATTAATTACCCTAATCTTAGTATCGCTGAAGTTCATTATGCCTTCATAAATTAAATTGTATAATCAGACAGTAATGTATAACCAACTAAATCTATATAAATAAATCAACTTTGGCTCGCCTAATACGAATTATATTCTAAAATCAAATTATTGTTCACTTTCCAACAAAATTAATCTCATACAAAAATCAACAGACTTTTATTTATCTGAGAGTTAGGCTCACTTTTTGCATTTGTTAAATAACAAGGAAAATAAATTAAACTGTGACCCTAAAGTAATAATATATCATCAATTCTTAAAAAACAATCTCCCTATGCAGTATTACTAAACCAAAGTTAGAATATTTATTATGACACAAGTGTTATGCGTTGTCACGTTAAACATGCTGCACTACGTGCTATTAGAGACTGATAAAGGAGCTGCATTACTTGCATAACATTCTCAGACTAGTGACGGGGCGACCCCGGCGTAGATTGTATATAAAGCGAGAATTAGTACACGGGCAACAACAACACCTGCCGCAGTAACATTCACACATTTTAACGTGACACCGCACCGGCAGTCTTATTATAGTCTTAGTAATAACATTTATTTGCCCTACAATAGCGGCGGTACTCTCGACACTGTGCCTTCAAGTTTGAGAAGACTAACAAACCGTTGATCATTATTTCTTTACACATAACAACTTGAGACTATTGTAATATATGAGACTATTAACAGCCTGCGCGTGCTCATTGAGTTTGCAGTGCGTAACCCAGTCTCGTGTCTCGCATGCACAAAATGGCACCCCAGCGGCGAGCAAATGGTTCATAATTTCCAGATCACACTATACCGGGCCTAGCCTAACATAAAACTATTTACCAATCAGAAGCTGCACGTTCACCAAAGAGCTGTGAGAGGAAGCGGAGCGGACTGCGAAGAAAATGGAAGCTCCGCACCGTCAGAGCTCTGGTGGGCGCGCAGCTAGGAGGTCTCTCTCGACCTCGCAGCTCCAGCATTGCATTGCCTCTATTCGATATTGGTTATGTTCCGTCTAGTTCATTTACGAGTTATTTGAATTCTACATTTCATGGAGATATTTGACATTACGAGTCAAAACTAATATAGATGACTTACGAGTATATGACTTGATTATGTCGTAGGTACTAGTAACAGTAAGGGTATTGGCTGTGTCCACACTGACCGCGCAGACTCGCGAGGCTGGCTCAAGCGAATATTGTAATCTGTAATATGCCTCGCTGTCAACCCAACAGTCTCGCGAGGCTGTGAAGTCAATCTGGATACAGCTATTAAATTAGTTCATTAATTACATTGTAATGATTATTATTGAGTAAATTACCGATAAAAATAGAACGACTTATGTAAACAAAGATAACATTCCAACAAAAATAAACTTTATTCAACTCCAATAGGAAATCTGGAATCACACTTAATAATGTAGTGTGGTTCAACACTTGTGTGAATGTCTCTAAGCGTGCGTAATACACACATATACATTAATAAGGAAAACAAGCGTTAATTAATCGCCACGACGAACCACACCACGGCAATGTAATCCCAGATTAATTCACATCGCACATTACAATTGTAAGATCACCTGCACCGAGATGGAACCCAGTGTTAAATTCAGAGTTTTAGTACTCTATACAAATAATATCTGGTGCAACCACAGACTAATAAAGATATAAAGAAAGAAATAACATTTACAAGCACATATGCCTTGTCGATTTGCGTAGTATTCGGACAATATAGCGTAAGAAAAAGGAAAAAATAAACTTTCCTATAACTAAACGTGTCGTCTTTAAACTCAAAGCAATCGGCAAGGTTTAGATATGTATGTGTGCGAAATTTGCGTACATTACACAAATCGGCAAGGGTTTTTTGCGTCAACAATTGGCTAGCGACACTTGGTCTATGCTTTTTTCTTAGTCTGTGGGTGCAACGTGACCATTTCATTGGCATCCCTTTTGCGATATGCGCGGTCGCAACGTGACGGGTGTCGTGCACCATTATCTTTCACACCACTGCCACAGACATCCGCGCAGAACGCATGCGAATTGGGGTCAAATTCTAGTAATTTTACGTTAACATCCGAGGCCAGAGAGAGCGAGATACGGCGACACGGAGGGTCTCGCTCCCCCGACAAGAAGCACACGGCCGCCGACACGCGCCGACGGCCGCAGCTGGATGCGGCTCGACCCGTAACCACAACATTAAAGAGAGCAGTAGATGTCACACTGACACTTCTGGAGCACTCAACGCACTCGATATCGGGCGTAGGAAGCGTTTTCAGTAAAAACGCGCAATGTCACATCCAAAACTTCGTTAACTTTACACCGTGACTGCGACGTAACAGGTCACACCATACCCGCGCTGTCAGCTTAAACGGCGGATATGGCGAAGCTGCGGCCGAGATTGACGTACTTCTTGAGGGCGTAGGGCAGCGGCAGATCCTTGACGGCTAGCTTCATCATGACGGACAGGCGCACGCGGCGCGCGTCGGAGCGCGGCGCGCGCGCGGGCGCCGGCGCCAGCGACCCCGCGCGCGCGCGCCGCTTGCGCCGCCGCCCCGCGCCCGCCACCCCGCCCGCCTCCCCGCCGCTGTCCTCCTCGCACTCCGTGGACGACGAGGACTGCGGGCCCAGGGCACAGCGAGCGCGCTTTGCGCGACGTCTCCGAGCTGTGCCGAGAGAAGTGTTATAAATTTTTCAATTTGCGATGACGCGCCTCACTATTGTTCTCAGTCGCTGCGGTGCAAGTGTACGTTATGAAATGCTATCGTTGTCGTTCTAGTGCCACGCACTATTTAAGAAATGTATATGCACACTTGTGTAAAAACTCCTAACATAAATCATAATATGAAAAGTGGTCACACAATATAGTGGAGCACTTCTAGGATAAACTATCCATACTCAAATATACATTTAGGTGTGCAAAGTATCAGTATGTTCCACATATTGGAGTGAAAAAAATACTCGATGGATACTTTAATATCAGATGTTATGCAACCTTAAAATATAAAAAAAACTAAATGCACGGGAACATCGCCAGTTTTTTACATACCTCCGATATTATCATCGTCGAGGTCGTCGGTGAAGATTTCGGATGACGTGGAGCGCACCGCGTCCGCCTCCGACTCGTCGCTCTTCGGCTCCGTCTTCACCGGAGACGAACCGCTCGAAGTTTCACCTTCACCTGCAACATTAATCCTTTTTATTGTCTCAATATTAGATCTAACAAAAAATATTTTAAGCAGTTGATGATAAAGTCGTGGCGATGAAGTGTATGTATAAAATATGATATATCGCTGACCTATGCCGCTGTCCAACTTCTGCCTCGTCAGTTCCTTAGAAGTTTCCGTGGTCTCGTCCTCGCTGGAAGACTCTAGGATCGCTCGGGCGGCACCCTCCCAGTCCATGGCGGACCTGGACGTCCCGGCGACTTCCTTGCCCAAGTAGATTTCCACTTCTGCCGGTACGCCATTAATGCCGGGTCTGTCCCTGGGCGTATCGTCGCGCGTCCTCGGCAGCGGCGGGGTCCTGGCGCCGTCGCTGGCAGTTTCCGGGGTGTCGTCGTGGCCGAACTCGAAGGTGATGGAGCGAGCCGGGCGGCGCGGCGGGTCGTCGCGGATGGAGGGCGGGCCGCCGCCGGGCGGCGGGTCGTCGCCGTCCTCGCCGTCCTCCCCGTCCTCTCCGCCCTCCCCGTCCTCTCCGGCGTCCCCGTCCACCCCGTCGCGCGCGCCTGCCTCGTCCTCCTCGTCGGAGGGGGAGTCGGAGGGGGAGTCCAGCGCGTCGAAGCGCAGCGCGCCGGCGACGCGGTTGTGGCCCATGGACAGCACGAGGCTCAGGAGAGCGTTCATCTCATTCGCGCCGCTGCCGTTGCCCTCCAAGTCGTGAAGTGCGTTAAGACCCTCTGAAAGAGAAATCAAACTTATATTTGTTCCGGCGATAGATAAAACAATGTTTCTATACCAATTTTACCCCCAGCCCGATGCAGAACGAGGAGTATTATAAGTTTAAAAGCTTTGTCCACCTGCACGTATGTCTAAGAGATCGTAACTCCCAAATGCATAATGTAAAAAGAAAGCCCATAACAGCGACTCCCGACGCATTAAACGTTTATTTGACATTAATTTTTCACTTCTTGCGGGATATATATTTTTTAATCAATCACGCGACAATCATCTATGTTTCGAGTTTTCTTTTATATAACAGATTCCAAGATGACGGAGTTTACTGTAAAGTACCACAGCTTTACTGATAGGGGTGGGGGATTCACTTCAACATAATCATCGTCATTGATAACATCATTATCATCAGGGATACTTATAATTTTATAACAATTATCAAGAAATACTCGACACTGGCAAAAATGACTCTACTTTATAACTAACTAGCTTTTTCCAGCGGCTCCGCCCGCGCTACCTCAATAAAGCCACCTATAACCTATAAAAAGTAGCCTATGGGCTATTCGAGACTATAATCTATCTCTGTGCCAAATTTCATCCAGATCCGTTCAGCCGTTCTGGCGTGATTGAGTAACAAACATCCATCCATCTAAACTTTCACATTTATAATATTAGCGGGATTGCCAATCTTAAAAAAGAAGAATAACATATGACTGAATGTATAGAGGCATGATAGTATAGTATGTAGCGGCGACTGACCGACATCGCTGTCCTCCTCGATGGGAATGCTGATGCGGCGCGGGCACGCGTTGCGCGGCCTGGGCGGCGCGGGCGGCGGCTCGCGCAGCTGCGGGTGGCGCGCCAGCAGCGCCGCGCGCATGCCGCCGCGCACCGCCGCGCGGCACAGCGCCTGCAGCCGCGGCGGGGACTGCGACTCTGCACGACAAGGATTGCCACTTCACAAATGGCTCGCTACTCTAGCTCTACTTTACGTTTACTTGCGGTGCATGCTAGTGCAACCTTGTGGTGCCCCAACAAAGGCGGATGATAATACACTGTGGGATTTTAGTCTGAAGAAGTCCCGAGATAATCCACTTGCCTCCCTAAGGGCTTGCATGATCCACGATGATGTCACCACAAAAAAAAAGGCACACTTAATGTTAGACCAGTCGTCAGTCTTCTACGACGATTTACCTTACACGGGCCTACAAATAGTCTTTCTCGACTTCTTTGCTATTTCAATTCATAAGGGGTGTTTGATGGAGACCACTTAACTATGCCCTGGTTCCCTAGTCACACGTGACAGTTCTCACCAAGTCGCAGCAGCTCGGCGGTCTCGTCTTTAGTGGGCACCCTGAGCGTGGCGAAGGACACGTTGAGCAGGTTGCGCGAGACCCACAGGTCGTCGCCGGTGCGCCGCACCTGCACCAGGCTGTCGTTCAGCGGCATCACCAGCACGCCGCCCACCTAACGGACAACACAATCCCTGTCACTATCCGTACCAAGTTATATACACGTCGTTATTAGTCACATCAATCATTACAAACATATATATCATAAATCTAATATTAAAAAATATAAATATGCTAACATGGTTGTGTCTGTAGCATTATTTTTGATAAAGCCGAATCCACAGTATTTAGAATTGTATGTATTAGTGTTTCACATACAGATTTAGATGAAACTTGGCATGGTGATACCTGGGTTACCATATAGGATATGTTTATCCCAGGATATAGTTGAGTTCTCATGAGATAAGTTTTGAGATGAGAATGTTTCCAACTACACACGCAGCACAGTACTACACAGCATGCGGTTGAGATGTTATGTATCTATGTATGTATGTAAAAACACCTTTATAAGTTGTTTGAAGTAATTCTTGTATTCAGTAGGGCAGCCGGCGCCGCAGTACACGCGGTCGTATGGCGCCTGCAGTGGAGCCAGGCACAGACCATTACCTGGGTATAATGAGATCCATTTTTAATAGCTTGAAGATGTTTAAAAAGCTATATTAAAAGGTGAACATGAATACTGTTCAGCAGCATCCCCCCGCATATCTAAATATGTTTTTTTTTCTTATCTCTGTAATCAACTACATGGCACTTAGAACATATTTTCAGTCTTATAGTTTCGGAGGTGCCCATACTGACCCATCTCGACGTTACCTGGTATAATATTGTCCATATAAGAACAGAATTTATCAATAAATGTCTATAAACTCAACATCGTTTTCACAAATTCGCCGAAAATTTCTCAGCCAGGAATTCGAGGTCCTACTGAGCTGGAGTATTTGACTGAACCTTGCATGAGTGAACTATCTCAAGTACAGATCTGAAGAAACCAATTAATCCCATTCCAGAAGAACTTTTAATATCTGCAAAAATTATAGTAGCTTAAAATCTGTATTTATCCAATAGGAAGGTCGGAAATGCCACACTACACTATTTCAGACCCTCCCTATACAAAGCGAAATGTAAAACCACCATCTAAGCTTACAAACAATGAAAGTTGTAAAAAAAGCACTACACAGAGATATCAAAAATAATAACAGTAGTTACCTATATTCATACATTTACTATTAATTATAAAACATACCACAATAAAACTTTGGTTCACAAAAGTCAAACTCGTCCAAAGTAGGCGAGTTCTCAATGAACTGTCCGAGCTTCTTGATGGCATACTCCACAACATAAGGATGGACTTCCACGCCATGGTTGATTCCCCCAGAGCCGATGATCAGCCCTACCAGGGTGCTGAAGTAGCCAGTGCCTGATCCTATGTTCAGGAAAGACATGCCCGGCTTCAGCTCTAAGCCTTCTAGCACCTCACTGAATGGAAAAATTGGTTAAAAATCTACTCTATAAATATAAATCTGAAAGGGAGTCATATTTGTACATTTAATATTTTATTACTATTGTGTAGTATTGTGTAGTGTATTATTGATACAGTGGCAAAAGCCGCCATTTTGGGATTTAAGACTTTCTCTATAGTTACTTGCATTACATAGAACCAGTTGATTGGAAATGCCAGACTCCAAAAAACTCAATCTCAATATGTACTGGCAGTGGTGTGGGCACAGTATTAACTATGTTTATTTACCCTACTTTCCATATAGTTAAGCCCTAAGAAATTTGTGTTTTATGTTACGAGATGAGCTCAAGATGAATATAATTATGGGTCAAATCACAGGCAGATATGTTTATTTTTTATTTATTTCCAAAACAGTTATCCTACTCTTACAATGCCATTATTCACCATACTCAAGTCTATGCTGACTTATCTGTATGATATGGTGTGCATTAATTACAAAAAAAACTATACATTTAAAGCTTATTCTATTGCTTGTTTGGTATGTTGTGTTACAAAAATCTGTTTTGACTGATACTTGTAACATCGAACTTGATTTATATAATGTTTATCCCAGGGTAAGAGAACCCACATTATGGCCCAATTCTAATATTAGAATACTATAGGGAGCAACTTGTAGCTACAAGGCAGTACACTCCAGATAAAATATGACCATAATGTTTGGGGAGATATATTGTAAATATTTGTGATCCTCAGAATTGAAGTAACGAAGAAAGAAAACAGTACCTGTTCACTCGAGAAATCATAAATTTTGATGGTAAATAGTGTATTGATTTGTCTTTATGACCACCTTCATGCGATGACGAACCTGTAAATGCAGGGCGCGGACATGTGCAACGGCCCATTCCGCCAGGCCTGATCCGTGTACGCATGGTCTCGCGTGTCCGGCGTCATGTACTCCGCGCGATCCAACACGCGAAACACCCGCTCCACAACTCGCGTGCGGATGTAGTTCCCGCTCATCAAGTTGTCTATCAACTCATCGTTATCCTGCCCGGAGCTCACCGCGCCTCCCATCTTGTTTGTTTTACTAAACTTATCGTCTTCAACCCTCCTCAGATCCCACACTCCTCAGCTGAATGCGTTTGTGACGTCACGAATGTTTTTCCACATATTTTTCAGACCAGCACCTTTAATCAACAATTTTCAAAAACAAAGATTGGCAGCTGTAATAAAGCGCCTTGAAAGTATAACAATCACACAAGTTTACAGAGAAACTAGCGATGAAAATTCTAAAAAAATATGCACGCAGCAGACATATTATCAGATTTTGACGTTTGTTTTCTTTGTTTGTCTCGCATTTATCGACTGCGTCGTGCCTGCCAGTCAGTTGAATCAGTCTTGCCAACCGCTAGTTATATTGAATCTTGCGATCGATGCGATCCATGTCTGTCCACCAACATTTTATGGTTTTTTCTGAAGCTGCAATAACAGTGACACTGACAGCTGACAAATTTAATTATCTTTATCGTCCGTCTTGTCCATGATAGAAAATGACAGATCATCAAACCACGGGATCGGGGATGTAATTTATTTATTTTTCATAATTTTCTGTGTGAAGCTAATTATCGATACAAATTAAATAGTGTCAGGTGATTTTACAGTTAATATAGTTGAATAAATTGGACAGGACTTGCGTACATCGATGTAGGTGAAGTTTTGTCGTGTCACACTAGAAACGTCATTGTGGTGATAAGATTTTGTGCTAAATATGTTATTGTCGTGATTTAGTGCTGGAGTGTTTTGTCGGGCAGAATAATGGCGGAGACGAGTGAGGCGCGGGCGAGCGCATCGCCGCCGGGTGGTGACGCCGGCGGCGACGAGGAGAAGCACGACGAGCGTATGCTGGAATGCAACATCTGTCTGGACACTGCGCGCGACGCCGTTGTCAGCATGTGCGGACACCTCTTCTGGTACGCCACAGCCTCAACCCAATTCACAAGTTACGCATACATAAATATGCTAATCATACCCGTGTTGCATATGGAGGACACTTGAAATTAGTATTGTACATGCCAAACATCCGCATATTGTCTGTATATCTAATTGATAAGCAATATTCCTATGATTCTTAAAAGGAAATGGGTTCTACTTTATCTTTACTTCTTTCTTGTTTTCAGTCAAAATTCCTTCTAATTTGTTCTTAAAACATAAATATTTTGTTAATCTTTATTGTCTCTACATAAATTATTACTTTGTTTAATCTATATGAGGTTAATGAATAGAAATTCCACCTCAGTGTTTAAAGAAAGAAGATTCATTGAAGCCAAAGTACTGTATGTTTCTGTCAACAAGAGTCATAATGTTGTGCTAACAATGAGTTTAACTTAGTGTAAGATTGCACTCCATCGACTGAGCACTTATAAATCTATACCAATCTGTATATAGGGCAACACTGAATCATACCATACATCCTAATGTTTTGGATATGGCACAAGTGTTTATAAGCATCCATGCATTACAGTATGTGTAAGTGATTGCATCAGTTTCTTCTATCTATATATAAAAGGCTTAATGTATAAGTATAGTGGTGCAATAATCTGATGAAATTATTACAAAACAAAGCCCTATCATTTCAAACTTGGTGTCTAAAATGCTAATAAAGTAAAATGTAGTATACTAGATTAAGTTTAAATAGGCTTGTTAACAGAATCAAATTGTGAACAGGAAGCTGTCCTCCTGTAAGACTTTGTGTCAGTTCCACACTCCAACTGCATGATGTTTAGTGTCTTCCACCTTGACAGAAGGCATACATGGAAAATCTATAGTATTTACTATCATAGTACTATCATGCATTATAATAAAATCAATCTGAACCTATGAAATCCAGTTTCAGGTTGTAGCTTACTAGCTACAAGCAACTCACTCTAAAGTGAGTACATAATGGTAGATTAGGAGCTATAAGCAATAATTTAAAATATTAATGGTCAGAATGTAGCCTATGACTTGATGTAGCTAAGTCTTAACCAAAAAAAAAACAAGGGCAAATATTTTTTTTGCCAGACCTGAAGAAGGTTCCTGCTAAAGCAGGCCTCCAAGTACCTGGAGGCAAGAAGTATCCTGAAAAAAAATCTTTTACTTTAGATTATACAGCTGGTATACAAAATGATGAATTTCATTTAAATATAAAAGTACTCCAGAAATGTGTTAAGTGCGCAATGACCAAGATACTGCACTGCTAGTACTAATATATACCACATAATAAACTAAGAGCTATCTCTGAGTACCTGGATGTCCTTCGAGTTAAATGATCTGGTGCTCAGATCCCTGTAATACATGGTCATTAAATAATCTTGTGCACTTGCCCAGCTGGCCATGCCTGCACCAATGGCTGGAGACACGGCCGAGTCGTCAGGTCTGCCCAGTTTGCAAGGCGGCTATCAGCCGTGACAAAGTGATACCACTGTATGGCCGAGGGAACACAAAACAAGAGGACCCTAGAAATAAGGTATGTACTCATAGGAAGGCCTTGTGTGATATAAAAGATACTGATAGTAAATAGGACGAGTCCTTTTTAAGGTACAGAACCTTGAAATACACTTTAAAAAACTACCAACTATTCAATTAAATTAACACAAGAAGCGCTTTAAATGTGTAGAATTAATTCTTACACATGTGTGTGATACATCCTTTATGCATTTCATTATATGAATATTATCAAAACTCGATACATATTGTTTCCCTCAACAGGTGTATTATGGTTTTTTAATTAAAGATAAAATAATTAGTTTTAATTGGCAGTATCTCGGTTGGGCGGTTAATCCGACCTACGCATCCTCTTGACTCGGGAGACGTATATGGGACCCTTTCTGATCGCGGCACTGAACTAACAAGTTAGAAAGTTACGTCAATTAGATGAATGACCGATATTCAAAGATACTTATTTTTAATATACATGCTGTTGTCGTCAGGTACCACCGCGACCCGCCGGTCAGCGCACCGAGCCGGAGAACAACAGCGGCTTCCCGGGCTTTGGGTTCGGCGAGGGCTTCCACATGTCCTTCGGCATCGGCGCCTTCCCGTTCGGGGTGTTCACCTCCACATTCAACTTCGGAGACCCGAGGCCTAGCGCTGGTAGGTACCACAGACTGCAGACTTTCACCGGATCCTCTACAAAATGAGGAATTGTGATTTTGTCTCTTACTTTATTATTAATAAAAAAACTCGTTCGAAAATTGAAACTACTGAAATAGTAGTAGACTATTGATGTTGGCGGTTTAAGTCGGTTATCTTATTTTAGGATGGTGCGTTAAAAGTTAACTGTCTTTACAGAACAATGCAAAACAATCTTGTTTTTTCATAAACCACATCTATCTGGCGTGATTATTTTAAACAAAATTCCGGTTGCTAAGTTATTTAAAAAATATTATTTTACTGGTTCGGAAATAATCCTGAGCCATTTCCACCATTTTGTTAATCTGTTTGACCATGCATGTAGGTTGGGTTGTCTGATCCCAAGCTGGATTAATCAGCGCCTGTGGGGTTATCCCCACAGTTGTTAATGATGCTGTTGTATTCAGCGCCCCGCGGCACGGCGCAATACGAGGAAGAGCAGTTCCTGTCCAAGATATTCCTGTGGGTAGCCATCTTATTCGTGCTGTGGCTGGTGTTCGCATGACCGCCGCGCCGGCTCGCCGCGCGCGCCCGCTGCCGCACGTATGCGCACGCGCACGCTTACTGACTTGCCTGCACTATCTCCCAACGATACGTTGCCTATTGGTATGTTTGCGTCCTAAATACGAGTGCTCCACGGCTTACACGATCTTGATTTGATTTATATGGTATGGTTAAGTAGGGCTGTAATTAAAAAAAATGGTAGCTGGGATATGAAGTAATCTTTTGTTTTATGTATTGAAATCTGATAAAGATGGTTGTCTTGCCTATTTGGAGCAAGAAAAGGATGGAGGTAATACATCTAATTTAGCCAAGTTTCGTTGGTGGACCAACAGAATAAGCACTTATAACGTCAAAAAGTTTTAAATGATTATCCTCAGATTGACACACCCAGCTTTATGATCGCAAACTTAATAAAGCTTGTATTACGGATGCCGTACAACGCTCTGGGGGTGATCCCAGGAGCACCCAGACCAGGGCAAATTACATGAATTTACTAAATTTGCCCAGACGGGAATCGATCCCGAGAACAATCGGTGCAAGTGAGTTGATCGGCCTACGTTTAAACCAGTAGACGAAGTTGTCGTGACGCCCCAGTATATGTACAAATAACTACTCAGATAACATCATATTGCAGGTCAAAAATTCATTGATAGTTTCAAATAGCTTTATAAATAATTTTCTTCTAAAAAAATCTTTGTAATACCGTGGTAAATGGAGTGTAACCTTTATTTATTCAAAGGTGCATCTTTAAAATTTTAAATGTGTTTGTTTTTTCATTATTAAGGATAGAATGTCTGATCCCACATGATGTCTATCGTTCGGATTTGAAAAAATAATTAAGTTTTGTTTTTATATTTTCAATCCGCGGACATACCAAAACCACACATAATTCTGCCACGTTTGTCAGAATCCACTGCAAGCATTATCGAGACTGATAAATTACTAATAAACAATTATATACCAAAAGCAAACTTATTATTATATAACTGAAGGCGCCGCCGAGAGGAAGCGCTTTCATTGCACTCGAACACTCAGGCGGGAAAGTCAGCATAGTAGCGCGTAGAGGGAGTACCTTTACTAGGACCAGCAGATCCAGACGTTTTTGTTGTCTTGCAACAAAACTTAATTAGAAGCGTGGTACTTTATCATCATAGAAACCATAGAGAATATAATTATTGCTAAATTAATTGCCGCGAAGAAAGGCGGTGCTAAAATGTTCAAAATTAAATTAGTTTTCGTTGCTCGATTATAGCGTCGCGTCTGCGGGACTAAACTTCCTCTCCGAATAAGGGTGTTTGTGCATGCATCTTCATATGGGTTATACCACAGTTTTCACCGACATATGTTCACACATATTTAAAACAAAATAATCTAAGGTATATTACTACTGCTCTACTGATAAATAAATGTATAGAAACATTCGATCAGTTGATCATTATTTCAATTCGTTCAAAACTCACCTAGTCTCTGGACTCTGTTCCTGGAATATGGATAAATGCACGAATGGCCTAGTGTGCCTGCAATACACATAGCTACCTTAATTGGTTTTAGTATTTATTTGCCGATAAGGATCACTTTAGCTTACTGCTCTTGAAATAACAGAATTAAGTTATGTTGTGTATAGTTTTCCATGAATATGTACAAAAAAAAAGCAAAATAAATGCTCACTTATTGTATATTATTTTAAAAATGGTAAATGATCAGGTTTTTTTTATATAATAAAAAAATATGATAACACAACGCCGTATAGTGGAATTATGCATTTGACGAAAAGACATTGGATAGTTTGTTCGGGCAGAATTTTTGTAAGTCTTAATCCCCAGAAAAAAAACAGTATATTGATAATATTTTTAAACATACCGAGTTAAATCGACTAAATGTAACTCGATTGAGCTGGATAAGTCACATTTTTTTTATCGAAATCCATAAATAGGTCATTCAGAATTTTTACCTCTAAATTCATGGTCATATCCATTAACAATGCCATTACAAAGCAGTTATGTTCTGAACATGCTTTATCATGCCATTGTAAATGGATTGAATCTTCGATGAATTTAGGAGTTCAACTATTTATTGTATTTGTCACAAAATTATGAGGTTCTAAATTTTTTGGGTTGGTTCTTAATTATATAGACGGAATCTTTTTCAGTGATACTAAGCGCTCAGTGTAAACATTGTTGTAATTAGATCGTGTCAACTCATTACAGGGGCCTTCAATTTTGAAATCTGTTGGCTCTTAGGTTAAACTAGCATCAGACCACATTACCGGCTAGAAATGTTATTAAATAACTACAAATTGCCTTTTTGTGTACCGTACCTATGGTAAATAAATACTATGTAACAATTTAATTGTGTCCTCTAATGTTAAAGATACAACAAGGATGGTACTACAGACTTCTATCAAAATAGGCTTTCGTTTATTACAATTGGCAATGGCAATTATTTATTCAATGTTTTCTTGCTGAGTACTTACATGGAGTTATTATGTAAAACTTATATGTGTACAAAGTTCACAGATAAAAAGTATCGCGTCGCCGTACACATGGCGCCGGGGCCCAGCGCAGCACCAATTTTTTCAGGTCGTTCAGTGTCATTATTCAGTACACATGTACTACATAAATAAGCAACTGTGTGTTTTGTACACAAATAGTTATACTGTCAAATATAACGAATAACGGTTTGCTGTATTACAAATGAATAGTTTTGAATTATAATTTATTATTATACTGGGAGTTGTGACCATGAACCTAATGTGTGATAGCTAATGCAAGTTTCGCGGATACTCGTAGAAAAATCGTATATATAATGTGTTGGTACTTTTTATTATAATATTCCTGTAATAATAAGTGTATATATTAATTATTGTGTATCTAAATAACTACGTTGTGATGGGAGGTTTTGTTTTAATTGTAAATTTGAAAATAAACATACACGATGCTGATTTACGTGTTGAATTAAAAACCATCATCGAATACAAGAAATATTGTTTCAATTAATTTGCATAATGTTGACCTTTGGCTAAAAATTTAGTATTGATGGGATGGCGTGATATCCAACTATATGACGCTCTGTCTGATTGCTTTATAAACGAATGTGCGTATGTATCGTGTCAATTGGTTGGCCTATAGTTGCAGATTGGTGTTGTTAATAAAACTCATGATTTCAAAATCATGTCCTTTATTATTAAAGAAATGAAATTATTTCATATGTATCTAAATAAAAATAGAACCAATATGTCATTCAAGTTCGTATTATTAAACTTAATTAAACGAGACTGTCAATTTTAAACTTTAATCTAAATACCAATCAATAATGAGCCATCGACTATTGGAAATAAAAGCTACAAAGTGGCCTCATTCCTCATACAAGACCAGTGTCTCCAACCCTCTTTGTCAAAATTACGGTGTTGCCTGGTCTAAAAATACGGTAGATGGTGGAAAATTACGGCAGACCCACTGTTGCTTATTTTTCTCCAAAATGATACAATAAAAATACCCATGCAGTGGGGATGCGTAACGTAAAAAAAAAAGGTCATTCTGCTGCTTCTTCCAAACTGAAGCAGCAGAATGTCCGTTTTTTTTTTTTCGTTACGCATCCCCAATGCAATGTTACCGTTATAAACTAGTAATATTTTGCCAAGTCAAGTGTTGTCATTATAGAAATAAGGACACGAACGAAATTACGGTAGAATGTGTCACCGTAATAACATGTCTACGGTAGGTGGTAAAATTACGGTAGATCTACCGTAATTACGGCATGGTTGGAGACACTGTACAAGACTGGGTAGATACTCAGAATTAATCAATCATCAAATCAATGTGCTCATTAAAAATGTACTCCGTGGCAAATACGAATTGTCGCTTCTCTAGTACCTAACCTGGGATGCTGGATTGTTTCTATGAACGCCCCAAGATAAACACCAAAATATAAGAGTGTATCAATATTATGTCAAATCTTTTAAGAGGTCCAATCTCTTACGTTATAAAGATCCTCCCGAAAATAGAAATCATAAACGCAATCGAAATCACCAACTCCTTAACCCCTTAGAAATTTGACATTGCTACCTTTAAGCTTGTATTCCCGCCCGAGCCACTCGTAACATAATATCTAAATCAAATTACAAAATATCGACTAGGCCTACTCTAAACCGTACAATTTCAGCGTCCGGTCCATACTCGTGGACGCGATATACTGCGCGTTCTTACCGAAGCGCACGCCCGTCGCCGACGCCGTGTGGTCATTGAACACCTTCAGCTCCTGCCACTGCCTGCACAGGTATATCCTCACGTCCGTGCCCGCAATAGCCAAGTACGTGCCGCTCTGGTCGAAGCACAGCTCCTTGATAACGTACCCCTCCTCCAACTGAATAGTCTTGAAGTTCTTCAGCTTTCTCAAGTCCCATAGCTTGACGCAGGCATCCTCAGCGGCCGTCGCGAGATAGTAACCGTTCTCGGAGAATGAGATCGATGTCACCGGACCCACGTGTCCAGGGAAGTTGGCCACGTTGCTTTGTTCTTTCAAATCCCAGATCTTGACTTGGGAGTTCTCCGTGCCAGTACCGAAGATGAGACCGTCAGGATGGAACTGGGCCGTGGTGAGGCTCACTCCAGAGAAGTCACTCACTTTTGTGAGCAATGCACCGGTGCGGATATCTGAGAAGGCCCAGTGTTGGTCAGTAGACGTGGAGAGCACGTAGTCGCCGGTCGGGTGTAGGGAAAGACCAGTGACCGGCCCGTCGTGAGAGCGCAGTATTGCTGTTGTTTGAGATCTGTGGAGGAAATACAGCTGTGTTAAAAATTCTGGGCCCAGTCTGATAGCACTATTGATGCAGAATTGGATGGTGGTCACTTAGTAAATGTAATTTTAGACAGATCAGTATCGAGTAACAATATTGTTGTCATTGCCACATTGATTATGAGTCAATTGTGTTAACAGACTTGGCGCCTTATTGACACGCAACCAAGATAACCACTAAATAATAACGCGAATGAATATCCTTGCAACTTGCTATCAAATCCAAGAAGCGAGAATATTACTATTATATATTACCTGCCCAACTTAAGTTTATTTTCGCATGGGAATACTTAGCTTGGTGCACTGATTCACTATGGCCCTGTAGCTTGTACCATTCAAAATTGGAAGTCTTAAATGTGCGTGGTGTAAGTCCATGATACCTACATATATAAAATAAGTTGTACCCACCCAAGGAATAAGAGGTTGAATAGTAGCGAATGGTTCCCAATGCACTTAAACTTAATTCACAATCTGATACTCACGTAGGCACATTCCACACGCGTATAGTATGGTCTGGGGACGCGGTTATAACTGTGTCCTCGTCTGGATGGTATATGACCCGGGTGACCTTCTTGGTGTGGCCCTTCAGGATGGCCACCACCTGCTCCGTGTCCTTGTTGAAAACGGTCGCGTTGCGGTCGTTACCGCCCGTCAGCAGCTTGCTGTGGTCCGACGGGTTGATGTCCAGCGAGAGAATGCCGGGCACACTGGCTGAGTGGAGACCCTGGAGACATACATATCTTTTAGTTTTCTGTGATTTTATATAGTTGTTGTTTTTGGAGGATTTAGTTAGTTTGTTATCATCTATACATATAGAAAGAATAACTTAGCTGTCTGTAATATTTTGGAAAAAAATAATCTTAGTGGATATTATTTTTGTTACAAAGGCCAAATCTGTCCTTGTCTGTTGGTCAGTAGATTTTAATAATGCCTGGTATGGTGGGTTTTAACAAGGTTAACATTTAGTTTTATTTTAGTCTCATAATAATGTAAGGGGCCAAGCTACAGTTAGTACTCACAGGATGCGAGGCAAGTGTGACAGCGGCACGTATCTGGTCGGGCCCGAGCAGGCCCTCGGGCACGGTGCGGCCGCGCCGCTTGCGCTCCTGCGTGAGCGCCGTGGCGCGCTCCTGCAGCCGCGCCACCACCTCCGCCGACATGCCCACCGGCGCCACGCCGCCCGCGCCCGCCGTGCCGCCCGCAACTGCCGCTTCCACCTAACAAAATAGCCAAATACACGTGTATTACAGCAAGAGAGGGGGGAGGACTGGAAGTTCGATTATAATTGTTCTTAAAAAAACCAGTTGAAAAGGATTAAGATATACCTGGTGCATGGGCTGAGGTGCGACAATGCCTGCTTGGGGTTTGAGCGTAGCGAGCGCCTCGCGCGCAGCCGTCACCTCCTTGGTTAGGCGAGCGATCACGCGGCATGCGGCGTCGTGCTGGTATAGCGCGTGGCTCAGCTCCTGAATACATTGAAAAGTAAATAATTCACCAAGGTGAAAGAACAATGTCTTACATCATGAGTGTCATAGTGAATGCCAAGTGTAATAAAGGATGGAAGCAAGGGATTCAGGCTTGTCCAATATAAAGAAAGCTTTATCCCAAAACATAATACTCTGCATTGACATGAAATAGCTTTATAAAGTTGTAACTTGCTTGTCTAGCAGTCTGCAGTTGCTGCCTCTGTGTGAAGGCATGTAGCATCAGAGCATCCCACTCATCCTGCATGCTCTTCAATGTGGCTGGGATGGATGTGGCACTGGGCGGCTTTGGCTTCACTATCGCTGGAGCTGCATGTAAAAGTTTTAAATTAATCATTTGTACTTATATCTTTAGCAAAGCCTGCATGTAGCTGTGAATGACCAGGTACATTTTGTTTTCTAGTTTGTCACACAAAACTAGTTATCTTCCAACATTATTACTTTGATTTATATACATAAATGAGTTGATAGTACCCACTATTGGTTACTGACAAAAAAATGCACAAACTTTATAAGACTCACTCTTGATCTCAACAAGGTCCTCAACCCGCAACTCCTTCCCACTGATAGGGTCCACCCCATTTTCTATGATGTATTTTTCAATGACTCGCTTCTCGAACACCGCCCCCGACAAAGGAGACACTACTGGAACCTCGGGAACCTCATTTGATACTACAACCATAAAAGTAAGGTTATAAATAAGGATTTTTCAAGCCTTTTGCAGAGTAAATAGAATTAAATAGCAAGACACAGGAAATTATGTGGTTATCATAGATAGATATGGGGTAACACGTTTTATAAAAGGTAAAAACAAGAGCTATACAATGTTACAAAACCACCGGTGACTGCGCGCCATTCAGAAAATTGGAAGTGTTTAATCAAACTGAACCTGAACACTTAATTATCAACTCACTTGCACAATATAGAGCCATTTCAAACAAAGATTATGTTGAAATTTTCTGGAAATTACTTGGAAAGCTCATAAATCTAACAACCAAACAAAATCGTGTCGTACCAAAGACAGAATAATATACCCAAAGAGTATTAAAAAATAGGAGAATATACGACAGAATAAAAATAATAATATACTGTCATAGACAGTGTAGCTAACGCTAAAACTGAAAAGCAGCAAACTAAACATAAAAATAAGTAAATTGTTTATTCAAAACTTCATATTATACCTAAACTTTTATGTCTGGGAGGAGTTTTCTTATCATAGCCTGAAAATTTCCTTTTCCTAGCCTACTTTACGAGATCTTACTGCCATCTAGCATATTTAAAAAGTAAACCCATTTAATGATCAAACATTGAGAATAATTGACCGATTGAAATTCATATTATAATTTATGCTGTCGGGAAATATTATTAATAATAGGAGAACCGATGGCGTCCATTGTCTTTTTAATATAAACACTATTGATTATAAATTACCATGTAACTGTCAAATGTGAGATTATTCGTAAGCTAACCGTATGCTTCAGTCTACGTATTTAAAAATTTTGTATTGGGAATTGAATAGCACCCCTAGCGGACAGTATTTCAAGCTTTCAACTCTCAATACAGAATGTCAAAATACGTAGACTATAAGGTATACGGTTAGCTTACGAAAAATCTCGCACTTGATAGCGTCGAATTAAGTTATAGCAATGTCGACACATATATAACTAGCTGCG
This sequence comes from Pheosia gnoma, assembly GCA_905404115.1. Classification (NCBI taxonomy): domain Eukaryota; kingdom Metazoa; phylum Arthropoda; class Insecta; order Lepidoptera; family Notodontidae; genus Pheosia; species Pheosia gnoma. The sequence goes on from FR989897.1 coordinate 437,489, forward strand.
CACCACGGTGTTACCCGCGATTAAAAAGTGTACATTTTACTGGGATAAAAAGAAGCCTATGTGCTATTCCAGACTATAATCTATCTCTGTGCCAAATTTCATCCAGATCCGTTCAGCCGTTCTGGCGTGATTGAGTACCAAACATCCATCCATCCATCCAAACTTTCACATTTATAATATTAGTGGGAAGTGGGATACTTATACATAAGTGTCGACATTGCTCTGCCGCATGGCCATGTCTGGCGGGCCGCAGGGCTTCGAGACATGAGCGAGCAACTACTGGTGTTTCTTTTTAACAGAATAAAAAAAGATTTTTTTCACATGTGACATGACGTTAGCGGGACGAATAGGATAGAGAATTTGGTTCAACTTTTTAGTTCATCCAGCTCCAGCTTGCACCGTAGATTGAGAATTCTTCGCGTACGGCTTGCAGAATAAAATTGTGTCCGTCTCACTGTAAAAAGACGCTCATGATCCAGTTGATCATTTCTCGTTTTAATTTCGAGGCATACATGTATTTTGAGAGAATAATCTATATGTATATAAAACAGTCGTGTTAGTTACACCATTTATAACTCAAAGAACGGGTGGGCTGATTTTTATGATCTATGTTTTTTTTAATTTGTCCCTGCCTCGAACAGGAGAATAACTATTAAAACATGGGAAAAAAATATAATTCATTCTGAGGCGGTACGAAGCTCACCGGGCAGCTAGTAAAATACACAAGTAATTCTCGGTAAATGATGGAGCCATAAAAATCAATCGTAAAGAGTAATTTCAGTTCACAATTTTTATTAAATTACAGAGTAACAAGAAAATATTTTGCCAATGAAAAATGGCACAACCAGTTGTGTAAAAACTTACATTGTACACATCATTGTTAATGGACACACACCCGGTCACAGGAATAAGTTGGCAGCCTCATACAAACAAGCTTTTATTAAGTGTTTTTTTACAGAGTTCACAAAATAAGTAAATTATTTTACTAAAATTACTTTCCTAAAGAGAACACTATAATAACAGAAAATTAGTTTTAACCATAAGAATAAAAAAACTTTAAAATCTTCCTAAATAAAAAGTACTATATCTCATTCCACAATTTTAGTGGTTATGAAGCTAGAATAGCAAATAAAAATATTTGGGCATTTGTTTTTAACTGCCCATCCAATAAAATCTTTATTTGTCAAAGAACAATAAAAAATCCGTTCTAAAGGCTAGACAAAACATAGGAGGGCTGCATCACATAACATCATTATAATTAGTGATTATAATATAAAGATATTATTTACCTTTATTGAAATCCAAATAAATCATAAATTAGTTGGGGCGATCAACAGTTTTTTGTAGTGCAGACATATTGCTACATGCAAATATGTATTTCATTTCCACTAAGGACTAGTAAAAATCGGTGTGGTAGCCTTTATTCTACACTCAAGTAGAAAATCCATACGCCGAAGTAGGAAAATTATTTCATACTTATTACTAAAATGTGAATGTTACTTAACTGTTGAAATAAACATAAAATAAAAATAATACAATTTCCTATCTTTGGAAATAAATAAAAGATATTTCATTTCAATAGTAAAGAAACACAACACATATTACTAGATTGCACATAGACCATAATATAGTTAATTATTTACAGTCCCGTATGTATTTACAAGAGCAACAATTATTTTTAACTGTCATCTTTGTTTACTTTATATTTTATATGAATAGAAACAAGTCATCTTGTGATTGTTTGGGCTGTGTTTATAAGAAATTATTAAAAGGTGAGCAGAACAGATTTATAGCGCTTTTGATAGGTTAAGATACCATTTAGTCATAAACATAATATTTGTGGTCATGTCATAATTTCATAAATATGTTGCGATTTGACAAGGTAATAATTCACATAATTAAAATGTTTTTAAATTTCATTTAGATAATTGTGATTTAATATGAATAAAAAGAGATTTTCGAATATTTAAGTCTTAGACAGCTACACAAAGATCGCAATCACAACCGCCGCTTTTAAAGCATGATTCACTCATAATTTTGTGCAATTCCTGATCAAATATCATTAAATTATAGATAATTGTGGACGCAAATAATGCAGTGTAATGATTAGTCATCTTACCCGTTGGATAATCAGAGTTAAATGAGAGTAAAATATTTCTCAACATAAAAATGAACTTAGTTGGAACATTTGACTTATCTTGAAGAAAACACAAGCATAAACTAGCCTACCATAATTCCAAATTATGTACTAACTATAAAACCCTAAAAAGGTCCAATAAATAAAAACCTAAATGAAACTGAGAGTCCATTGCAAAACAAAATTAATAGACCATACATTATTCGTTTGTACTACGAATACGAATAGTATTGAATAATAATAACTTCATTGTTGCACCTGAAGTGACTTCAGCTGAAATTCAAAATTTATCCGAAAATCTACAACATTAGTAACCACAAGAGTACTGAAACACGAGTATTTTCTATAAACAAAATAATTTTGAATGTCGCACACTATGTTATGACGTCACTGTACACAATTTGTTTCTCATTGTACAAGTCACATGAGCACAGAGATGGCGTGTGAGCGCAGCGCGTGCGCACGCGCCTTCGATCACGTAAAGGCTTCGCGTAGCTGTCGTACAGCCGTATACACCTGTAATTAGATAAATTAACTTTACTTCAATGTTAAAAAGATGGCTTCCATCGTTTTAGAAATTAACTTATTACTAAGATATTGATTTCTTATACATATTTACGCGAATGCTACACATTGAAATAAAACAAATTTTTAGGATTTTATCGCGTTTATGTAGTGAGTCCTCCCGTGACCATGGTTGCTGTAAAGCAGCTGAAACGTCGGGAACGTAAAATCAAAATATAAACGCGATGAAATCCTAAAATAATGTTTTATTTCAATTATTATAGAGTATTTTCTCCGCTACAAAATCTTGAATGATTGTGAATGAGCGTACCTTGATGGCAGGTCCGAGTCGCAGGCGCAAGCAGTGCACGAGCTCGTCCCGCGACGCCATGACCAGCTCGGCGCCCGCCAGCCGCGCCGCCGCCGCCGCCGCGCCCGCCGCGCCGCCCGCCACGCGCGACACCAGGCTCGCCACGTCACTCTGTACACATCAATCAAAAAAGTGGCAACTTATACTGTATTACAACTAGCTAGTATAGTCGATCTGTCTGAGTAACATGGAACTGAGAAGGGTAAAGGTTGTCATTTTGTCATTTGTTGGTCGGAAACTTCCTACTAAACCCATAGTTTTCTAGTTAGTTTATACTAGTAGTACCTGCGATTTCGTTTGCGAGTGTTGTTTCTTGTATAAGTATACTGAGGTATTATCCGAAAAAAATATGCGTATCCCATGACAAAGAGACAAAAATTCTTAAAATGTCAGATTAGACCTGAGTGTCGACAATATTAACGATAATTTTTGTCTCAAATATTCAATGAACCGTCACGATCAAGTTATAGGGTTATTGTATAGATTACTATCATGTGATCCGTAGCACACATACCTGAGACCAGTGCACGGGGTCGTGCGGCAGCGCCAGGTCGGCGAGGTGCCTGGCGACGTGTGTGCGCGGGGGCTGGTGGGCGGTGTGGGCGGTGTGGGCCGGGTGGGCGGGGTCGGTGGGCGCGGCGGACACGCGCGAGTAGGTGCGCAGCGGCGCCGCCGAGCCCGAGCGGCAGCTGCGCCAGCGCTTGCCGCCGCAGCTGGATTGCGAGTCGTCGTCCGAGCCCTGGACCAAACACTTGTTAGATGAAAGATGTCATTATTAAAATACATACTTGTGTTTATTTTACGTACCGGATCATTTTTAACGACTTCCTCGACTCTCTTGTTCTTAGGCGGTCTGCCTCGTTGCGGTCTGATGATGAAGAGAATATTAAAGTAACAATGATACCAAGCCAGTCAGTGGCACTGGAGCAAATAAATAAACACTAACTTGTTAGATATTGTGACATCAGTGACTTACCTTTCTTTAACTGTATCGCTGGTGGGTGTACTTGTTTGTATCGATTTGGGCTGCTTGCTGAGCACTCTGAAATGGAAAACCTATATTTAAAAACTAGACTTTTGATTTATAGGCATTTATTGACTATAGCTAGAAAAATAAAAATGTAACAACGTAGTCAGCGAAATCGCGGAAAATCAGTAGAATGATGTTCGTAGCCCAACAGAGAAAAATTAGTTATAATACGGTCTCGAGTGTGCTCACAAAAAAAATAAATGCGTGTTTTATATTGAATCATTATTTGATTAATATATTTGACTACTGACAGTGAAAGATTTTCGACATAACTTAGAGCATGTTTACGAACAGAAAAAAAATGAAAGGAATACATTGAACTCTCCCCATTACTCGCTTCTACAAACATTATTAGCTAGCCATGTGTCCAACCATTACTTAAAAAAATGAGGGCGAACTCAGTATATATAGATACTTATATAGATGTTAAACATCCAAGACTCGGGTACAAACATTCGCGGTCATCACACAAAGATCGTTCCCAACCAGGATTCGAACCCGAGACCCTCGGCAAAGAAAGCACTACCAACTGCGCTAATCAGGTCGTAGAAAAAATGTAAGCGCATATACCCTATGGTGAACGACGAGTCAGTGCGTGTCGCGGTGGTGCGGTACCTGCGCTCGCGGGGCAGCGCGCGCTCGGCGTCGCAGTCGGCGCGCGGCGCGAGGCGGTCGGGCGCGCGCGCCGGCGCGGCGGGCGCGCGGTACGGGCACGCGGACGCCGCGGCGTGGTGCTTGTGCGCGCCGCCGCGCCCCGAGCCCAGCCCGCGGCACCCGCCCACGCCGCACGGGCCCGGCGTGCGCAGCTCCTCCGCCGCTGCACACATACACAACACACACACTCAACCAACGCGTACGCCGGCCCGGACGACGTACACATGTGCACCAAATCACTGCGCCCAACTTTGTACCCCTTTGCAGTAACATTTTAAATACTCCCCCAAATTAATAGCAATGGCATCAGACCTTGTGAATATGTTACAATTTTACTGAATTTGGTTGTATTACATATACATAAAATAAGACTGTAACTCAGTGAATAAAAAAAAGGTTCCTTTTTCTGTATGTAAGGAAACTTAATTGGCCAAGTTGGACTCTTTTATCAGTCCATCTCTAAGTTTACGCAACACGCAGAAACTGCTGATAAAATTTGAAATGATAGCTTAGCACGGATAAAAATTTAGGATACTTTTTTTCACGGATTGTAATTGGAAGGATCCCCGGGACGTTAAACAGATTAAGTGCACGCGTACGAAGTCGCGGGTACAACAAGTATTATAAAATACCACGTTTAATAGCAATGCTAGGAAACAATATGTAAGATTAGTAAGACTATAGTTGTATAAATGTATACAACATAAGCTAGACGAGGAGTGTAATTTTACAACCGATTGTTTTTTTCGGAACCATTACTATATTATCGGCGCAATAGAGGGCTAGGACTCACTTAGTGGCGGTTCCAATGGATGTCCAGTCTTGAGGCACCATCCGACTGGATGCAAGTCGGGCGAGTCGTCGTCGAACCAGCAGGACAGGTCGTCCGGCCACCCGTCGAACGACACGCACACCTGGTGGTCTTTCACCGCCGTAATTGTGGCCACGCGAATGAGGAACGGCACCTGAGTTAAATAAATCAAATTATATCTTTCAGAACAGGAAATCTGTTTTGAATTGATTGGCATGTTCGCCTTGAATGTATGTCCGTACAGCTGTAGGCCAAATTAGTATAACACTCGAGTTGAAAGTGACGGACGATGGTTCGATTTCAGACTATATTATCGCGTTAATTCCATCTTCAAATTAGCCCGGAGACGTTTGTACACTGAATTGATCGGACAATTCTCGAGGGAGGCGCGGAACACATACACTCAACACTAACACAATGGCAAAATACGCTCAGAAATTTACTCGTTACGTTATATGTCATAGAATGGCAACTGTGGCGATGGTGCTAGGTTTTGGTATGTAAATAAAATACGTGTTTTGATTCAATGTTCCTGTTTTATGAATGCCACTCTAAACATACAAGTCGCTGTGACAGCTAAACGTGCCTTATTTATAACACGTTCGTGCAGCGTCGGTTTGTTTTATTATATCGATACATGTGCAAATTACTCGATTATTAAGAGGCTAAATTTGGTTACTGACCATTTCACGTCGGCAGAGGGAACTATGTGCGGTTGGTAGCTCCCAAGTTAACCCCGGACACGGTCAAAAACGATTTTACTGAAAAATTACGCAGTTGTCAGTTGCAACGAGCTTCAAAATATAGCGTTGGTTTAAAAGAAACTTCTGTTCGTCTTCTGTTTGACGAAAATATAAGTTTCACAAATTGTCAAACTTGTGAAAAAGTATTGTAAACAATCAAAAAGACTCAAACTTTTTGACCGTGTCCGGGGCTCTTAAGATTCCAACAAGATTATAGCTAATATGTAGAAACTACGAGAGTGAAAAATACTTTTTTCAATAAAATAATGTTAACTGACTCTCTTATCGACGACTTCCAGCTTCATGCCAGGCTTGAAGCCCTGCGGCGCACGCGGCTTGAAGGCGCGAGGCGGCGCCGCCGAGGCCCCGGTCTCCGTCAGGTAGTTCTCCCAGGAGAACGTGTCTGGGTCCTTGTAGACTGCAGACAAGTGGACTTAATCATTGAATAAGTTTGAAGAAGATCGTTTATATCCTACCTAAGATTCGTTCTGATCACTGCCAAGATTTCCATGACCAAAAATATGTTTGACCTTTTAAGTAGCCATAATCTTTTTTAAAGAGATGTTCTACTTATAAAACTAAGTTTAAGTAGGTTTTTATGTTTAAAACAAATAAATTAGCTATTATTTGACGTAAAAACAAACATTATCTCCAAGCCATGTAATTAAATTAAACCGAATAAATAATTAAACCATTACTTGCCTGATTTTGCTGATAACATTAATATATAAATCTTTAATTTATTTCCACCTAATTTAATATAATATTAACAAGTGTATACGTTTCGACAGCAATGTAAAGGTTCCAAAACAAGACTGAACTTTGTGTCAGCGAACAGTTCACAGGAGATAACGGTGACGTCACGCCACTACCGGTTATCCTTGTTGAGATAATACACATATTACCGAGTGCACCGCATTTGAATTTATAATTAGCTTACAGATAATATTGAAAGAAAAATAAGCTAACTAGTCGAGAAACGAGATGTAATATTTCTGAATTTTAATATTTGAATCAGAAAAAATATATTTAATACAATATGTTGCAAAAAAAATCTGGTACAAACTGTAATGAGTATCTTTTTTTTAATATGAGGTTGAATAATGTAATCAAACTTCATTGTTTTAATAAGAAAAAAAATGTAAATTATAAATTCAATTTATTTATGCAAATTATTCAGGTAAATGATCATAATTTACTGATAAAGCGAATCCTCTCAATCGTAGGCGAAAGCGCATGGACGTTTCGAATTAACAGGTAAGTATAACTATAATCTATATGATAAAAGTGTAAGTGTTACTCACAGTTAGGCGGCGTCAACGGTATGCAGTTCTCCTCTGCCCATCCCACGGGGTGTATGTACGGCGACGTGGGCTCCACCCAGAAGTCATACATCTCGTCCCAGCTGTCGAAGTTGATCAGCATCCTGTTGTCCAGGGTGTCGGCGATCGTCGCCACGCACACCAGCTCGTTCTTGCGATCCTCGGCCTCCAGCTTCATGCCCATGCGGAAGCAGTTGGGCTTGAACACCTGAGGTTCGGAAGAACGGAACATTAACATATTCTATTTGGAATATTTGTCAGAGCGCTTTAAACGTACATAAGTGATGGACTGAATCAATTTCCCCGTAGCAATATGCAGTATAACGAGTCTACACAGACAAACCTCAATGTTTGGTTCCAAAAGTACACTCATTGCCGTCTATTTGGAATAATCTAGTACAAGTAACTTACCGCGGCAGTAATGTGCGGGAACAAGTTCCTGGGCGCGGCGACCGCCCTCATCTGTTTCAAATACATGGGCCACGAGAAGGTCGAGTGCGTGAAGTTTGCGGGCGGCTTCAGACGCCTGCCGTTCTTCTCGCACCAGCCCGGCGGGAACACGTCCAAGGAGTCCGCGTTCACCCAATAGTCGTAGATGTCAGGATACTCGTCGAAGTGCAACCTCATCCTGTACCCCTGCACTTCGGCGACTGAAACCACGCAGAATAATGAAGGGTGCTGCGGATCTATCGCTTCCATACGCATACCCAATTTGAATCCGTTTCGGTTGTAAGGAAACGGATTCTTAAATAATTTCACCGGTGCTGCTTTAGCTTTGCAAATGTCCAAATACCGCATCCATGAAAATCCGTTCTTGCCGCACATCCACGGGTACTTTTCATTCTCGCTTATGTCCTCAGTCATTTTAAGAAGCGTCGCATCGGGCAGCTGGCTATCAGACGGCATGGAATCGAAGTGCTTTAGCGCAACTTTGTCATCTTTGCTTTCAGACAAAATATCCGACTCCGACAGCTGTTTACGCATCATCAACTTTTTGATTTTGTTTTTCTTTTTAACCAACTCCATGCGTTCCTTGTCCTTCTTCTTCTGTAGCGCTTTCTGCACTTCACTTTGGCATGTTGAACTGCAGAAGTTAGGAGTTATGAACTCAGCTGCCATCCCATGACAGCCACAACAGTCACATCTATACAGATCCTCAGGTGAAGTCGGCTTTTTTTCTCTGTTATTTCGGTCAACACGTTGTTTCAATGGCGTGTGATATTTAGCGCTTGGGGTAACTAACAGTTCCTCGTGATCATTGTTATCAATCAAATCAATTAGACCAAACTCATTTGTCTGGAACTGTAAGATACTGCCTTGAAGTCTGGCCACACCATTGTTCCATAGTAAACCTGGTGGATCCTCTTCTAAGATGCTACCGATGGTGTCCTTTTTGATCGTATCCTTCGTCAAGCTATCAAATTCCGAATAGTAGATGGCGTGCGAAGTTTTGTCGCCAGAATCATTTTTACTATCCTTGTAGTCTTCAGGGTCAGAGTCAAGGTGTTTGGTATCTAAATCTTTGTCTAACTTTTCGTCACAGAACAAAGATGGTACGCGGTGGTCGTCATTATTTTCCACCTCGTGGGTTTTCGCCGGTTCTTCCAACTTCGGTGGCAGTGACAACTTGATCATTTTATTGGACATGTTTTCCGTACATAATGAGATGCGTCTTTTTACATTAGCGTTCATCGTTTTCCGCTCGCTGTTATCAGAGTTCGAGCGTCGCAGAATGGCAGGCGCGGCGACCGTCATAGACACAATCTCGGATCTATCTATAGTATTTCTATTTAATAGACTTTTCCCTTTCTCTGGTATTGCCAAAGTAAAGGACTTTTCCCTTGTCTGACCCCCGTCGTCGTCTGCTATCGATACTGTGTAAATATCGTCATTCATCGACGCGTTTGTTTCTGGTATGGAGAGCGTATACTCTCCCTGCTCACCAGTAGGTTCGGCTCTGGACCCAGGAATGGAAAATGTAAATGTTTTTTCGTTTTTCGGACTCTGAGGTACTTCCTTCCCGTTCAAAGTGACAACTTTTCCTAAGGGCTGCAGAGGCGGAATCTCTGAGGCCTCCATCGGCGCGGTGTCTCTCATCACTGTAATATTGCCTTGAGGATCATTTTGTATTTGACCATTCGCTATTTGCAGGTTGATTATAGGCCCCTTCGACGCCATGGTAGCTGGTAAAGTGACCGGCAGAATGAATTTAGTATTCTGTATTTTAGGCACGTTCATTGGAGCTAAGAATAGTTTCTGATTGTTAGGATTTATGTTTGGTTGGTTATTTGATATGAGAATAGATTGATTCTCTGTCAATGTTTTTGGGTTAGGTTTCTTGACCGACCCTAGGTATGCTATGGCCTGTTTTCCAGGCGTTCCTGGCGCTATGCTGACTGGCACCATCATCTTATCGTTGGTTTTTGGCTTCTGAATGACTATAGGCTGACTAGCATTTACTGGAGCCAGTATGGAAGACTTGTTTTGAATCGGAACCTTTGGTGCTATGTTGGGCTTGTTGCTCATGTTTGATATTAAGTGGATGTTTGAATTACTGGTTACCTGAAACAAAAATTGAGGCTATTAATATCTCCATATGCTGGCTATACATGATAGATAAAGGGATAGTAGCAAATACAAAAGAAATAAAGTAATTTTTCAAAATAACAAAAAAAACAAACCACATTTCATTGAAAAACTGCATTTGCAACAAAAAATAAAACATGAATTGGCTTTATATACATCTTGAAGTCTGGCCTGCAGTGTGTGTATGTTCTGAGTGTAGCATTTATCATGTGATTATTAACTATGCAGTGCACTATGGTGCGACCGCCCAAACATATGCTATGTTAAATGTTAAAACCACCACCACAGTTAATTGATATGTCTTTTTGATTGTATTTATACTTTTTTGCAGACTGCATCACGTTTATCGGTCAGATGTATGTTTCAGATGAGGGCACACAGGTAGTAATCATTCCAGGTAAAATATTTAGTTACATTGTTAAAAAACTTTATATCTACATGAACATTCTAAATTGTTTGAAAGTCACTGTGCTACATAGTGACAATTTTTTATTAATAAAAACAGACACTGGTTTTTAAAGTGGCACACACGGAAAAAGTTGTAATGATTTTATTGTGCAAAGTTTTGCTGTAAAGTGATCACTATAAGGCTAGGAACAGATCTAACGGAAACTTCGTAACGAAAATACAGCGCGCAAAAATAACCTTTATCGCGACAAGTCGTGATTTACTATTTAAAACACAGTTTCTTGCGCGGTATTTCACCTCAGAATTTCCGCCCGATATGTCTCTAGCTTGAAAGCTACAATTGTGATTCAAACGCCGAGCATTCTCGATTGAAATAAAATTAATATAAAGTGACATTGGGTATTGATAGTTATTGCACTGTGCAAACAGCAAAACAAGTTGTGAATCCATTTTAATTTGTTATTGTTGGAGCTGGAACTTTTTATCTATAAGTTACAATACTACTGTAACCTGGCCACATCTCTATACATAAAATATTTTAGAAAAACAGTAATGGGAGATGACATTATTTTGGATCCAGAGGTGGAATCCAACATTTTTGGATTTTCTGTCTGTTTGTGCATCATTAGAACACTACAGCAAGGATTTTGATGAAAATTGGATTGGCGTTAGCTTATAACCACGGTCACCATATATGATATTTTATATCCTGGAAAATGGATGAGTCCCTGGGCCAGTTGACACTGCTAATTATGAAAGTTTCGTATGAGCTTTATTATTTAGTATTATCAAATTATTGAGACATTTAGTAACAAACCAATATGCAATAAAATGTGGATGAAATGTTAATGATGGTGATTCACTTACGGGTCTTCTTACTATGATTTGTGGTGGATTCCCACTTGTGCTGGCTTGAGTGATGACTTCCGTGCTCGACACCGGCTTCAGCCCTGTCGGAGTCTGTATGTACACCACATGAGGCACTGTCCTTGTAGCCCCTCGTAATTGTATGGAGTTGTTAGATGAACTAGGAATTTGAACAACTGTCGAGTTTGAACAAACTTGCATTTGTGAGATAGGTGATGAGTTATTTATCTTAACTCCTGAAGAATCTGGCAATTGTAAGTGTGATGTACTTGATACAGACATATCAGAGTTACCATCCATAGTAGCAGGCCTAGAGTTTGACCCCATGTGAAGGTGAATTATTGAACTATGAATAGGCTGGTTGGTATTCTGAATTATGGGCAAAGATGGCAATGTTGGGGCTGTCAGTTGTATATTTTGACTGACAGTAGGAATTTGGAGTGGAACATTTATTGTTTCACCAGCTGGTAACTGGATCGGCACACTTGTGGTTCCTGACACTTGTATTGGCAGACTAACAGGGGCTATTTGAAGTGGCACTGTGCTAGTTGGTCCTGACAACTGAACAGGGACATTAATATTTGAAGTGGAGCCTGGTATTTGTACTGGTACATGTACAGTGGACAACTGCAGAGGATATGAATTGTTTGTGTGAATTTTCACTGGCGCTAAAGAGTGGGTAACTAAATTGTGGGCGATGGGTAAGGAGCTCTGTGGAGTCTGCACCGAGGACACGATCATGCTGCTCGATATTGGGGCCTGCAATTTTACAAATTGTGTCAATGAGGTCAAACATTGCACCATATCACTAAATAAATATTAGGTACCAATGTTAGCCACTCACACGCAATGTATTCAGTAGCACATTATGTTGCGAGTTATTCTGCGTTAGATTACTACTGACTGACGTGTTTGATGATTTTAATAATCTTTTTTTCAAAATTTCTGTTTTGGGGGCATCAAAGTTTTGAAGTGAATTACACTGCTGTCTCTCCATTTCTCGGCACCGAAAACGTGAATGAGCTCATTACAGACGCTCGGTTATCTTTTACAATCCATTATTGATGACCTGCAACGGATTTAAAAATAAAATATCGCGAATTGAAAATCTTTCCAACGCACTACTCCGCACACTAAGATGCTTACGAGCTGATAAAAGTTTTTGGTCATATTACTAAAAAATATCACAGATACGTGCGAGGAAACAGATTGTTATTTATCAATTACAAAATACGCCAAACACATTTTTCTTTCGCGAGTATCGCACTCTATCAAATTGTGCTGCTACTTTTACAGAACCACAACCTTCTACAAAAAAGTTCAGGAAACAGTGAAACCATAATTTATTACTTACATTTCAATGATCCAACAGAGAGGAGAGTTCTTCATATATAATTCCAATTATTACAACATCGTTATCGGCTTAAAAACCATAGAAAAATAAAATATATTCATTACAGCGACGATATTTACCTGCCTAGCACAACTGGTAATAAATCTGACAACATTGCCAAAATAAAATGTTGTAGGTGTGCGTTCGTTACGTTGGTACTGACGAAATTCTCAACCAATCAGAATAATGTATTTTCATGACGAAGCTTTCGCGCCCGATTATTCAGCTAAAAAAAGTCAACAGATAAGTTTATATTTATACAGTTTGGTATGCAAGGATCGCTGATAGTTCTGATATTATTGTATTGTTCGATGTATTTTTATTTTCATATTTATTACAGTTCTAAGGGCAGGAGATTGTAATTTAGGCGTTCACAAATATCCATAGTTATTTGAACATTACATAGGAACATTGTTGCTACGCAGGCATGTATATAGTTTGCTAGTAATATATGTGGTGTTTTATTACTAATGTCTTAGAGGCCATATTCCAATATTGCACTTGACCTAGAAAAATATTTTGGTATTTCCTGTTTTATTGTTGCATATTTATTTTTATATTTGTATGAAATATGGGAAATATGCACTGACGTCCATGATACAAAGAGGTCAGTGGAAATATGCTTGTATTATAATTATGTTTTTATTGGATTATTAGAATATTTAAAACCGGAAACGGATATGGCATTTTCACTTCCCTCGTATTTTTCTTTATGAAGATTTGTGGCGTACGTAAGTCTTAGATTATGAACTCTGTAGATAACACTACTGTGCTGAGTGAGTGAGACATAGCGTGACCGCATTTTTTGGAATACCAAAAAATAATAAAATGCGGGCAGAACATAAGCGCTCCTTTTTATGCGTATAGTATTGAAATAAAACTTATTTCACAGATTTTATCGCGTTTATTTTACGTTCCCAACGTTAAGGCTGCTTTCTGTAAATTATTTTTTATTTCAATGTGTAGTATTCACGTAAATATAAGAAATTAATATGCGAATAATAGTTGGTTACCTCCGATTCATGTTTTAAGCCTGTGGTAAGCATGTAATCAGTATCATAGAGAAAATAACGCTAAGTGTGCGCTAGAACAGTCAAGTTACAAATCTGTGGTATCTGTCAGACTGACACATTGCTGACAAAAAAATACAGCTAATCTGTGAAAAACACTCAGCCAGTCGAAGGTTCAAGGTTGCTTTTTTCCTGGTTTACGGGGTTTCCTCTTGTTTTCGTTTGGTAATAAATCACATATAAATGTTCACAAGAATTTGGTTTGTCTCATTTACACACGAATAAATTATAAGAGAGGAGGAGTAAAGTTTGTGCTAAATTTAATCGGGTAAGTATATTTTATTGTTTGAAAATCAATTACTTACCTGCTAGTGAAATTTCATAATATTTATGTTTTTTATGGAAATAATTTTACTATATAATTTATACAACTAGTAAGTCTATGAATCTTTGGTTTATTTTATAATATCAGGCTAGGTAATGAAACTGCATTACCATTAAAACTTAAAATATGTATTCCTAGGGTTTTCTTTGTTGTGTCATCATTATTTGCGAATTTACAAATCAATTTAGCATTAATGTTGCAGGTCAGCACATTGTCATTGCACACATTAGCTGCAGTGTTTCTTGTTATGAGCTTTTTACATTATTCTGTATTCAAGCTACCTGGCTCCATTCCCAATCCAGATTGACAGCAACAGCAGATTCTGAATGAGGGCAGGCAGTTAGGATATTGAGTGCTGTAATCACACTGTGAAAACTAAGATAGCTAATCAATCAGGAAGCCTGAAAAGAAATTACAACCTAATTAAAATATCAAACAACAAAGCATCTTTTAAAAATATAATATATTGTAACATACTATGAATTTAATGAACCCAATTAATGTAAATATAAATAAATGTAAATTTAAACTATGTTATAGCGTAAGTAAGTTACTATTATTCCAATTAATAAGTCTCTGCTCACACAGGGAACTAAAATATAGAACTTAGTGCCACACTGTGCAATTTCAGATTGTTTATTTACCACAAGAATCACTTACTGCTATGATTCTATAACATTTGCTGTCTTTAGAGTGTGGGCTGCAAAGAGCCACATTATGCAGCTAGTGTGAGCTGAACGCTAGGATAAATATCTAGTGGTTTGAAACTGTTAAATAATTAATGTTTTGTAAACAGTTCATAGGATGTAATATATTGTTTTCAGAGTGTTCTTGATGTGTGGTGTGGAAGATGAGTAGCCAGCACCAGTACATTAGTGTGAACAACACACCTAGCTCACGCGTTGGAGACATTGAACATATTAGTAAGAGATTTTCATTAATTACTACTAGTAATAGCAATAAAAAAATAATTCCAAAATTTAGTACCTAGTCTTAAGACGGTGTCCACCAGAGTATCTGCAACTTGGTGTTACTGCAATGTACACATTTCAACACTCAGTTTAACAGTGTTATGTAACCACATGTAAACATTTATTTAGGCAAGTATTAAATATATACAAACAGAATAAAAATACATTTGTACCATTAACACTAGATTAGATAAGGCAGATGATCTAATTCACAGAAGTTCTAAAAATGCATCATAATGCCATTGCAAAAGGCTTGCAACTTGCTATAAATTGCACAGTTAGTATGTGATGTTTACTCAGAAGTTGTTACTATTGACTTGACATGGAACCACTTGATATGTAATTTATAGTTTGAAATCTATTAACAATGACAATTAGAGCTATTATTCAGAAGTGAAGTGCTTTGTTATGACATTATAAATGGATAAAATATTTAATACATTCAGGAACCCATGCATCATTGATTTTTGTCTATGATTACTAGTAACATAACTAGTATTCATCATAGCCTCACCAACTTAGTTGGAACTTGTTCAAGGAGTGGGCTTGAATAAATTCTTATAGGGATCGAACCCTTTAAAGCTACAGACTTTTGAACAAAAATAGTCAAAGGGCCTGCACACCTACAGGTCACCTGTCAGAACACATAGGTTCTCTGTGTCTCTCATCCGAGTACTCGGATGTGACGCTTATTGTGGAGGGCCAACGGATACCTGCGCACAAGGTCATCCTAGCCGCCAGCAGCGACTACTTCCGGGCCCTACTCTATGGTGGCATGAGAGAGGCCAATCAGGTAAATATCGTCGTCAGAATATTATGTGTCGCAGACATATTGCAAAATCCGATCTTACAAAAAACGGCTAGCCGCTAAAGAAAACAGCTCATTGCAATCCATTCATTTTTAGATTCTAATGACTAGGACGGCGGCAGGTAGCTTATATTGGTGGCGGATGAAGAGTGGTCATATGTCTGTTAGGTAAATTGTGACTAAGTATTGATTTCTTATATTTACGCGAATACTACACATTGAAATAAAACTAGTTTTAAGGATTTTATCGCGTTTATTTTTAACGGTTTTTTAACGTTTATATTTAACGTCGGGAACGTAAAAACGAAAAATAAACGCGATAAAATCCTTAAAAATAGTTTTATTTCAATTGTGACTAAGTTTTAGGTTTGTCCAGTATATTAGTATAAGTGTGCGTGAACGCAATGTAGGAATTTAAATCAATCCTAAGAGTCAATGTATAATGACAAATTCGCGGCTTAAACTTGCAGATGTAAGCGTTTGGCGGCGACCTATATTTTATAGGCGGCGTCACACTATTATATTAGCGTCACGCCGTAGTCGATTATTTTATTAGGCTCTACTTATAATATAGTTAGTGTAGGTTAATCTATTTTTTATGTTTTAATGATCTCAACAGGCAGAGGTGGAGTTGCAAGCACCGTTGCATGCGTTCAAAGCGCTTTTACGATATGTATACTCAGGTGAATATACCCATTCTAAACCTCTTCTTTAGCAGAATTATCAAAAAAAAAACCCAGATATTTTGTCATTTAAAATGCATAATACTAATTTGTAAATATTAAGTATTCTCTCCTTATCTTTCTACTGCGACCAGGTCACATGGGCCTCTCCCTGCTGCGCGAGGACACAGTTCTGGACATGCTGGGGCTCGCGCACCAGTTCAACTTCCAGGAGCTAGAGACCGCCATATCAGACTACCTGCGACAGGTGCTCGCCCTGAGGAACGTGTGTGCCGTCCTGGACGCCGCCAGGTACAACATCAGGGCCATCTATAGCTTAATAGGAGCCAAGGGGCGAACCCAGCTCAGGCGCACCCTAGCGGTAAGAGACCCCCCTGCAAACTCAGCACACCATAACGACCCTCCCGTCAGTGGTTTAGTTTTGGTGATGGCTGCTGTGTGACTGCTAAGTATCCCAAAGCTAGGCAAAGGCAGTCTCCCTTGATCCCACTGTATATGATAAAAAGCACAAAAATGATCAATTTGGCTTTGCGTTCCCGCAGTCGCACTATGTTCGCCAAAAAATTGAATCACCCTTAGGTGAGTCTTAGAGCGAACTTTTTAAATGTAAGGGTTTTTCAAGAGTGCACTCATGTTCGCTCTCAGTGTTGAGATCATTTAGAAGCGTGCAAGCTATAAGAGCACAGTGGGAGCAAGGGTAAGCGTGGGAAAGTCTACGATAATATTTATCTTGTTTTATCAGGTTGTACGGGCTCAAGGCCCTCATGGACTATTGCTACAACTTCCTGGACAGGAACGCCACCGAAGTGCTGCAGCATGATTCCTTCTTGCAGCTCTCTGTCGTAAGCCTGCATTACATTGTATTCTTAGCTATGATTTTCTAATTAATATCTTCTAGACATTAATTGATTCGAAGAGTACACTATATACACACTGAGATAGTTGAATATTTACTTTTTTGTATGATTCCATATTGCTCTTAATTGCTCATCAATATTGCCAGCGAAACTCTCTTTACGGGTCCTAATATCATACTCTTAGGTCCGAGCTCCGAGCGAGAATAGTTCATAATACCGCCTGTCACGGTATAGATTTAACTGCGTCATTATAGAGAGGTAATAATGCTTCCATGTACATTTAGCTCTTAGGTCATAGATATCGAGATCTATATCGGTAAACGTTACCACGATCAGGCGGACTCTTAACCTTTCGTTGAAATCTTGCACGTTGTCGTAGGAAGCATTGCAAGGTCTGCTCGTCCGCGACTCATTCTTCGCGCCCGAAGTGGATATCTTCAAGGCTGTTTGCAATTGGTTCAACGCTAATCAGATCTGGGTCAAATCTGAAGGAGGCCAGGCCCAAGTGGTGAGAGTTTCACAGTATCGTCTTCTTGATGATGATGATCATGACACTATTATACTCTTGCTTCTTCTTTCCATCAGTGGCTCTATAATCTTCAACATATTTGTAATGTATTAATACCTATCAACCATTTTTACAAAAAATATTTTTGAAGTCGTCCTACTTATTTAAGTTACTTAATATCATCAAATCATTTTTTACACTATTTTACATTATTTTACTGAGAGGATCCGGCAAAAAAATGTCAATATATTATTTGACAATTTTTTAAATTGCCATTGTATTATGCACATTAGTAGAATAAAAACGGTCGTCAGTATGTTTTCAAATTGATTCATTAAACGTTCGCGAGCACATGTTACCTTTTCAAACTATTCCACAGAACAGACTTGCATAGACAATTATTATGTTTAACTGTTTGATGACAAAGATCAAAATTTCCTCAAATCAAAGTTTATCTTCCAACGATTGTTTCCAACACCGAGTACCAGTACCCTCCATGATTGCTTTGGTATCAATCCTTGCCGTAGGACTTCCAAACATTTACTTCCAAAGTGCAAAAATAAAACCTGGGTTATGATAATCACGCAGAATTTATAAAATATACGTTATAAAGTTAAGAATTATTTTCGGTGGCGTAGGAAAAGATCCTGAAGTGCCTGCGTTTGTCATTAATAAACTTGGAGGAGCTGCTGACGGTGGTGCGCCCGTTCGCGCTGGTCACGCCCGACATGCTGCTCGACGCCATACAGGAGAAGACGCAGACCAAGAGCACCGACCTGCGCCACCGGGGCCTGCTGCGTTAGTACTATTATGATAACTTTAGAAAGCACGCTGTCATTGTTCTTCTTATTCGTGTAACCAGTAAGGGAGCGTTCAAGTATTACGTAACGAATTTGGGGAAGGGGGTGGGGTCTTCTGAAACGTTACGATGCGTTACAGGGGGGTTACAGGCGGGGGAGGGGGGGTTTGAACTACGCGTTACGCGAACGGCGTAACGCGTAGGCGTTCGCGTAGAGACTACGTTTTACTAGAGGGGGGGGGGGGGGGGGGGGGTAAAGAAAAAAGTTACGGCGTGTTACATGGGATGGACGGGGGGGGGGGGGGGGAGGGTTTAAAAATCTCCAAAAAAATGCGTTACGTAATACTTGAACGCTCCGTTGTATCTAATCCGATAAAAAAGGTATCTAATCCGATACAATACCATAAGGTTTGTAAAAACCGCTACTTTTACTAACTTTATGGTGTTGTATCGCTTTAGATATTTTTTTAAGCAAACTTAATAAATCGAGACATCCAATGCAGAATGCTAATATCGCAAAACACTAAATTGCATCGTAAAGATGTCCAAATTTTTCGTAAAAAAATAAAAACCATTGACATTTTGAATTTCGCGCCCTGACCCTGAGCTTCCACCTTAAAACATTTTCCTTGACGGTTATTATTCTATTTTAGTGCCAGAAGAAAACGTGGCGACACCAAAGTACGGCGCTCGCGTGATATCTGGCGACATGCGATCCGCGCTGCTGGACGGCGACACGGAGAACTACGACATGGAGCGCGGCTACACGCGCCACACCATCCACGACGCGCCCGACAACCCCGGCATCACCGTGCGCCTCGCCACCTCCACCATCATCAACCACATCCGCCTGCTGCTGTGGGACCGGGACAACAGGTACGCGACACTCCACCAGGGCCCCAAGTCTGCTTAATCGATTCATAATCGAACAGCAACTGCATAGTAACTGTCACTTTTGACAGATATTGTAGGGTATATCTGTCAAAAGTGACAGTTGTTACTGTACGGTTGCTGTTTAATTATAAATTGATTGTGTTAGCAGACTTGGGCCCAGGACACACCGCGGGTACACACGACACACCATCAGCGATGGCTGCTATGGGCGTTGGGTTTCTTTCATGACAAAAAAAGTTAGTTGTCAATCATGTAAAAAAGTGACGGATATGGCATATTTATTTAATACATATTTTCTATGACACATATGGTGCCGAGACGTGGTCGCTGACTATGGGCCGCATAAGAAGGCTCAAGGTCGCTCAACGCGCAATGGAGAGAGCTATGCTCCGGGTTTCGCTACGCGATAGAATCAGAAATGAAGAGATCCGTAGACGAACTGGAGTAACCGACATAGCTCAAAGAATTTCCAAGTTGAAGTGGCAGTGGGCAGGGCACATAGCTCGCAGAACCGATGGCCGTTGGGGCAGAAAGGTTCTAGAATGGCGGCCACGAATCGGAAGACGAAGTGTAGGACGGCCCCCCACAAGGTGGACTGATGACATCACACGCGTCGCAGGAAGCCGGTGGATGCGAGTGGCGGAGGACCGTGTTGTGTGGAAGTCGTTGGGGGAGGCCTATGTCCAGCAGTGGACGTCTATCGGCTGATTGATTGATTGATTTTCTATGATATATATAGTGCCCACAGTGTCTCGAGGTCTTGCAATGGTGCGCTTGGTTTTGTATTTAATTATATTGATTACTGGATCCCAACTCGGTGGTAGCACCCAGCGATCTTCTCTATATAATTGATAGAACTAGGCGATACTTGGCGGAAATCCATTGTTAACCTAATGGGGAAAGAGGAATGGGGGAAGATTCGCTTAGTGTCGCGGAGAATTGCATTTTATTTGCATTATATTTATTTCCGTCACTCGTGATAGATAGTTTCTCGATTAACATCTTAGAGGAGTTCGGTGTTGTTGGCTTCATTTATTATCGATCAAACTTGTTTGGTTTATAATCGAAAAAGTTGTCAAGCCGAGGTTCAGTGGTGGGTCCTCTTTCCCCATTAGATCTTCCCTATTGAAATTAGGATGTTTTTTAATTTTAATCGCTCCACCACTATTGCAAGACCTCAAGACACTGTGAGCACTTTCTGCGTAGATTGGACCGCAAGCACCAACTAAATATGATGGTACCCCAGTTCAAACTGACACTAGGACGTCAAACACCTCAGTCCTCCCGTGACCCTGGTTGCTGTAAAGCAGCCGAAACTCCAAGAACGTAAAAACATAAAATATACGCTATAAAATCTGTAAAATAAGGTTTATTTCAATGTTTAGTATTATATAAAACATTTTGTAACAATTTTTGATGGTGTGTGCAGGTCGTACGCATATTACATCGAAGTGTCAGCGGACCAGAAGGACTGGGTGCGCGTGGTGGACCACAGCGACTACTTCTGCCGCTCCTGGCAGAACCTGTACTTCGAGCCCCGGGTCGTGCAGTACATCAAACTGGTCGGCACCAGCAACACTGTCAATAAGGTAATACAACATTTACTAATAATTGTCACTCGTTACAGTAATTGTTGTAGAGAAAAGTATTAAAAGTGATAACTAAGGTGCCATAGTCATTCATTACGAGTCGATTGTGTTAGCAGACTTGAATTTTAATGCGCACTGTAGCTTAGCAATATGGTCAGCGATACTCTCTTGTATTATTATAATACTTTTTGCATTGAATGCGGCAAGTGTTTCCGCAACTAGATGGTTATAAATTTGTAGCCAGAAATTGTTACAAAACTAGTCCGTTTACGATTATCTTAAGTGGGCCGTCTTAAGTCAGTTCGAGGCGGGGGAGTGGTGTGTGATATACATAGATATCACGTGTAAATTTTTTTTTTTTTATTTAGTTTCTAAGTTATTGGTTCGGAATGTTGATTCCACTAGGCAGAGCCGGCAAGAAACTCATTGGTTAAGTACTCTTTTAAAAAGAAGTTGTTGTAGGTGCATTCAAAATCAATCGTCATCAGTGACCTTGCCGCGCAGGTGTTCCACGCGGTGGCGCTGGAGGCGCTGCACACGAGCCGCGTGCCGCCGCTGCGCGCCGGGCTGGTGGCGCCCGCGCACAACGTCGCCACCGTCGACCTCTCCGCCATCGTCATTGAAGGCATCAGGTACATCATCAGTGACCTTGCCGCGCAGGTGTTCCACGCGGTGGCGCTGGAGACAACCGGAAGACCACCTCACCTCACCCCACCCCAGTTATTACTGCCAGTTTACTAATAATAATAACAAAATGCAGAGCTTCGGTCGAGAATGTTTGGTTATAATGTTTCCCCATATATTTCTTGAGAGTTGTTATGTTCCTTCCATTAACGAAATATTAACTAGAAGTCATGTTTCTTTTTTACTAGACTTCGGCTATCCGGGGGTATTCTTCCATTTTCTAAATGTAGATCTATTTATAAGCTATCACCGTGCCAAGTTTCATTACAATCCGGCGCCAGATTACCCGAGATGTGTGAACAAACATTCCCAAAAAATACGGATTCAGCCTCTCTGTACCGAAACTAATGTCACCGACGACTTTTTTTCAAACACATATAGATGTATATTATAGTACTGAAGTCATTCCAAATTGCACCAACACAATGAATCTAGAAAGAATGCGCAAATACAACCAACAACCAACGCTTAATAATCGTCCAAAACACAGTGTATTGATAAGGTCGTGTTTTGCATATCAGTCGTTCGCGCAACGCGCTGCTGAACGGCGACACGGAGCACTACGACTGGGACCAGGGCTACACGTGCCACCAGCTCGGCTCGGGCGCCATCGTGGTGCAGCTGGCGCAGCCCTACCTGCTGTCCTCCATCCGCATCCTGCTGTGGGACTGCGACTACAGGCACTACAGCTACTACGTGGAGACCTCGCTCAACTACTGGGACTGGGAGATGGTTTGCGACCGCACCAGGGAGGCCTGCAGGTGACATATACAACCGTGTAGGAGACGCTAGGTTTCTTGCGTGCCTATATTGATTTTTTTCTGCAGCTCGTCTCACATCAGTTAGAGCGTGATTATAATTACCCCATATTTAGGGTCTAACCATAGGCTACCTAATAGTGAAACCCCGTTGAAGTTGATGCAGTAGTTCTACTGTGATCGTCAAATTAAAAATACAACAATAAAAAATATGGTTCTGAATTCACAGAAGTAATTTTTTTGTCTACTATTTGCCAACTCATTCCAGCAAAATTGATATAATATTATATATACATATACAGAATTATTCAGCTAGGGTATACTAATCTTTGAACCTGCGCAATAGCGCATTTTTTAAATTACCATAAGAATCGAAATTCTAATATCAAAGTCATAATAATTACAAAATAAAGAAGCGCAGGTTTCAATGTTAAAGGTAAGTAAACTTTTCTGAATCACCTGTATATTTGTCTGTCATATATAATGTTGCGTTCCCAGGTCGTGGCAAGTAATTTACTTCAAGCCCCGTCCCGTCTGCATCATACGAATCGTCGGCACCAATAACTCCGTCAACGAGGTACCATTTACCGTTTCATTCATTTTCAATTCGTGCCCGTATGTGAAATAGAAGGTAATGCAAGTTGTACATTGGCGGCAGGTGTTCCACCTGGTGCACCTGGAGTGCCCGGCGCAGGTGGAGGAGCCGCGCGAGGACCCCGCCGCCAAGAAGCTGCGCCCCGAGCCCGCCCCCGCCCCCGCCCCCAGCGCGCCCACCGCCCCCGCACCCGCCGCCGCCCGCCTCAACCCCCCACTAGGTGACTAGCCCACTCACTACCACTCCACTGCTTACAAACTCCGACCAAATATTGTCTGGAAGTGATGGCAACTTGTGGCCGGACCGCTCAGTGTATACGTTGCATAGTTGTAACTTATTGGTGTACTATTAAAATGTACGGCCTGGACGTTTGATAAAAAAAATGTACTTTAACGTCCTTTATTAGAGTACACTACTTAATATAGGTCGTGTTCTGATTCGGTTGTAGAGGTAGACAAAAAATGCAATTTGTTAGTGCCCGCGTAAGCCTATACGAAATAAATGATTTGACTTTAACCCTAGCCTACTATGACTACGATGTCGTTCCAGCCGGCGCCCCATCCGAGCCGCAGCAGGGCCCGCCCGCCCCCGCGGCCGAGGCGGCGCCGCACAGCGCGAGTCCTCCCCCCGCGGGCCCCCGCAGCCGCCCGCTGCCGCCCGCGGAGACCGCCACCGAAGCTGAAGAGCGCTATGAAGACTGAGCCGTCCCCGCTGCTAGTAAACTAGTGTAGCATATCGTGGATGGTCGGTTTTAGTCGGCTATCTTCGGTCTGTAAAAAACCACTGGTTCCACTTTTGCGTTTATATGCACCAAATAGAGTAGGCAGGGATAATACCACGTTATTAAGCGTTTGTGATGTTTGCACCTTTAGGAGTACTTACAGTTTACACGTTTAAAATTATGTTTCTTAAGAAAATGGGGACAGTTAGATGCATCAGTAAATTGATAGCTGTTATGCTATAATAACGCAAGAGGACTGCGAGATACAGTCTTAGTGCAATGGACAGTCTCGCTATGACTTGCTAAGAATCTTAATCTTTTATCACCGTATCTCTTATATGTTAGCACATATAGACCGCAAAAATGTCGATGTATATAATACATATTTTGCGTTAACTATTTGTCTCCTTATTGCTATAATCATTAAAACAGCATAATACTTTCTGATTAAGATCAAAATTATGAACAAATTATTTAGTTAAATATGTATATTTTTACAACGATTAATTAAATAAGTTTGACTGTGGCGAGACATGATAAAATTTCAGTATAATTTATGTGACACGAAATTAATAAATTAAGTATTCTCACTATTGAGGCATTAGCTGCCGTGGCACGTTTATCTACACTATTTTAAAACTTAAACTGATAGATTTTAAGTTTAAATCATAATGTCGTTGGACGCTCACAAAAGGACGCGTATTATGAACTCTTATTTTCAGAGAGTAAACTGATTTGCCTTTTTCTTATTCGGAATCACTAATACATATCCTTATAAAAATAAAAACGTATCCAAAACGGTGCAGTTGATTGTTGTACTAATGAGCAACTTATTTGATGTCGTAGAATTAATTGCTTGGAAATAATTGTTCATAATAAGCACCCAGTTCTTAGTTATTTAGTCTGTAAGCTATTGTTTTCTAGTCTGTCGGTGTTGTCATATCTATTTCAGGACATGATAAATCCACTCACCCAAGCACGGTACACAGGCCATTTGTTGTGACATGTATAGTAGTCGTAGCCTAGGTGGTAAAATATATTCGAAAGAACGGCGCGTGCCTAGGTCGCACCTTGGATGGGTGACCAGATTTATAACATCGAAATCCTGTGATTCGGAGTACATGTATCGAGAAGTTCTATATCGAGCTGCAGGGCCCCTCAATACAAAAAAATACATGGGAAAGTCCAGAATATAGTTATCATAACTAGTACTTTTATTAGATATCTAATTATAAAAGTCCTCGATAGCAGTTGCTCGTGCTACGAATATTGGTTTACGAGTGTCTACTCCAAATAAGGTTCTATGTGCAGCCCTAGCTCGCCTTTGAAGTAGCATCATCCATGCAAAGGTGGGTGCAGTCCAACCACTGACGTCTAATATATAATTGGAGGTCAGTGAGTCCAACACATTGCTCATGTTTTCATGTCCCTCAGGCAATGTCCGAGCGGGATGCAAAGGCGCTCGTTTATTGTCTGACATCTTACAATTTATATCTGTTTATTATGGAAAATGCTTGTAATTATACCAACTTCCAAGTATTAGACGTTTTGAATTCCAACGATTTTTATCAATAGTTATAATTATTATGAGATATTAGAATCGAAACAAATTATGATTAGGTATTTTATAGCTTTTAAGATTACTGCCGGCTGCTATCTAAAATGTTAAATGTCACTTTTGTTTGGGTGACATGGCGGTTCTCAGTCTTGGAGCAACCCAGTACAGGTTTTGGAAACTCTGATGATGGACTGGCGAAACCTAGACTCGGACCTAGAACTCGGTTCTAGATAATTTAACCTTATACGCTAAAGGTAAAGCTGAAAAAACTGGTCTAGCATGTTGTTTAATGGTAGGCCAGTTTTTTTAGGCTTTACTTTGATGTATGCTGTGTTGTTTAATTATTCTAACAAGTCTGTACTAAACACCCATTAGTTAGTAGAAGGCAGTTTAAAATGTTAATTGATATTTTTTTATTCTTTGTTGGTATTGCATGTGAGTGTTATATATATATAACACAGTTGAATTTTGTGGGTCGCTGGCTACTGAAGCAGGATCTAACTTATACTTATTACAAAAAGCTTTGTAAAGAAAAAAAAAGAACAAGTTGAAAATAAATAGGAGACTGGCGAAGTGTCCTATTATTTCCGTTTCAGTAGGCAGTCGCCGTTGAGTTACTGTGATAAAGGTTACGACCAATCGTTTCGAGAAATGTAGCCTAAGCTAGTTCTATCTTGTGTATATCAGTAGGATAGTGTTGTAAGCAAATCAACATAATGGAGCTTTTAATATGTTTTAATAAACCTATTGAATTTATTACTTGTTTTATTTCTATTCAGTGGAGGAAGCCATCGCCCAGATAAGACTCCAAACATTGTGTTTATTTTCTAAAACAAGGCTTTTAATAAGGGTAGATGTAGTGCATCCACTGACGTCCATGATACAATGTATACCATAGAGGTCAGTGAGTGCATCATAATACCTGCGAATGGAACCTTGTCGAAGTAAAATCATAGATAATGAAAAGTAAGATTATTTTATCACAGCTTTTATTTTCTTGTAATAAAAATTATTACCTATCTTATTCTAAACAGTCACTCAAGTGACTTTTGGCCCTCTCTCTCTCACTATTGCCCTTGACTGCCTCAACAGTTCACTGGGTTCCACAATATCTGGGTTGTTTTCCTCAGCATACTCATCCAATGTATTTCGTAATATGTCCTTCAACTGTCCTATACTCTCATTATTATTCAAGGCAGATATCCCGATTATATCCTCAAAGGATATAACATTCTCCGGTCTTACATCTTCAGGGATTGTATCAATAACATTATTAATATCTCTAAAAGCTGCTTTTACACTCTTTAATATGTCTTCAGCACCAGGCAGGTCCATTTTGTTTACAGCCAGTATGGCAGGTTTCTGCAGTAAATCTTTATCATAAAGCTCCAGTTCCTTATTTAAAAGTAATATAGTTTCTAAACATGACCTCATTTGGTGTTTTGGACTCAACTGAAAGCCTTTTACATCAGCTATAAAAAGTAAAAGTTTTGTTCTTTCAACATGTTTTAAGAAGCTGTGACCAAGTCCAATATTGATGTGTGCCCCTTCAATAAGTCCTGGTAGATCTGCTATAGATATCTGACGAAGATCACTGTATGAAATTATACCTTTGTTAGGCTTAACAGTTGTGAATGGGTAATTAGCTATTTTAGGTTTAGCTCGAGATATGGCCTTTAATAATGAACTTTTACCAGCATTAGGGAAGCCCACTAAGCCAATGTCAGCGATTAGTTTCAGATCTAAACGTATATGATGCACCTGACCAAAGTGGCCTAGAAAATGTGTCTCTGGAATACCTCCTGGCCCACCTCTGGCTATAATAACAGTGTCTCCTTCTTTGTCGATCGATCCTAATACTTTTCCATCTTCTCTGTACACCGTGACGCCAAGAGGAACCTCGAGTTTTACGTCCGAACCTGGGTTACCGACTATCTTTGTTTTTCGGCTATCTTCACCGTGGCCAGCGGTTACCGTCTTGCTCCGATACTTGCCCATTATCGCCCTAAGATTTGAATCTTCCTTGCCAACGCAGTACACGCATCCTCCTTGTCCTCCCAAGCCTCCAAACTTGGGTAGACCTGTCCCACCAGTACCGCCTTTGACATGGAGACGTACGGAATCGATAAATTTGCTACGAAGATAGCTCCGTGGTCGTCGTATTTCCTTGGCAGCGAATAAAGTTCTTAATATGAACACCATTGTATTTATCTTAGTGTTACTGAAAACTGTATAAACATTGTTGTAGTAGACCTTTGATATTGAAATAGGTTATTTGTTCTCTCACTCTCTCAAAGAACATTTTACTGCTCCTCTTTCGCTTCTTCTTTTATTTCAATGGCAATCGGATTCAAGATGGAGCCACTTTTGCCATTGTCAATTACTGCATCCGGATTGGCAGCCAAATTTGACAGAAATCAGATGATAGCAAACTTGTGTGTGGCAGGCAAACACACAAATAAAGTACCCAGCACCGAAGCCCGAAAACCAAAAAAACACAAACAAGTAGCGAGCAAAATTCGCAAAAATGCTTTAGCATTACCTAAAAAATAGTGATGTCATAGATAGAGAATCCAGTGAATATCACAAAACACTCATACAGCATATAGAAATTAACAGCTGTGTTCAAAACAGGACCAAATATAATGAAGTTTATCATAAATGTTTTAACACTTTTCATATTTTCTGAGAGGTTCGTGCCTATATTATCCAGCTATGGGGATCGATCTGCTTTGTACATGAACTGTGTGAATCGTTGTTTATATGCCAACTGCACTAATGGTATGTATACAATAAATTAAATAGTCTAGTGAATTGAGCATAAACCGCTCAGCTCACAGCACCGGGTAGTTTTGGGTTCGATTTCAAGATTTCCTAGCAGAATAGATAAGAGCGTATTTTTCTGCACCAGCCAATTTCAAGATTTGTACAGATGGGACTCGTTATATACCCGGATCTAAATCTAGGTTTTACAGGGATCTCTCCCAGGCTATTGTATGAAGCCCCATAACACGAGCTTTCTTAAGTTAGGATGATACATCTGGTGTGTTTGTCTCAATAATATTTACTTATAATTTTTTTAAATCACTATACCCAACTCCAGACCAGAAATTAATATGTATATTTGTTCTTAATTTGCTTGGTTTATTTTTAAGATGAATCCTTAAATTTTGTTTTCAGGTGGTGAAATATTTAAAACTGCAGAGGCTGCTCAGGAGCAGAATGTGTGGTGTTGGCTTCTCAGATGGAGCTGCCGGGAGGAGTGTTGCTACAGCTGCATGTGGCACACAGTGCACAAGTTTAGGATAAGTGGAGACAGTGTGCCCAAGTTTCACGGCAGGGTAATGTATAACATAGTTGTGTATCCATATAGTACTATAACTTGGCTGTGACCGAAAATTACTTTTTTCATTTGTCCAGGGGAATTCCATGCTAAAGGTTTTTGGTGATAAGCTTAATACCAGTTCATTGTAGGTATACAATATATTTTACCCCTGAAAAACGTATGGGCATGGGATTGTCAATAAACTAAAGTCAATATGTACAAAGGCATAGGCACAACTAGTATTTCAAAATGTAAGCATGCCATGGAGATTGGGGGGCAACAAGATGTAGATGTTAAAGCCACCTTAAAACTGTTCAGAGCTTGATTGTATACAGTTTTTTGATAATCCAGTATGAATAAGAAATACAACTAAAATTGTAAAACTGTTTGAACACACACCAAAATAGACTAACGTCTGAATGAGACAGCATTTGTATGGGACATCTGTCAAATCAGTTGTGGATAGAGTTTATCAGTACATTGTAAAACAGGCCCTAAATGATAGATAAATGTATGACTATGATGACAATGATATTTTTGGTTGTGTAAAATATTGTATGGATAAAGTAGAAGAGGTAGAACGAGAGCAGGCTATTTATTATAGGTGCAATAAAAGCAAGGGTCAAGAGCTGGAGCAGGAGAGAAGCTACTCTATGGAGATAAAAGGAGATGGAGACAGTTTCATCAGCTGCACCAATAAGGGTATATACCGTTAAAGCAAAAGAAGATAGATTTGTTGGCTTACAAAATTTGGCCCACATGAGCCTGAACCAATTTAGGTGGAGTAGTTACTGGGCTTATAGATTATATTATAGTACTTTCTTCACAGTGGCCATTCACTAGGTTCCTGGGAATGCAGGAGCCGGCGTCGGCGTTCGCGTCCGTGCTAAACTTCGCTGCCAACCTGTACATGTACAAGAGGATAAAGAGGGAGTTCCCCCTGGCGCAGTCCCGCACCATGCCTATAGTCAGATTTTGGCATGTTTTCGCTTTTGTAAGTCAGATGTTGGATGCTGTATACATAAATAGAAAAATATATATTGTTGCTCTTCTGCTAAATAATATTTATCTATTTTATTTCGCATACAGGTATGTATGAACGCGTGGGTGTGGTCTACCATATTCCACATGCGGGACTGTCCATTCACAGAGTTTATGGACTATGCGTGCGCTTTATCTATGGTCATGGGACTCTTCGTCGCTGCTATTGTCAGGTAGGTATGCATAAATAATATGTTATGCCGGTGTAACATAAAATACTCTATCCGAGGGCGATTGGGACCATTGTCCACCGCCCTAGTCCAGTGCGATTGGCAAACATCACATAGCTTTAAAAGATACATAGGTTTCCTCTAGGTGTTTGCCTTCACTGTGCAGCAATACATAGTTATTAAAAAATAAATTGGAAATCCCAGAGGTGCGTACAGTACAGAATTACGTTTATTTAGAGTATAGGGGTGGGTAGTACTGTATCTAGCTTTAAAAATTTTTGTTCTAAACAAAAAATGCTCCAAATTAAGAGCTTCGGTCTGGAGTCAGGAGAGGGGGGGGGGAGGGATTTGCACCCATTGCCCCCTCCGCTTGTATCCGCGCCTGTGTTGGAAATTGCACATCTTAGTTAAACAAATGCTTAGTTATTATTTATTTTAGGGTTTTCTACAGAAGGACAAAATTGACCATGTTCATACTGCTGGTGCCGCTCTTCTACTTCTTGACGCACGTGCGCTACTTGTACTCCGGCTTCATCGACTACGACTATAACATTCGGCTTAATGCGTTCTTTGGTAAGTGCTATTTATTTTTACCAAGTACTCAGGGCCCCAAGTCTGTTAACACAATCGATTCATAATCGAATAGCAACCGCATAGTAACTGTCACTTTTGACAGATATTGTATGGGATATCTGTCAAAAGTGACAGTTATTATGCGGTTGCTGTTCGATTATGAATCGATTGTGTTAGCAGACTTGGGGCCCTGTTGCCTGTACTTTCCAGCCTTTTCGCATTGCTCATCCTGACGTTGGCATGCCGTCTACACTGATGACTGATATTTGCCCTGAGTGGGGGGTAAACGACTACCATACTACAAATGTTACGAACCAACCAACGAAAATACTAAATAGTAAAAGATACTGCGTTCGCCATCTTCGAAAACCAACGTTATATTCGATCAAGATTTGTTTAATACACATGTATTACGTCAAAATGCAATGCTCAGTAGGTTTCAAGAATAAAATACAGATGTCACTTTTTTGGGGTAAAAAAGACATTGTCTGTTCCACCTTGTTACAGGAGTGGTGGGGTCCGTGATCTGGCTGTGTGTGTCGTGGCAGCAGCGGCGGCGCGGGCGCGGCTACGCGTGGCGCATGCTCGCCTTCACCGCGCTGTCGGGCGCCGCGCTCGCGCTCGAGCTGTTCGACTTCCCGCCCGCGTGGAGCGCGTGGGATGCGCACGCGCTGTGGCACCTCGCCACTGCGCCCTTGCCGCTGCTGTTTTATAAGTAAGTGTCATGGTGAACTTTGTATAGCAGACGGTGGGACACGGCAGATTCCTTTTTCGAGGGTTCCGTATCTCGAAATGTAAAAACGGAACCCTTATTGTAATAGTACTTTGTTGTCTGTCTGTACCCGTCAAGACCCCTTTTCTTACGGACAGCTAAAAGTATGATGTTGATATTAATACCAAATACAAAAGTTTATAGCGTCATGGTCCTGTCAAAAATGCATGTTTCAAATTCGATGAAATAAAAACATAGGACACTCGTATTAACACACACATCAAAACGTACAGGATACTTTCTGTAGAGTACAGTATCTTGAAATTTGCCAAGGACGCCGTCTGCACAAGTGGTCTTTCAAGGAGATTGCATGCAAGTAACTGAAAAATTAAGTGTGACGCGTAATAATCCCTTTGACGGTTGTAATAACGCACGGAACCCTTGATCCAGTGTTCTTAATTACAGGTACGTGATAGACGATCTCCGCTATTTGCAATCGAGAGAGCTGCAGAAGTTTGCATTCAAGTTAACATGAGTTATTTTGCTTGTGCTGTATAGAAATCTTATTCTGATATCGAGGTTCGAATAACGTGCGGTGCGACCACGTGCCACACCCATACTGTGTTTGTAAACAGGTCCAGTTGTAATTTTGTAGAGGCCGAAAATACCAAAAAGATTCTGAAATACCATTCACTGATGGATAGCTACACTATCGCTGAGTGTCATAGGTCATGTTTCATCCCGCTGTGACCATTGGGGTTTGAGCTGCGAAGCGACATATTATTATTACTATTGAAGAGTCCGCGGACTACAACTTCGCGACCACAGTTGCAAAGCAAGCTATGGTTGGTATCCTTTTTGATAAATAAATATTACTAGTATAAATAAGGTTCAAGTTCATGTTAATGTTTGTTTAGTTATATTAAAAAAAAATACGTCCTTCATTGCAGTGCTAGTCATGACGTCATTGCTAGCTACATGTTCACCGTGAAAACATTGACTCGTTCGTTATATACATTTAATATTGAGATTATTTAAATATAGTGTAAGTACAAGAGTGAATTAGTTCCCTGGCTTTATGTTGCAAGGGTTAAGTCCAAGACAACATTATCTTAGTAACATATTCTATGTTACTAAGATAATTTATTTTGGTAAGCACAAAGGTACTTGTATGTCTTTTAAATATCAATTTCTCTGATTCAGGTTGGTGTCATCTACTAAAGTGTTACGTTATTGTTAATTTTGTTTTTGTTGCTTCGATGAGATGTAAGCTAATGAATGATATTATAATTAAATATCTACTACATAATGAGATTTTATTTTAAACTAAAAACTAACTAAATAAAATTACGATGCAAGACTGAAATTTTTATTGAGCATTTTTGAACACAAACAATTTCGCGGACACTGCACCAAAACGTCACGATTACAACACAATAAGTCAGCCTTCAAGTATCAATTTCTTCCATTGCTCACCACAATGTATACCCATGTTATGTTTCTTTAGCCAGGCCAAACCTTTAGCTCTTTTCGTGTTAGAATAATCTGTTCCACCAGGTGAACCATCTCTCCGAACATAAGCCCTACTTTGGCCATTAGCTTTTTCAACATATGATCTTCCGGGATTCTTTCTCTCATAATAGAGTCTACCAGTCTTTTGGGCACTTTCTCTTCCATAATGTTGTCGCTTTGGTACCACTGTAGCAGTCCTAGCTTGGTAGTTCTGATAGTAAACAGGCTTTCGGGGACTCGTGTTTTTGGAGACCGGTTTTTCGGAAGAATACATATTCTCTTGTTTGTCGAACATCAGTCTCTCGTTCCAGTGTCTCCTATACTCTTGTTCCATGTACGGAGACCTTCGAAATCCTTCCGGACTTCGTTCGCGATACATTTGTTTGGAGTTGGATATTTTCGAGTGGGTTTTAAGTTTGGTTAAGTTGACTGCGCGAGTTTGATATTTAGGTTTCTCAATCTTTTGGCTGTATATCGTCTGGTAGTCGTCGGAGTCGCTCGTGGAATCCGTCTCTGTTTCGATTTTAGCTTCTGATTTTTTCGGCTTAACTTTTTTTTTGAATACTGATTTGAGCATCTTGCTAAATATACTTTTCTTATCTTTTCTTCGCACCTGTTTAAAAAGTTAGATCAATGGGTGAAACATTGCCTAAAGTTAAAATTAAACAATATTGATTTACACAGATAGGGCAGAAGTATTATCTTATCTCTATGAGCAAAACAACGTCAAGGGCAATAGGAAAATAAAAAATGTCATCGGTAAGATGGACAATTTGCACTCACTTTCGGAACTTTCTCTACTATATTTGGCACATAAGTGGCATCGCTCTCCGCATCGCTCGACGATTCAGATTGAGTAGCAGTAACGTCATCTAAGTCTTCGTCAGGCGTAGTTCCGCTTTCTACTGCAGTACTAACAGACACGCTTTGTTTTTTATGCCTCTGTTCAACCTTGTTATTTAATTTCTCTGTGTCTGTACTAACAGACTGAGATTTTGTACTAACAGTATTCGATGTAAATTTGCTAGATGTGTTTCTTTCTGAAGTGGACTGTATTTTCTTTTTAATATACATTTCAGATATCGCTCGTACAACCTTTTTAGTTACTTCTACTGCTGGCTCCGCTCTCGGTTCGTTTTCAAACTCATATATAGACTTCAGGTTTTCGTATTCACTATAAGATTCATCTTTAGTTGGTGGGTCCGCGTTTAAAGCCATAGATTTATAAATCTCTTTAATTAGTTTCTCTGTTTCTTTGCTTCTGATTTGCTTCTCATCTGTGTTAGTAGAGGTAGTGTTTGCTTGTTTATGATACATAGATTTGACGTTGGAGTTGTTTCTATAACAGCTATTGCACATGTGACGGCCAGATTGTATGATTAATGGAAAGTTCTGTAGACATTTCATGGCATTCTGTGGGTAACAGAAGTGGCTAGAATTCATCGGATGGGATCTTGATGCAATATATGGGCTCATATCGTAAGGGCTATATGTAAAACTGTTTAACAAAGTAGATCCTTGTAAATTGCTTTGCGACGCTCCTTTTTGGACGACAGCGTCTCTCTTTGGTTTATCTTCTAAACTATGTTTTATTTGATTATTGGTTTTAACTTCTGTAAGCACGGATTGGAGTATACTCCTAATTTGATTCAATGTTGATTCAGTTTTTTCTTCAGCATTTTTCACCTCTGAATTACTCGTTACTGTTTGACATTCAGTATTAGTAATAATAGTGGTCAAACATTCAGCGTCCTTACGTTGCTGCTGCGTTACGTTTAAAACTTTTACTGCTTTTGGCTTCTTACGCATCCTTTTAGCGTAAATATTTCCATACTCGACGGAACAGCTTTTCGAAGATATATTGTCTATCGGTTGAACAAAATTTGTCGCCTGCTTTCGTATTGATGTCATTTTCTCAATAACAATATCTCTTACTTTCGGGTTTCTGGAAATATGTTTTATATAGTTGTTTCTTGTGGGGCTTATAGTGTGATAATTCACAATGATCGGGCGAGGGCGAGATATAGTAATATCTTGCTTTGGCCAGCACATAGCTCCACTTTGAAGTTTATTTTCTTTTTTTATAGGCATAACAAAATCCTTCTTAATTTTCACAGACTTTTCTTTCACAGGAACTAAATCGTAAAGACTGGAATCATAATAAGAACTTCTAGTATTTGCTTGATGGAGGTATGGCGGAATGGTGTGTGCATCTTTAGTCCTGTGACTGTCAATATCATGAAACTGTCCGTGACAACACGAGCAGACTTCGAATTCGTGAGGGAAATGTCTACTACATCCGTGGGGATTATCTCTACAAACCGGAGAAGAGTATTCACTTATGTTAGAAATATTATCCCCGAGATTTTTAGGTCTGTATTGCTTGCGGATCATATCAGCCAGATAAGACCTGGTTACGCCATCACTTGTATTGTATTGTGTATTTGTTTCCATCTCGTCTAAAACGTTCCACTTGTCAGTATCTCTAAAAGGCCCGTTACTAGTCTGAGCGTAATAAACAAATTGAGTTTTCACCTTTTTCTTTTTAGGCAACTTCTTCTTTCTAAAGAAGTTCCTGCGTTTTTCTTTCTGCGGTTCGCAGATTATAAGTGGTTGGCTTTGGTTGTTGGTGGATGCCTTTGGTGACGATATGTTAGAGTTGCAGTAGCAATTGCCAGCACTTAGGCGTGTGCGTGGGATGGAAGACACTGCGGAATTGTTTCTTGATAAAGACGCGCAGGATAAGTTACTGGGTTCCTTGAACGGGCTAGTGGCTCTGTGGCAGTCTTGTTGTGTGAGTGTTTGTGACGTAGTCTGTAACTCGTTGCAAGTCACACCGCCGTTCGAGAATCCGCCGTAGTTGGTAGTGTACAGAGCTGCAGCGCATGACGTGTTGTTCTCGGCAACGGCGTGGCATCTGCCGGTTGCTTCGTTTAGTTGATTCTCTAAATTGATGATTTTTTGCTGCAAATCCGATACGTCTATTGGAATACACGATATGATTTTGACTTCTGTTTGTGATGGCGTGTTGCCTGGAATACAAATGAGTTTTGTGATGCGAATGTCATAAAGGATGTTAGACAACTTAATATTTCAGGTACAAGAAAGATTTTCAAAGTTTTTTAATGTTCAGTCCAGTTTAGACTAACCCAAATTAAAAGCGACTCTCCTCAAAAAATTCTCAATGCCTTTAAATCGTTGCTTGCAGTGCAGGGACAAGTCATCTTTGCTCATATTGTAAATGCTCTGTAATGACAATATATAACGACATAGTAAATATACAATGTTGTACAGAAAGTATGGTTTAGGTAATCCTTTTGGAAGCAATTATATTCGAATCTTTAAGCGACATCGATCTTTGGCGTTTGAGGATAAAACTTGTTAAGTTATCCATGATAAAACCGATGTGATTCGTGAAAGATGTTATCACTGTAAAATTTTATTAAATTTGAGGGTTAGTAAAGCTTACCTTTGGAATAAGGTTGTATTTGGACGGTTTCTTCTAATTCAAAACAAATAATTTCATTTTGACCGGTTCTGGATAACTTAAAAATAAGATTTAAAGAAATAAAAACGAAAATGAAATGTTCACATTCGGCTTCATCCGCGTTGGCGTTTGTCAAAGACAAATAAAAAGATAAGTCTGGCCAAGAATTTGAAGGATACCCAAATTGAGAAGAAGAATGTATGTAGGCAGATATTATTTTTGATTCCAATTGATACAGGTACAAGATTAATGCAGGTCTGCTACAGTCCGATTATTTTAAAATACACTCTATTGCAGGTTCAACTTGGAACCTCTCATTGAGTTCAAACCTAATGCGTGGTTTATACGAGTACAGTATACTAGTAACAAGTTCACAAAGTTTAGTTTGCATAGCATAGCATTGTTACTTCATACTTAGAGCTGTTGACACCAGGACACTCGTTACTTACGTACTGTTTTCGTGTAAACCGAGAATGTGACCAGTAATTGATTCAAACTTTCAAATCTTAGCTGTACCGATGTACATCTGTAGCTTAGTCCGGCTGTACAATGTTAGAAAAGTGTAAAGGTAGTCTCGGAACATGTGGATTAGCTTTACTTCGTGGGCATCATCTTTCGGTTCTCAGACTATATGGGTGATATAAACAACAATTTCATTAATCGATTTATTCAAATGAAATCGCATCAAAAAGACCAATATAATTACAAAACATGAAAAAAACTTCAAGGTTGCACCTCCTAAGTGAAGCTGCAGGTTTGCGCCCTGGTCAGAGCCCTTCGCTCCGCCACCTTCATCTTATCTAGCACGTCCTGCATCTCCGGCCACGGCTCGTAGCGCTGGTTGATGACGAAGAGCTTGTGGGTGACAGGGTTGCGAAGGTCCATGGTGCGGGAATTGTTGGCACGGTTGTGCGTAGAGAACACCAGATCCATCTGCCATTAAATAAGGTAATTTAATTATGACCCTGACTTATAGGAAAGTATTAAAGAGAGATCCCCTCCCACGACACTCGTGAGGTCGTGCCTCCGTGCCCCCCAGGCCACGCATTCATCGTGTGACGCACCGTGTCGTTATAAGAACCCTAAAATATGCAACTTCGACATGGAGAATGGTGCATTGAATCGACACCAATGTGTAGTTATAAAGCAAGATCATTCTTCAGCACTATCCGCTGCGCTCATTTGCAGAGATTTGTCCACCAAAGCTCTGCTGCAGCAGCTCTTCCACTTTCGGTTTGGTTGCAAAAGGCAAGGTCACACAAGTCCGTTACATGGTCTTCGTTTGCACGAGACCAATACATACCTTATACTTGCATGCGTATAACAATGCGTAAGCCACAAGAGATATGCTAATAAACGTAGTGACGAACAGTGGGATGGTCTCCCAGTATACCCTCATTACGTATCCGGGCTTAAACTTATTAGACATCGGGATATCGTACTGGGACGGTGGGATAAATGAGGTTCGCACGTGGATGATCTTAGGTGGCAATTTTCTGCCCAATAGGAAAAGTTTCGGTTTAAATGCAACGCGTAAGAATTTAGAAAGCATTTTTCATTAGTAAATTGGGCGATTTAAAGATTATATTTTCTATTTCTAATTTTCAAAACGTTAATATTTAAATTCCAAGAATTTTCAGTAATAAATGAACAAATGATATCTTACGTCGTATTGTATTGTCTTTGGATGATATAAGACTCTTTGGACTCGTAGTAACATCAAAGAAGCCTCAAAGTAGTACGTATTTATTGTTTTTTTATTTTTATTTTTTAGGTATTTAAATAGGTACTACATTAGGTTGGCACCTCAATCGCACGGTTGCAAACGAACATTTTATCAAAATAATATTTTACTTGCTACTATTATTTCCAACCTTTTTGACTTCATTGGTAGAGACTCTGCTTTCTGTTTCAAGAGTCCCGGATTCGAATCTTGGTGGGGTAAACTTTGTGTGATGACCACAAACGTTTGTAGGTACCCGAGTCATGGACGTTTAATATCTATATAAGTATTATAAACTGGGATTGACCCCAGATTATTGTACGGTAACCAATATATAAGCGTTGCTTAGTTTGGAACCTTACAGTTGAAGTATTCGCGTAGCGACATTATTGTTATTTCCCAATTAGTAAACTTTGCGTTTTCCATTTTCGCAAGTAAAAAAAATATGTTTTGTCAAAAGGACCTCTTCACACTAAACCTTATGCAAGTTTACTGGCAAACAACACTCGGTTTTGTGAAATTAAAAATAAGCTTGCAAAAGTCAGACGAAATTCAAAAGTCAAACGTATTTTTACTATATTACTATAAAATTTAACAATAAGCGTAATAATTATTATATTTGGTATTTATTCGTTTCAAAATGGAAAAATTATGCAATGGAATCATCACAATTTAATACATTATTGCGTGAAAAAAAGTTCACAGGTCTACAAATATATTTTGTAATTTTATTATTTTCTTTATTTGTTACGCACGAGTATGATTTCGGTTGCTTGCAGGCGCAGTCGAGGTGAGGGTTGGTAATGACCCTGCGAACCCCGCGTCGTAGAATATCACCCCGTACCAAACGCAGGTATCGGGCCATACGGGAATTTTTTCGACGAGCAATAGGTAAGATGACCATTTTCTCTGCATGTTAGAGAAATTTGTCTGTCGATTCTCGCGACATGTGGTTTGAGCTGGTTGACAGGACAGTAGCTATAAATTCAATCAAGGCTTTCATAATGGTGGATGAAGGCATAGAACATATATTATGAGGATATACTCGTAAACCGTTGGCATTTATATTTCTGGCAATTTTCCAGGAAGCTCATCACACCCGGATATCAAAATTAATTCCAGTATCGCACTTAACGTTACCGACCTGAAACGCAAGATCGTAGGCCTAGAAGAACAATTGGATCAAGTGAGCAAACACTGTCAGGACGTGGTCCGCCTACAGAATCAATCCACATCAGAGAGTCTTTACCAATCAGACGTGAACCATAACATAGGAATCATTAAGGAACAAACTGAGGCATCTAGTAATAAGATTTCGAATGGCGATGAAACAAAAGTTCTGTACAAAACTTCAGATTGCAACTATAGAAGACGTGATGAAAGCGATTATGAGCAAAGACAAAATAACAGTCATCATGTAGATGCAAGTGACAAAATGAATAACGAGTACAATGCTAGTTATAAAGTCGATAAAGAGAGAAATAAATTTAACAAGGTAAACGAAAATAATTCAAAACTACGTAAGCATAAGACACACTCGGCTTACGAGAACTTCAGTACAGCTTATTCTACGAGCAGTTTTCATTCCTTAGCCAATCCTAGGAATGCGCACTCCCACGCTGATTACTCCGGTCAACACAATGAAAAGAAACACTACAAACTTCAATATAGGTCTATATCCCCAAATCAACTTAAAGATAAAAAACGCAAGGACCAAATAAAACGACAAAACATGGAGAATTACACAATCTACGAAGATAAACCTATAAAACATCGTAAACATAAACATGAGAATCGTAAATTGGACCAGGATTTCATATCAGACATCATAAGGCGACAGTATCAACCTGTGAAAATGTTTGGTAAACGAGAATCTGATATAAGTCAGTTCTCTGTTCCTGTGTGTCGAGATCAAGAGTATTCGCTTCACGATAACATACAAGAAGGTTCAGAACTGTGTTCATGTTTCTACGATGGAAAAAAAATAAAACACAGAAGCAACGACTTGAGCGATATGAGAAGTATCTGTGACACTCGTTTATATAGTTCCAAAAGGCATCCACGAACACAACATCGTAGGGTTATAGATGTCTACAATAATTCTGAACTTTACGACATCATTCCGGTTAAGGAGAAGACGAGCCCTAAATCTCGCAGAAAGTTTGTCGAAGACAATATAATGCCGTATGGCTACTACAGAGAGGTGCCGCCGTCCCCTAGAACCTTAAGGCCAAGGTTGAATTTAAAATCACAGTATTGCGAATTCGACGATTATGTGGCAAGAAAACCAAGGAGAAATTCTCCCAATAGACTGAGAAGACATCAGGAGCACGTGGAAGCTCTTGAAAGTGATATGACAGAAGATGTTATTCAGGAGCGAAATTCAAGACAAACTCGGGGCTTACACAGACCACCTAAAATGCACGAGCAACAGGAACGCATCCAAAATACCGGTACCATGAGCAGCTTACGATACCCTGAGTATGTTAATGAACAAACAGCCGTTATGGCAGACACTTCCCTGAATAAAACACAGGAAACAAATATGTCTGTCGACAAGACAGACAAAGCGTTGATTGAAATTAAGGACATACTGCAGAGCTTTTTGCAGGAAATTAAGAAAGATACATCTCATTGCGATAAATCAGACAGTGCATCAAAAACTGGAGAAAACGACATAAGCATTCTTCAACAAAATAGCGCCAAAACTCAGGCCAGTGTTATACCACAAAGTGGGCATAGTTTTAATAACTATGGTTTAGGTCAATGCGGTATGCCTTCATATATGCCTCCATTCGCAAATCCTTGTTGCTACCCAGTCATGTGCCCTATGAACTGCATGCAGGGTGGTTTCGTAATGCCTACGCCTAGTTTCACGTGTGCCAATTGCGCATCGGCCTCCAAAGAGCCATCTCACGACGACAGCCAGTGCAATAAGAGTAAAATCACGCCGAATGAATCCTTTAATACTGAAACTGAAGAATTGATCAAAGAAATATATAAATTCGTAGCACAAGGACCAGTACGAAAGAGTGATTGTGACAATAAAAGTAGGAAAAAAGGGGGTGACACAAAAATACTGACGTCACGAAGTGTCGGTGAAAGTTATAGGGCTTCCAATCACGATGCAAAAGTCGGCACACCAAAATTGAAGTATTCTTCAAAGAGCTGTGAAGCTGTAGGTTCTAATGTTGTGTCGGATACGTACTATAGCACCAACCAGAGCTACTCGGACACGATATTAGAGAGGCTGAGTTTAGAAGTTACACAGTCTGACACTGACGTCAGCACTGAATCTACTGAAATTGAAAAGGTAAATAATGCAAAATTTCGAATCTTCACTTATTTTATTTAAATTTAGAACATTGACCACTTAACTGTAAATATTACAGTCGTTTTAATAAATATTTTCATTATAACTGTTTGATAGTATAGTCGTGAAGTAACGAATAATTTAATATGAGTGTACGTTTCAGAGAAAAGGAAACAAGTTTTCAAAGGTTTTACGTTCTTTCGGGCTTTTCAAGAAGAAAAAGAAAGACGTTATAGAAGAACAAAGTGAGAGTGAAAGCGCGATCGACGTAGAAGTTAAACCAAAACTCAAACCTCCATTTAGACAAGAGGTGACTAATTACATGATGCACGGCCAAGAGTATTACAACCCACCTCCGATGCCGCGGCCACCGTACCAGCAGCCGACTGAATACCACCCTGATTACCATCCACCTTACAACACGAGAGTACCCAACTACCCGCAACCGCCGGTCCAGGACCTCTACACCAGCAAACAACAGCCAATACCTGACCGCAGCAGAAATCCCTTCCGGTCCCCGCAGCGACCTACCGCCCCTCCTTACAGCCCATATGACAGTAGGTACAACCCACAACCCCAAGTACCACTTTGCTTAAAAGAAATCGAGGTGAAGAGTATAGGAACACAAAGCGAGAGAAAGATGTCCCTCTTCAAAAAGATCCAACAGAAAATTCAGCCTC
Source organism: Pheosia gnoma (assembly GCA_905404115.1). Taxonomy (NCBI): domain Eukaryota; kingdom Metazoa; phylum Arthropoda; class Insecta; order Lepidoptera; family Notodontidae; genus Pheosia; species Pheosia gnoma. The sequence continues at coordinate 479,670 of FR989897.1, forward strand.
CTCTACAATCGCCTATTAACGATCCTCAGAGAAACTTTGGGACTCAAACAGCTGTGGACAGCAAGCCGACCTGGTTTAAGAGCCTCCAAACAAAAGCTATGCAAGATAAAATAGATCCGATGAAATACTCAATGAAAACCCAGAAGCAGCTCGCTGAAGGTGACATTAAGATGAGAAATGCGATGCTAAAGAAAATGTTTTATAAGAGAAATCCTTTTTCTCCCAGGAATTTGATCGTGAAGACTTTGCTAGGGAAGGACAAATCGAGCTACGGAGAACCGCAGACGATGTTCAGGCCCAGGATGTTCTTTTAACAGTGCGTGTTTTGTGCGTCCAGAAAAATTGTTGTATATTGTATTGTAACTTTGTTATTAAGATTATGTTTGAAAAGATTTATTGAGTTTTATTTTTTGGCGGTTAATATTTATAGAAGCGTCAACTATCTCGCACTACTATGCACACTGGCCAACAACCAAGTACCTAAGGCTCAACAAAACATCTCTTATTGTCAATGTGAATGTAAAAGCAAGAAACTCTGTATATGCTCAAAAGTTGCACCTTCTCTTTACATTATTTTAATCGCTAGTAGTGCGGTGCCAATAAAAAAATCCTTTGCTAACGAAGGGTGAAATTCTCTCTCTTTCCCGTAGTGGGGATGAGAGAGAGAATGTTTGCACTCCGACTGTAACCGAATATGGACAGCCGTAGATTTTTCAGACGAAATAAGTACTTACTTGAATTGATATATTTGAGCTCTTTATTTAGGAGGATAGCTTGACGATGATGTTATATCACATTGTTTCTAAAGAGCATGGTAGTCCTGCTTTAGCATAAAGGGTAATAATAGGAATCAAAGCAGATAAATCTGGACACAGAACCTTTATTGCATAACTCCTCTAGGTTATGAAGTAAAGGTTCTGTGTCCGGGTTAACTTCAGTTCGCTATATCCTAAAGTAAAATTCAAAGTATTGGGCGCATTATACAATTACGCTATAATATATGGTGGATAAAGTATCAGAAAATATGTGTATCACCAACGGGTGTGGGATGACTTTCCCTTGCCCAGTCCTCACTATACCTCGATGATCTGTTTTTGCCCGTCCCACATTCCTTTTTGTTTTAGATTTAAATTTCAATTATTAACAGAGATCGACCCCAATTAAATACCATGTACACCAACGTTTTAAAGCGGTCTCGTTTTTTTTGTTTTTTGTTATGCACGAGACATTTGCGTTATTACGTTAAAGGTGTTTTATTCAAATATGAACATAATTTTATGTAAGTACCTTCTATCGGGGACACCACCTTATATACTGGGGTCGCCTTCAGTCCATATTGGATGGTACCCATAATTCAAGCGTTACTATTTTGGGACTGTCCAGTTGGTGTGTTCGTCTGGCTATAATAAATTATTATCAATCAAACGGTTGTAAAAATGAAACCAACGAAGCGATCGTTTCCATTATTTTTATTTTTAAATTAGTGGCAGTGAAGTTTTGTCGGGTAAGTATTGTGACAAACATAAGCCGGTAACTGCTTACCGTTTGAACTTTACAAAAGTAATTTTCGTGTTAACGACTTGGATTTTCGATAACTCTGCTTTGAAATCTATAAATTGAGATTATGTGCGTTTGTTGAACAGTCTTTTATCTGTTAATGTTTCAGTCTATCCTCATCATCGGTTAGTGTTAATTAGCTCAATTAGCTCTTAAATGGACTCACGCCATACTCATTTTTGAAGTCATTTTAAACTAAAGACTATATTGCATAAGTGACATTGCAACTCCAATAAGCATTCATGTTGACACTCGGGGATTTCAGTGCGATTACATATTGCAATAAACCTGCTCATCAGGTCTCAAAGCAGAGTTTTTATTAGTAAAAAAATCAAATCACTTACGTGCCATACTTAACATAGCTAAGACTTACGGCTCATTTCTTGGCACTCAAATAATAACTTAAATAACGCACAAACGCGTTAGTTAGGTAGTGTAATGCAACTTGGATTGAGATGCTATAAAATTGCAATACAAAAGCCCACTTTATTCTTGAAGAATATCTTGTATTAAGTATTTATTTCATGAGAGGAAATGCAATTTGATAGCAACTTCGGTTCAGCCGCACTTACGTAATAATGACAATTATTTTTAGATTATTATATAAAATTCAAGTATTTGGCACGTAATGTTAAAATAATAGTCTATGTACTTATTGTATGGTTAGGTATCTAACATTCAGTGGGTACCTAATTTACGTATTCGTATTGCGACTGCTCACTGTGCGTTCGAATGTGTGGTGAATTGTAGGAACCGCTAGTAAAATCTTTATGAATTGTTTAAAAAAGTAAAACGTGATGAAATCTTTGTGTGAAATTTGCGATTGTTGTAATTCGTGTGGGTAGGTTCAAATCAATTACAAGACACAAGCAAATGCTACGATTCACCAGATCGTCATTTTGAACAAATTTATACAAAACCAATGAGTTCACTATTTAAAAGTATTCGCCTGTAAACACGGGATAAGAGAACCTTCATTTTCCCCAAAACCAGTTTTATCGTTTACATAATATTAGTTATCTAATCGTTATTTTATTTATATATTTTCGAATCAATTACGAATATTTAAGTACGTATGACTGAGGTGTGGGGGGAGGTCGATTTTTTTTTTCAAAATTGAGCAAATGTACGTGGGGCAAACGTTAGTACACCCTCAATCTAATTAAGGAAAACGAAGCGAGGCGTACCATGGCCAGCGACGGCCAACGTCCGTGACGGCGTTGGCCTTTGTTTGGCCAGTATGGGTCTGGATGCAGTATGAGGATATTCATAATATTGTTACGGCTGCGTTCAACAGTGACGATGATACCTTAATACTATTTCAGTCATGGAACTATTACAAGCACCACGAGGCGACAAGTGCGGTGGACGTTCCGGACGACATTCACAATTCAATTACTTCAGTACGCTTACGCTGTAGCAGGCATGTGTTGGAGTGAGTCGTTCCGATTTTCTTGGAAAAAAAAATGTATTTCCATCATGGAGCTGTACTAACATTATTTTTCATAAGAACTTAGATGTCCTCAATTAATGTTGTTGTGTTGGTCTGAATAGTAATAATACATGTTTGGAACGCCCCGTTGCTGACTGAACTAAACAGTGCAACAATATCATCACACAGACACAATAACAGACAGGTTCAACCCTAGGCGGTGACTGGTAACGACCAAAACCAAAGATCCTCTGACCACCCTGTGAGTAAAACTTTGAAGATTTATGATAGTGTCTTGTCCAATCCCCCAGCGCAAAAGCCGTGGGTTATCGACAGCGTCACATTACAAACGATTGCTAAACAATTACCTCATACACATAATATTAAAACGGATCATTTTTTATTAACTATACATATAATATAATGTGCGTAACGGACCGTAACACCATAGGCTCGCCATTATACAAAAATAAATGCACGAAATGGAATTATATATATGGTAATAGATTGCGCAATATGCGCAGGAGTTGCAAAGTTTTAGTCGACTTTACGAATAATCGGACAACTTGGAATAAACCTTAAGATGGTTTAGTTAAAGCTTTTGTAAGCAAATACTGCCTGGTGTGGGTACCTAAGTAATTCTTAGAGGAGGGGGTTTTGCATCACACCCTTTGAAGTAGGCGGAGTCCTGTAACGTATAGTCTATTTTAACATATAGGTACCAATTCACATCATATATATCGCCGGCTCCTCAAACGCTATTCAAATATAGAGAATGCCTAATGTTAAAGTGCCATACAAAAATTAAAAGACTATTATGACCGTTAAGTATGATATTTGAGTCACGTTTGAGTATTGCGCCGATAGAGTCCATGCAGGCATACGTAGTCAGTTTTACGTGAAGACATAACTTTCAATATCTATCACCTTACAAAAACTTCAAGAGATTTTCAAATAAGAATAAATTCTCAAAACACTTTGTAGAGCACGAGTAACTTAAAAATGACGCTAGCCGTTACAAACACGCTCTACCTACAAAGTGTTTCAGAAAATAGCCATACGATTCTAAAATATACTATAAGTAATATTTTTCCTTAGTCATTCATTCACGTAAACAAACTCTAAACTAAAAAAGAATATACGTTGAAATTTTACACCTCCAAATCCGGCCACTTATTTATGTTTTTTTTAACAAAACTTACAGCTTCTAAATATTAGTAAATTGGAAATTAAGTAACGTTAAGACAAGTCACGATATCAAACCTTAAAAATCATAAACATCATTCGGAATGTACAATGAAAATGTATCAAACAAAACATCAACATTTTTGACAATATAATATCATCATGAAAACCTACAGTTAAAATGTTAAACCTCAGTGCGTACTTTAAACAAACTGTTAGGATTAAAACGACAAAACAATGGAGAAATCACCATAAGTTATGGAGTTTGCATGAACATTTTGTAATATCTAATATCTGTCTCATGGCCACACAATCACAATACCCAGTGTGGTAGAACTGTGGATTTAACACCTTCGTTTTAATGAAATGCTAGTAATGAATGTGCATGCCGAGAAATTAATTTTTTTCTCAACAATAGTAAACATATATATAAAAAAAACTGTTATGTAGACGTTGGAAGATAAATATTTAAGACGTATGACAATCCAAAATGCTCATGCAGCAACACCATAGCACACTAAGACGCCGAACGATTGCCATCCACCCTCAGAGCATAATGGTACTCGTACCTTATCACAAAAAAAAATGTGAAGGTAATCACGTATTGTTCAATAATAATGTTAATGTTACATAATACACCTTAAATAACTTTACAATATATGAGACCCCGCGGGGTTGTACAACATTTTAAATTTTCATGTTGTTTTTATCATACATTAATGTGTGTTCACCACGTTTTCCCGTTACTATACAAAAATTAAAAACATTATACATTAATACTACGATACCATATAGCTAATAAATACAAGAATTAACTTACAAACTACCAATACCCAATATTTTCAGCACGATGTGATGCAGTGATGGTATATTCGTATGTTTAGTTACAACCTTTTTTATAACATTCAATTTTTATTAATTATAGTAATTTTATTATATCTATTACAAAATGTTACGTGCTCTCTCTAAAACGTCGTCACAGCATCGCTCGCCGGCTCGTCGCTGTTGTGCAGCGAGTTGGTTCGGATCGGGTCGCGCGCATCCATCTCATTCCCAGCCCCTTTCAATGGCTCCCATTCCGTCGTACTTCGAATAAATAACGTGTTTTACCGAATATTACAAGCAAATTATTCGCCTCGTCTCCGCATAAGTAAACATGTGCGCATGTTACGGACCGGCTAAGATTGTAGTTCTATAATTTATTGTTATTGTTTTAGTTATAAATACACTGGGGTGTTATCATTTTGACGACAACAGTATCAATGACATTAATTATGGATGTATATGGAAACTTAACACGAATTTAGGCCAACTGTGACGTGAATACAACCGCGGTCCGACGGCAGCGGCGACGGCGCGGGCGGGCGGGCGCCGGCCGGCCGCGGCGGGACCGACAGGCATACGGAACCCGGGGGCGCGCGCACCGTCCGCCGTCGTTGCCACGTGTGAGTTGCTTTATCTAATAACATTGACATAATCTCGATGATAAAATATTTGTGGTGTCGCGTTTAGTTGGCGTATATACACATAGCCGCACGGGCGAAGCTGCCGCCCGCCCAACGCTCACACACTTAAATCACCTTAGAAATCGATAGGAAGTCAGTTTTACTTACAATAATTCCGCTATTATTACCTAGTGTACGGCGCCTCACGCCCCGACGCTGCGGGTCCCCTACGCGAGGCGGTTTCCGCGACGAATTTCATATTAAGTCTCTAATTATTCACTTGACGGGTGGTCCGTTCCGGGTCCTCGTCCAGAGGCCTCGCCGCGGCTGGTCGCCTGGCCGGCGAGCCTGTTCAAAACAGCCCGGATCTGCGGCAGACCCCAGTGGAGTATTGCTTGGAGAGGCGGGAGGTGCGGCGCGGGGCCGGTCAGCGCGCGGCGATGCGGCACAGCGCGTGCCGCACGGCGGCAGCGGCGGCCGGCACGGCGGCGCCGCACAGGCCCGATCAGAGCCTGTCCTCCTCCTCCTCCTCCTCTCCCTCGTCGCCGGCCTCTTCATTCTCCTCCCGGTAGCCAGGGTGCTCGCTGATCGCGTAGTAGTTGCCGTTGTATATAACACCGAGCTCTCGCAGCGCGTCGCCCCTGATAGTCGCCTTGATCGTCCAGTTGTAACAGTCGTCTGACTCGGACTCGCGGTCAAGTCGCTCCACGTCGAGTATCTTCGAGCTGAGCCGCTCCAGGATGATGCCAATATCCTTGATGGTGAGATGCCGCTTCTGATCGACGCTGAGCTGGTCGATGAGCAGCAGGAACTTCTCAGAGGTGACGGCCTCGTCCTCTACGAGCGTGTTCTCTGTCTCGCTCTCGGAGGAGTCGCGGTCGCCGCGGCGCGCGGACTCTGCGTCGAGGAAGCGCACGTGGCCCTTGGGCCGGCCCTGTGGCGAGGCGCGCGGTTGCGCATCTTGAATGGGCGAAGTGGCAACGCTCTTGTGCACGGCGATGCGGCGACCCTCTTCGTGCAACGCGCAGCAGTGAAAGTCGCACTCGTCGGGGGGTGGGCGCGCTAGTGGCGCGGGCGAGGCAGACGTGGCGCGACACTCGGCCGTGTGCACGTGCACGCCGCCCGGCGTGTGCTCGAGCGAGCCGGACGCGCGCGTGAGCCGCGAGCGCGGCGCCGGGCCCGGTTCATCGTGGTTCACGACGGTAATGTGCGGCGGTGGCGGCTGCGACCGCTCCAATGACGTCTGGATCACGAGCGAAGGCCGCCGGTCGGGCTTCGCCTGGCGGGACGGCGAGCGCGCGGCCGGCGACACCTGCGGCCGCTGGTCCCAGTGCAGCACCACCGTGACGCGCCCCTTGTTGTCCATGATCTTCCATGAAGGCGTTTCATCGTGCAACTCGAGAGCGTGTATCGTCTCGCATACTATTTTCGGGATCGCCGATATGGCTGGAAAAACGAAGGACGCGAAATGTCATGTCTCTAATCGAGTGGAAATAAAAATAGCAGTATGTAACTGTGCAACAACAGGGGCGGCACCTACCAGCCTTGATGACGTCGACTCCGGTGGGGTACCATCGCTCGCCCGGGCGCAGCAGCAACAGCACGGTGTTGGGCGGGAGCGTGCGCCAGTAGTCGCCGTCCTCGACGTGCGTGCCGTCGCTCTCGAGCACCAGGCGCACCGGCTCGCTCGCCGCTACTGATAACTTCTCCTTCCCTGGTACATAATTTAGACTGAGCATCTAACTTTAAATATATATTGAAGAGGAATATTCCTCCAGTCTTGTATAAGGGCAGTGTATCTGTGCTGTACACCTCCATAGCTCCTACCACAGATTGTAAACGTAGACTTCACAGTCGGCAGCCGAGCATGTGGCTACTGAACCTTATGAGTTAAATTCAAAGTGTATTTAAACTCGCAGAATTTTGTTTAAATATAGTCTCCATTGGACTATAATCAATAGTCTGTCCTAGTTAACTAGATATTTTTAGCGGGTTAGTTGCAGTAGCAAATAAGCGTACTCGTTCGGATTCAAAACATTACAAGAAAACATATTGACAACTGGTCCATTAGAAGCAGCAACGTAAAGTCCCGTGGAAGTCCCGTTAGTACAGTTTAAGTAAATATTATGAATTACTGATTGTGGGTGGACTTGATACTGATACAATTTAAAAAAATATAATTGAAAAAAGAAAAACTTTGCATTCAGTTATGAAATGTAAGTTAATTTGAAAACGATTCTTATTAAATGATTACTAAAATAAAAGTAGCGTAAGTTAATCCTTGTTACATCAGCTATCTGCCAGCGAAAGTCCCGTCAAAATCGGTCCAGCCATTTCTGAGTTTTGTCGGAACAAACAGACAGACAGACAGACAAAAATTGTAAAAAAAAATGTTTTGTTATATGTACCGTGTATACATCCAAATGCACTTAGTAAAAAGCGGTTATTTTAATATTGCAAACAGACACTCCAATTTGATTTATTTGTATAGATGAAAATGTTGGTAACACAACAAAGCAATCTGCTTATCTGCCGACAAAGCCTAACCTGTTGGAAACAGGTCAGGCGAGCCCATCCGTGCGAGTAACCAGTTGACCTGTCCGTAACCTGTTACCTGTACGGGGTACATCTTTTTTACAGGTACGATTTATATCTATACATTTATAAAAAAAAAAGTTGGTGCCCGCTACTTCGTCCGCGTCTTTAAATTGATATAGCTTTTTTATTTATGAACTGATTCCAATAAAACAAACAACACTACATTTTAAGTGAAACCACAATACATTATAAAAACCGCACACAAATCGGTTTAGCCGTTTCTGAGATTAGCGCGCACAAACGCACAAACAGACAAACAATCTAACAATCATTGTTTCGGGTTCTAATGCGTTGATAAAGGCCCCCAATAATAGTTTTTCTTATATATCTTCCATGTACAGACAGTGATCAGTTACATTTTTATTATATGTATAGGTAGATATAGATTTAACATTGTATTTTTATTTCAGGCTATACGAGAATTTATCTCAACCTTTATGATAATATGTCTGACGAATGAATCTAATAAATTTAACTTTACGGTTCAAACATCTACCGGCAACTAAAGCCTCGCCAGGTATCTCAGTTATTCGAGACCCATGAAGTATGAAGTGATCCAAACTTTATGATATGTAGACATGTCATATAAATGTGGACACTTTTATCCCAGACAGTGCCGTTAATATATGTAGGTACGTCTGCGGTGCCACCGGGCTAAAGGTAGGTACTAAACTACTTGTGTTCCATTTCGTCAAGACATAATGAGCCCTAGAAATATAGCCTCAAATATCTTAAGAAAAATAGTCAATAGTTAACCCTATGATATTTTTTTTACATAAAACATTTAATAAGCACAGAATTGCATCAATATATTTACGTATGTATAGATATAGTTGTTATATACTAACCTCTATGTATCAACTCCTCAAAACTAGTAACCACCAGGCCCTTCCTCACGTTCCGCGAACTGTCCCATATCTTGAAAGGCCTCTTTCCTCTAACCTCCTGCAAAAAAATAAGAAAAGTTAGATTATCTAGACCAATAGAAATAAAACATGACTATTCAATAAGTACGAGCTTTGTCTTTAAAAACATGTTCATTTAATTTCAAAAACATCTACTCATTTTTAATGTTGTAATAAAAAAAAATACGTACTGAAATTCTTAAATAGTAATCATTTCAACATAATTTATCGATCATACTAAATAAACACCACGTAAGCTCATTATTATAAGAAACATAGTATCAAAAACTATTATTTGAAGAAGTCTCTCAAATATGGTAGATTTTTTATTACTTTTATGAATAATATAGTGAGCAGGTTGCAATAATAACAAGTACATTTTTACTCAATAATCTATCTATACTAGCAATCATACTAATGCAACGCCCACAGCTACGGGGTAAAAGTGCTACGATTTCGTAGCGCGTAGCGGGCGCCGTAGCCTGCACTGGCTGCAGCAGTGCAACGCCCTGCGACCTCGGCCCCCGCCCCGCACCCTCGGCGTCGCCCGCCCGCCCCCGCGCACCCCCGCACGCAACGTGCGTCGACCCACTGACATAGTCGTCCTGCACGATCTTTAATCTAGACTGGGACATAACTTTGAACCCATTATATTTTTTTACAATTATTTATAACCTTTGGATCGTTCATTAATAATAAAGCCCTAGAGTGTGTCCATTTGACACTCACGATCAGCTGATTACGCGATTTTAAACAATTTAAAGTAACTTCTTTAATTACGGGAAAATTTAGAGCTCCAAAGTGTAAAGAAAAACAATGCTATATTGCTTAATAGTCGCGAAGCTTTGGTCCTCGAAGCCACCACAGACAAATTCCCATCACATGAAAACACCTTGAAACGAGCCTGACGTATCATCCCAAAGTGCTCTATTATTAAAACGCGTCGGCGATAAATTTGCAATCGCTGAAAGCGATCGCTCCGTCCGGTGCAACGTCCTATCGTCATATTTCTGGCCATAAAAAATCCATTACAAGTCGTGTAGGCATCGAGATACGATCCCCAATTTACGAGATACTCTACAAGACTTCCACCGAAGCCGAACGTACCTCCTGAATTTCGACTATCATTTTCTCAGCACACACACACGGGTCGAATGAAAAATGGTTGGTAAACACTATAAAATAAAATCAAGAAAATATATATGGTTTGTAATAACTCAGGTGTCCTTGTCGGTCGGTGCAAATAGAGGTTATATTGGGTTATATGGTTCGGCGGGCGGCGCGTGGCGCCGGCGAGCGCCGCGGCGGCACTGGGCGGGCGCGAGTGGTGGGTGACCGGGTCGCGCCCGCCCGCGTTGCCGCCCCCCGCCCGCGCCCCCGCCGCCCCGCACCCGCCCGGGCCCCGCACTGCAGCGCGAGCCCGTAATCTCTTGATGCCGTAAGATCTTGAAATTAGCGATGCCAATGATGCACTTTTGGGAAGGTACGACATGAGTGGCGTATTTGATGGTGCGTCCGTTTCGCTGGGTGGGATTTGTGGCTTCGATGAGGAGGAAATTGGGATATTGACTTTGAAAAAATGTTGTGTATAGGTGGTTGACAGTTTTCAAATAAGTTACTTTACTCGTCGATTCACAGTCGAGTGACACCAGCCGGTTAATGCAAGATCTTCGTCCTCTCAAGAGAATTTAAACTACATATTGTCTCGTCATAAGTAGGTATGTTGTTGCATTCCTGTTGTGATATAGCTAATCCTTCATTCAATGAATAAGTAGCTCATCGTTCAATGCATTGCCCTAAAATATAAGAAGATTACTAATTCAGATGCGGGAAGCGGACAAGGTTTTAAATTTATTATCTATACCTACATGATTTGTAAATTGTCTAACTTTGGGTGTACAATGTTCACCCCACTTGTATTCTACGAGAGGTGTATTGTTATATTCCTACAGTATGCTGATATATAATAGTAACCTTATGTATTGTTATTTACCGGCCATGCTCACAACTTCGAACTTTTATTCCTAGCAGAAATTCCTGATTACACTGACCGAACTGGGAATCAAACCCATGACGCAGAAGACAGAACATGTTATAGTTATCTGTGACTTGTATTGTCTTCTTTAAAACAAAACAGAGAACTACATGACTACGAAAGTGCTACGTTAATACGAAAAAGCGTAGCGTTGCAATAGCGGCAAAGTTATTATATTTAAAATTATTTTTATTTTTACATGTATTTTATTATGTATGTTAAAACGATGTAGATGAGTAAGTGGACAGGTAATCCGTTACCAGCGTTAATAACGTGGATTAACGGTAATTACGTGCACGCTACTCCTCACGTTAAACTGACACGTTAACGGCTGTCATACGGACTCCCTAACTCCTAATATAGGCGTTGGGAGGGTTTGTTATGCCTGTGTATAAATGCTATAAAATAGATACTTATTTATTAGTTTTATAAATCATTGTTAAAATTTTCTATTATATGTTTTCATTTTATTTTTGCAAAGTTTCTCTCAGCTCACATACCCATAACAATGTAATAGAATTGCTCAAAAACGTAACTGATCTTTTTAAAAAGAGCAACCATGGAGTTTCTCGCTCGATCTTCTTTATAGGAACGGCTTTCCGAACGGCTGGTAAAGTTGTAGCTTAGCATTTTGTAATTATTTTGACGATTCACAAGTACTAATGGTTAATAACTAACTTAATGGTTTATGGTTTATGTATATAATAGTAAAATATTCTGATTCTGATTCTTTTATGTAGGTATTTAACTTGAAATAGGTAAAATGATCAGTATTAGTTATGTCCCTGCTATTAGTAATTAAACAAAATGTATTTCCCATAAAATATTCTTGTCCGTTTAATGCCCGTAATGTCATTAGCCCTGATTTCTTTTGTAATTAGACAAATTAGGAGCGGCGGGGAGGGAGCGGGGGAGGATTGACATAAACTGCAACAGTTTATGCCTTTTACACCCCCCTCACAGGGGAGAGGGTTTGGGAGGCAAATGAGTGGAAGGTGTGAACGTAAAAGTAGAGTATGTGAGCCGTTTGTTTTTACAAGATCAGGCTTTATTGGACGCCCAGCATCACGGAATGGCGTGGAGGTATCTTAGTATTATTCGCTCCTTACGTATTGTTAACTGTGAGTTTTCTTACGTAAAATGAGGGAGTGAACGGTTTTGTACAGACTGATGAGAATGAACGTCCTATAAAGTTTAAATTGCATGTTTTATTTTACCTACGATATAAAATATTAGTACCCACATTCTTCTTACTGGTATTCCACTATTTAGCTTTCGGTGAAATGTACTAAACGTACATTCAGCTTGTTTTTTTTTCTTATTCACATCCTTATAGAATTCGTCTTTGTCTACTGCCAGTACTTTAAACGGACAGCGAGTTCGAAATTGAAATACTTTCAGTCGATTCCTTTTATAAACGGAGTGATTCGCTGACATAAAATGGATTATAATCATCGATTTTCCATCACGTGATGGCGAGGGCGATTGGCGGGTCACTGTGACCTCTGTCCTCCTCAACAATCCTCCGGGAGGGACTTTACGAGGATCGTTATGAGGAGATTAATGCTTAAATGAAGGAATTAAAAGAGATCTCCTGTGAGCCGCGCGCCGTGAGGATCGATACTAGGATCTTCTCAACGATTCTCACTTAGTTACCAAAATGAATATTAAGCAATTGTTATAGGTACCAGCTTCATTTACAACACTGTTCAATATTATTATAGACTATATAATAGACTGTTTAAATACGGAAATTAGTCTAGTTGCCTGAAAGTGGAGTGTGAAATATTAAGAGGGCTCAGATAAAACTTCTTCTATTATTTCATGCAGTTGAACATTTTGAACACCATAAATTAATTAAAAATATTACCTATCCCAATTGGGACCCTGACCATTGGATCGTCCAGGATCGTACGGTAATAGAATTTAAAACCATTTTTTTGTTATCGTAGGTGTGTTTTAGTTTTGTATATACGTACCTAATGTAGGAGATCGTAAACCCGTGAATGTAGCTTCGACCTTGCTCTCTTTATGATATCCATATTATGTAGATATGGACAGACTGATAGGCGCATAAATTCAAATTACCACATTTATATATGGTATATGGCTATGTCATTTGCTTGATCGTTAAACTATATTCACTAAGCGACAGAGTTGGGCAACAAGTTGAGGATATTATCTAAAGGTACAAAATATGGCCTGGTCCCAATTTCTTAGTTTTATGGTGAAATATTTAGTACATATGTAGTACTTAGGGCTCAAAATTCATCGTAGGCATAGTAGGACCTTATTTATCAATTAAGATGTGACTAGGTTAAAAATACTATCACACCAGCAGTCGTGTACAGAAATGTGTGTGAAATCTGAAGTCTAACCGAAGGCCTCATGAGAGGTAGCCCTGCTTGCGGCGACTTGAAAAAACGGGTTCTCTAAATGATATCCTCCAAGTAAAATGGCCAAGCATTGTAAAAAGTGGCTCAATGATCGTGTTATTGGATAAATGTTGTTGTTGGAAAATAAGCGATAAATTATCATTAAGGGTAGATCCTGATAAGCGGGATTAAATCCCTCTCGGCCCGTCTCCGCGCCGGATAAATGGACCCAGCCGATATTGTTGATGCCACAGTTGGGGCTTATATAACTAATAATCTATGTATTTGCGGGCAATATTATGTTAGAGATGTATAACAACGTGTATTAGTGAAATTCACGTGAAACCTGTGATACGCCGGCGAATTTTAATTACTTCGAGTAGGTAAAGTGTTTATACCACATATAGTAGTAAGTACGAAATAAGCATTAATTGAAATCGTCACGGTGAGATGACAAATCTGCGGCTTATGCAAGTGTACTTTGGTGGCGGCGACCTTTGTTTTCTAGGTGACGTGCGTGACATGGTCCGAGGCGGCAGACAGCGGCGTGACCCTAATTATAATAGAGAGTACACAAAACAAATTCGAGATTGACTATTTGAACAATTATTAAAAACACTTATGTGCAGATTGACAATCGAAGATGGATAATAGATTGTGTTTGTGTGTCTTCTGAATTCAGTTGTACCAACGAAACATTCACCCTTCAAAAGAGTTCAATGAGATAATCTGAAATGACCTAGCGGTTACCGACCCGGCAACCTTCAGCTCCAGGGAGTGACATTCAAGCCACTATAGTCGTCTTCAAATATTATATACATGCCCCTATACCTACTCATATGGATGCTACGGGTCATTGAATAGTGGTCTATCACCCTTTTATTAAAATACTAGGTGTCGCGGCGAACTTCGTACTGCCTCAGAATCAATGTATGTATGAGATAATGAATTATCTTTATTATTGTTATGTTTGTGATTTGTTCTCATGATCTAATAGTTATTCTGCTATTCGTGGCCGGGAAAGATTAAAAAAATCAATGTTAATCAAAATCGGCCCACCCGTTCTTGATTTATAAATGCTGTAACTAACACAACTTTGTTTTATACATATAGATTGTAGGTCAGCAGAAAAGTAATTAATTTTAGTTGGTACGAACATTTTGGTAAGGTGAATACAAAATGTGTGCTGGCTTATAAGTCATTAATGATATTATATCATTAATAGCGTGAAATATAATTGGTTTCTTTCATTTGAAATTTGAGTCCTGTAAAAAAATGTTTTTGTTAAAAGTGTTTAATTTTTCTGAATATGTACCTACACCTTAGATATCTTAAAATAGCACAGCCGTGATTTCTTTAGCTATATATATTATAACGGAGGCTCAATATTTTGCGTGGTTTAGTATCTTGTAAGTATTATAATAAATATATATCTATCTATCTATCTATTTCAGTATACCGCTACGGAACACGGAACGGAACAAGGGCTTACGCGCTACGCAATGCTACACTATTCAGCTACGGAACAGCTACGATGCTACAGCCTACGGCTATGCTACGCATATGTATAAACCTACTCTATTCATTTTACTTTACAATTCTAATTTAAGATTTATTATAGAATATTTTCTACTATGTTCGCGTAACAGAACCAGAATTCTGTAAACATATCACATCTGTATCATGTATCAATAACGTAACGATTTCCTAAAAAAAATCGAATACGGACATCATGTAAGCTGGCACAGATTTTGAATAATGCAGTTTGCATGTGCAGTACTACGGTCGAGCGAGCGGGACGCACGATACTGTACACGGCGAGCGCGATAAGGACACCGGCTGCGGCATCACCGATATGTGCAGCAATGGGCGATCACCGGTACACACAATCACCACCACCACTATCACTATGCTATGGGGCGTCTAGAAGCGGGCTCGAGGGTCTGATAGTAACCATATCTCCGGGCGTGTCAGGTAACCGGTTACGTAAAGGGGCGGTGGCGTCAGTCGGGCGCCTCGCGTCGCGGTTACCTCTCTGGCCATCGCGGCATGTCCGCCGGTGGCCGCTGGCGGCGCGCGTTCACGCCGCCATCGCTGAGGGCCAAGCCCGGGGTTCACGACGCGACTCGCGGAGGACTTAGCGGCGGTCGGCCGCGTGGGCGGCGATCGATGCCGGTGCCGCGCATGCGCCGCCGAGCGCAGACGAGCGCCACCGAATGCTGCCGAGCGCGCCACCGGTCCTGCATCCGCCCTGACCCATTTGCCGCGTGCACACTGACCTCTTTCTGATCCAGTTTGTGTTGCCAGTGGTAATTGATCGAATCAGTGTTTTAATCGAATACTTATTGTAGGATGCTTTGCTGCTGATATTCAATGAGAAACGGCATAGCTTTGATGGTGCTTGCGAAGTTAGTCTACGATTACCTATCGCTACACATCTTGTATACTTATATATACGACACTATTCTTGGGTGGGTTTATCACTTTCAATCGTCCGATTCTCTTCATGTAGACAATGGCACTTGAGAAACCTACATTACAGAATAATGTAGGTTTTCAAATCCTTCTCCTCAGTGAGTTTAACAAAGCAGTTTTAATGGAAATGCTACGTCATATGGACCGGTGCTAAACAGCTTTACGCTATTATTTACATTGCGAAATACTAATTTTATTAGTCGTTACATATGCTAGGCCTACACTTTCTTTGCAACTGAAACCGAAACTTCAAAACAAAACTCTATTTTAATGACTAGAAAGAGTATTTTGAAACAGGTACCCTATACACAGGTGGTAATTGATAGTAAGGTGCTGAAAAGAAGATACTTAGGTACATTAAACATTTAACAAACGTCGAACGTTGGCAGCCCATTTGGGGCTTCCAATGGAGCTAGTTAGCGATCGCTCGGATGTTACCTACCCACTTTATAGGGTACATAGTGCACTGATTGCACTGTTTAGATAGCAACATCTACCTCTCGTTGAAAAACCTATTTCTGTTCACTTAGCATAGCGTAAAATCAACTTTGGAGAAATGGCCAGGACAGTGAAAGCGTTATCTGCTTTTTTGGTTTGGTTGCTGGCGCCTATATACCGATCATGCATGAGGTTCTGGGTTTGATTGCTGATTGTTGCAATTCAGATTATCTGAAAATTCTGAGTACCTACATACTTAGTTTGGATGTGAGCCAGGTAAATATTACCTATCTAGTTAAGTTAACCTCGCTACCTATTACATAAGGACCTACTAGGTCTATATGTAGATAAAGAGTAGCGAGGTTAGACCTAGGGAATCCATTGTTGAAGTATGGTTCTAACAGGATCCTTCTACCTTATCTAGAAAAAACAGTGGGTTTCTACCACTGGATCTCTAGTTACTTCCTATCCTCGTTTGAAAATAATACCATCGATTCCTGGAGAAAAGTTAAGTAATGAAATTGTGAGAATATTTTTTTTCTCTAAATATTTAATACCTTTGAAGTAGACGCAGAAAATCGTACCTAGATGACCCAAAGAAGAGCAGAACCCTAGATAACGCTCTCCAATGGGCCTAAACCATAGATGACTAATGGCATAAACCCATACCCTAAATAGTAATGTGAACATGTTTTACTTTATTTTTAGGTACGTATCTTCAGAGTTTAGAGACCGCATGTAGGTCGTGACAAGCAATCGACAAATAAGTAGATATACTACCTACCCACGCGAGGCGGGTAATCCGATTGAATGCGTCGTTCTAGCCAGTGTTGGAATCGTGTTAGAGATAAACCTATTTGTCGTTAGAAGCCGTGTTAGTGCCCCAAAAGTTCGGAAGTATGAAATGTATGCTGTGTCTGATATACTTAAACAATATTGAATTAGTGTGTTCTAATGCGAATTTGTGACATGGAAAATGAATATTGTGCTTATTTTCTTGTTTTTCATGGTGTTAGGTACCTACCATAATTTAAGAATGAAATGTGTAGAATAAAATTCACTGTGTAGAAGCTGGTCTATTATTATTCGTAACTTTCGAAGTTAATTCAAAAATTTTAGCGGTACAAGAAACGAAACGTAAACGAAAAAACCGCAGCTGTCTAAAAGAATGACACTCCTACCTACCTGTGTCAAATGTCAAACAAAAGTCAGCTGCAAGCAATCGCAGGCGATTTTTATTTTATTTATTATATTATTTATGAAGATATTATTTTCTCATAGTTATCAATCACTACAAGTAAATATTTATAATATAATTAAAACATTATGGATTTCGGTGCGATACATTATTTGTGATGTAGTGTCTCCTGTATCAAACGTCCGTGTTTATTAAACATTCAAAAGATGGATTGAATGTTACTGTGGTATACAAAGTGAGTATTTACTTATAACATGAGTATAGTAATCGTAAAGTGCATGAATCAACTTAACTAAGTATTTACCTAAACAACGGTCTTTATAAGTACGAGAACTTATATTTGAACATCCACGCGAATTCTGGAATGTAAGGCCGCTAAGTACATTACAAGTTATATTTAGATCAATTTCTGTTCGTTTTTTACGTTTA
Source organism: Pheosia gnoma (assembly GCA_905404115.1). NCBI lineage: Eukaryota > Metazoa > Arthropoda > Insecta > Lepidoptera > Notodontidae > Pheosia > Pheosia gnoma. Next base: position 497,742 of record FR989897.1, read on the forward strand.
GCTCTGAGATTCATGTATTGGTTTGTCTTTGTATTTACTTCAAGTACCTAGGAATTTTGGTACTTTAGTTATTTTTATATGCCCAATACTTTTGTGTTTGCAGTTGCTGTAATGTATTCCATTGCAGTGTATAGTATTATTAGTTCATATGAAAGTATTTTATCAAGTCTTCAAGAATTACAAATAAGATTTTCAAAACATCAATTCAGGACCACAGAGCTAGAATGAGAGGCCACAAGTCTGGAGCAAAATAATATTTTTTGGCATATTTTGATTATGATAAAACATTTCATTATAAATATGCAACTCAGCCCTTCATAAAATACAAATACATAAAATATATCTACATATCTGTGGTGACGTAGGAAACATTAATGTGGATACAGAAGGCAAAACTACTACATTCCATATTTTTCTATCTATCAATACATAACAATTGGGGAGAAGCACACATTAATAATAATACTTGTCTATCAATAGATGTGTATTAAGATGGGAGTTTAGATAAATTAAATTAAAGATGGTTAATGGATGTGTATTGTGTACAGGTAGCGTGTATGATGCTGGTGCGTATGAACATGCGCGTGGCGCTAGGAGCGCTCTGTGCCGCTGTGTTTGTTCTCACGCTGCTGTGGGGACACTGTGGTGACTTCGCGCCCCGGCCCAGTATGTAGAATAACAATGTTTATAACTACTAATAACAATGTTTATAATTTTTCAGTACCGTTGACTCTGTCAACGGTACTGAAAAATTAAAGATTTCATTAACCCATCCTTAACCAGCTGAATCCATAAATAAAAGCTAATTAGTAGACACTTCTAGATGCTTAGTATGAGTTTTGACCATATTCAATTAAAATACAGATCTAATGGTTCCATAAAATTGTGCTGCTGAAATGTATGGAAGAACTCGCTATTCAATTTGTTCAAACTTATACTAAAGGACTTGTTTTGACTACACAGAGCAAGCAGCAATGGCACATATAAGAGTCAGCTCACTAGACTCAGTCTGTACTGCCACAAGATTTTAAACATCCTCTTTCTCTCAGTCGGGTCTGTGCTGTCGAACGCGCTGTCAGAGCGCAGTGGAGCCGGCGACGGCATCGAGTGCGTCATCAACGGCGAGTACTCGGTGTCGTGCCGCCGAGACGTGGGCAGGGACGAGGTCTACGTGCCCTTCTCACTGGTGCACAAGTACTTCGAGGTATGCACAGTCATGGTTATTATGTTCTTCAGTTCTCCAAACAATTTAAAAGTCCGAAGCAGTCGCTGAGGCCTAAAACGGTCGTAAATCGTGATAACGATTACAATAGATCAGTAATCATATCAATTATATATCAACAGATCTATGGCAAAATAACAACCCAAGATGGTGTCGAAAAATTTGAATGGTCCCACAGTTATGGTAAAATCTACCATCCCAAGAAACTGTACGACCCTCGTGGCACATTCACCACATTCGAAAACTACAACGTAGAGGTTCGCGACCGCGTCAAATGCATCAGCGGAATAGAAGGGGTCCCAGTCAGCACCCAGTGGGAACCCCGAGGATTCTATTACCCTACACAGATCGCTCAGTTTGGCTTGGCACATTACAGCAAGCATATAACTGAGAGTGAACCGAAGAGGAGAATAATAGATGATGGAGAGAAACATTTAGAGAATTGGATTATTAGTAAGGATGCTTATATGGGGAGAGAGTATGATAATTCGGTGCAGTCGAATGTGCTGAGGTTTTCAACTTCCGAACATGTGGCTAGCCAGGTGTGGCTCAAGGTGAACATAACGCAGGACTTCGTGCTGAGCGTGGACGTGCAGCTGAAGCCGAACTCCTCGGTGACTGTGGTGCTGCAAAATAAGGATAAGAAGGAGACAGTGTACCTGCATTATATAACGAGTACGCAATTAATTTCGGCGCAGGTGAGATTTTGTAGCTTTCGTCTTATTATATTATGTATGATATATTTATTGTCTTGATCATATCTTCTATATCATAAAAAATGAATGGTGTCCATTGGTAAGCGGATTCATTGAGAACGGCTATCGATTTGACTAATTTATTTTTTATAATGTATATGCGTAAAGGTTTATAGGGAAAGAAAAAAAGTTAAAAATTGGCCGGAAAATTTTTATAATTCGGGAATAACTGTAAGTCCTTTTTTGACAGTACAGCGTCTGCCGGTACAGCTAGTTAATAATACGATTTCCAAAACATAGCCTACCTGTATCAAGTTTCATTTAAATCTAAATAAATATATTATGTTTTACACATGTAATCCATGTAATTTCATGTGCGAATGCTATTTTCAACTATGATTATAAGCCTTCTATTATTGGCTCATTGCATGTGGGAACTTACAGGACGACCACATATACTACGGCATAGGTATGGATCAGCAGTGGCGCCGGATCACTCGGGACCTGATCATTGACATGCAGAAGGGCTGGGCGCTGCAGGACAGACCCAAGAGGAGATCGCCCAGGAATAAATTCAAGGTACATTCTGAGCTTTAAAGTGTGGTTAACAAGGTTGATTGTCATTTGCAGATCACGTGAGCTATATTCCTAACACATTTAACTAATTATTATTTACTTATAACGATCTTATTTATGACTTACCCTTACCCGCTACTTCGTCCACTTGGTATTTAACAAAAAAGGTTTTCTAAAATAAAAGTAGCCTAAGTTACTCCTTGTTACATCAGCTATCTGCCAGTGAAAGTCCCGTCAAAATCGGTCCAGCCATTTCAGAGATTAGCCAGAAACAAACAGACAGGCAGACAAGAATTGTAAAAAGTGTTGTTTTGGTATATGTACCGTGTATACATCCAAATGCACTTAGTAAAAAGCGGTTATTTTAATTTTACAAACACACTCCAATGTTATTTATTTGTATAGATATCCTATTGTTGTATTATTTATTTTCTGTGGTCTCACTCACGTTCGCCTTCACCTAATTAGAAGCGAAGTGAAGTAATCGCGTCGTATACCTCCAGATCTCGAGTATAATTCTGAGTGGAGTGGGCTCCCTGGACAACACCACAGTGTCGAGTAGCGAGCACATGGCGCAGTTCTACGCGGCCGCGCGGTGGCTGGTGCGCGCGCAGCGCTCGCGCAGCGGCGGCTGGCCCATCCCTGTGCGCCGCAGAATCGCCGCCGGCGTCGCAGAGCTCAAGCCGGGCTGGTTGGTATACCACATACATACATATCATGACGATCGCAGACCCTTCAAATTGAAAAATATTATGAATGTCTGATATTTTGTATTAGCATTTCGATTGAACCAATAGGGAAGGTTCTGCCCGATTTTATAATCGGCTTGTTGCCACTAGACTTGTCCAATTCAGTTGTTTTTTAAATCCGTACCAGCCAGCGGCTCTCATCAATCTAGTATCAGAATCAGAATATTTTTTATTCACGTAGACCATTATGTACAGTACTTATGAATCGTCAAGTTACAAAAATAGTATGCTACTACTTTACCACCCGTTCGGAATGCCGTTCCTATGGAGAAGAACGGGCAGGAAACTCCATGGTTGCTTGTAGTGCAAAGAGTTCTCGGCTGGCAACATCATCACTTGAACCTTTTCATACACGTTTCCAACTACTGCAGGCACTCTGCGATGAGCCAGGGGCACGCAATCTCGCTCCTGTCTCGGGCTTTCCACAAGAGTGGTGACGCGACGTACTTGCAAGCCGCGAAGCGCGCGCTCTACTTGCTGGACGTGCCGAGCAACGCTGGCGGAGTCAAGGCCAGGTGGATGGACAAGTATGTGTGGTGAGTATACTATCATTCTTCTTCTGATAATTTAAAGATAAGGATGTCGTCAGTCTAGCTGATTCAATCTGTCTCTATGTAGAGCATCCTCTTTCGTTGAGGTCGTGTTTCGATCTGGTAGTAGAGTTAAGAAAAGTTGTTGTAAGTGCCCTAGTAGGTCTTCACGAAATAAATGATATGACTTTGACTTTCACCTCTCATACAACCTGATACTAACTATTTCTTTTATTTAACTCTATTCTTTTGTTTTCCCTTCCTCCATACGATGTTCTGTTTATAAAAACTTATCATAAGTATCACAGATTCAAACCCCGGCTTACTGCTTTTAGATTTCTGGATTTTAGATGCGAATCTTAATTTTACTATTATTATCACTTGGTAACCGGTGAATGAAAATAACATGAGGAAACCTGCTTGTCTGAGAGAACCCCTCGTTTAGATGTGTCTGTCCGAAGTTCGTCAACCCGCACTGGGCCAGCGTGGTGGACTATAGCCTAATCACATTGTTGGAAAGCCCGTACCCAACAGTAGGACATTCAAAGGGCTGGTATTATTATTATCACAAGTTTGCCGGTCATCTTCCCTCATCTGTTTTGTATCGTTTTTCTTTTGTTGTTGCGTTTTTTGTTTGTGCGGCCTAAAGTTAATTGAATATTTGTAATTTTAATTCCAGGTACGAAGAATATCCAACCAAACCACCCTTATTTGTTCTGAACGGCTTCATATACACGCTCCTCGGTCTCTACGATCTGCACATCATTGAAGGTGAGAACTCCATCTCATTGGCCAAGAAGATGTTTGACGAAGGTATGACGTCACTCAAAACGCTGTTACCACTTTTTGACACCGGCAGCGGGAGTTTCTACGACCTCCGCCACTTCACATTGGGTGTCAGCCCCAACATAGCCAGGTGGGACTACCATGCTACTCATGTTAACCAGCTATACTTGCTAGCGGGGCTCGACAATGACCCTATATTGATTACCACGGCTAAAAGGTGGGAAGGGTACATGCAAGGGAAAAGGGCTGCCCACAATTGAGACGCTATGTTTACACGCGAAGATTGCGATTTGATTTCTGCGTATAACTTGAAAGACATGACGTCATAAATGCGTGGTCCGTTTATTCAAAATTTGAATTGGTTCGGGAATGTTCGGTGTTATGCTGGTGGATGGTTAAAATTTCAAAGGAACAGGATGACGTCATAGTTTGGTATCAGTGAAATCTATTGTTTCTAAGGTCAGTAATACTTTAATGACGACCTCACAATGTCGTAAATAATTATTTATGTACGGACGAATCTAATTCATCATTTTATTGTCGCCGGATTGAATCAATTGATCGAAATTTCAAATTCGATCAAGACTGTTTCGTACACAGATATGTTTCGTACGTTCGGTTATTCGACATTCGAAAATTGTATTTCGCCCGTTACGAATTTAGCCGATGTTCTGCCGATGCTACACGAATCGTAGCATGACTGATTGGGTTTGAGACTGAGCCGAGTATGGTATTGGACTGTTCGGAATATGTATACAATGAGTACAGTTTTACGAAATTAATTATGTAACTCTGTAATCATATTACAAAATATTGTTGTTTGAATGTGGACCTTATATTTGTAATTAAGATTCGTGTGTAAAATGACTTTGGGGGTAATTAAACGAATATTTTTCTACGCCAAAAGATACAATAAATGCAACCTGAAGTACTTATTCGTAGAGTAGTTGATTGTAACATAAAACATAGGTATAGCTAGTATGATACACAGGTAGTTACATAATTACATATGAAAATAAATAAATGCAATCTCATGATTTCTCGCTCTCTCTCAGCACTTTAAAATGAGCAAACATGAGATGCACAAAATCTATAATTTTATAGGTTTTTTTGTTTTTTTTTTTCGCGATACATTCTTTTGTTAAAGAAATATTGTTAAAGACTGATTCAAAACCAATTAATAAAATACATAATTGATTACATATATTTTATGCACGTTCTTCTTTCGGAGTCAGTGGTTCTACATGGTCGAATGTGCAGCACGTCTTTTTATAACTGCCTGTTTAGATTATACGACTCGTGTAGCTATTATAAATGTTTTTATTATTATAAGTATTTAGCTACGGCTAAACTCATACCAAGGCCATGTTGGGTTATCGAAACTAACATATCCAACTCCAACCATATCTATATAAATAATTTTCTTATTTAGGTATATATTTCCAACACAGAAAATATCCTTTATATTTTTTGTTTTAATTTATTATTTGTGTGAATGCATTCTTGCCATACTTAAATATTTTATTTTATTTCTTTTGGATTTGATTTTTTTTTTCTGGATTTTTTTAATAATAAAATGCCGTTGTGTGCTGAGGTGAATCGCCGACATTCCGAAATCGATGGTTTTATATTTAAATTGTGTATGTTGATACATCTTATTAACCAGTGTGTCGGTAATGCAAGTGAGCGAACAATTCGCTCACACTAGTCGTGCCAGACTCGTTCGTTCGCCGGCGTCCGTTTGACTAATACTTTAGCCAGATTAAGCACCTATGTAACAAAGTTTCCATATACTTAAACTTAATGTAGAAACTCAAATTACGTATTGGTAATCTTTACTAACACACTACATATCAGGCTCGCTATTCGTATTCGTAAATAATTAGTATTTTTGGTATATGATGGATTAACAGGTACATTTTGTGAACATCAAATACTATTTCAACCATCTTTGACACTTTGTGTAAATTAATAGAAATACTAGTATTTTGAGAGAGAATTATGTCATCGTTTCTCCACACCCTCACCACCACATATGTATTTACAGAGAAGTTTTTACTCCTGGACTTAAATTAAATACATATTAACTCGCCTACGCCTATTCAGAGATCTTGCCTCCATAAAAGGTTGAGGGTCGATGACCTAATTCACACTAGTGTAGTGTGAATTAGGTACTAATATTTAATTCGTCGTAGTTCGTTCTGTTTATTGCCATTGTATAAAATACATTGTAGGTTGTCGGCCGGCTGTGATCCGAAGCACAAATTCTTGTAAGTAAGTATCTTCGTCAATTTGGTAAATTAACATATTCAATGTATGTAGGTATGTTTGACGTACACATACGATTATTAATACAATGTACCTTTTTCTAGTGAAAGTAATCTCTTTGTAGATATCACTATACCTACTATTGAAATATTTACGCAACATAGCTCTTTGTCGCCCGGTGTATCTGAGGCTACTAATCTGTGTGGTACTAAACACTATACTATTTGAACATAAACATTCCAGTGTGAAAGAGCTTATTATAATCTAGTTATTTGGTGTAAATATTGTTCTTAATTTAAAATACGCAATGCCTGTTTTCGTTGAGTTTTTGTGTGAAATTGTTAATATGTGTAGATTTTTGTTTTATATGTGTAGGAAAGATGGGATTATATTTATAATCGTTTAATTTATATACAATCAGGGTGGATCCAGGATTTCGTTCAGGGGGGTTTCCCCCTTAACGAAATTATTCTGTGTTTAAACGCAACTTGAAAGTGCAAAGCCATACATGGAACCAATGGATCTAATGCATCAAGATTAAAATGTATACATATTATAATAAAAATGTAACTGATCGCTATCTGACATGGAAGATTATGAGAATAACTATTATTGAGGGCCTTTATCAACGCAATAGAACCCAAAATAATGATTATTAGAATGTTTTACTGTTTGTCTGTGCATTGGTGCGCGCTAATCTCAGAAACGGTTTAATCGATTTGGGTGCGGTCCACTAATGTATTATGGTAAAGTTCACATAATTTTTTTGTGTGATTTATTTAAATCGGTTCATAAATAAAAAAGTTATACCAATTTAAAGACGCGTACGAAGTGGCAGGCAACAGCTATAGTAATGTAATATTTTTTTTTACATTCATTCACAAAAAGAACGAATCTCTCGAAAAATTTTAGCATCTATACCGTCTAGACTCTACGTACTTCTTACAAAGGGTCTGTTCAAATATAGGAGTTCCTTTACCACCATAGTGTTGCTGATATATAAATATTTATGAGCGTGGCACCGCGCTGTACCACGGGGAGGAAGCAAATGCCACTCTAGTCTGAACGCGCCTTTAAATGTTTAGTTTTAGTTCCTATGTAATGATTGCGTGATATGAATTGAATATGTGAATAATATATATCTTCATTAGATTGTCGTAGTGAAATAGTGAATGCACTTGTGAATGACAATAAAGCGTATCAAACCCGAGTTCATTTTATTTACGACAAGATAATCTCCTTTTTTATCCTAAGTTTAACCTAATAATGATGTTATATGATGAAACAGGAAAACGTGATACTAATATTTAGGTAATGTTATTCTGACGGGTTAGTTAACTCATGAGAATAACATAATCCGATTCTAGAAACTATGCCATTGACTCAGCGTAGGTATGTACCAGATATGTGCGAATGAAATCGAATGGAAGTCCCCACGATACACTCACCACAGTAATGACATCATCAAGGCCAATTGCTTTTGCTCCCAGGGTTAAGACGGATAACTTATCTAAATACTTACCGACATACATATTCAAAGAAATCATAAACATTGCTTTGTTATAGATATGGACTTCCAAATTCAATCTGACAAACTTACTAGATATATCGTTAACTAATTACATGGTTATTTGTTTCATCACGCTACAAAAAATTTGGGTTGAGCTGCAGAGCAAAATCAGTAGTTGTGCAGGCCTTGGTGAAGCCAAACGTGGGCAAAAGCTCCATCGTATTACAAAATACATTTAGAACAGACAGAGGTAGCCAGTGCCGTAGCATGGGGGGGGGGGGGGGGGGGGGGTGCGGTCCGCACCGGGCGGCACTTTGCCGGGGGCGGTATTTTACAGGTGGCGGTCAGAGAAAAAAAAAACCTTTAGTTTTTTGTCGTTACCATGCCCCAATTTTTTTATAATGAATATCAAAAATAAGAGGGCAGCAAATTTGAAATCTGCACCGGGTGCTAATGACCTATGCTACGCCACTGGAGGTAGGTAGCATAGCATACCTACTGCGTAACTAGGGCAAATTCGAAATTGATCGTAAAAAGACTTTAGATTTAGACCATAAGTCAAATACATATAGCACTTTTTTGTAAGTCAAATCATTTATTTCGTGTAAGCCTACGGGGGCACTTACACATTGTCATTTTATATTTTTATATCTTTACTCTACCGTAGAGTAACTTTTTATAGATGAGAAAGTCTACAACGGATAGGAACGCGGCCTCAACACAAGATCCGGCAAGAAACTCAGTCGACTTTATAGAGTAGTCTATTTCGTAAAGCGTGATCGGAAGGTTCAATACAGAGTGTAGAGCCTAACTTTTTGTCCGCGGTGCCCTCTCGTATGGTTCCCATAATACGACAGAAGGTAACCAAACGCCTTAAACCAAACAGTAGAAGTGAAAATGAAACTAGCAATAACTGAGTTTTTCATCGACATCAGTGTTTACACGCGTTAAAAACAGATTACCGGTGTCGATGTTGTATATCGGCCTCACCTGAGATTGCCCTTTGCCAAATCAGCAGCAATCAGTGTTGCTACCTTAGCCCTTTTTATATACCTATAACTTAGAAGAAGTACAATAGCATTTTCAAGTTTATTTTCGGTTTTTTGAGGTTGGCAATCGACTAGAAAATAGTGCCATATTTTATAAGTGTCGTGTAAAACATCTTTAGAGTTGATTTAAAATATAAGTAGCCCTGATGATAATGATGACGTTGATGACGATAACATGAACTCCCAACTCCCTATCAGTGAAGCTGTGGATACTTTACGGACCGGACATCTTGGGAGAACTAGGAAAAAAAGTTATACTATTTTATTTATATTTCCTTCACACGTGCATGTTGACGAACACACAATCGTTAATACTCATATTACACATTATATATCAAAGAAATACATTTTTGGAAAATAAAACAAAATTGACAACTTCACAGTTCAACTTCCAGCCAAAAAGTCAATTTTCAAGTTTATACTTATGTATATTTAGTGAGCCAAAATAAAATACTACACTTATAATAAGTAGTATTTTATTTTGGCTCTTTCTGTCTCTTTTTTACAACCTCATTTTATCGTTTCTAGTCCGTGTTATCTTCGTAAGTAGCCCTTCTTAAAAAGTAATTTAGGTGGCAACAATGGTAGTGATTCTTTTCTCTGTGCTTGCATGAGTAATTTTGTTTGTTCTGTGGTCTTTCATTGTGCGTTATATGATTGATGTATTTTCTATTTTGTAATTCTATATTTTTTTCTAACGCAGTTCTGAATCAAATAATTAAAAGAAGTGTTCGATGAAAGTGAAGCAAGGTGAAATAATGCTAATTGTACTTATGTAAAAATGGACGACTATGCCGATATAAAATCCCTTCCCTTGTCAGCGCTTCCAGTAAGAACTAAAAGACTGTTATCATGTTTGATGGATCCGCCAAAAATAATTCCCAGCGATGGACCTCTCAAGCTACCAAGGTAACTACCATATTTAGGTTTAAATACATAAAAACAAAGAATCAATAGAAACAAACACTTGCAGGTAAATAGGAAATAATGTTGAGAAAGGTATTTGGCCTGAGTCACAACAAACTGTTACATTTTGGGACTATTGAGTAATTACAGGAAGTGAAATTTATTGAGTATATCTAAACTATGTATTTAGATTAACACATGTAAGATTACAGGCAGAATTTCAATATATCTAAATGCTCAAGTAACTACAAATCAGATCAGTAATTTAGTTTTTTTATTTTCTTACAATAAGCTGTTATTAGGTTCTTTAGGAGAATTTTGTTTGCCAGGGATAGTTACGATGTCCAGCCTGTGATCCAAAATAGTTTATGGAGCTTGAGTCTTAAGTTTTTTCTGCTGTAAAGATGTGCTTTTCCAGGTTAGGTGTATTTCAAGATGTAATCTCAGATATCATATTGGTTCTTAGGGGATTTGATGTTGTTTAATTTAAATACAGGAGAGGTATCCTGTCTCTTTATAAATGTCACATTTACTGAATTCATTGTCTTTTAATAACATTGTAAAAGCATTTATTAGATATTATGGCAGACTGCTACAAACTCCGTACAAGCAGACAGATAGTCAATCATTCTGCAATATCTACACATTGGTATACTCGAAATATGTTTTGATAGAGTTTAAAATAAAAATAAGTAGTCATCATTTTATCATAATAATCGAGTGAGCCTATTGGTGGGGGCCAAGCAGGTCAACTATGAAAGATAAAGATAAGTTCCTGCCCATGTGTTAATGTAGTGAAAATGGTACAAGATTATTTTAAAATATATTTTTACACATTATATGTGTGATGTTTTTATTAAAATTTTATATAATTTAACATAATTTGGGTAAAAATTTCTAGCAATGTCCTTTCCGAGAATAGAAATGTATATAAGATGCAAAAATTACTAAATTGTGTAAAAATGCACCCCCTAATGTATCAGCAGTTTATTTTCAACTTCTCTATTTTTGCTTTGGTTTAATAAGTAATTCTTTATATGAAAACCCATAGGGACTGGCGGGGACTAGCATCTCGGTTGAATATCTCAGCAGAATTGGCAGCCAATATTAACCAATTCGAAGATAAGACTGGAAGAGTTCTAGAGATCTGGCTCCGGGACCCATTTGCCACTGTCGGTCAGCTCCTGGAGCAACTGGAAATACTGGACCGATTTGATGTTTATGATGACATCTGTTCTGATCTCAGAGAATATTTTATCAAAACTGAACTTGCACGTAAGTCATGAATATGAAGAAAATCTAATATAATTTTTAGAAGGGTATTAACGGTACTTAAGGGTACATAAGTGTATTAGGCATTTCGTCGCATGACGCCATTAAATATACAAATCGCTTTAGAGTGCCTTAATTGCAACTGGCTAGACCAGTTATCCATCCAGCACAATACTCATCGTCATCGCGCGACGAAATCACATCGATGCTCATACGTTCTTTGGTCAATTAGGACGACGCCATATTTGACAAGCTAAAGATGCAACTTATCTAAAAAAATATGCATCTTTAGTAGTACATAGCCTACCAGTAAATTAAAATAGCCCTGTTATGCCATTGTATAATTAGCCCAGGCATATTATATGACCTAAATTATGCTTGTTGGCATACAAAGCGCGTTTTAACGCAGATAATGTAATACAAGACACCTTTTGTTATTTCTGATAGCCCCTCTTTTAGTCATCGGATTTTATAGAGCATACTATCCATACCGTTTATGTTCACAGCAAACCCTCAAAACCAGTTATACCTGGATAAGAACAATGCGCCGCCAGCGTCCTCTGCCGGCGAGGACACCCGGCTGATCACGTATGACGACCGGCCTGGCTACGAGCACCAATACCACGCGTTCGTGCTGCACGCGAAGCAAGACCAGAAGTTTGTGGACATGCTGGTCGAGAAACTGGGGGAAGACGGGTTGCAGGTGATTTGGATAAATTTGACAGGCAGACCGCTCAACAATTCCATTAATTTTAACTATTATGGCCATGCCTTGCATCACAAATCTAAGTATATATTGAATAAGGTTTAAGTAGAGCCACTGATACAATAAGAAGTCTAGTTGTCTTCTTGGAGAACGGAATAAAAGCCTTGTGATTAGATTTCTGGATGTCTATGCCAATCTCCTTATTACTCGCTAAATGTTGGATGATTATAATCTTAGCTATCAGAAAAAAAACAACAATATTGTCAAATAATTGTAATTGATGTTCTGAAAGTAAATAATTATTCAATTAATAAATTAATTGAACCGATTGAGTAAACACAAATTAAACGATAGTTAGACCGCCGTCTGCGAAATGACTGGCTGAAAATTTGTGGTGCCTTTTTATAGCATTCATTGCCGTCTTAGTGTGGCGGTAGGGGCATCCTCCAACAATATAACAAATAATATCCTAGAGGAAAAACAAAATTGTTTGGTTCCGCAGATATGCACTGTGGATAAGCTGCACGCCGGCCACATCACGCAGTACGCGCCCGTCGCGAAGCTGATCTCGGAGCGCTGCCGGCGCATCATCCTCGTGTACTCGCCCGACTTCCTCAACAGCCCCTCTAACAAATTCTACAGTACATATGCACAGGCTGTTAGCGTTGGTGAGCGATGCTGAACGACAGCTTAAAACATTTTACTACACAAAACATTGTACAATTTCATGCGTCGTACAAGTGGGTGCGTGGTGTGCGAGCAGTCCTTCTCTTGGTTTCTTACTTGCTTGTTTTTTTACATACCTTTAATGTACAGTCTAAAGATCTAACAATAAAATATTTAAGTAGGTCCATTGGGTAGTAGGTCATAAAGATCACATTCCAAAAAATGTCTTAAAAAGTATATTAACACCATACTAAGTGCATGGTAAAAGGTTTAGAATGGCTTTATCAAAAAAAAATACATACTGTTTACACCTTTATTTTATACTTACATAAAGAGCTTCTTAAAATATTTAATACTATTATTGTGACATAATGACTTTAAGGTGGAAGCTCAGGGTCAGGGCGCGAAATTCAAAATGTCAATGGTTTCTATTTTTTTACGAAAAATTTGGACATCTTTACGATGTAATTTAGTGTTTTGCGATATTAACATTCTGCATTGGATGTCTGGATGTATTAAGTTTGCTTAAAAAAGTACCTAAAGCGATACAACACCATTAAGTTAGTAAAAGTAGCGGTTTTTACAAACCTTATGGTATTGTATCGGATTAGGTTCTTTTTTAAGCAAACTTAATACATCAAGACATGCAATGCAGAATGTTAATATCGCAAAACACTAAATTACATCATAAAGATGTCCAAATTTTTCGTAAAAATATAAAAACCATTGACATTTTGAATTTCGCGCCCTGACCCTGAGCTTCCCCCTTAATGTCTATAATAGTTCTATTTTTTTTATTTTCGCAGAGACGAAATTAAAAATAATACCTATAATGTATCGCGACTGTGAGTTGCCATTCCACCTGACGTACTACCACAGGCTGTACTACAACTCGAACACCATGTACGACTTCTGGCCGAAGCTGAAGCAGACCCTGGCGCACTCCAGCTCCTACCAACCCAGGTTATCATGATTTTAAGTTCAACCAACCACTTTATTGGAAATGAAATAAACAATTTTTTCGGATTTTATAGCGTTTATTTTATGTTTTTGCGTAAAACCAAGCGCACCATTTCAAGACTCTGAGCTCTGCGTAGATCGGACCGCAAGCAAGAATTTAATATGAGGGTACCCCCTCTCAAACTATGACACTAGGTCGTCAACCACCTTAATCCTTCCGTGACCATGGTTGCTGTAAAGCAGCCGAAACGTCGGGAACGTAAAAACATAAAATAAACACGATATAACCCGAAAAATTAGTTTCATTTCAATGTGTACCTAACATTCGCGTAAATATAAGAAATCAATAAATTTATTGTAACCATTGTACATTTTTGTTTGAGGTTTCGTTGACACTTCTAACTTAAGTCTCGATTAAAAATAGGGGGGGGGGGGGGGGGGGCAATTGTTCAATAGGTTCTTTAAATCTTTATGAGGTTCCTTGGTCAGTCTACAAAATATTTAGCTCCAACGAAGCCGTGAGTTGCATGATTCATCCTCTACGCGTGAACTACATTTCAAAGATATATAAAAAAATACCAAATTACAATGAATTTTATCACAACAGTTGAGTTTCAAGCTCTCGTGTCATCATATGTATAGACTCTACTAACTACTATGCTGGTGGGATATTGGTGCTAATTCTGTTTTGTTTTGTTTTTACAGACACAACGGCGCGCCCTTAAACATACCAGCTCTAAACATTCCCGCTATTAAAGGGCCGATAGTAAGCGAACCGTTGACAACGCAACCTCCTCTAACCAAAAACGAATTGTCAAAGGCAGAGGTGGCCAAATACATGAACCAGAAGCTGTTCCTAGATACTCACCCCCGGCACCACTCCACGAACGACCTGGACCTGGACAGTGTCTCGACCGATGATTCCACGTCCTGGAGTAACGTCAGCCAGATGAGTGAGGCTAGTGACGAAGGCAAGAAGAAAAAGAGCGCTTTTAGTAGAATATTGAAACCTTTCAAAGGCAGGAAAAAGAAAGGTATTAAGTCGCTGATTAAAAAAGATTATGGTTCTAAGGCAGATGAGTGTGACATTCCTATATAAAATAAAACTATTAAAACCACACACACAAAAGAGCGTTCTGCGTTCTAATCATTGATGTGCGCTGTCCTTAATGTCCCAGCTGACGCTGGGTACGTTACGTTGTTACGCTGCGTACGTTATAATATTGCGTACTTTGGAAGCACATACTAAACGGAAATGGCTGTGTAAACGAGATAGCAAGATCAAAAACAAGACAGATATATTTTGCGCTGCCTCGTTTGTAGAATAATTAGACTGAGTAGCAGGTTCGCTGCGCAGCGCAGTTTTGTGGTGCCATTTCCGAGCGCAAGAAACCTATCTACGTCTTTCCAAATATATATCGATGGATCTAATGTATGGGTTTCAACAGCAGGCGATGCAGGACGCTGAACGCTCTTCTGTCTGTGCGCGGTCTTATAAGCCTGTGTAATTTACTCTTGCTATTCGTTCAGATCCATAGCTCCGTGTGAGTAACAAACATAATTTATTGTTCCTGAAATAAAGCATCATTCATGCTGAAGCGAGCGTAAGGCGTTTGGGTCACATCGTTTGCCAGCTTGTAATGTACAGAAACTGGAGCGACATCTTATAAGCACTTCCGAACTCAGGGTTTGTTTTTATTATATTATATTCGTACGAAGCAAAAACTGTTTTTTTTAGGTACATATAATTATTTTAATAGACTAAATTTACCACAAAAATATAACTCACAAAATATTACCTCAGTATTATGTTGCTTCTTCAATCAATTTAGTTAAGTAATTTTATTATTTTTCTTAAAGGAATATTTATATTTCTTTATACATTTTGAAGCTGTGTGTTGCTTTGTCTTGTTTAGACTTTTTTTCAATATATTCTATGTTCGGATACGACGAATTTATGCATGTGTAAAGATAAGTAATTTGTTTTTTAAGTTTAAGTTCAATAATTATGCACCTATCATGGTACTAGTATACAATAATGACATCGAGATTTATTGCTTTAGCAGAATATATTTTAGATTTTGAAATTAGCTTGATTGAGATACGAAAGCATTAGGCGGCAAAGGTGTCAAGCTGTTGCCATGGCGACCTGAGTACACAGTAGTAAAAGTTATCTTCAATAAAATTAACACCGCTCATTGGTCGCTATGGCCGATGACGTAGTCTTGGGCCAATCACGTGAGCTATTTTAAATATAAAGATCAAATTGTGATCACAAATCGAGTCTATAATATGTGGTAATATTATAATTGTGTGATACGTAATTAATTGTTTTACAGTAAAAAAAAATTCTAAGTGATAGCTATAAAAGTCCTCAATAAATAGCGCCCAACTAAAAACGCAATGTGTATTGTAATTTCTAGAAAATGGATATAATTCCTAGAATCGTCAGGAAATGTGTAAGATAACTTGTATAATAGTATTTTGGGCCCAATAACAAATACTCTAGATGGCATCTTAAATAAAATATTTTATAAATTTTGTAAATTAGCTTTGTATTTTATAGAACTCCTGAATTATACACATTTCCAGTAGCTTTTAAGTAGGGTCATTTATATTTATCCTAGATATATAATTATGTATATGTCGCAACTCGCGAACCATTTTTTCCGCTCGGCACTTCGACTGTGGCTATGCAGTGTCAGTGTTGAATGGGCTTTTATGGGATATGTTGACAACACATTCGCCGGGACACGAAATATAATATACAAATTTGTTTAAATAATTATGCACATAATTCTGACTATCCATCCAAACGTGCCCTGATACTAGAGAGCAGCAACTCTCGACGTTTCCTAGTAGTCTGTTTAAATTAAAACGCACAAAATATAACATAATATTATAACTTTATTATCACGAGATTACAAGGCTGTATACCCTGACGAGATGGTCTGCTCCGCAGCTGGCCAGTAACACTTCCCTGTCGCCCGCAACTCTTGGCTTGAAGGTCAGTCTCTTCACAGTGAGGTGGTGCGCAGCGCTGGAACACAAATAAGTGCCACTGTTGAAACAACATGACGTCTTTTCAATATACAATTTTCTTAACATGACCGTGTTCGTTATCCATCACAAGCTTGGTTTAGTTGGGGACACTACCATATATCTATCCGTAGTCCCTGAAGGGGAAGGTAGAGGTGGAGTGCACCAAAAATGTTGCCGACGATATTTGGTCTTAACGTTCTAATTTATTAAATGGCGAGCCTATTGCCATTATACGGATACACCATTATTGAGGCCATCGTCCACTGTGCGGCCCAGTGCATAAATAATAACAAGTACCGTTCATAACATCAACGCAATAGCAACCACTTACCTATTATTGAATTCATGTAACAAGGTCCACTCAATATCGTCAAAACTGTATATCCTGATCACTCCGGATTCCAAGCCAGTAGCTATTACTCTTACGTCTTCTACGTGAGGTGCGAAAGCCAGGGCTGTCATCGATGTGTTGGGTAGCTCTAGTGGTTTGCCGTGCAGACCATACTCTTTGAGTGAAGATTGTGATGTGTGCTGCATTTTTGACCATATACAAACCTGGAAATTATATTTGTTTCTTTGAATGCATGATTCGCTTCTACAAACTCAGACGCCACTCAAATATTTGAATAGGTACTTATATCTATAATAATATCGCCAGACGAACACACCAACTATACGGTCCCATACTAAGCAACGCTTGTATTATGGGTACCGTACAATAGACTGAGGGCGAACTCAGTATATCATACTTATATAGATACTAAACATCCATGACTAGGGCACCAACATTCGTGATCATTAAAGTTTGTCCCTACCAGGATTAGTACCCGGGACACTCAGCGCAGAAAGCAGGGCCACTACCCACTGCGCTAATCAGGTCGTGAAAATCTGAGATGGGTCTGTATTTTGCATTCTTTATATACGGCGTTGGAGTTAGTCACTTTTTTATAGGCAAAACCTCTACTGAGAAAATCCGGCAGTTAAACTAATCGCACTGGTCTTTCTAAATTCGCCTATTTATCACACATTAGAAAATCAGCTCATATTTTGATTTGTTAATTCTCACCTTGCCATCCCGAGACCCCGTGCCAAACACAGTCCCGTCGTGCGCCCACGCACAGCACCATATTATCCTAGTGTGAACGCCATTCGACTTATCCGTACACGCTGCGATGCTGAACGAATTCGTGCCTTCTCGCCTTCGATATAAGGTCCATCTTCGGTCGCGCGATACGGATAGAAGATTTTGCGAGTCTGGCGAGAACGCTAGTTGCGTGATTGTTAGTTGGTGAGAGACGAGTTTTTGTATCTGTTGCCAGTTTGTTGTTTCCCTGAAAAAAAAAACGGATTCAAACTCTATAAAAAAGCGCCCCCGCTGTTTTATTTAATTTTTTCGACTCTGACGTAAATAAATCTCCGGAACTAAATACGACATTAAATTCAATTGGCCGTCGCATTTCTGTGTATTTCATCGAATATATTTTTATACTTTTTACATGTCAAATCTCAATTAGTTCCGTGGACACTCACTACCTGTAATCATTACTATCAACGCGAAAATCAAATAGGTACGACACTCCTGTCTCACAAATCATTAGTCCAGTGGTAGTAGAGGTCAGGGGTGTTCGATATGTAGGGTCGCATACCACAGCAGCACGGCGGCGTGCTCGGCCACCGTGGCCTTGCAGGCGGACGCGACGAGCGCGCCGTCCCCGCTCGCGGCCAGCGCGAACACCTCGTACCCGTGCCCGTACAGCTTCTGCAGCTCCGGCCACAGGGTGTTCTGCATTAGCGTCTCTTCCGTTGGAGGTTCTGAAGACGAAAGTAAGACAATTGTCCATTGAGCGTCGAAACAAAATCACTCTCTAGATACAATTTAAAGCATAACCTTGAATCTTGACACTGGTGTGAAAATGTGATTAGTAAATCTTGGTAAAAAAAAAAGCTTGATTCTCGCATGTTTTTGGTCAAATCTCGGGATCATTAAGATATTTCAAGAAGATATTTAGTTTAACAGAGTAATTACAATTTCTCGATTTTGGTAGATGTTTTTTTTATAGTATTTTGCCTATAATCATTTGGCATTATGGATAGATCTAGCACTTACTTTTTTTTCCCTAATGGCCTTTTTAGCACTTACTTATTAATTATAATTGTTTATTTCTAAAAGCATGATTACAAATTATTTGTGCCGCGGTCCCAAATAAAGCGTAAGGGTTATGACATAATATAATAAGCTTACAGAGGATTTAGGTAACTTATTAAAACTAAAATATAAAAATAAAGTTAAATGCAGCAGACAATGATAAATGTTAATATGAAATTAACATAAAAAAAACAATGCATCTAACAATAAAAAAAATCTATTAACTATGATGGTGCAAAGCATGACTGCTATTAATTACCTGTCATGTCTACCGGTACGAAGTAGCCGTCGCTCTCATCAGCAGCATCAGGCTCCTCGTCTCCGATGAACACCGCCTTGTTGGAGAGTCCTAGGGACGGCACTGAGGCGCCTTCCGGACCTTATGGTACACACAACAGAACGTAAGTCTTTCATGCCCGGGAGATTCCAGGTCCAATCCCCACCCTGAACATTAAGCTATTTCTTTATTTTAATTACAAACAATGTGCCTCATAGCTTACTTAAATACCGATATGCTAAATATAAAACTAAATTTTAAATGTCATGACGTATATTGATTTCTTATATTTACGCGAATACTACACATTGAAATAAGACTTACTAATAATAATTACAACATATCTATACTAATCTAATGTTATAAATGTGAAAGTTTGGATGGATGGATGTTTGTTACTCTTTCACGCCAGAACGGCTGAACGGATCTGGATGAAATTTGACACAGAGATAGATTATAGTCTGGAACAGCACATCAGCAAAGGATCGACATGATTTTTTGCGCGGGTAACACCGCAGGGCACAGCTAGTTACAAAATAAACAAAAAAAAAAAGTGTTAGTTTTAACTTAGTTTGGAGGAGCTAACAAGAGTTATATTTTCTTACGCACCCCCATTACTCCCTTCCACGACTTCTCCTACAATATTCTTGAAGTTGTGCACAAAGTTGTGCGGCGCTCGGAACACCCTGATGACCTTTTCCTCTGCAGCTGACGCGAAGGTCGTGCTGTTGACCAGAGCGAGCGACGCCATGTCGTACCCGTGGACCTGGGGGCGGGCTATCTCGTGCCATTCCAGCCCTGGATAGAAAGGGAGAGAGAACATTCAGAACACTAAACGGACACGTTCTGCGGAAGGGACAAGAATGACCATTTCAGTTCCATACCGAAGGTATTTTTCAGCACTATTTGCGTGCGTCTGTGTATTTTTGTTTCTGTAATTATTACAAAGTCTTGGTTTTAGTTTTACGTTTTCACAAAACTAAAAATAAATCTGCGAGACTTGGGTCTTGGACTTGCTATAAAACTCCGTGATGCTGTTGCGTCTTTATCTTGCGAAAATGCAAGACCAAATCCTTGAGAAACACTATTTAGTATATGTTTAAACGTAATAATAAAAGCAATTCTGTTTGGGAAACTGTACAAAAGGACAAGTACTGGAAGGTGGTTACGGTAACCACCTTAAGTCAACGCCCATCTCGTAAGGTTCAGGGTCAGCTTATACCAAAACGTTCATGTCACCTTGAGCGGTCTTCCAAGGGGCGTGGACTCTTGTGGTCTGGTCAGTCGACACGCTCATCAGGTACCTGCCATGCTTCGGCTCCCATCTCACGTCTTCGACAGAGTTGAAATGACCGCCGCAAACTACTGATGGCTTCCAATGGGATGTTTCCTAGAACATTATGGCTTAAAGTTGGTAATAGGAAGCCTGATACAAAATATACCCCTGAGTTAAAGATTTGTATTGAAGGAAATGCAACTATAATTGATCGTATAGCCTCGAGCCTCGGTTGACAGAGCTGAGAACACGATAATTATTGAATCATTAAAAATGTATCTAATTTTCATAGGGTTTCCCCTAGAACCATACCAAGCCTGGACAGTCAATGATCGCTATCGATGCATGAGTGGTTTTTATGGACAGAAAAAATATCATATACCAACCTTACAATAAGTCCAGATATGAAACGACCCGTTGTACCCATGGCCCATAAACGAGGTCCCACCCGGCCCGAACCGGCTGCCATAGAACCCCAGCCCGTTGCCGCCCACTTCGCCCACCCGCACACGCTCCACCCACGCGCCCTCGCCCTCCCCTCGGCTGGCGGAGGCTTCAGGCTCCCAGATGATTAGAGTTTTGTCCAGAGATGAGGACAGGAGGCGGTAAATTGGGGGTTTATTTGTTTCTGTAAGAGAAAGTGTATTCTTTTGTTAATACTGGCGGTTATCTGATCGTCATTATCATTTGATAAGCGCAGGCCGTACGAGCAATAACAGCTTAATAGATTTTAGTATTTTGTCAGAGCATATACCACAATATGATAATAATGATATTTCAATAAAAGTAATGGATTTCGTAAGTCATACATTATCATCGAAAAAAAACGACAAATGTATTGGTGTTTTACTCTAACCCATCAAACATGCTCTATGATCAAGCAGTAATGCATAACTACAAAACTACGTAGAAAGGAAATGCACTATTTGGTATTTTGGGCACTAATTTAGTTTTATGAATATCATTGGTATTACAAACTCACCCCCAACCCCTGCCGGCTGCCATTGCACCCCATAAACCCACCCCTCATGCCCTGCCAACACCGCATCCAGCTTCACCGCCCACTGCTGGCCATATGCTGGGAACATCTTCTGTTCCACGCTGATGCCCTGTGCAAGCTGGTTGTCAACATACTTCTCAATGCGCCAGAGTCTGACGTACGTATCTTGTGATGCAGATGCTAGGAGGATTGTGGACTCATCTGTGGGGGAAACAGTTAGTAATATTTCACGGGTAGGAACAGAGGCTATGGTGTTGAAAAAGTGGCTGGCTTGCCATAATGATAGCTGTAATTCCGTGTGAAGTCGACACGTAATGGCATATTAGATGAGTTGGCATTTAACACAAACATATTGAGCCTGAATGAGTTTCAACATAAATTAAAATATCTTTTAAAAAGGGATGCACTTTTTATTTTAATTATCTAAGCAATAATTAATTTACAATAGTGGTACTCAACCTTTTTCATAGGGTCCACAAACACGTGATAGTGTGGTGTAGGGGACCACAAAAACTATGTTGTGCATTGGATCACTAAAAACGTTAGCAGACCTATACAACTACACTTACCAATATTCTGTACATCCATCCCCCTCACCCAATCCTCATGGCCAACCAGTGTGTGAACCTTATGATACTCATCTCCCACAAATACATGAATCTTGTGATCGTCCAGTGCACAGAATAGTATTGGCTTGCCCACTGCCTGGAGTATGTGAGCGTGGAGGGAGAGGCAGAGCCCAGAGTTCAGGTTAATTGTTTGTTTGCATGTTACTGTACCTGAAATTGTGTAGTCTATTTAAAGGTTGATTTGTAGGGGATCTTATTTTGGATTTAGATTATTGTTGGTACAACCAATTTTGGTATTTTCAGAGATAGAGGTAATTCAGGTAGCTAGAGGTGTTTTTCAGTATTTTCAAGTGTTTCAGATTTTTTCTAATAATTTTGGATGTCTCGTATTTGCAAATAGTTTCAGGTGTTGGTTGGATCCATTTTGAAATTCAAGATGGATGAAGTGAAATAATCAGTAGGGGTAGTTTTCGGGGCTCAGCCTTCCATCATAAGTCAATTTTGTTAGCTAGCTAGTGACTATGCAGGTGTTACTGTTTATAAAGAATACTTTACTGTAAATTATAAAGAATATGGAATGGGTAAGTATAATTTTAAATTTGAAATAAAGATACTACCTACCATTCTTCCTCTCCCAAACTTTAACAGTAGAATCAATTGACCCCGTATACACTATCAACTCATCTCCACTATAAACCCCATGTATACACATCACCCCATCAGAATGACCTGTCAAGGTACTTGTCACCTTCCATACTCCATCGAAGGTCCATATTGCGGCTGTCTTGTCGGCGGAAGCGGATACCAACTCTGTGCATGTATTGTCTAGTTTATATATCCATTTTACTGAGTTTACAATTGAGCTGTGGTGGCTAAGCACTGTTAGTGGATCTTTGCCTTTTTCTTTCTGGAATAAATTGTTGTTTCACTGGCTATAAAATTATTTTTGAGATATCACCCACAATCAGGACTATTGATGTTTCAAACAGACTAGTGCCCATAGACTTATTAATTTATTACTACATATGTACCATTACTTACTTTAGTTTTATAAAACAATATTTCTGTATTTTAAATTTGTTCTGTATTTGTAATGACATTGTGGTATCGATATTCTGTCCCTATAATATTTTATTTATTTTAGGTACTGAAATGTTCAAAATAACAGCTATTTTCTTGAGCAATATTTTGATATATCGACAAATATCAGAGGGAGGCCCTCTACTCTACCAGGGCAATATTTAATATAATCAATGTAGGGCCGGCCGTGTTTTATCATGTGAAAGTACGCTTTACAAAAATTAAATCATTAGAGCGCTTATGTATTATATATTATTACTTACCGTATCGTAAATAACAACAGCATTTGTGGCACCAAAACAAATGATTCCCTCGCTGTTCCAGTCAGCTATTTCTGGGGTGCGATTGCATGCAACTGACGTGTATACTTGATCGACTTTAATTTTCATCATTCTGTTCTATATTAAGGTTCAGATGATTAAATTAGAAGAATTTTGTTTAAATAAACATCATTTATAACCTCAACAGAAAGCTGAAGGCTGAAAGACAGTGACACACAGTGTTACCAGATGAAAATTTTAAACTACCTTGTCTGCAGACCAAAATTACCGTGTTTTAAGTATAATTACCTTGATTATATTTTAAAATTACAGTGTATATTACCGTGTCGATTTAAGAAAAAGAAAATTTTTATATAATTAACTTTTGTTTGTAATGCTTACGTTTTTGTCCAGTTCTCGCTATTTTGGAGGATATCGGTCCAGTTCTAACATCAGTATCATAATCATCACTGTCACTATCGTCGCAGCTCATTATATTCTCGTAACCGTACGATTTCTTAAAGAATTACAATATTTTAAACATCAGTTACACCGCAACAAACTTTTTCAAGTAATGTAATAACATTCCTTTCGTGTAAAATATTTTTATGTTAAAAATAGTAGTATATTCGATACTACTATTTTTAACATAAAAATATTTTTGGTAGTGTTTTTTTCACGAGTATACATGAAAAAAAACAACCAAAAATATATTTAATTTTGCCGGATTATATTATCTGCCAAATAATGAAATCGTTAGGGATTTCCCCAACAGCGACAGCCAGTGTTGCTAATTATGTATTAATCATAAAAACATACGTTTTTGAGTACGAATTTGAGTATTATTTACACGGTAATTAATATTTAAAAATACCGTAGAAAAGAACACGGTAATAGCTCATTACCGTAGACCGTGTTTTGCTCAAAATTACCGTGCATCTACGGTAATTACCGTGTATCTGGTAACACTGGTGACACATGCGCCAAAGAGTATATAATCACTACGTTTTACATGCGCAATGTGATGATTGATCATTCATTGGTTGGACGTAGTGTTATTTTCTCTATGGACATATTTAGGTGTTTATTTCATCTGAAAGTCGAAACTTACAAATCGAAAGTTACTATTAATAAAGCCTGACTAAACTAAAGGCGAAGTCACGAAGTAGGTTAGGTTGTTATTGTGTATTAATTTCTTTATAACCTGCGTCTAGTTTTTAAAAATGAACGCACTGCTTATTTTTTATTTTTTGGGTATTGGCGGCAAAAGTGACAGCCATAAAAGTCGTACTTTTTACGGATATTGGCGACTGAGACTTGGCTGAAGTTGTTATAATGAAAATTGAGAATTCTTTACAAACGTAAAACGAACAAAGTGCCCCAAAATGCCTGAAGTTATGATATGTGGTATTCCTGTCAACTTTCCATTCGAACCCTACGATGTACAGACTGCATACATGGAGCGAGTAATTGGAAGTCTCCAAAACAACACAAATGCTCTATTAGAGTCTCCCACAGGTACCGGAAAAACTTTAAGCTTACTATGCTCTTCACTAGCCTGGTTATTGGTAAAAAAAGCTCAACTACAGATGAACGCACAAGTGGGAAACTTTTCAGATCACAGTAGTACATTGCGAGACAGTTTAAAAGCAGTAGCAGGCAAATCAAAGGACAATACATCGTGGGGAATGCCAAAAATAATCTACTCTTCAAGAACACACTCGCAATTAACTCAGGCTATGCAAGAATTGAAGAGATCTAGTTACAGACACGTGAAAGCGAGTGTGCTAGGTTCTCGAGACCAGATGTGTATACACCCTGAAGTCTCTAAGGAAACTAATAACATGAACAAAGTACACATGTGTCAATTAAAGGTAAAGTCAAGGACTTGCCATTTTTTTAACAATGTAGAGACTAAGAAAGATGACAGGGCTGTAAAAGGTGATGAAATTTTGGATATTGAGGATCTAGTTACTGTTGGTAAGAAGTTAAAATGCTGCCCCTACTATTTGTCAAAAGAATTGAAGCAAGATGCTGACATAATTTTTATGCCCTACAATTATCTGTTAGATCCAAAAGCAAGGAAAGCAAATGGTGTTGAACTCATGAATAATATAGTCATATTAGATGAGGCACACAATGTTGAGAAAATGTGTGAAGAGTCAGCATCTTTACAGATACGAACAACTGATGTTGCTCTATGTATTGATGAGATTACTCATGTTATGAAGTCTTTTAGTGAAGGAAGTGAAGATCAAATGGAGGCAATGGCTGATAACAGCCAGCCAAAAGATTTTACATGTGATGATCTATGTGTTTTAAAAGAAATCATGCTTGCTCTAGAGAAAGCTATAGATGAAGTCGATGTTAGGGATGAGGGCAGCACATATCCAGGTGGATTTATATTTGAATTACTAGCAAAGGCTGAGATCAATGACCAGAATCAGATGACAGTCATAGCATTGATAGAGAATCTTATACAATATTTGTCAACAGCCAGTGCATCACCATTTCAGCGTAAAGGAGTTGGGCTACAGAAGATAGTTGATTTATTGAATATTGTATTTAGTGGAACAACACATGCTTATAAAGAAAGAGTGAAACTATGTTATAAAGTCCATGTTCAAATAGAGGATAAAAAGAATAAGAAGACAGATAGCTGGGGGGCTCTGAAAACAGCTAGTGCTAAAACAGCTGAAAGAGTCCTTAGTTACTGGTGTTTCAGCCCTGGCTTTGGTATGAAACAACTATTGGAACAAAATGTTAGAAGCATAATATTGACCAGTGGAACTCTTGCACCTCTAAAACCTTTAATATCTGAACTGGGCATTCCAATTGGGCTTCAATTAGAAAACCCTCACATAGTCAAATCTAACCAGATATGTGTGAAAATAATAGGTCGAGGGCCAGATGGTGAGCTATTGAATTCAAATTACCAAAACCGGGACAATCCAAAATATATTTCATCTTTAGGCAGGACCATATTAAGTTTTAGCCGTGTAGTTCCAGATGGACTTCTAGTATTTTTCCCATCATACCCAATAATGACAAAATGTCAGGAAATGTGGCAATCAGAAGGTATTTGGTCAAGTATAAACAATATTAAGCCAATATTTGTTGAACCCCAAAGGAAAGATACATTCAATGCAATAATAAGTGAATACTACAGTAAAATTAGTGATCCTAGTACCAGAGGAGCATGTTTTATGGCTGTTTGCCGAGGGAAGGTATCAGAAGGCTTGGATTTTGCTGACATGAATGGCAGGGCTGTGATCATAACTGGATTGCCTTTTCCACCATTGAAGGATCCACGAATAGTATTAAAAAAAAAGTATTTAGATGAACTGAAAATTAATAACAGAGACTTCTTGTCAGGTGATGAATGGTACTCTTTAGAAGCCACCAGAGCTGTGAACCAAGCTATAGGCAGAGTTATAAGACACCAGAATGATTTTGGTGCTATATTACTTTGTGATACTAGATTCAGCAGTCCCAAATTAAAAAGTCAACTGTCTGCTTGGCTTAGAGATCTCATTAAAGTGTCAAATAAATTTGGTGAGACTGTAAGTGAAATCTGCAGGTTCTTCAAGAATGCAGGAACTTCATTACCCCCGCCGAGACTCAAGCCATTGCTTCCCAATGAGTCTTATTTTAAAGATCCTAATCCCAATAATATCAGTGGTATTTCATTTCCAGTTACAAACTCAAGGCGGATTTCCAAAACTAACAAAAAGGCTGTCAGTCAGTATCCTAATTCAAATGAAGTTTATGCAGATTTCTCAATGGACTTTTACAGGAGTGCACAATCTTCAGCTTATGTAAATGAGTTCAAGCCTAGTGCTGCAAAGGATCTATTTAGTGCTATAGAAAGTGATCAGAGTCAGTCTACATCCCAACCATTAGTTACAATTCATAAGAGACAGGTTGAGGATGTTAGTGTTAATATTTATACAAAAAGGAAAAAACTAAAAATAAAACCTTTTGGTTTTGAAGATAATTTAAACAGTGATAAAGTTAGTGATGATAGTCCTAAACAAGAAAAAGTGCCACCAACATCTTTGATAGATTTTGTGAAGGAAATAAAAGTTCTATTGAAGGTTGAAGATTACAAAGAATTTCAGTCAGCCATCTCTGCTTACAAAAAAGGTGGAGATTATGAGGCTTTTATAAAAATACTGTCTATTTTATTGGAAAATAATAAGATGCTTTACTTATTCAAAGGCATGAAGAGGTTTCTGAAGGATGAGCATAAGGTTACTTTTCAAGAATATTGTGATAACATTCAATTATAAATAATGTAAATTTTAAAATAGTTAAATGAATGTGAAATAATAATATATGAGTATATTTACTTACAAAAAAATGTTTTCCTTTTTAAAACCCAATAAGTCTTGGCCCCTCATCTGGATTTCTCGTTAAGGCATTAAATGGCTAGAAGCACAATAACTGCTTGCCATAAATAAGGTAATAAAGGTGAGCTGAGACTATAAAAGTAAACCAAAACCTTCATACAATACACTAAACTTTATTAACTAAATTAGAACTACATAATTAGAACACATTCTTAGGAGGTTCATTGATCTTACTAGCAATTTCAACAGAATTAATTCTAAGCATTGTCTGCTGTGCTCTCTGGAAATTAATCCTCATGAACTGCTTCCTCCTCTTCTTCTTAAAATGAGTTCTTGTGTGTGAAAGGCCTTTGGAGATTATTGTAGCTGTCACAGTGACAAGCCCTGGCTGAACAAGTGGTCTACCAACGAGGGAAATGTCTTTAGTCCCAGCTAAAAGTACTTTGTCCAAAGTAATCTTGTCTCCTATGTTTGGAGGCCAGTATCCTTCGACTACGAGCAGGTCTCCGTCCGTGACCCGCCACTGTTTACCCAGTAAGTGTACAATAGCGAAGTTCCTTGAAGCATTCTGATAGATTAATTTGTTACATTCTGCTATCACGTTTTGTGTAGTTTCAGAGACGCTAATTTTGTTCGCTAAGTTTGTTGCGAATCTTGGTAATATACCCGCTGTAACAGGGAATCATGTTTATGATATACAAATATTGTAAGATATAAAATTAATTGTACTTAACCAAGGTTAGAATTATATGCGTACCTTGCACTCCAGCAAATACATTAGCGAGCCTTTGTAATCCAGCTCTAATCATAGCCATGTTTTGTGGTTATTCTATTTTATTACAATAAAAACATTTCGTTTCTATATGTCATAACCTAGAAATTTATTTTTATTCGACAGTTTTTTTTTTAATTTAGGCATGATCATAGTTATTTTGCCTGTGTCAAGTAATATAAATTATTTCAGTTTTCGAGCATATGCACCGGCCCAAAGGCTAGACCCAAGTGAAATAGCCCCCATCCCTCAATCAGTAAATGATTTTGTATGGTTTTTTTTGTGAGAAACTGAAAAGCCAAGTTTCGCTGGAACATTATTCATTCTATGGGTTTCCATAAACTATTAATACTTCGTTTTTTATGTTGGCAATCGGCTACAAAATACTGCCCTTTTTGCCAGTGTCAAGTAAAATATTTCTTCGTTATTTTAAATAATATAAGTACCTGTAATGATAATAATGATGTTGATAAAAAAAGATGATGATGATGAAATATCATCATCATCTTTTTTTAGGCAAGCAAAATATGTTATTAAATTACATTCTACGGTAAAATTATTAAATTAAAACAGAAGGAATGAGACGGTCACATAGGATCTTAATCTGCGAGAAGCGTTCTCAGCTGCCTTTTTTTCGTATGGCGCTGTTATTCTTTTTCTATCACTTCGTTGCTAAACCTTGTGAACTCGAATCATGGTCTAATCAAACTAATGTATGGAGTTATAGCTCACATCACGTAATATGATCTAGCGGCTCTGCGCACGCCGAATTCATTGAAATAGGCATGCACAGATACCGCCATTTGATCATTTTACGTGATGAGACTGATATAATATTACTCCAGCATTAGATCCAGCTCTTTAGCTCTATGATCCAGCAGCCAGTCGTGCGAGTCATGCCTAACATGTACCTACCTATCTATTGCGATAATGTTTTATTCGTCATCATTCCCAAAACTAGCGAGACCAAGGAAGGTAAAAAAAATATCCGCGAGCTAACCTATTAAAATTCAAAGTTATAACGTCAGATGCTACCGAGGGGCGATATATCTAGAAGGAAAGTTCACTTTAAGTAGATATTTATATCGAAGAGTGGATAAATTGGCATGACACTTATTCCATTAAAATAAATGGATCCGACATTCAGACTTGTTCGGTTGACTGATGGCCATTATTTGTTTAGTACTTATTCAAAATAATGGGAGCCATTCGCGCACGCATTCTGAGTGGGCTGCATCCACTTCATCTCCTTACAAAGATGTGTCAACGCACCCAGAGGCCCTGGGGCCTCTTGGTGCGTTGTCACATCGCCTGGCTGGCCAGATATTGGGGGCCGCTATGCTACGCTCGCGACCGGCAGCGCTCTGCAAAAATCAGTAGAAGGGGCGGTTCTAAACGGCCTATAGCGGCCAAGACTGCGAGTCCGCCTCTGAACGCACATCTTTCTTCGTCTTCAGTGTATGCCTCCCCAAGTAATGAATGTCAGCTGTCAGCTTGCCATACATACACTTGTTTCTTGCGACGTGGATACCTCTGCAGCGCTCGCGACATCTGTCCGACTCGCTTTCTTCAATCTTATGTGTCCGAGATATGCAATTTTTATGATGTAGATATAGGTAGGTTTTTTGACGGTCGTTTACGCGATTATCACGGGGAAACTAATGAACAGATTCTTTTGAAATTTGGCGTGGAGTTGTTATAATAAGATTAACACCTACCTGGCTATAGGATATTTCTATCCCGTGCAATGGAAGGGTTCCCTCAGTATAGCCATGAAACTAAAGACGTACGTACGAGGTCGCGGGCACTGCTATTATGAACTAAAATTAAATTTGATCAAAGAGGCAAATGGACCATGTGTAAGTTTTACAACTCGGTTACAATCATTAAAAAGAATTATAGATGACCTTTGCTTTTTAAAATATTAGCATTCATTTTAGGTATTTGCTTGCTTATGTGTTATGAATGCTATGTATTATGGTCAATAACGTCAAAGTCAAATCGTTTATTTCGTATAGGCCTACGGGGGCACTTACAAATTGTCATTAACATTTTTTTTTCTTAACTACAACCGGATCGGAACGCGACCTCAACTGAGAAGATCCGGCGAGAAACTCAGCGGGCTTGTCTTTTTTTTTAAGCATTTGCGACTTAAGTTGGTAACCAGGGCTTCCTTTCTTTCTCAGGTTTCAGTCCCAGCTCTCGACGTTCGGCCATTACCGGCTATCATCGCGACGCTTTGCTGGCGTCTGGGGTGCGTTGCCATGGTGACGGGCGGGCACGCGGCGCTCTCGACATAGCGGCCGAAGCCGAAAATAAACATGAGGGCGCCGCCGCCTGTGGAGTACGGGGACGCGCCACCGGGGGTGGTTAGCGGGTGTGCGTCGGTCGCGTGACCTACGTAATTACCGCTCAGCCTCATGATGAAACAGATTTACCCTTTCTTAGTACAACATATATCCAGTTTGAAAAAGTTAAGAATTCCATATTTGAAATACTAGGTAGGGAGGCTTCACTTGTTTTCCACCTCAGAATCTCGACCGTTACAGCTTTTCCAAGAAACTTGCCGGGCTCCTGCACCGAGCCGGCCCTGGGGGCGGGGTGCGGCGTGCGGGCGGCGGGGGCGGTCACCGGTGCGCGCGCACCGCTCGCGCGTCAGTCGCTGGGTGGCGTTCGACCTGTGCGCGGTCGATAGGTGTCACGGGCACGACCACGGCCATGGTTCGGGACGCGTGCACGCGCGGGCCCAAGCGCGCTGCTGAGTGAGTGTAGTGCATCGGTGTGGACCGCGCCCCCTCCCGCCGCTCCCCGCGCCTTGAAGCTATCGGTCAGTATGACCAGCAGTGACATGTGTTGTAGGGCATAACTATCAGTGAGCCGCGACAGGCATGCGCTGACTAAAGTAGGTAGGTACTGGCGTGATTGAAAACAGATCGCTTACAAGCTACTGTATCGGTATTTACGAGAGGTACTTTGGCCCATATTTCGGAACGGATCTGTATGCGAGGTTAGGATGGCAAGTAAGGCTTACGGTAGGCGCGTAGCGCTCGACAAATAGAGGTTAATAGAGACGTAGCCGTAGAAACAATTTTCCAATGCAAACAGTTGCTAATTAAATTTTAGATAGCATCATGAAATTATAAATGGTATTGGGAAACTTCTGGGTACATAACAGTCATCGACTACGTACCTACATTTTCTTAAGTAGAATAATGCTGAATGTATTTTCAGTGTGTAGCATTTCGTAGCGAGTTCGATGCATTTCGTAGCACAAACGTACTACGAAGATTTAATATGATTTCGTTGGGAATTGAAGACGGATCCCATAAGAAAAATAACCAAATACTATCAGTTATGTACCTCATATGGTGCACGTAACGTGGAGTAATCCGATAATCATAATCATTAGGTACCATAAAAATAATTACTGGTACGAACGAAATGCCAGAACCCATTCCGTGTTGCTTGTGTAGAGTTGCGATTAAGTAAAACTCTTTTGTGAATATCAGAAGGGAAACCAGAGCGTAACGGTTTAGTCTGCCTACTTATTTAACGTTAGATGGACTGTGATTGATTAGATGGAGTGGATTTTAGATTCTTGAACATGCCAAAAATAGAGCAAAAATCACTATTCATGCTTAAAGCAGTACTTTAAGTGATATAAAAGGATTGTTCCTACTGTTAAACCAACCTGATGATGAATCCAGCGTACACGAGGCGAATAGCGAATAATGCTTCAAATATTACAAAGCTATACAGGCAAATTATAATGCCTCAGTAGTACCTTCAACACGAAAATCTCATAATGCAATTCCTTCTATAGTTTCCGAGATAAGAGGGAAACATCCGTAATGCAGCGTCAACACGCCTTACACGTAATAGTTATCATGAGAAGGATATCGGTGAGGCTTTATAATACTTATGAAGAATCTATTTCATACTTTGGTAGGTACCTACCGTTAGTTTTTATACCATTGGCAGCGCTACTTTCACTTAATTTATAACCCATTTTTAACCGGATCCAACGCAACAAGGGGTACATAGTTTCTCCCTTTGACTGTATGTCTGTGGCATCGTAATATCCAACTGATGAAGCGACGATGAAATCGAATTCAATGCAGTTTATGTTATTGAAATGGTTGTACCTCGCCTATGCTTCTTAGCTGCTCGAGGGTTGCTAAAAGATAAATAAATTGGGCCCACTTTGATCCTACAGTCGTTTATAATATATGTTGACCTTAACGCCATCACGACTCCAAACCTGTATTAGATTCCATGTGATACGCATCCAATTAATCACCGATATCTTTCTTGCTAGCCTATTACTTTTCTGAATTGGGGTCAGCTTCCAGTAATTAAAATTCTGTTCAGTCTATTTCATAACATAAATTCTATATCATTCTAATAAATTTGGTACAAATATCGTAGAGACATTATACCTACCTATATAATGATATGTGTGTTGGTGTAAAAACGACACTTTTAATGTATATAATACATTACGTATAATATACGAAGTTGGACTTTTAAATTTCCGCATAAAAGGTATAATTTTGCATCATGTCATGCCTGAAACTCGTAGCCCTCTCGCTCGGTTTGGCTACGTGTTATTGCTGCTACGACGTGCTACGTACGTACTACGAAATGCTACGGACTGCCATGATGATAACTAAGTTGGGAATTTTAAATATAATGTTGTTTTTTTATTACTGTTCGTGTCGTGTTGATGTTGTACAAAAAATGGAGGGTGTTGCATAGAATTTGTATTGTGTTTGTATCAGTTTGTATAAATCTTCTCACCAATTCAAAGGGAACCTTTTCTGGGAAATAAGCTTTCCTAAGATACAGAGGTCTCATCTCGTAGACCTAAGCTATCGATTTTCGTCTTCAGAGTTATGTCAAAAGTACCTTTTCTCTATATCTTCCGTTTTTTAACTGTTTTCAGGCAGGTATCGTGTAGTTAGAAAGCTCAAAACAAATACGCATCTCATTCAGTATATGACCTTTAAATAAAATTTAACACAGACAGACATTGAGAAAACCCAATTTAATACGTCATGCTTTTCTTTTTAGTTATGTGAAAATTCCGATAGATGTCGCTATGTGTACCGTTTTAATAATAGTACAGTATTTATTTATCTCAGCGCTGTGCATAAACAAAATATGAACAACTCTTCATAATATTGATTTCTTATATTTATGCGAATATTACACATTGAAATGAAACTAATTTTAAGGATTTTATCGCGATTCTATTTCGATTTTACGTTCCCGACGTTTCGGCTGCTTTACAGCAACTATGGTCACGGGAGGACAATCGGATAATAAAATTAGTTTCATTTCAACTCTTCATAATGTTAACATATCTATCAGCTTTGTAATGATATAATATTGACTGCATACTTAAAATTTTAAAAACATCCCACGTTCTAGTGTGGTCATGTAAAATGTTTGGCGTCCATCGCAAGCTGTACATTGGTGGGAACACCGCTCGTATATCATATGCAAATAGAGGCGCGCAATCCAAATCTGGCGCATAAAATATATCCCTTACTTCGCACCACTATAAAATCTGTCTCGAGAAGGACGCCGTAAAGAATTCTCGGTGCGCGTTTAAATCGGTAGCTTACACTGACTGATTTTATCGTAGCTATCATTTTAGCAGGTGAAAAATAAATAAATAAAACGCCATAAATACTGGTAACTATGTGTTGAACCCGCTTATCCTGCTTTAAATCCAAGCAGCATAACCAGTTTACAGCGATAATGAGAGCCTTTTATGTTTAGTTAATTTGTATATCGGGATAGCCACCTGGGACTCCAAGCGGTTTGCATGCTTGTACTGAACCAGGATTACTAGTTATCTCTCTTGATCGTTAACATTTAAGTTGAGGGTACTCTTATGCAGGAACAGCTAATGCTATCATGACGTCATGCTGTCATTGTCATGCTTATTTTGTAAATCCTGTGGAGTGAGCGGGACGGCACATGGTAACGTGACGCTACGTTAAAAGTTTGTAGGCTTATTTTTAGCCTTTCTAATAAAGATTACGTTATAGGTAGGTATTCTCCACTGGGTTCTGGTGAATTCGGACTTGTGAGTTTCTCTTGCCACAGAATAAAATAATGTACATTTATTAAAAATAAAAATACAATGTAGGAATTAATATGAAAAAATGTAATTTTAAGTGAATATGAACTAACGCAAAGTCTGAAATAAGTTGTTATTTTAGTATAGAGTAAAATATTTTTTACTAGGTGAATAGGCGGTAGTATAAAAAAAGCATTAGGTATTACAATTTTTATTTGAATATAACATTTTGAATGTTGAAAGGAATACTTCAATTGGTTGTGTGTTATTTCTATAACGCGTTGTACAATTGAAGATAAAGAGAAAAAATACAATTTATTGTTAAAAGGTTTTTAGCGAATTAATACTTGCGTAGGCGTAGGTATTATGATAAGGGCGCGTGTAGATAGTATCGAAGTGTAATGTTGAGAGGTTTCGCCCGTTAGACCACGCCTACCATCAGCCGAACCAATATTTACTAATAATAGTTGAGCACGCTATGCCGGCAGGTAGGCTGAGATTTATTATTTTATTGCCGAATAATCAAACACTACTTTATTATTATTTTTCTGGCCAGAACCAACACCCCGACTGTATGGCTCCAGGTTAAGCAACGTTTATATATTATGGACACCGTACAATAGACTGGGGGTGCCGCCAGTCCGAGCGCTTGAGGCTTTGGCGCGTGCACAGCACACAATACATACTTCTGCTGTAGCTAGCATACGTGGTACAATAATATTATGCTACGCCAGGACTACGTCACGATCAGTGCTGCCATTAATTGACATCTTCAAAGAATTAACACCGCTCATTGGTCGCTATGGCCGATGATGTAGTCTTGGGCCTATCACGTGACCTAGCTGTCATGTGAAGAGAATTCTTGGCGTAGCTTATTATTGTATACTGCTAGCATATGTCTCCGCTCCGCTCAAGACAGCTCAGAGCTCCTCTCCACTTTGGAGGGAATTCTGCCCGCTATGCCGCTCTTCTCTTCTGTCTCCACTTTGTAGATACCATGCAATACTATGCCTAGATAGATTGATAAGAAATCAATGTAGGTATTAAATTTACATACCAAAAAATGAAAGAATTAACGTTCTGTAAGTCAGGCTATCTGGCGATTGCCTTTTAACAAAAAGCCCTCATCAACATCATAGAGCAAGCATACAATGAGGTGCGTACCAGTTAGCATGGTATCACTATACTGCGAGATGCTGAAAGCTTTCCACAGTTTGCCACGCCCCCAAGACGCAAATAATTCTGATTGTATTTTTGGTGTATGTACAGTACATACCTATCATTAAGAAGTAAACTCTTTTGTAAACTACAGTACGCATGTGAATTGAATGCAGGTATGTTATTCTGTAACGACAATCTCATATCTCACGCGTGATTCCGACAGTACATTATAAAATTTAAATACAAGTTTTAAATTTTACCCGAGGATTCACGCGTGAGATGTGACATTGTCGTTACGGAATAGCACTACCTACTGCTCTGAAAAAATCACTAGTGCTGTGTCCTCACTAGTGATAAACATGTCGATAAATTACATTTGAACAAGCCATGCGTTTGATATATTTTTTTGATTTGTCTTTTTATAGTTTAGGTTATAATCATAATAAAATAAGATACTAGTTGCTTATGTGCTGGTTAACAATCAACACAAATACGTGGTTTAAGTATAAATGCGAACAATACCCTTGCGATTGCTGTCAAGAACAGCTGCGCACTACACGGCAGGCGTGCGAGGCGAGGCGTGTGGGGGGGGGGGGGGAGATGCTCCCGCGCTTTACCACAGGCCAACTACAATGAACTTGCGCACGTGCAGTACGCACAATCCTTCTTACTTACCTTACTTCTTACTTACTTCGGTAGCGTAACATCTTTCGTCGCAAAAATTTGAGAGAGAAATATGGTCTAAGAAACCATGTCGTAAGACATATTTTTCTATCTGTTATAGTTTCGGAGGTCGCCATGCTAACCCATCTCGATGTTACACCTGTATACATACTATTTTAATGTTACCACAAAACCATGCAGTCCTCATTTATAAATTACCCAAAAAATAAAAGGCTCCCAAACTTGAAACCTAGTAAAACCTAGTAATAGTTTATTCCTATATTACCAAATCCAATGTGGTCGTGCCAGTACCGACACCCATTAATATTTCTCGATATATGAGGCGTCATGTCATAAATAGACTGTTTGTGACCAACCTCAAAACCGCATCGCACACCGCCAACGCCATGCGCTTTGAAAAAAAAAATGAAATTTAAAAAGTTTCAGCTTGCTTGCGTCACTGGGGGGTGTGGGTGTGACGTCACAGCCGGAAATAGACCGTGGGCTGAAGTCCGCCCCCACTTCTATTCCAGCAAGTTACGTGGTCCGGTTTTGATATTGGAATGCATTTCGAAGCCACGCCGCGGGCTTGCGTAATTATTTGCGGTCGCTTAATGTATTTGCTATTTGCGCGCGTTAAAGTTCGGTTGCGCGGACTTATTTTGGCTGGAATTAATTAATAAGTATTGCAATGTACATGTAAAACTATTGAGGGTTACCTCATGACAAGTATATTATAAAGGCGAAAATGGTTTGATTCGTTCCCAAATTTAATTATTATAATATAATATCAGTATTACACAACAGAAGACACGTTGTGCTGGCGGTGTCGGTTGATATTATCAGTCGTTACAACCGCAGTTCGAAGCCTGACAAATCCTGAGAAATAAGTCTACCTGTATTTTATCGGTAGTCCCACTAATTTGGGCTCGGAGGACGGATGGCAATCTCCGCGTAGCTATACATCGCTAATCAGTCAAATCAGGGCACCTTTAAAGCCCACACCAAATACAGAAATAGAAAAAGAAAAAAGGCTAGAAAAAAAAGAATAAGATCACTTGATCTTTAACTTAAACCAAGGTTGGTGCCTACCTACTATACAGAAAAAATATAAGTATTTTGTTGGGAGCAATTATTTTTTTTATATAAAATCGTCATTTTATTAGATTCTGACTTCAAATAATAATTTAAAAAGCGCATGTTCAAAGGCTAGAATACCTTTCTGTATCACCTGTAGAGAGACTGCGTAATGAACGGTTAAATATAACCGTACACTCCGATCGGAAATAAACCACAATATTGTGTAAAATTAAACCACGAATAGACCATTAATAACATGTAACGATATCGTAGCACTAATTCTGTACCCTGACTGTGTTGGAGCGTAAATGCATCGGGTTCAGGCTAGTCCATGATAATTATAGAGTGGGTTGGGGTGTAGATATATTCCTTAACCAAACTACTACATTATAGAGTTCAAAATACCAAGTAACTTCTTTACATCATAATTAACAAATTTTGTTTTACGACTTATAATTGTTTTTGTTTTTAATTCTTCATATTTACTTTTACTCGACCCAAAATTGTAACCTAACCTAACCTAACATACCTGTACACCAAGCCCTGTGTCAA
Source organism: Pheosia gnoma (assembly GCA_905404115.1). Taxonomy (NCBI): domain Eukaryota; kingdom Metazoa; phylum Arthropoda; class Insecta; order Lepidoptera; family Notodontidae; genus Pheosia; species Pheosia gnoma. Next base: position 535,958 of record FR989897.1, read on the forward strand.
TGTTAGCCGCCACACTACTAATAAAATACAAAGAAAAAAAATGACAGTTATTATAAAGAAAAAAACAAATAAAAAAACAAATTGAAAATTTAATTAAATTGACAGTTTTGGTTTAGCCAAAATCATTAATCTTTTTAATGATTTTGGCTAAACCAAAACTGAGTGTCGTCAGTCAGTCAAGTGGATCATAGAAAGAGAAATATTTCAAGAAAATTAGATCTGTCGACGTTCTTTACCTTTTTTTGTTTCACAATACGTAAATATTATTATGTGGCGGTACATTATGCTTTATTCGTTTCGTTAATTCTTGGGATGAGTATTTATCATTTGATTAAAGCAATTAATGGGTTAACGGTGTGTTCCGAATACAAATGAAGCCGTGAATTGGACTTCGGGGGGATAATCTTGAGCTTTAGTAAGTATGTTTTATGGGATAATAGTCTTTAATGCAATTACTAACTATTTAACTGGAATATATGTACATGGTTATACGAGTCCTAGAATAGCCTTTATCAAACCCAGACCAAATTGCTAGAGATTGGGCTAGAGCTTAATTCTTATTGCTATAGCTTCTCATTGTCGTAACAATAAATGGACCTTAAAGCAGTAGTAAATATATTATTATTCATGAAAAATCAAACCTGAGACATTCTCGGTTTACAAGCGACTTCGTATGCACTTAAGCTATTGATGTTTTGAAAGATTTCTGATAAAACCGTTGCAACAGAGCTACAGAGAGATATGTCCATCCGTTTTATTATTAGTGGTGCACTCGAAGACCAACTCATAACCTCACTTTTTATGGTACACTTAGAGATAATACATTTGGTAGGACATAAAGCTAGTTTAAAATTACGATTTTTATCTTCTGACTATCGTCGTGAAATGGTTCTTACTGCAAAATCTTAGCCGTTACACCATGTTGGCGAACTTGGACAAATGGAGGCTAGTGTTGTCTCGCTCACTCGCCACGTACTATGAGATTTTCTCTTCCAATTTGTTTGTTTTCGTAGATCTTAGTTTATAGGAGGCAGAAACCCCTGCTTTAACACATTAGTTACTCTTTCATATATTTTAATTTTATGCGTCATTTTTATCGTAATATAATAATATCGCCAGACGAACACACCAACTATACGATCCCACACTAAGCAGCGCTTGTATTATGGGTACCATACAATGGACTGAGGGCGAACTCAGTATATAATACTTTATATAGATATTAAACATCCATGACTCTGATACAAACATTCATGCTCATCACACAAAGCCTGTCCCTACCAGGATTCGAACCCGAGACCCACGGCGCAGAAAGTAGGGTCACTACCAACTGCGCTAATCAAACCGTCAACCGTTTGCCGTGGCCATTTTGTAATAAAAGGTACTATTTTTTCATAATTATATATGTGTTAATGTTGCTTGCTGCTGCTGGTGTTATCCCAGAGGTCGAATACGAGTTCTGTTGAGAGATGTTTATTTTGTAAGTACCATTTTTATCTCACAACTCCGGCCCCAACCACCACGTTCTCTCGTCCAACTTTAAGCAATTAATCACAATATAAATAATATTAGGGCCGACTTCGTTCGCCGATAAAATACTAATTAATAACAATCAGCCCTTTAGTTTTGGCAACGAATAAATCATAGGAAAATGCCGATAATTAATCTGCAAGCGATTTTGTTTTGTATTCGTGGTAGGTTTTCAGGTAGGACGTTTTCTGCTTAAAATTGTCGTCTAGTTTTCTGAAAAATATGTACATGGGGCCTTATAATATTAAGGGATCGGCAATTCGTTCAACACGTTCTCCATGCAAGGAATCAATGTTCAGGTTACGTGTGCACCCATAGAGATCAAAGATGGCAGCTAATTAGTTGAGTAACGGATTATTGTTGTTGGATGCAGCGTAAGGTGTTGCCGATTTAAGAAAAAAAAACTCCCATGTACTGTATTTTTTTATAATCAAAAATAAAAATAAATTTTATTCATCGATTCAGTGCCGCTCATTAATCATTAATAGTTCCGGGCACCTACGAAGTTACTTTTCAAAATATTGGGTTCAAAATTCAAAATATTTTTTTTTCATAAATATTCAATGTACATACATACACGATCTTGTAACAATACTAATGAAACACTTTATTTATAGAAGATACCATTTATAATGGTATTATACCATTAGAAAAGGCTTTGTAATACCATTTTAAATGGATTGTAAGTTCTATACATTTGGGGAATAGCCTACAAGAGCTGGCACAATATCGAGTCCCACATGTGACCGCCTGGTTTTATTTATGACGAAATAACGGAGACGCTGCCCGTCTCGCGGATACGGACGATATATCTACAAGAGATTTATATCTCGCCTCTCTTTTTCTCGGATATCACTCGATCGTTACGACCTGGATTCGATTCCTGCGCAAGGTCATGGTTCGATATCAAATTTTAAGAGCTCGAATAGAGTTTGGTGATGTGCCTAGTGTAGTGTTTAGACTCGTCTTCAATTACATATGCTGAAATTGCGTGTAAATACTTCTGTCCACCTCTTTGGAAAATACATACGTGACGATGACAGTATGACACACACAAAATACGTATTTCTATAAGTCAAGTCTCGAACTACTACGGGACGCCATTTTCATTTCATCATGTCACATTCATTATTTTATTTATAATGAGTATTTATTGAATTTAATATTGCTATTAATTACTTGACACTGGCAAAATACCCGCTAAGTTGCGGGTGAGGCCATATTCATATCCATTTTATTTCATCGCATTTCATTTCGTAAAGAAAGAAGAAGAAGAAGTCAAGTCTCAATATGTTTTCATATCACAAGCTGCTATTTTGTAACGGCGGGCAATAATTCAGCATCTCAAATCTCAACGACAAACGTCTTTATATCTCTCTTACTTTAACGATAACGGTCGCTAGTAAAATCCACGATATCACTATATGTGAGACGATTACCAACTTTATCGCGATAGAGTTACAGTTGGGAATGAAACGGGATATGTCTGAGAATATTAGTGCTATACAAGAAATGCTTAGCGCACGAACGATAGCCGTGATATAAATGCTGAAAAATACCGAAATTAATACAAAGTGTGTTCAAATTATTAAATAGCTTCCACTTACAATGCTGACCATTTGGCAACTTTGAGAGCCATGACTTATGTTGGCTTTGAAAACCAAAAGCTTTGTTCCTCGTCATTGTTGTTTTTAAAAATCAACGACAAAATTGTAATTTTTTTGCAGTCCATTGTATGGTACCCGTAGGCATATGTTGCTTAGTCTGGGACTACACAGTACATATGTGTTCGTGGTAATTAAAATACTTACATTATGAACATCAGATATGATACAATAGTGGGATATTAACCATTGTGTGTTCATAAACGTGCACGAGTGAAGGAACTTGAAATAAAACAGTATAACTTGACTTTTCACGTTCTCCCAAGATGGCCGGTATATTTTGAGTAAAGTTAAACGGGGGATTCATTCCATCATCAGCATCATTAATACTCGACACTGGCAAAAATTGCACTATTTTGTAGCCGATTGCCAAACTGAAAAAGAGAAGAACTTCCTTATTATATATTTTTAATATTGAACGATTTGAGTCAATATACTTTACGTAGCTTTGGTGAAGGTTTAAAAATGAACGATAAGTATCTAATAATATACTTCTTAATTGTTACTTAAGTATTTTATTATGACCTATGTACCTAAATGTAAATAAACGATTTATATGTTTTAGGTGAACTCCGCTTGATATTGACCATAATTTAAGAACAAAATCCTCAGAAAATCCTTGGATAGTCCCCGAGGAGAGGTCCCGGAGAGATATGGAACATTCTTGTTTTTCAGAGTACCGTTCAATCGCATACCTAGCGAGGCCCATTCATGGGCAGACATTCCTCCTTCCTTGTATTTTTCTGCCAAGCTATATGACAATAGCCAGGATTTGTAAAAAATTTGGTTATTGCAGACTTTTCATATATTATAGATTTGTCTTCACTCGTGCACGTTTGTGCACACACAATGGTTAATATCCCACTAATATTACACATTATTTAAAATATATACATTCCAATAATTAAGGCCATAAAATTTGAATATGGAACGTTTGAATTTGGAAACCTATAACACTCGTTTAATCAGCTATTTATTATTTTTATCTTTATTTTGGTCTTTATGATTGTGGTTTTGTATTCTTCAACCTACATGAGTTTGCGCTCATATATTTACACTACGGAGATGCGATAATAAATCAGCACTTGTTTTATTTCCGACACTGTTTCACGGAGTACATAGCATCGATAACAAAGACGCGGCCATTTCTCTTACATATAACGTATTCAATCAACTGGTCTGTTCGGCCGCTTGAAGTTTTTGTAGTTTATGTCCACGATATTATTAGAGAGTTCTCTACATTGTCAGTAAACTCGGTGTCAGAGTGGTTCAAACCACTGAAAGCCTCGAACAGTATTTTGGAAGGCGTGTAAGATCATGGTAATGTCTGTAGAGGCTCGTTACTGTGCCCTCTGAAGCCGTCCTTTTTAGTAATCAGAAGCCATAGGTTCTTAACAAAACTATATTAAAAACGCATCACTATACAAAACTTGAAGGCAATCTCCCCATGAATATGAAAACAATGGCCACTCATATTTTTGATTCGACTGTGATTCCAGTTCGCGCATTGGATCGCTCCCATATCCGAACAATCGCACCGATTTGTCGGCCGTCCGATTCCAGCCTTACGTGAATAGTGAATACCCGCCACACTCACTCGGGGCACAATTTGGTACGAAAAATTGATTCAATTTGCGTATATGCAAAACGATTTTAGTTTCGTTCGCTCCGCGTGTGCATATTGTCTATGTAGGTATTTCTCCTTCGATTTTCCCTAAAAGGCACGTGTTCAAACAATGTATTAGGGGTAAGAAAAAGGACTGGCTGGTAGGGTCGGCTAAAGATTTTGTTTTTATGATGAAGCATTGGTATAATTTGTAATAGCTCTATGACATATAGACCTTATGGCAGCATGGTGAAGGGATCAGGTCATTATTAGTGTCTCTATGAGTTGAATAATAAATATATTTATCTATATTTTATGGCTCTGCTCGGAATACACTCAAAATTGTTTTATGGATAAGTAGTAGAGTATTATTGTTTTTTTTTTCTATATGCAGGAAAACATAACCCGCGCGATGGCGATGTCTATAGCTAGAGTATAAATAATTCAATCGTCAAATTAGCATGAATAAAACTTAACATAATTTTTATTTCTCTCCAAGCGCCTTTGTTCGTAACTCCTCAACTTCTTAAGCAAAGATAATAAATTCTTTTTTATCTTTTACATACTAATGCGACGGATTTGGAGCCTTAATTTTATTTCTACTTTTTTTTTGTTATAATTTAAATGGTAGAATTTATGTGTATTACTTTTAAATAAACAAAAAAGTGATTCGTGGCTACCATCAAGACGAAGTGAGAAATATTTTAAACATTTAAAATAGTTTACTCCCGACTGACTTCACTTTTTAAAATGTTATGGCGCTTTGGGCGAGAATTTGCACTGACATTGTCATTTGTGTACTGTGTCATTGGCAGTTTGTAAGAAGTCATGTGGTAACCACACATGCACCGACAAAGAATCAGAGTTTTATACATACTACTTACTGCAATACAGTTAAAAGCAGTATTTTTATAAGCCCTTCGAAAAGCGACCAAAATATTTCAGACTGGATTATTCAGAACAGCTTCGCCAGCATAACCACTGCGCTCAGCAGTCACAGAACTGCTGCTGTAACAGTGTGATGCTAGCCTAGAAATTTCGGTGCAATCTGCAGTACTTACTGAAATCGAATCCAAAATATCAATAAACCGTCACCAGCAAAAGTTTTATTTTCTAAAAATCGGTGGACGAATTACACGAGTTGATTTAGTTTTGTTCTAAGATTTGAATGGCGGTACGATGCAGAAAATTTCCTCGAAACTTTTTTTGAGCTCTCCCTATAGATAGATTGTGACGTCATTGTATCATCATTGTTATTTATCATAAATATTTAAATTTGAATTAAGATCTTGGCTCACAGGAGTTCTAGTAATAATCTACCGTGTATTACGTCACTATAAAATCCACTATCTCTCCAACTCCTGGCACATCAAAATGTTGGTAATTTATAATTGTTACAGTGTTTAAAGTTAGTTTGTGGGCAATAGCGTGTGTTTTAAGGTTCGGATCAATAAACGTTTTGGTGAGGTTCGGTAAACACAGGATGTGCCGCGGCGGCGCCTGCCTTTGGTTGGTGACCGGGATGTGGTAGCCAAGTGGTTGGATGTGACAACTGGTGTTAACGCAGTTGAACTGCAATCATGAATGAAAAGAGCGTACTAAAAATAGCTCGGCAAAGTTCGCAATATTCTGTGAACATAATATCTTTGAAAATGGTAAATTAAAAATGCGTCGGGAACCGTATTTAAATTAAAGTGTTTATAGTTTGGATGTGTAAGATGACTTTTAGATGTAAAAAGTTTTTATTTTAAAATGATTTAAATATGTGTGAAATTTCTATGCATTCGCTGGAGCAGTTCTGGACAAACCCTTTGGACAGCTAAGATTCTTATAGCAACAGTGAATGCGGGCGAAATTTGGGAACCGCTGAAACAATTCCATCGAACATAGCTAACAACCATCCTTTAAAAGAAATCGCATTGAAATCGGTCCACCTGTTTGGGAGCTCAAATGCTATAGACAGACAAAGACTTCAAACTTATGTTTTTTTTGCATGTGATTTAAAAATAGAAGTCTATATTCTCTATACGGTGCCAATAGCATCCATTCTAAAAAAATATTGTTTACATATTTAACTGCCAAAATTTAAACGATATAACATGTTTAGAAAAAAAGCATTGATAGACAGAACGTTGGTAGAACGCTTGCCTCGTAACGAGGATCGCAAGTTCAAATCCCGGCTTGCACCTCTGTGATTTTCTGGATTTTATGTGCGAATCTCATTTTCAACCATGATTATCACTTGCTAAACGGTACTGGAAAAGTCCGTGAGGAAACGTGCATGTCTGAGAGAACCCCTCGAAAGACGCGTGAAGTCCGCCAACCCGCACCAACCACCTGCATTGATGGGAGGCCCGTGTCCAACAGAGGGTCAATAAAAGGACCGGAATTATTATGATTTATATAACATACTAGCTGCGCCCCGCGGTGTTACCCGCGTTTAAAAAGTATGTCCTTTTTACCGGGATAAAAAGTAGCCTATGTGCTATTTCAGACTATAATCTATCTCTGTGCAAAATTTCATCCAGATCCGTTCAGCCGTTCTGGCGTGATTGAGTAACAAACATCCATTAATCCATCGAAACTTTCACATTTATAATATTAGTGTGGTTTAGAACCGATTGTTCTGTATAAAAATGCGGTAAGTATTGAATATACCTTCTCCATTATTCCGGGATGCGTGTCCCTGCGTGCCGCGGATGCGATCAATCAAGCCGCCGCTAGTCACAGCTGAAAACAATATAGGCTTGGTTTAGATTGAAGACACGCCGCTGCCTCTGTTTATTTTATACGCTGTATATACACACACATATGTATACACCAGCTGTGTGACTTGACTGCAAAGTTTCATGACTGAAAGGTACCATCGGAGTGCTGAAAAGTCCATACATGATTGGTTTAGAGTCAAATCAGTATAGGGTGCTGAGATAATACTATTCATGTATTTGTTTACGATTCAATTATAGGTTTTTTTATATAATAATAACTAGCTGTTCACGCAAACTTCGTACCGCCTGAGTAACAAATGTATGAGAGATTTAATTATCTTCATTTTTTATTTTCTTGTGATTTTTTGAGGCGGCGATAAATTAAAAAAAACCCGGGACCCTCAGCACTGAATGCAGAGTCACTACCCACTGGGATAATCAGGTCGTAATATATATCATATTCAAATTAAATTAGTAAAACGGTGATTATTATTATTATTATTGCACGTATCTAATTGGAGTCAAAAATTGTTAGAAAATGAGATTAATAAAATGTATATTGTCATATCACTGTGGATAAAAAAATGCATTCATAAAAACTACGTTTGGAAACAAACGGATTGACAGTTGTTGTGTAAACGAATACAAAATACTTGTATGACAGTAACTCCCAAATTTATAGAAATATTTAGTTTATTGCAATGGCATTACAAATCACCTTTCTTCTGAGAAATGCTTTGTATAATTATTGTGAAAACAGATACTGTGGGAATATGCACGACAGAACTCCAGCTCTCGTATATTCTGGTCAAACGGAATAGATTATGATATCTTAAAGTGCACGCGATGTTTTACTGCCTCATAAAGTGGTTCAGGATCAACCGCAGTGCCTTTATATATGGCTCTGAATTTAAAATCCTTTTAATATTCGCTATGTAGATAGCTGGTAGTGGTATCGACTTCAACCGACAAACATTTTATTTCAAGGGTGCCCAAATTATGGCACCACACTCGTTGTTCAAACCAATTTGGGACCGTTTTAGATATTTAAGAAATAAGTGTGAGTAAATTAGTGGAGTGGTTCTAAATAAAATGATGTGTACAAAATCTAAAAAAAAAATATGATGTGTTGATTTCTTATATTTACGCGAATACTACACATTGAAATAAAACTACCTTTCTGCGTAGATCGGACCGCAAGCAACAACTAAATATGAGGGTACCCCAGTTCAAACTATGACACTAGGACGTCAATCACCTCAGTCCTCCCGTGACCATGGTGGCCGTAAAGCAGCCGAAACGTCGGAAACGTAAACACATAAAATAAACGAGATAAAATCCGAAAAAATATTTTTATTTCATTCTGTACTATTCGGGTAAATAAAAGAAATCAAATATTTTATGTGATCAAACAAATATTAAAGTTTTGCTTATAATTAAAATTTAACTTAGTAAATATTGTCTTCATAATCTTTTTCTCCTTTGCCCTAGAGTACGAGTACAGATCAATAGGCAAGCAGTTGGGACCTCCTGGTGTACAAACTAAAAGACTTAAAATATCGAGATATAAAGTACCATCGTCGGGTCAGCCATAAAACTAAATTTTTACGTGCTTTTAAAAGGCAATGAAACGAATTTCCCGATCGTTCTGTCACTGGCCGCATTTAGTGCGCACTAAACACGCCCCAACGGATATTGTTTGAATAACGTACGGAGTCCACACCTGTGCTGTTTGGCAAAGAACGGATAGTGTTAAGATAGACAAACCAATACGTATCAAGCTATGAGAATTTCTCTCATAACTTGCACGAATATGGAAATGAATCCCTTAACTTGGGAATGCTTAGCTCTCAGAGATTCCTCGTACGTTCTATAGACTAACAAGAAAGTCCCTGCTCTAAAACCGAAGTTGTCTATTATGATCAATCCCCATTATAAGCATTTGAGAGACACTTACGACAGTTCTTATACTCTTAAGGTCATTGCAGTTTTTGTAATATTATAAGTATTTATGGAATTAATATTTATACTTACAGTTAAACTAAATAGGAAAATAAAAAAACATAAAAATAGTATGACAACAAACTATGTATCAAAATGACCTTTTCCGCGTGGAATGGTGGCAAGAATGCTGGTTTTTGGTTGATCCAAAGACTGATAAAAATGGGATCCTATTTCTAAGTGTATATGTATTCTTGTGGCCAATCAATGATAATACATTATTATTTATGGAATTGATGCTTAGTTATTTTTGTTAATGAATTAAGATGCAGGATTCATTACTTGATAAGGCAACAATTTTAAATGTATCGAGAGACTTAAACGGAATTTAATTACTAAATCTATATTCTTTGTTGCAGGGTTTATTTTACAATAATGCGACAGTCAAATGGAGTCTAGCTTAGCCGCTACGGAATCCGGTAAGTCACTTTTTAATAATCATTAATTTATGATATTCATTAATTAGTCTTCCACTTAGTAGATTTTTCAATCAGGTTATTTGAAGTCTCCAAAGTAATTCCCTGAAGTAGTGTACATTATATTTTGTACTCATAAAATATTTTAATAAGTAGTAGTTATGCTCACTGCATTTCAAGTCAAACTAAGATTATAATCAAGTATTTACCAGCCCAACATAAAATTACGTCCAAACGCCTCCTCCAGCGGGGGGTGGGCAGTGAACCAGCCAACAATACAAAAGCTTTTCGACATTGACTGATAGTTCGCCGATACCATTCCATATTATGTATCTTACTAATGCGTTCCAAGTCAGTATGCCGTATTAAAAACGCTTGCTATAAATCTGTTTAGCTTACAACACTATAAGTAAGTTTGATACGTTGTCTAATTTGCTCTAAGGTTCATGAACAACCGACTTGTCATGGTTAGCAAGCGATTGATAGTTTTATGTTGTTATGTATCATTTATGCAAATTGCAATAAATCTAATCTAATGGATTTTATCGCGTATATTATACTTTGTTATTGTTGTTTATTATACTGTGAGGACTTTCTGCGTAGATCAGATCGCAAGCAACAACTAAATATGAGGGTACCCCATTTCAAACTATGAGACTAGGACGTCAACCACATCAGTCCTCCCGTGACCATGGTGTCTGTAAAGCAGCCGAAACGTCGGGAACGTAAAAAGTATAATAAACGCGATAAAATCCATAAGATTAGTTTTATTTCAATGTGTAGTATTCGCGTAAATATAAGAAATCAATATACAGAACTTACAATCGCCGCGAGCAATTTTTAACCGACTTCAAAAAGGAGGAGGTTCTCAATTCGGTTGTATTTTTAGTGTCCCATGTTCGGTATGGTATGGTAAGTCACAAACAAAAAGAAAATCCAAAGTGTGTACAATGTTGAAGGTAAAAGGCTTAGTAGAACACAATTAGGTCCCATTTTAGGACATTAATAACATAGCACTAGACTACTCATCGTATCGGCTGTCTGTAAGGAGGAATAACGAACAGTGGAACATTAAAAAAGGCTGAAATTCCCGGTCCTGATAACACAAGTCACACAAGCTATCTCGCTTGAGCGGAGACAGCGCCAATCAATCACACCCTGACATAATGACGTCATCTATTATCAATTATTGACAGTACACGGATCGGCCGTCGATTTTCCAAGTTTTATGCCTTTCTACCCCTAGCGCGGGGGGGTGAGGATCCCCCTCCCGGCCGTGGCATGCTGCTGATGGCTCATATTGAATGGATTCATTGTTACTAAATTTATCGCCAACAGTATGACGACTTTTGACAAAGGTGATTAGCTTAGCTTAGCTTGAATATTGTGTACTTACCGTTTTAATAGCTAGATTTAATTTTGGCAAGATCTTTTATTTATTTTAACTAGAGTTTGTGTGTTATGTTGATTGCATGTCAATTCTAACCACCCTGCTCCATCATGTAAATGATAAATGATAAACATTTTGTATGAAAAATTGAACGTTTTAAATACTACGCTAGAAGCGCTTTTTAACTCTCCATACAAAATGTCTAAATACGATAGACTATAAAGTATACGGTTAGCTCACGAATAATCTCGCACTTGACACACCGTACACGCAGTTTTGTCTTGATTGTGTCGTTTTCCCTTATCAGCTGTTTCATTAGCGCCTATCTACATTATAAATACAGCTAAGTAAAACAGATTTGATGTAGTTAAAACTTGGAGAGCATCTCTTTTCTGCGCTCGCATGAAGAATTTAATTACACCATATCCACATTAATTGAATCCGGCTAAGCTAAACATGTCCACAAGACATATTTATGTTACGACAAATAAGCGGCCAGTTAGGTCCAGTTAGCGCCGGCTAGCGGCGGCCGCGGGCGGTACTTAGCACCTCATCCCAGCGGTTACAGTTAAGTTAGCGCGCAAGTTGCTTACGACCTTGCTGATTTGAATGTTTGTTGCTGGTTTGTTGAGAATTTAAAAGTGATACGCCGGCTTTCGGATTTCGTGAGTGTGTGGTGTGTTAGTTATTGTGAGTTTAAATGTTGAAGCGGTTGTATGGGATTTATTCATGCAACCTTAGCATAATCTTTATTGACATAGAATATTTGGTACAATAGTTTTGTGAGGGGCAGTATCCCGAGAAAACCTTAAATTTATTGAAGTTTTAATGATTTTCAGGTTTAGTTTTAAGTTTATAAATCATGTTCTTTATGCCATTATAAATGGAGGAAAATTCTATAAAGAGCAATTGCAGGGGTCAGTGGCCTACCTCACAGCTTAATATGATCTTGGAATATTTAATACACAAAATCTTTAGATCAATAGGGATATAAATAACTAAGAAAAGATAATAAGTAAGATACAAAGATAAACCAACAAGGTAGATTTGACAAAAAAAAAATAGGTACTATAGTACTAAAATATCTGAGATCACGCAGTTCGCAGAATCACTTTTTATACCACGTTCATGACCAGAAGTCGTCACATCAAGAAAATATCAAAAGTTATGAAAATCCAATTTTTAGAGGAACCTTTCGTCCGACCCGATATTTGTAACGTATAAAAGTAGATTTTTCTCATCTCTACAATTTTTCAAAGCCACTCGCACGCCTTTATTAAGTCGCCGGGAAGAAAGTTTAACTATTTTAAGTATTTTTTAATATTCTCTTTTCATACCTGAAAAAATCTCCTTTACAGACGGGATAAGTATCTTAATAGTATCTTTATAAAATAAAATCATGTAAGCCATTCAAACACTTGGCGAAAATTTTGTTATCTTTCGAAAATTATTAGTTGTTACTTATGATTAAAAGCAACAAAATACTAAATTTAGTAATAGCAGGCGCACTACCCAATTAACACCAATGGGTATTCAATGACTAACAAATTAGATATCACTGTTTTTTAAATTTAAACCTTACGTTATTCAATTAAGGTTTGATACCGGAAAATAGGCGAAGACTATCGAAGTGAACAATTAATTTCGTACCACCATTTTGCTATGGCATCTCCAACAATGGCGGCTGGCACAGCAAAGGCCAGTTTTATCATCGCCCTGCATGTCTCGCTAATCCGGCCGCTATTGTTCATAGTATGATGATACAGGTCACCGCAGCTTAGCGCACAATGTAGTATCACCCTAAATTAATAGGTTGCCACTGGATAGTTAACGTGATGGCGAGGTGTACCCGGTGACGTCATGATCTATGATCGTAGCTTTAGTGATCGAAGAAATATATTGTGTTATAAGTTGTTCCTAAAGATATCGATGCCCTATAGCATGTGTTGTTCCTAAAGATGAAGTTAAAGTCAAATCTTTTATTTCGTATAGGCCTACGGGAGCACTTCCAAATTATCATTTATATTATTTTTTTATTAACTCTACAACCGGATCGCAACGCGACTTCAACTGAGGAGATCCGGCAAAATACTCAGCGGCCTTGTCTTTTCTTAATTTTTTTTTATTAACTCTTTTTTTTTTTGACCACCATGTTTTTATAAATATCGATTCCCTATAACATGTGGACCAAAAACTATTGATAATATGTGGGTATACTTCAGTGCACCTCTGCCTATCCTCTCGGGGATCACTGGTGTGCGCATTTCTATTTTAGAAATGACGTCATATTTTTCTTTGATCACTTAAGCGATACCATAGATCATGTCGTCCCCGGAAAGGCCTAAACAGGGACAAACTTAATTCGGGGTGTCATGTCTGTAGAATCGAAACCTCAAATAATAGCAGATGGAAATACATAAAAAAATATACAAAAGGAACATAATATTACTTATCTGTACTCTGTACTAGCTGTAACACAGAGAACATTTTTATTAATGTATACAGAAATTCGCAGTAAAAGTATCATGTTTTAAAATACGTTGCCATAAAAACACATCCCTTGAACTCGTTCGCTCGTTTCGCTGTCACAAAATACCTCACCGGTATAAAAAATAAATGATTCCCTCAGATACTTATTAAACATGCCTTTTTACAAAATCGGAATCTTAATGCGGCCCATATAACATTGCGGTTTATCATTTATTCCCTCTATAGTGCCTCCGACGTTGAGTGAAGGGCTTTCAGCCATCACGGCCATGTTTCCTCCGGTGTTTTGTCAATTTTTGCCGATTTTATGCCGTATTTTGCTGGCGAAGGTATTCTTGTTTGTATTTTTGAATGTTCACAGTTTTTTTTTGATGTTAGAAAAGTTAATTTCTGACTATTTTAATGGGTTCTGTGTAGTGTAGGTAATTTTGTGTTAAAATTGTATACCACAGTATTGAGTTTTCTTTATTCCAAATGTTTTGAGATATGTTTGTATAGTCAGACTTTTGGAGCATCTGATAGTATCAGATACGAAAAATTTGATTAATTACCTAATATTATTAATAAAACTCAGAGTGATCATTTGTCTTTTTAAACACCAGCTTAGGGTTGCGATGAGGGCTTAAAATTGACGAGTTACACCCAGTAGCTTATTATGAAATAGTTTGGGTGCTAGTATATACTGAAAATGAGACTATTAAGACATAGAACTAACTAAAATTAACCCAATCATATCGAAATAAAATACATTCACACACGGTTACAGACATTCCCGTATCAAGAACGAGACCGCTTGCACCACATGTTGCCCGGCTGAATCCAGATAATTTGTACCCGGGCATGCGGCCGGCATGCACCCACCTTGGTCTGCATCCGTGTGCTATGCATTATTAAACGTTGCACTGCATATTTGACGTCACCTGAGACTGGTCATAAACAAATTTTATTTTTCTCTTCGAAGCACTGACGGTTAGCCGAAGATGTGTTCCTGTATAACTAAGTAGGCGAGTCAATGTGAAAGCATTATATGAATAAATATATAAAACCATAGTAAGTATACTTCTGCATTACGAATTGTCGTAATCAATTGTTTTAAAATATCTAAATGTATCGTGCTTCCGCCAAGTCAAGTTTTACCCTTATTATTCTTTTTTTTTAGGTAGGCAATCGGCTACAAAATGGTACCATTTTTGCCAGTGTTGAGTATTTCTTGATAATTGTTATAAAATGACAAGTGCCTATCTCTGATGATAATGATAATGATGATCTCAATAACGATGATGATGAGGATATGAATCCCTTACTCCTATCAGTAAAGCTATGGATAATTTACTAAAAATTTACCGGACATCTTAGGAGAACTTAAAAAGTCAAGTTATACAATTTTATTTCAAGTTCCTTCATTCGTACACGTTTATGAACTTAGAGTGGTCAATATCCCACTAATATTACACATTATTACTCAAGAAATACAATTTTTGGAAAAAAGCCTCAAGTTTTACCCTTTTCTCGAAGCAATTCGGCGTTCTTTTTTAAACGATATTTCTGGATATACTTTCGAAATTAGTGAATAAGTTAGTATATTGTATAGCTGTATTTTCTGATGCTAATATAAAAATCAAATATTAATATGTAGCTATCCTTTATTTTTCAAATCAAACGTTCAATCAAATAAACTATCTTTGCTTACAGTATCCCCAAGCATAATATAATTTATGTATCAAATATGTCACATTTCTTGTTTATATACGAGATTTGTACGAACTAATAAAAAAGTTACGAGGAATTCGGCGATGACGTCACCGCACCCAAGTAATAATTCAGTGTCGGAGTTTTTATGAATAGGAGTCTGCGACGAATCGTCCATAGACGTCTGACCAGACACATCACTCTAATTTTTAACAGAATAGCTCAAGTATTTTTATTTTATACCTGAATTACATACTGAATTAGTAGTGTGTTAGTTCCACAATCCCTAGAGTGACTAGCGGTGAAGAGATCTCAAATTGTAGATCCAGCGGGGTTATTTTAAACCATTCGAAGTCGATATCGGATACGGAATAGAAAACTTCCGAGCTGGATTACCGCAATCGCTATTAAAAATTCCGAATTTGATTATCTTCAATGTATCTTGATGATAATATCAAATCGTTATTTTTTAAGTTTCCGTCGCAAAGCTCGTCGGGAGTGACATCAACATCGAAAAGTTTCAAATCCGTTTCCGATGTCGTTTCCGAATGATTTAAAACAACCCACCAGGTCAGGTAAAAATAACTACAAACGGATTCTAAGTAGTTGCCCGAAGTTTTAGAATGTGACCCGTATAATATAATCGACTACAAAAAATGCGTAGAAATGTTTTGACTTTCTATTGTAGTAAACATGCCACGAAATTCCGCGGATCGCTAAACTAGTGTGGAACCACAACTAAGATTTTAGTCGCGATTATCTCTAGGCTTTGCGGAGAATAGATTTATGTGGGAACTAGGCTTTTGAGCTATTTCAACTGAAACGGAACGGTGATAGGACTGAGGCTTCATTTTGAATAATGATTTCTTTTCACAGTTCGTAGGTCTCTTTACTGTGTGTGCCCAAGATGTGTAAGTTAGTTAAGTTGAGTGGACAGCAATATATAGGACCGATGAAATCCAAGGTGATAGGTAAATTTTCAGATGGCACATAAGAACAATCTCATTCTACTCAAACTTGTCTGCTGAACTTGCTACGATATTTTTCGCTATCGTCACCTACCTACGTATTGTGTTAGCGAAATAATTCGCAATGTGCCATCATTAAGGACATATTTTAGTTGCGAACACTTTCGCAGTTATTTCGCACTATTCCTTTTAGTTTTGTTGTTTATTGATCTTGTAAATAAATTTATGAACATACTCGCTGTAGTTATGTTTCCAATGTTTAAAAATAAGGTCTTTGCCATGCGTACACAGAGTATAAAACATATGGTCCCAAACTATATATTTTGGGATTAGTTAGGATGGCTAGTGGAATATCAAATTGTTGGACCAAGAGGGCTACGTCCGCGGCAACGAAAGAAGAACGTAGATTACAACACTAAATAATCGATCCCTAAAATTATTTTAGAAGCAAATGCACGAAATATACTCAGTTTGCATAAAGAATGCTCTACGACTAGTAATTTAAAACAAGGACTTCTTATATATTTAAAAAAATGCATCGCTGCACTCCTCTGCCGCGCGAGGCCACCACCGGGAGTAGTGGACTGGACCATCAAATGAATACTTAATGGAGACTCTGTTGTGTGGATATAAGTTTTTTGGGCCTGGAGAGCCATAGTTATGGCTGAAGTTGGGAGAGCGCTTTTATAATGTAAATTTATAAGCCTGTTAGAAATGAGGTACAATTGGGAATCCCACTGGTTGGTGTAGTGCTCACAGCATGCCTAATATTCTCCCACTTACAGACCTTACCACAAATACGGATAGTTCAGAATTATTTTTTTTCTTGGTTGTGGCTCTGTTCTTATTTTTGAAACATCTGTAACAATCATATATAGGACATGTACAGGACAATCACGAAGTTAGTTGGTATTCTTCATATTAATAAAAATTACATGAGATCTCAATTTCAACCATAATAATTATCACTTGTTATACGATGAAGGAAATAATCGTGAGGAAACCTGCACGTCTGAGAGTACCCCTTGAAAGACGTGTGAAGTCCTCCAACCTGCACTGGGCCAGCGTGGTGGACTATGGCCTAATTTCCCTCGCATTGATGGAAGGTCCGTGCCCAACAGTAGGACATTAAAAGGGCTAGTATTATTATTACTATTTACATGAGATATTTTGCATTGCGCATTTCATGTCATCATCCATTTTTTATTTAAAGTGTGTGTTTATTGAATTTGATACTGCTGTTAAATACTTGACATTGGCAATATACTTACTAAGTTGTGGGTAAGGCCATATTCATACCCATTTTATTTCATCGCATTTCATTTCGTAAAGAAAGAATATCGCGTTCATCCTAACATTATGGAAGCGTATTCCAAAAGCTTGTGGCTTCTGAATGATTACCGATTCCCACAAAAGCCGACTTCACGTCTCTTATAATTGAGATTCCCACTTTACCCCTTTTAATTTATTAATAAGTTAAAAGTTGACCGAAAATTTATTGTTGTTTGTTGTCATCCGTCAACTGGCGCCCAACGCGCCAAGTGCGAGGAGTAGGGGGCAGCACAATCGCAGAGTTTCGCGGACTTTCCAACTGTGTGTAATTAAAATTAAAGTTGTCGGCAGAGGGTCGATGTCTTTGATGAAATGATTATGAGACGAGGTGTAAATTGCTTTTGGAGAAATGTTCTATTGTTTACGGAATATAGTAATATATAAAATGGATTTAAATCGTCCAGACACTAAGGTAAAGGTTCGAAATATCATTCCCGTTTGGGGAGAGATATTACATATTCGTATCTTGCATTGATATTTATCGATAACTTGATGTATGAGTTTTAAAATTACACTTGCACTGGTAGCACAGCCGGCTGTGACAGGAAAAAAAAATGATATTATTATAAATCGATTTTGTCTCATTCCCTCGTATGATTTACGGTAGACTGAGAGCGACACGGTGCGACAATCCGTGGTTTTGTCTTGACCTATGTGCTAGGCCCCCTGCTGATTGTAATTACATACCTATTTCATAATTCATACTTCGCCAGACGCTTTTATGACTTCAGATAACTTTGAGGTTACTAAGGGTCATTTCAAACTAATTCCAAACTATCTTGTATTTCAACTGAAGATATCATTAAAATGCTATCTGAGTTTAACAGACAGTCAATTTACGGGTAAACACAATGCCAGTGCCAGGGTGAGGCCTGACAGAGGTAAGGTCACGGCTTGACGTCATAGACAGGTGGATAATTGATATAAAAAATAATATTAGAGACAGAGTAGATTTAAATGCGTGTTTTTATGCACTTAGCATAAAATCACAGTCATTAGGGGAATTTATATATATATATATATATATAAATTCCAAATATATAAAGGGATCTCACAAATATTATATTAACTAATATATTTGTTAACGTTTTTTTTTAGTAAAATTATTTCTAAAGAGAATGTCTAGTGGGAAAGCTATAAAAGAGAAACCGCATATAACAGGACGGACAGGTGTTGGGCCCCATATTGGGCCCCCATTTGCTTACACAATGTTTTCATAATTAAATGACGATGGCATTGCATTTGACTCTTTTGACATATTTCCCTCACATAAAACTGTCAAAAGGGCCAATTACGATGCCATTGCCATTTCATTGCGAGACGATTGTGTTACCAGCCTCGGGGTCCACTTCTTATGAGAGTGTCTATGGTGTTAATTGCTTTAGGACATTCACAGAAAGATCAACTCAATATAACTAACTTACTCGTTGTATCCGCGCGTCTTCCTGCAATACTCCGCGTTTAACAGTTAAGAACTTAATTAATTGGAGTTTCAGTGAGTTTTCTCGCCGAGTCAGTCGATTCACTAATAAACGAGCTCAATAATTGGTAACTCAGATGTAAATGCACTAACGATGTTGCCGTTCAATATTACTATTAATACCCACTATCAGAAATAATAGGATTTTCTGTTTATACCTCTTAAGTAGGTAGCTGCAACTGTACAGGTAAATTATTTTATCAAAAAAATAACGAATTTATTAAGAATGCTCTAAAGTTTTAAAAATATATATATCAATAAACGAGAAATGATTGATTTTTTGGTTGGAAGTTGAACCGCAAAGTTGTACATTTTGTTTTATTTTCCAAAACAATTGTTTTATTGGTAAATAAAGTGTTATATTAGCGGGAAAATATACATTGTGTGTTCATTAACGTGCACGAGTGAAGGGAATTAAAATGAAATATTATAACTTTACTTTTAAAGTTATCCCAAGATGTCCGGTAATTTCTCAGTAAAGTATCCACAGCTTTACTGATAGGGATCAGGGATCAATTTCACTATCATCATCGATATCATCATTTCCATGAGGGGTACTTATCTATACTAATATTATAAATGTGAAAGTTTGGATGGATGGATGGATGGATGTTTGTTACTCTTTCACGCCCGAACGGCTGAACATATCTGGATGAAATTTGGCACAGAGATAGATTATAGTCTGGAATAGCACATAGGCTATTAACGATTTTTATCCCGGTAAAATGTATGGTTCCCGTGGGATAGATGTTTTAATTTTTCATAATTTTTATCGCGGGTAACACCGCCGGGCGCAGCTAGTAAATATATAAACATTATGAAGAAATACTCGACACTGGCAAAAATTGCACTATTTTGTAGCCGATTACCAACCTAAAAAAAAAACGAGAGGTTTTAATACTTCCTTAGGCAGGCGAGTGATGTTAGGTACAGAGTATTTTATAATACTTAATCTGATAATCATGTTTAACACCCTATACAATTTCTAGTAAGAAATAATGTTGTAATACTGCGTCGCCTCCGGTTGTCGTCCTGCTGGGCGGTGCCGCTGTCGCGTGCGTCTGACGCGTCATTATGCGGCATTGTGTGACGCCCGTAAGTACCCACCGCTGCAACTGTTGTATGTTTTCTATGTTTTTCACGTCATAAAATTAAAACAAAATATTATTATTAATTAGTATAATCAACTATATTTAGAACAATAAAATGGTTATATTAAGTAGGGTTTTAACAACATAAAGGTTATGTTACCTAAAAAAATCCATTATCAACAATCCAATTAAAGAAATCCATGTGTCGAGGGGGCTAGAAATCTGATACAAAATTTAATATCGACAGCGTTTTTGGCGCGAGGTTGTCAATTTTGTTTTAATTTCCGAATAATGTGTTCCTTTGATGAATAATGTGTAATAGTAATGGGATATTAACCATTGTGTGTTCATAAATGTGCTCGAGTGAAGGTAATTAAAATTAAATAGTCTACATTGAATTTTCAGGTTCATCTAAGAAATCCGGTAAATGTAAAGTGTCCACAGCTCTACTGATAGGGGTTGGGAATTCATTTCATCATCATCATCACCATCAAGGGTACTGATCGTTTTATAACAATCTATCAAGTTTTACTTGACACTGGCAAAATGGCAATATTTTTAACTAGCGAAGATGGCTCATGTCAACGAGGCACGTGATAATGTTCGGGCGAGGCCGCGCAAATGTTTGCCTCGGGCTGTGCGTTCAGTCTGGACACTGATAATAATGATGTTGTGGAAGGCACTATGACTGTGGTCTGACCCCCTGAGCACAGGTCTCCGCATCTCAGAAAGTTCAGGATGTTTTCTTGGTTATTATTATTAATATAATCCGAGAACGTTATAGCTTTTTCCACTTAAAAATAACAAAATGTCTAGTACAAAAATTAAACGCAGTATTATGAGAAAAGCAATACTGTCTTTTGTAAATATAAATGAATTAAAAAAAATACGTAGACGTAGCGGGTATGATGCTCGGCGGGCTTTCCTGAAATTGTAATTTCTACATTAAGCCCTGGGTTACAGTATACATAACGGAATTGTCTTTTATTAAAATAAGAGATTCTTTACAACTACAAAGAAAATGTTTATTAAAATAAAACTCTGTAATAATTAATATAATCGCACTCGGCGTTCATGTTAAATTGTATTTTATTTTGTTGGATGTAATACATTTATCTTTAAGCAAACATGATACATATGTATACAGTACTTATGTATCATGTTTGCTTAAAGAGTTGAGTGTATGAAGTTTAAGTTGGTTTTTAGGGAAGATCATTGCCTCACATACCCATAATAATGTACTACTCAAAAATGTCAAAGATCTCATTAAAAATAGCAATACTGTTTACATTAAAAAAAAAGTGTTCTGATTCTAACTTGCCCTTTTAATAGGTCAACAATATTACTTGATTATTAAGTAGGTCTCGTACGTATTTAACAGACAAATTATATAAATTTCTAGTCCTACAATATGTGCTGTAGACGCACTCCTGTGCTCTTAAATTAGCGCACTCTATCAATGTTTATCAGATCAATCTTACGATTTAACGAAAGAAACACGCTTAAACCCTAACATTTAATTGAAAACCATCGAAAGTTTGCCAATTAAAAATCTACCTTAACTCCATTACTTAAGATTCAAACGGGGGACATTAGAGCTACGTATTTTACACACAATCTACGTTTCCATGAAACGATCAGCGAAATTACCTCTGCAGATAGTAAAAAGTGATTTTACGAGTGCTCACCTATATTACGGAGTATTCTGTTCCGCACATCATTGGTAGTTCTCTATACATTGGCGGGTTTGAATGGTTGTAATAAAACGAAATGCGCACACAGCACGCCATGAATACGAAACGCTGTGACGTTGTGCAGTCCATGGTTTCGAGTTGACAGTGATACGGTACGGGGATTATTTTTGACAGCGGTTTATTATTGTCACAGTTGAAGAGGGATAAGTAAGATAGGCCCGGGTTGAAAACTATGGATTTGGATGCGAATATCTTACGTGTAGTGTAAGATGTTTTGGGAAGTAATTGTGAGGATATGTGGGAAGTTAAGGTGATTATGTGCTGGGGTTTAGAGAACAGATTGCAATTTCCATGTTAATTTACCACTAGAATTGGTAGCAGATAGAGTTAAATGACTTGTACAATCCGATGCCGAGTTACCTGTAGTCTATAAATATTAATCCTATAAAATTTATGTTTTTCTAAAATTAGCATGGACCTTTGGGGTAGTCTTTGAATACTAATGCAATTTTTCGCTCATTAATGCTCTTCAAAAAGATGATGACATTTACCCAATATATTGCATAATTTTTGCTCATATCATGCAACCATATACCCAGTGGCGTATTTCAAGATTTTGCGTCCTGGGCCTACAAGGTTTGCCGCCCCATAAATTAATGTAAAAGAGGTAACGAGTAAGCCAAGATCTGAGCGCGAATAGCGGAAAGCCCCGTACCTTGCAGCCTGCCGCCCCGGGCCATGGCTCACATTGTCCAAGGGCAAATACACACTATACCAAATACGCACTTTTAAAAACTTAAGAATCGCAAGGTCTTGTGTTGAACACAAATAAATATAACACAGCCACTTTAAATACAGTTTTATTATTGCAGGTCATTAATTTTAAAATTGTTAAGAACACCATCAGCGAAATGTTATATGGATACCTATGTATCTGCAGAATAGCTGCATGATAGCATGGAGTCAATAAATTACTAACATCACCTCATAACTTAGCGTCACCAAAACATAAGTCATTAATCTTCCTCCCAACAGCGGATTACGTCACTCAGTCAAATCACTTAAGATTAACACAGGCTCACACACTCGTCACCTCGACGTACGGATCCGAATTCCACTCAATAACAGAATAATTACTCCACACGAAATTCCCTTTCAGCGTCAGAGGAGCTTCTAGAGCCAAATATAGTATCGCTTTTGCCCCTTGCTCGTACAATTTTGCCGTTTTTCGTCCTTCACGAGTCGACAGGTTGCCAGGATTTACACAATTTATAACTATGCCCTTGTCGCACCATTCTCTATGTTGTAGAAATGTTACGGCGTTTAAGGCAACTTTGCTGACGGCATGTGCACTCATTCCCCAACCTTCCGTCTTCTCGGAGCCTCTTCTTGCTGCCTGTTCGTACTCTTGCATTACCGCCACTAATTCGTCTTCCGTTAAAGTTGGATCACTTATTTTCTTCCTAATATCCTCATTTTCTATGGTAGTTAGTAGACCCGCTGGTCCAGACACATTAATGACTCTTGCATCTTCATTTAATAGTGGGTAAACAAGCTTCCCGAAATTAATGTATCCGTAGAAGTTAACGCTCAGAGTTCGTCGAACGATTTCGGCGTGGGACAATTTTTTTTGTGGCACGTAATCTGTTACATTGATCAGCAAATCTATTCTGTCATCCAAATCTTGGATGTGATGCCTCAGTTTCACAATACTCTTGGTGTAAGTGATATCCATCTGAATGAAATTGAGGTCGACGTTCTCCGTTTCGAGATTTTTGAGAATGTTGAAACCAGTGGTCTCATCTTCAGATGTGAAATAGATTCTTCCATCATAAACATCGATGAGTTTCTTCAGCACCTGATAGCCAAGGTTGCTGGCGGCTCCGACGACCAGAGCGGCGTCGCACATGACTCGGCAGCTACTAGTATATAATGTGCTCTTATCAGAGTTATCGCGCCATCAATTCTGTGTGTTATCTGTGACAGTGTAATGTTGGTTCGAGATAACATTTTAGTGCCAGATAAGGAATACCGTTTTAGAGATGCTGTGTGTATGAGAAGTAGATTTAAGTATATTGCTGAAACTGAAAATCTCAACTGAATTTCATGCAGTATTTTTTTACTATTTTTATTTCAATATCTAAATTAAGAGAACTCAGATTGGGACCTTAATTAGTTCTTTACTTCATCGTTCTAATGTTTACGACGTCAGTGTATTTAAATAATACCTACTCAACGAAATTGTTTTAATGGCGATATGTATGTTTATTTATTATTTTACTTTAATACTAACGACCAGAAGGCCACTTACTTTAAGTTATGGGCTAGTATGAATCTGTTGAATGCATTTTCGTGATTTTAAACTTAATCCGATTACAACATTTTATTGCTAAATCCATATTTACTGCTTCATCCGTGATATGGGATCTTCCAAGGCATGCATTGTTTCCGATAACAGTGAAATACCACAATTAAATTCTTTAATAATCAGTTGTAGTTGTTATCTAAAGACGAAGACCGGAGCGTAGTATTTGTGATTTGATAAGGTGGCACATAGTATTAAAAATAATTGTCAAGGCCAATCTAGATAGGTAGTTTGTTATTTTCCCTTTCATGTCGTGGCATCTCGAAACTCCGTGACTTTTCTAGACTTGATCTTTTATATTAGAATCCCACAAACATAGAAACATAATAAGGTGGTTATGATAGAAAGAAACCAATATTATCTGAATACAGATAAAAGAGGATTGGCAGTTCTATTAGAGGAAATTATGGAAATCCTTCTTGAAGGCTTCTTGAATATGTAAAACTTAGACCTACATTATTTATGTATAAAGTAAAATTGTATATACATATTTATTCAACTAACAATGTCCCTCACTTGTAACTTAAGTATCATACGATCTTAACTCGATTTCTTTACGTAATCACCGTAACGTTTCTACGATAACGATCGGTTCGACTCCCTGTTTACAACAATCCGTAGCTACGGACATTCGTAGTAGATTGTAATCAAACGTTAGATTGTTTTAAAAATAATAATATAGTATCGGCGCCTCAAATATATCAATTAGTTATTTGTGTGTGTGTGTGTCTATGTGATAATATATTTTGTTATCAATATTAAAATTACCTTTTTGAATATACTAGTACAGTCGCGTACTTTAATTTGGGACCCATTCAAGGTTGAATATCGTACGGCAAACGCTACCTTAAGAGCTACTATTATGACTGACGTTACTAGAAGCGACTGCTCTTACATATGACCCCATACAAATATACGACCTTATTGCATTTTAAGTGTCTTTAAAATAGGTTCCATATTTCATGTTTGCGACCGTACAATTTGTTTGTGCTGAAAACAGGAATAACGTAATGTTCGACATTAAGATTTTAAAATGTCAAGAACGATTTAACCACCGTCCTTTTTCAATGTGATAAATCGTGAAAAAATTACTAAGGTCCATGTAAATGAATTCGCAAACTCAACTAGCAGCGTATGAAAGAGAAAGAGTACATAGTGGCACTTATTCCGTTCATTGCGTTATAAAGTTGTTAGTAGAAAGTGATGAGTACGCGGATCGCGATGAACTCGTAAACAGTTCGATGGAGACTCCTTTGACATCTTCGCCTTTACTGCTCGCGGGACACTCGTATCTTTTGTAGGAGGACCATCATTCAGCACAAAGTGGAGACATTCTCTTTTTGTTTAAATATTTGAAAGTCAATGGGCGAAGTTTTGCTAAAATATTGGGTCAAATGACAACTTTGACAAAGGTAACTGGGACCTTTTACAACTATAATTTAATATTTAAAGACAAGCCCGCTGAGTTTCTTGCTGGATCTTCTCAGTTGAGGTCGCATTCCGATCCGGTTGTAGAGTTAAGAAAAAAATATGTAATGACAATTTGTAAGTGCCCCCGTAGGCCTATACGAAATAAACGATTTGACTTTTGGGGGTGTTTCGAGAGCAAGGTTGTCAATACATAAACCTCCATATTTTTAAAGAACCAAGCGATTGAACTGCTTAATTACGGTTGGCCAATCACTTTTACATGTGTCTGGATACCTGAAAAATGTTTTTTATAATATAAAAAAAATAAAAGAGTAATATGATAAGGTAATTATCAACTGCATAAAAATATGATAACATTAAGACAAATATAACATATTACAAATGTAGAATTACATAATACTAGATATTACAAAACCAAGTAAAAGCAAACTAGATCTAAGAAAATATACCAAAGACAAAAATATCTTGTGAAACTGATGGTTACCCCACTTAACAAGTGCTAAGTTTTATTGTTTTAAAGCTGTCTCTGGATATTGTAAAGTAATATTTCACGATACACTGATTCTTTAGAATAAGATTTGTGAAGCCTGACTTGCGTGCTATCTAACAATTTAATCAATCTTTCGATCGATTCAAATGTAGCACCAGTGTGTATCAAGTTGGTTCACAGTTAATAGATTACAAAATATGATATAAATTTGAATTTAACTATGGTTTATTGGAGTCTCTACAGACTTAATTGTTGTTACCTTTAAAGTAAACAACCTAAAGTCTAATATATCTATAAATATAAAAAAAAACAAATACAACTGAATTGAGAACCTCCTCCTCTTTGAAGTCGGTTAAAAACAAAGTCGGGTTGGTTCGAACACTTATAACTCGAGAACGGGTGGGCCGATTTTGATGAACTTCGATTTTTTGAATTTATCTCCGCCCCGAATAGCAGAATAACTATTAAAGACATGGGACAAAATCACAAAAATTAAATAAAAAAAGGCGGTACAAAGTTCGAAGGGAGCTAGTTAATAATTCACAAACCGTCCCCACGCTCGCACAACCCTGATCGTTATAATACGATACAAGTACACACGTCACATACTCACCACGACTTCATTGAGCGTTGCTACGACATAATTCGCAAAAGGGGGAAAATATTGAAAAGGTAAAAAAATAACGTGTCAGCTAAATGTAAAAATTGATTTGGGATCCCCTTTCGCGCGATCGGGCGGCTACTGTTTGCTTGGGGATGGATGATTTGATCGAGTATTTTGTGAGTATGATACATCGAGCGTGGAAAGGGTTGGTAACATTAATCTATTATTAATTTGGTAGTATCAACACGGTATAAATAAAATAAGCCTTACAGTTACAAGGAATATAAGAAAGATACGTTTAGAGAATAGGATATTATGTATATGTAATTTTGTTAAAAATATAGATAAGTAATTATTAGAACAAGTTCGTAATTAAAAATGAAATTATTATCTATGCAATATTGTATATATTCTAAGACATTTTTATTGTTTTTTTTTATTGTGAGCCACCCATGATATGAGAGTAAGCCAGGAACGCCAAGATTGGTAAGACAGAGAAAAAATGTGGTTACAATTAGAGGAGGCCTTTACCTAGAAGGGTGTCAATCTAAACTAATATTATAAATGTGAATGCTTGGATGGATGGATGGATGTTTGTTACTCAATCATGCCAGAACGGCTGAACGGATCTGGATGAAATTTGGCACAGAGATAGATTATAGTCTGGAATAGCACATAGACTTTTTATCCCGGTAAAATGTATGGTTCCCGTGGGATAGATTTGATTTAATTTTTCATAGCGCGATCGACATGATTTTTTGCGCGGGTAACACCGCAGGGCGCAGCTAGTATGCTATGTTTATAGTAGCACCTAATATTATTTTGTTATAATTAATTCGTATTTTTTTACTGCAAATAGAAATCTTGACTATAAATGTGAGCCAGTTTGAGGCCCGTTGTCCTTATTTTGATATGTTTGCCTAGTTTTATTTTGCTTCCTTCAAACCATTCCAAACAAAAACCCAGCTAAGGAATAAAAAAATACAAACCACCATACATTATTGTGATGTATATTATATTTTTCTTTCATATAATATCTGATGTACTCATGATCGACTCACCCTACAGTGGTAGAGCGCCTTGAAGGTACACATTTTTAAACAACCATATAGAGCGGTGTATTTATTGATTTATGTAAATAGCTCGTTGTTTGTGTTTTTATATCGGCGATGAGTCGACGAGGCGAGGGTTGTGGGTGGTATCAATAGGCTCGAAGTGCCCCACAGTAGGTATTTCTCATCAATTATCCAATATGGTGTCGATTGGCTGCAAGGTTACTTAGCTATCGTGTGTGTGATGTGAACTTATTACAACTGCAAAACCAAATTGTAAACTATTGCAACATAGGACTATTACCATTAAGTGATTCACCTTACAACATTCATACGTAACTTAAAACTCAGACCGATTTGAAGCAGATCTTTTAAAAACCAGAAACATACGAGTAAGCATGAAGTAGGAACGCCTTATTTTTCATTTTATCTTAGACTCCAATTAAAAACTAGACTTAGCATTCCACTAATTGCAAGAGACGAACCCTGAAAATAAAAGCAATCAGCACGGGAGGGAGAAAACTGAATTCGATGCATTAACAAACTAGTATGGTTCGACCGAAATAAAAATTGTAGGGAATGTTTCATTTTATTACTAATCAAACTCCCTTCCAAATACAAAAATGTCTTGTCTTGTTTCTTTATTAATACCTACGCTTTTTATATAAGAATATAATAATATGCTTAACTATAAAGCAAAGTAATCAGGTTTCCAAGATACAGACTTCCGCCGAGTTTGGAACCGCAACTTAACCTACCATATCAAATGTTTACACTGAAATAAATTAACTGAATGAACTTTACTTTAAACTAAAGATTAGATACTTGGTAACTCACAAAAAACTATTCAGTGCAGTTCATTTGCACGTTTTCAGAAGTAAATTGTCACTGAATTGGATTGCACGGAAAAATGCTTGGCTTTGGAAAATTTTGCTAAAATAAGTCATTTCAAAATTCTTATTAATAGAGTCAGACGAAGAAATTATATAGACGGAGTGTCGTGAACATAGTATTGAAGAACAAAACATCAAACCAAACCGAATTGTGTAGTTCACGCGAATTGCGTCCATACGTACACGCAAATTCCCGTGTATTACACAAATCCGCTTGGTTTTTTGTTTCAGTCTGTATTATTATTTACAGACTGGACGAACGCAAGTCGTCCGGATCAGTGATTGATAAAAAAGAAATGCAACGCACACCCACCAAAAACCCCGAAAGCTATGGATCGGATTCAAATTTAGCAGGTACAGTGGGTAAATGAACAACCATGAGACAAGCTAAGAAGAAAAGAAGCATTCAGGATACAGATAGTTATAGTTAAAATGATTTAGTCTGTCTTTCTTTCTTTATTAATTTCTGTCATTGGTGAAGGGAACGTATGTGGTTTTTGTTATTAATGTTTTTAATTATATTTTTTCTTATTAATACTTATTAGTTTAGTTATAGTTAATTTACACGTCCGTGACGCTAAATTTATTAATTTTAAAACCCGATGCCGACAAACTGCTGCGCAGTTTGGCACAAAATGTAACAAGATGTGTAATATGTTGATACAATAAATGAAATTAAAAAAAAAAAATTCTTAGTGTCAGTTAATAGTACAGTCCATAAAGCTCATAATCGGACAACTGATATATTCAAATGTAGGTGGAAACCAACACACAACAAGAGCTCATCAAATCTGAATGTCCCGGCGCACAGCGGGCCGCATCAAGAGGGTGAAATTGCCCCTTTTTCAATACAGTTCAGTTCACCTTGCTTTGTATCATAGATCCAACGAGATACTGAAGAGTAAACAACAGTTTTAAACAACATAATTCCGTTTTTCCGTTGAAAAACGTAGAAAAACTAAACTCCAATCTGGAAATTAAACTAAACTCCAAAAGGAATTTGAACCTTGTTGGCTTTTTCTGTGAGCACGAATCTAACACAGGTAAGTAATAATTATCTAGCAACATGTTAGACCACTTCAGAATGCTGGAAACATAATTAATTTGCAATATTTTAAAATTAATTTGTAGTGTTTTAATCATTCCTATCTGAGTAATAAATATATAGATAGAAGAGATACCGGGCACGCGCACAAAGGGTCTACTCGTCCAGCAGGGCTCATTATACTCGTGTCGATAAGTTTATGTCTACACTGTGGCAAGTTTATGGCGAGTCGACAGTCTTCGCCTACTTTTCCCAGCATCCAATGGCGTATAGGGTATACCTTACTATTTATAAAAATATGAAGTAAGCCTTAAAATAACCTGATCTTAAAATGTTCTTATTCAAAAATAAGACCTCACTTTAAATCTTGTGACCAATCGATTGTTTTCTACAACTCAAAACAGACATAACTAGACGTATGTAACTTGTTATAACGTTTAAAACATGCAACTTTTGTTCTTACTATTGATACTATTATTAAAATCCGATTAGTAATAAATTGTTACGAATTTCATTTATTTTTTATCATGAAATCATAGTTCAAAAACAGTAATTAAAGCTTGAGACAATTTATTGAGTTTGAATCCAGTACGCTAGAGTGACGCCGAAGGGTAATGTAGTATGCAATATATCTTGCGATATTCTAAATGCTATTCATCACAGCAATTGACTTTGAGTTACATTGTCAATTGAAATTTCTACATTTGAGAGATAATAATAATACCAGGCCTTTTTAATGTTTCGCTGTTGGGCACGGGCGTCCCATCAATACCAGGGGGCTTAGGCTATGGTCCACCACGCTGGCTCACTGTGAGCTGGCGGACTTCACACGTTCTTCGAGGGGTTTTCGCAGACGTGCAGGTGCAAGCAGGCACTATGATTTCCTTTACCGTTCTAAGCAAGTGATAAACATGGTGAAAATGAGAGAGATAGCAAACTATTAGCCTTGCCATACAATTAGCTTTCAGACTTTGTGAATCTTTAATTAGCGTCCAGAATTTATATTTTATTTTAAATGTTTCCTTAATAGTTTTGGAACCTTTATTTTAGTTTTAAAATGAAAAATATTAATTACTACTTAATTTAAATTCTAAACTGCGTTTACTTTCTGCGCAGAGCACAAAAGTTCAAGCTTAAATTTAAACTATATTGCATTCTTAATAGTTTCAATTGCAGTACCACATAGTTGTTTTAAAATACATATTATATCATACCTGTAGTCCCGCAAGGGGTATACCTAGGGCTATACCTATACCCCTTGTAGGTATATTTTATCTATACATATAAATAAAATTGGAGTGTCTGTTTGTAATATTAAAATAACCGCTTTTTACTAAGTGCATTTGGATGTATACACGTTACCTATACCGAAACAACATTTTTTAAAATTTTTGTCTGTCTGTCTGTCCGTCTGTCTGTCTGTCTGTTTGTTCCGGCTAATCTCTGAAATGGCTGGACCGATTTTGACGGGACTTTCACTGGCAGATAGCTGATGTAACAAGGAGTAACTTAGGCTACTATTATTTTAGAAAAAAAAGGATCTCACGAAAAAAATTTAAAACCAATGTTGCAGCGCAGCGCCTGATTAAGTTTGATAGCAACAACCTGCAATGCGTCCCGCGGGCTCAGAATGGGCGAGCAGGCTGTTGTCAACGGTTGTCTTTGTTAAATACCACGCGGACGAAGTCGCGGGCAACAGCTAGTATTTATATATATTACCGTTATGTATACTGTTACACGTTAATCTATGTTTATATTATACATACTAAGTAACACTTTTTTTTTAATGGGACGCGGCCCACCACACACTCCCACCACTGCTACTCCTGTAAGCCAGGATCTATAGTGGTGTCCAATGAAGACACCGAGGTTTGACCCTCGGCGAGTCCCGGGATAAAGTTAATTGTCTTGGAGCCCGCACGAAATTAATCGAAAGATAAAAATAGGAGGAGTTGGATGAAAATTATCCACTTAAGTAACACTTGTTGTAACAGTAGATTGTGATCGATCCCAAACATTCAGACTAAAACATGAATAGTCATAATCCAAAATGTGTCCTCATACGGGACCCACACCATTGTCTGTCAAGCAGCCTGTCGTTCGGATGACCTGCACCACTCGCTCGTTAAAATTGACTAATTAAAGTTGGTTAAAGACATACAGAGTAGCATTGCCAGTGGCACGGGTCCATCCCATTAAGCCTTGTTCAGACACTGGCGGTATGCGGTTGACAGTTTTCGGCTAAATATTAAAAAATAATACACCTGTAAAGTACGCGTTGATTTGTTTCCAGGCAAGTACATCTTGCAATGGATTTCAATTGGGTTTTTATAAATTCTCATAACGCTGAATCTAGTATTGGTGAGGTAGCTGTGCCTCGCTGATAGTCGGTCATTAAACCCGTAGCGGCCCGTACGTGAGGACCGCGGTAGCGCTGGGTACCGATAGGTCGACGAGAACGTTCTGCCTCTTTTTGGTAGCGTTTCCGTCTTATATCTGAATAGTGCTCTGGAGTTAGCGAGGCAAGTCGTTACCCAAGCCATACTTTCAATGTTTTGCACCTGAATAAAATGAATTATGCATCTTTAGCTCGCGTAACAAGTTTTGAGTTTATGATTAATTTTGTCCCTATCTGTGTGTTATTACATTGGCGTGCTACTTAGAATTTTATACAATCATAATTTAACTAGGCAAGTGTCGGTAACTTTCTTTACCTCATTGTAATGAGGATACGTGTTCCCAAAAGTAGAACGATAGAGGGTGAATTGGCTTTTGGGAACTGGAAAATGATGTAAACAATACAAATATATATTTTCATGTGCTTCTTGTCGTCGATAGATATTTCCTATCAATTTAGCTATGACTATTAGTTCAGTCCATTACTTCGAAAGCCCCTAAGTACATTAAATTCATGACAAATCAGTTTTAAACTATTACAGTTAAAACGGCCGGGAAACACGGCCGGATATGACGGCCATTATCCGGATTATACGCAGATATCCGGCTGGAAGTGAGCGTAGACAGGATTAAAGATTAAACGTGTCTTATAAGTGATTGTCTAGTGCTTAAGTGTTGATAGATTTCGAGGTATCTACATACTTAGCACACGGAGACAGCGCAAACAAATGAATATTTTCTTTTTTACCATATAAGGTTAAATTAAGTTAGTGGCTCAATTAACCATAACTCGGCCATAAATTATAGTATTACAGCAACAGTTGTCCCAACTGTCGTTCCCACCGGGGCTGTGTTGAAATAACTAATCGATAGTTTATAATTGCAGTTTACATCGCTCTGAATGTTATCGACTTAGAAATTGTAATATTTCTATCGATAACCATAGCGACTTGGCATATCTTTGTTCGATAATGTGTTGATTGCAAAGAATCATATTATCCTTATGTAATAAACACCTTTTTTTTTTTTTTTTACATGTGTAAATGCAATTACGCATCGTCCCTCACGCCCCGGGGGGGACGAGAGGGGTAAGTGGGACTCCCCGGCGGCGGCCGGTATACCCACTAAAACCACATGGTGAATCCTCACGGTCGCTTGTGTCGGGGACACGGGAACGCTTGCGCATACTTCCGCGAACCCCGACGCGACTGCGGCCTTTCGGCCTCCTCCAGGCCTTGCGGCCAGGCGCTGTGTCGGACCACCAGACACAGCGCCGATCCTCTCGAGCCCGGAGTGGAACGGTGAACTCCCCGAGTCCGCCGCCCGGGGCTCAGCGCCGACCGCCTGCCACACCAGCTGGCGGCCAGCAAGACCTCCCGGGTGACAGCGTGCTGCCCCCCGGTCGGCCTCTTCACCCGAAAGGGTGGAGGGTGGGTCCGCCGCGTCCAGGCCGAGGCCCGGTCGCGGCCCCCCTCCCCATCCGTCCCCAGTAGGGTGGGTCCACCGCGTCCAAGCACTAGGCCCGGTCGCGGCCCCCCTCCCTACCTCTACCCCTTGCGGGGCTGCCCGAGTGGTGGGTCCGCCGCGTCCGAGCACGAAACCCAGAACAACGGCCCCCCTCCTCCCAGGCGTCCTCCGAGGGGTGGGCCCGCCGCTACACACGCAGCCTCCCTCCCCTCCACGAGGTGGGTCCGCCGCGTCCAGGCCGAGGCCCGGTCGCGGCCCCCCTCCCCATATGTCCCCACGCCAGACTATTAGCCATCGCCGACAATAACCCAGGAAAACCTGGAAAATTATCGACGATGCCCAGGGTGCACCGGCCCCTCCCATTGCCGTTCCTCTGGACGTATCCTCGGGACTGACAATGGGATGAGCACACGAGGAGGTTGTCTGACATAGCACCCCATGTAATAAACACCTGAGTGTGTTTGTAAATAACATAGAGTCTTACCAAAAAGTACCTAAGACGTTAAATGAGTCCACGCGGGAATACTTAGGCTTATATAAGAACATATACTATTATATTACATCTTAAAGAAATCGATGAGCAAAATATCGAAAATGCTAAAAGACAATGGAAAAGTCTAACAAGACCACGAAACTCATACAATAGCTGTCCAACATTTTGCTACAGATATTAAGTGCACGTGCACTGGATAGACCTAAAGAACCAGCTGAAGGCGGTTATAGCCGGATATCCACTTTGTAATATTCGATTTAAATGCATGCTGTGTCCGCCACCTGCCGTGTCTGTGTAGCCTAAATGCTGTGGACCTAACGTTACATCGGCACAGGTCGATGCTATTAACATAATATGTTGGCATTTGATCAATACCGATACGTTATTACATTTAAATTTGTTATGAATAGAATCAAGGCTTTCTATTGGATGATCTATATCGAATTAGGTTACTCTCATATCCACAGAAAGACGGGAATGGTGCTACATATTCTATATCAATAGGACACATCACAATGTATTGTTTAAACTGTTATTATGAGTCGTATCATCACATCATGATCAGTGAAATATCAATCCTAATCTTAATACTACTTTATACTGTCTCCCATCCGTTCGTGACCCTTCGAAATAAGATATTGCTTATAAAACGGTCGGCTGTGTTATAGCATTAAGTATGACCTCACGGCTCAATGAACTGTTCAGGGATTCGTGATGGCTGCGTTTGACGGCTAGTAGATCATCATGGGATACGAAGTTTGCGGGTTTAAATCATTTCTTATTGCCTTACGAGAGTAGGGATGTTCTGAGCATCGTAATATGTATACGTGAACATAAACGTCAAGGTCGCAATAGTTTGAGCGAATAATAATATTGCTTAGTTGATGTTTTTATTTATTGTAGTAATATAATATCGCCAGACGAACACACCGACTAATAACTACACGGCCTACACTAAGCAACGCTTGTGTTATGGGTACCATACTATGGACTGAGGGCGAACCCAGTATATAATACTTATATATATACAAAACATCCATGACTCGGGTACAAACATTCATGCTCATCATACAATGTTAGTCCATACCAGGATTCGAACCCTCCTCAACACAGAAAGGAGGGTTACTGCCCACTGAGCTAATCAGGTCGACAGATAGTATTTTTTAGACATATTTTTTTTATAATCTTTTAGCATGTTATTCGTGTTGTCTCACAGAGTGAATTTAAGATAATAGTACATGGTACCAGAGCAAGGATCTTTTACTAATGCATTATTAATAAACATTGTATTCAAATTAGATTCGCGGAGGCTGCGCTTGTCAAAAATTCACTTTCAATTATTATTGTTAGTAAAATAATAGTATTTTTTTTTTAAATCTGGTTTGTACTATAGTAACATAATTAATACGAACATTAGAAAAGCGTAGTATTTGGAACATCCCTAAAGTAATGTCAACTACCACTCGATCGAAAAGCGGAAATTCCGGAAAACAGATCGGCTCTATTTAAATTTTCCGCGCTGCCTGCCGCGGGCTTTCAAAGGACGAATTTAATGTTCTTACTATAACATGTATCGGGAAGTATTGGGGTCGATGTAGGGACCCGTGGGATAGGATGAACCTCCAATCACTTTAGGTTTAGTTTTAAGGTGCTTCAAAGAACGCTCGTTTGTACGTGGAGGGAATTTCAAATGGAGTGTAATGCTATTTTTTATATTTTTCCCATTACTTCACTGAAGTGGTCCATTACTCGGTGATAATTATTATGTAATTGAAATAAAACTAATTTCTTGGAAGCTAAATTATTTTTTTAATTTAACGTTGTTAAATAATGATTACAAACACACTCAAAGAAGCGCACGTTCAAGGCTTACTAACACTTTCAGAACAACCCTGTATAACTTAAAAAAATAATTGCGAAATTTTAATAAGGAGCACTGATTTCAACATATATCCTTGTCAACCACCTTTTACGCCAGGTCAGCAGTTACTAGAACGGAGCGGGCTGTATAAGCTGACAACTGGCCGCCGTTATTACAGGCCCGGACCAACTCCCACCACATTCGATAATCTGCAAGTTTTCCCCTGCATCTGGATGTGGGTCAAGAGAAAACTCGGAAGGGGACCGCTGTTAGGCCGGCCGCATGGTTGCGGATTGATATACGTTTTGTGTTTTAAGTCCGGCCCCGAATCTCCACGCCTCAATCCCAAAACAATATTGCGACTACGAGGTGTATCTTCTGTAATAGCTTAACTCATACAGATTTAGATGAAAGCCAGATAATATGGAAGGAGTACTGACCGTGGCAAAATATAAATGAGCTTTTATAAAATTTGGCCTCAATATGCGAGGGACCATAAACCTATTGTTTGAAAGTCCCAGTAAATTTTAATAAATAACCTCTTTATAAGCATAGACAACGGGATAATCATATTATTCATTTAAATATGCCGACTGCAGCGCAGTCTTTGTTTTGTAGTCGCCTTTATAACACACACATTCAGGGAAATGTATTGTAATGCAATGTCTACGTTTGTGTGCTTCAACGATGTGTATGTGTTTGAATGTGTTCAGGTTTCAACGTCATTTTTGCAAATGTGTGCGATGAGTTTGTGAATCTGTACGATTTATTTTGTAAATGTGTGCGTGTATTGAGTTTGGACATTTTGTCAATGTGTGGGCTTCCATCGTGTTACAACGAGTGTGCAAATATAGGATCGCGTCACGTGTGTGCGTGTGAGTGAGTGACGTACACTGCGGTCTATGGAGTGCCGTTTGAGGGACCCAACAACTGATGGATTGTTTTTCCCTCTTCAGACGTGATTCGCCTGTGTATGAGATTTTTTTATGAAAACCGGAGTTTTATTTTCACATTATCTTTTTTTTCGAATTCACCAGACGAACAGACAAACTATACCGTTCTACACTAGGCAACGCTTGTATCATGGGTGGTTGTATTATGGATACAATGGACTGGGAGCGAACCCGTATACTTATATAGACATTCAACATCCAAGACTCGGATACAGACATTCGTGCTCACCACACAAAGTTTGTCTCTACCAGGATTCGAACCCGGGACCCTCGGCACAGTAGGCAGGCTCACCTCCAACTGCGCTAAACAGGTCACCATTTCATTGATACGACAGTGAGAAATTTTAACTATAGTAGTTATCTGTAATCATTGCAACATTATCTCGTAAATAGTACAAAGTTTCCCCTACTGAGATTAAAACCCGCGACCCTTAGTACAGAAAACGGGATCACTTCTATCGCCGTTATCGTCATTAACTTTGATCAAATTCACCACAAAAAAAAACGATATAAAAAAAAACAATAAAATTGATTCTTCATTTGGTTTGTTCCAGATTCACGTCATGTGTTGATTTCATACGCTATGCTCCGAGACACAAGTAAGTAAACACACAAACAGATTACTACATAGTTGGTACAATTACAATTAGTTGGATTCGATCGTTCAATATTCTATATCCCGGGACAATAAACTTATATTCCTATACCCTCTACAGCATGTCGCAGTTAAACTCCAACATCGTACAATTACCAAACTTACCTCCGCCCCGATTAACCGCCCTATAATTTATTCAACGGCATCCATCATCCGAGAGTCGGCGTTATTTGTCCCACAGGACGGATCTACTTATACTTGCCGAAAGCGATTAACCGAACTACTTACGAAACTAACGGTTTAAATTAACCACCACATTTGACCCTTGACCATGTATCTACTCGAATTAGATTTTAATTTCGTTAGTGAGAATGGGCTTAGTTGGAGATAGGCACGTTGAAAACCGGTAAAATTATGGTTATTATTAAGGGTTTTGGATACATACACACAATATTATGAGTTTAGAATTTATGTCCTATATGAGACCTATGGCTCATTAACAGTGTATTGAAATTAAATGGGTGTTACATAGTGATATACGCTGTCTAAAAAGAGTTACATTTCAAGCTAACAAATACAATGGAAAGTAAAGCAGAGTGTATATATTTGGACATACAACATAGGATATAATAATTTTCTAAAAATATGTATATTATAAACAAATTTATATAACACTTTACACTGCCCCATAAATTTTATTTTTTATCTGTGAAGTAAGGGATTTCCATCAGAATCAGAATCAGAATCAGAATATTTTTTATTCACGTAGACCATTATTGTACAGTACTTATGAATCGTCAAGTTACAAAAATATTATGCTACTGCTTTACCACCCGTTCGGAATGCCGTTCCTATGGAGAAGAACGGGCAAGAAACTCCATGGTTGCTCTTTTTTTTAAATAGATCTTTTACATTTTTGAGCAATACATTGTTATAGGTATGTGAGAACAATGTAGGAACGGCTAATCAAACTTTAGCAGCAGGTCAAAAAAAAAAACAAAAAGTACTAACTAAGTATAAAATTACAGTTAATGGCTACATGGTTCCCACATTTACAATCTAATTTAAAGTAAGACATAGATTCTATGAATATGATCATTGATATTCTATGTTGTTGCATTATTTTCTCCCCTTACTTTACGTAAAGAGAAACGGCGTAAACACGCTTCTGGCCATTATACTATACATTATAGAAACATTACAAAGTCTAGTTCATTTTATAATAATCGCAATCAAGCTTCACTAAGAGGTTTCGTTAACTTATGTAACTCAAAGAAAGTGTGCAGGCTGACGTCGTACAAAACAACACTTATACTAATTAATTGGCTACGCTTAGCGCGTAAGTATTCTCCAATGAAGTACGAACGTACGCGGAACCAAACTAAATTAATACTTAACTTATAAATCGATTCACTAAAATAAATCACGACAATTCTATTCATCAAACACGTCTCCTTCCCATTTTCAACTTGAAAATCGGAAAGTAATATTTCACGTATATAGCCATCGCAAATGCCGTCACAATCGAATTACTTTTATAAATAGATTTGTATTCGCCATAATGGCTTTGAATAAGAGTCGAATGTCTCCGTTTAAAGTGGAATGGAATATTTTTATAAGCACGGTAAACACTTAATGAAGGCACGATGTTTGCCGGTTCACAGTCCGCTGGGCGCGAGGCGGGCGTTTCTTGGTAATGTCGAATTCACGCTTGATTGCAGCATGGGCTGTATTTTTCTGCTTTTTGAAAAGAAATGGCTGATTTGTTCTTAGTATGTTTGAAAACTTACACAATATTTTGAAAATTAATAATTGGATTTTTTGTATGTAATAATGAAAGGGACGACTTGTTTAATCCTGAGTGCTTTCAGATGATGTATTCTGAAATTCTGTCCGCGGCTACTGAGTAGGTAGACATCGGTATATTTAGTGGAACATAAAAATGGCTAAAAAGTAAAACTATAATCTAATGTTAATGAACAGCTTATTTTCTTTAGTCGGATATAAAGTTATATTATTTTGATAATACGATATTGTGTTCACTTAAAAATGCTTGTAGTGCTCATTATTGAACGAAGTCAACCTTGTTTGAACAAAGTAAACCTTTCCGCGCCACTTGAATAGGCGCCAGCAAAGTTGTATGGAATTTCATTGCTGGTGAGTTTTAGCCACCAGCTATTTCCTTTGAAAATCCATTATTGTAGAGTTTTGTTTCAAAAATAGTCAGGTGCAAAAAGATTTTATTCAGAAAGATTTTATTTTTAGTTGTTCCATTTGTGTTTTACTTTAAATCAATTCTAACTATACTGAGCTGGTTTTATTTGAATTACTCGCATTGTTTGTGTAAGGCACTATACAAGGCTTTGTCCGCAGTTATACAACAAAAACCTTATACACTCCCGACTTTTAAAGTAAACAATTGTATTTTTATATTTACTAAAATGTGTGTCATGTTATATAACACCGATTATAACTTGTAGCTGCTAAATAACATGTTACATGATCTGGACGCAACGTAATAATATTTAAAAATACTTCTATTACCGTTCAATAACACATATTCTAAAAATAATAATATCGCCAGACGAATACACCAACTATACGGTCCCACACTAAGCAACGCTTGTGTTATGGGTACCGTTCAATGGACTGAGGGCGATCTCAGTATATAAAACTAATATAGATGAATAAACATCCATGACACGGGTACATACATCCGTGCTCATCACACAAAGATTGTCTTTACCAGAATTCGAACCTGGAACCCTCGGCACAGCGGGCAGGGTCACTACGAACAGCGCTAATCAGGTCGTGTAATAGAATGATATAAACAATGCCATCGCATTATAACCAAATATATATACATTGGCATACTCTTACCTTGTAAGATCCACTCGGCGGCCATTGTCGGCTATTTCCCGTCCATTGTCAGCGCCCACTTGCTTCGAGTTTGCCTTCCTTCGCCAACCGTGCTTTTGTCCACCACCTGTCGGCAAGAATGTGATTCTGTTCAGAGAATGACAGGTAGGAAATATTTCCTTCGTGGTTATAAGTAAAACTTAAACTGTATTAAAGAGTAATAAGGTCTTATTTTCTCCCTACACCGATGGCTTCAGCGGTTAGCGTTTTACTACACAATATAAACGTAAGAAGGTATGCAGGATGGAAAAAACAAAAGATACACTGAGGCACAGCACCTCAAATATATAGAGGGGTATAGTAAATATTACACAAAGGAAAAGTTAAGGTATTTTATTTTGTGATCAACGAATATGCGGACGATACATTTTTTTTTCTAACAAAGCGTTCTGGACGGGTTAAATGTAAGTAAATAAATATAGAAAAAGAAAAAACATTTATTAATGACAAATAAATTTGAACAACACTACATATAATATAACCTATCTTTGTGCATCATTTTAGGCAGACGTTCAAATGTTTGTCACAAATCGGCTTCCACTCAGCATATGCTCGTATATAATAATCGTCCAGTCGCAATTTGTGGACAATAGAACTAGTGCTATTGTCTAAGATACATAATTTTACACCATCACGCTTGTAATCCCCGAAGGAGTAAGCAGGTAAGCACTTCAAAGTACCCTAACTATTAAAAACAATGGGGCTAACCTGGAAGTACTTACATACTTTCAAACAAAAAAAATATTTATCCAAATCGGTTCATAAATTACGGATTTTGACCGGATTCCGAGGTAAAAAAACATAAAAACAAAATACAACCGAATTGAGAACCTCCTTCTTTTTTTAAGTACTTGAAACAATTAACCATTTGTGCGACTCGCAGATTGTGTCTAACTCTCCTTTTGATCGTGTGCCTGCGCGCACGCGAGCCAGTCGTTAAGTCGCGCCTAATTAAAGACACAGCATCGCCCAACAACCCGTGGAAAGGTAAACAGGCAATATATGCTGTTTACCTTTCCACGGGTTGTTGGTCGCGAGTGCTGTGTATACCTGTCCTGTGAATTCGTTGTGAGTGAATTGACGCATTGACCTTATCGTATGCAGGCTGTTGTGTTTAAGCAAAAAGTACTAAAGGGTAGAGTTTTCAATCATTCTAGCCTTGTAGAGGTGTCTGAGGTTTGGGGAGTTTAGGCAGTATCAAACACTGTTCGGGTGGTAGAATCTTTCAATATAAATGTAAAATTAAATGTCTAAACTGAAATAAATTTACTTTACTTTACTTTATTAAATCACTCGATCGGTTGAATTAAGTGAAAACTCATACCACTTAATGGCCAAGGTTTTTCAGAAACTGTAAATTTATTTAATTAGTTTTACTAACACACATGTTATTTTACCGATCCGAAAGTTAAAGAGCTACATTTACGACTACAAGCATAAATCGTAAATTTACGTAAATTACTTAAGCAGTTTAAACAGTATACTGACATACGAGTATTTTGCTTAAAATATAGATAATTTTAGTTATTATTGAAGTTATCCCTGGTGTAGACCTGGTGTGTTGAAGTCAATCTTCATAAATGTTATAGTCTACACCAGGGATTCCCTAAGTGGTCGATATCAACCCCTTGGGGTCGATACCGGTTTCCCAGGGGTCGACATAGACGAAAACTGATTTTGGGGGTCGAAGAGGTCTAAAAATCGACCCTTATTAATTAACACATGTTCTTATTTGAAACTTTCAAGATACTGTATAAGTTGTGCTACGTGTACCAACTTGTTAAAATAATGACTAATATTTTAGTAGTCGATCAGCGTGTAAAAGTTCGTACAAGATGAAATTATTATTTTGTATCAATAGGAAAAAACTAGAGATAGGATTTTTAAAGTAATTTGGCTAAGGGGTCTGAGGTATCAGTTCATTTTGGAAAAGGGGTCTCTTGCCCAAAGTAGTTTGGGAATCCCTGGTCTACACAACTGCTTCAAGTCAATAATTTTTCTATTACCTGGCCGCCACAACTCCCGACAGTATAAATGGCGGCTGGGGTGTTGAAATTTTAAATTAAATCCCATCTAATATCGCCATAAAGCGACCCCATAAACACGGGGAAGCGTCGGCGGTGTCTTTTCAAAGTGATAAATTCTTTTGAGTAAAGATAAGGGCAATATGTGGCTCAAGTAAGGCTTTGCTTTTAATTAATAAGTGGTACTGGTTAGAGGTTTTAACTATGGCGAGGTTCAGTTGATAACTTTTCTTTGATTTGTGTAAATAAATATATGTTTCAGCAAGAACAAAGTATGTATATATGTTTGATTTAAATTGATAACACCTATATTAAAGGTAAAGATTATATTAAAATATAACCAAAATATAATATGTCTGCCTCTCTGAGTATGTACCCACCACGCGGATATTTGATATTTATTTCTATATGGAGTTCAAGGATACAAAGTCTAGGTATGTTATTCCAGAGTATGTACTACTTACTATTGAATACATTAAATTATTCGAATCCATTCAATCGTTATTGCACGCTCCTCTTTTAAATTTAAAAACCTAAATTTATAATATAAATATGACATCACACATTTAACTAAGTATCTATAAATTAACCTAATATACCACAAAAGATGCCAAAAATAAGGGCAAATTTGCAATATAACCATTAAATAAAATATTTCCCATAATAATGTTTGAATGGCCTCTCGTGTCGTCGGCGTTGCGGCTCGTACGTCATGTACAACAATGGGTTTCACATCCAACGAGCCACTAGACACCGGGCAACGTCACTGGACACCGCTCGGATCATTTGACGCCCAGTCAGGTGAAAACTGCCCCAACCATGTAAACACCCTTCGGTATAATATCTATGGTAGGTAGATAGAGCAATATTTATTGCATAACGTATTCATTGAGAAGTAATGTTGACAGTTGAAGGTTGTACCTTCAACTGTCAACATTACTTCTGAGACAATTGAGTTGTCTCTTAATTTGATTCTTCTTCTACGTCGTTACTGTTGGCAGAGAAAGAGAGAGAGAATC
This sequence comes from Pheosia gnoma, assembly GCA_905404115.1. Taxonomy (NCBI): domain Eukaryota; kingdom Metazoa; phylum Arthropoda; class Insecta; order Lepidoptera; family Notodontidae; genus Pheosia; species Pheosia gnoma. Next base: position 579,622 of record FR989897.1, read on the forward strand.
CCTCGCCATTCCCCACGCACTGTTGCCCTTCTGGTAGGCTCATAAAGAGGACCAATTATAAATAATTTGTTTATTGTATAGGTAATTATATAAGCATAATTTGTGATTGTGAAAATGCTTTAAAATATTGTAAAAGAACATAACAGAATTGAAATAAAACTAATTTAACTGGTATATCGTTTTTATTCCACTCTGTAGTATTCGTGTAAATATAAGAAATCAACATTACAGAATTCGAAATATATTTATTGCTGTTCCCGGTCAGAAAAACAAAAACAATAAAATGTTGCAGGGCCGTGACGTCATCGACATACGTCAGTGCGTGTGCGACAGAAAACATGAACACACTCTTCCAACTACCACTACTACTAGTAATTTTATAAGTAAAACTACTAATTTCATACTCGCCTATTCAAAAACATTAAACGTCGGGTTCCGTGTATATATAATTGTTACAATTAAGTATGTACCTATACACCTTCGTTTTAACTTTTGATTGCCCCAAAATCTATTTCGCCCGTGCCCAGCCCCACCGGTGTCTGATTTAGCGGGGCAGGTGCGCTGGGTACCGGATTCGATTTCCGCCCCGCCGTCGCCCGGGGCCAGTCGATACACAATCAATTCCTATGTAGATAGATATGTGGAGGTGTACACATCTTTTGATGATTTTTAGATGTAATACGAGATTGCAACGGGATGGGCTAGAAATTAAGATTCGAATCTAATTTAAGATGATAGATCGTAGTGTGAGGAAATAATTATTGAGGTTTAATAAAAAAGGGAGCACTGATAGCCAAGTTGGTAGAAATCTTGCCTCGGTATCGAGTATTGCTCAGACCGGACGGTTCAGACCCTGGCTCGCATCTCTGGGATTTCAGGTTCCGGATCTCATTTTCATCTGTGATTATCACTTGTTAAACGATGAAGGATAATATCGTGAGACACGTCTGAGATAACTCTTCGAAAGTCGTGTGAAGTCCGCCAACCCGCACTGGTTCAGTGTGGTGGACTATCGCCTAATTCCCCACTCAATGATGGGTGGTCCGTGCCCAACAGTTAGACATAAAAAGGGTTATTATTACTTTTTTTTTATTATTTCGATAGAAGGCTTCATATATTATTCGGTAAAATGAAAAAATACTGAATAAGTATTATAGGTACCATACAATGGACTGAGGGTGAACTCAGTATAAAATACTTATATAGATATTAAAAATCTATGACTCGGGTACAAACATACATGCTCATCACACAAAGTTTGTCCCTACCAGGATTTGAACCCGGGACCCTTGGCAGAGAAAGCAGGGTCACTACCAACTGCGCTAATCAGGTCCTCAAACATATTGTAGTATTTATTTAATAAACAGAAATAGTAGGTGTCTACTTTTGTTTTAATGGAACAATAAAATCTCAACTCTATCCCTCAAATTTATAGACGTTTTATAACATTAGACGTTGTATAATATATCACACAATTTTATTTCTCACAAAACGGTCCAAATCATCCTCCTATCTTCACTTTTTTCTATCCTATCATGCAGTGATGATATATACTGAAATTTCTCCGCATTTCTCCACTGTCCACCGATAACTTCTTAATACTATGGGGCCTTTGATACATACATTATTTTCCCAACATAACGGTATCCCAAAACCTTATCCTTGATATTACTAACCTGAAGCCTATATCTGCCTCAATACCGGCTGACGTCGGGAGTTTAGTTGCCTAGTAATCGAACCTGGTACCACATCTTGTCGAGAAAAGTTGGCTACGAAGCCCCCGGTCCCGGGCTGGGCAGGGCGGGGCTCTGGCGGACGCATGCGCAGTGGGCAACGAATTTTCCTCAGAATAACAATTTCCCCCTTAATTCTGGGAACAATTACTTGTTGAGAATTTAATTTTAAAGCACTCAAGAGATGTATTCCGTATGTGGAGTGCTTTCGAGATTTTAATAATCATACAATTTTGGCTCATTATTTTTATTGTCAGTTATACTTATAGTAAATGTTATACTAAGATGACATTTAATACTTCGTTATACTTTGCAAATTGTAGAAAATTAAAAAAACCCTATCGTATCGTTTGCTTCAAAACAATTATAGTAAATGGTTAAAAAAAAAATATTTACAATAAAATCCCAGATCGTACCTAGTCATAAAATATTATCCATATTCTTGATAACTAACACGAAAGTATGCACTCTATAAAAACTACTAAACAGAAGAACAAAAAGTAATATTTTTCATGTAGCGTATGGCAACACAGTCATTCTACGGCAGTCGGCGGCCAACTGCGGCTCGCGACGCCCGCGTCATGGTCAGATTGTTATGACACAACGAGAACTGTGTGTCTATCGCGCGAAATGACTTTGGGCTTCTCTACTACGGGATGTATGGTTAGACAATTGTATATAGTGAAAGTGTGTGTCCATTCTAATTAAAAACCAAATAATTAACTACCAAATTAGTAGTTTTGGTGACATTTGGAAATGTATTATAATGTCAAATCTGTGGTTTTATAGTGATCATCGGTGAGTAGTGGTAGTTATTTATTTTGAAACGTTTTGTACGTAAATATATTATTTTAAGTAAGTATGTAAATAAACATGAGAACTAAATCCAAATAATTATTTTTTATTTATTTTCAAGACAAAAATTCAACATGTAGCTTAAACTAATATTTTAAGTAGGTACCTATTTTTTATTTTCGGCTTTCAGATTCATTTACTGATCCATTTTATTTACGTCATTTAATACATTAAACTATAGTCTATAATTAATTTAATTTCACTAATAAATACATAAAAAAACTAATGTCGAACTGTTTAATATAAAATTATAAAAATCATGTAAGTAAATCAATTTTAAAATTATATTTTTTTTAACTTTACATTTATAACTTTTATAAGTTAAAAATATTTAAAAAAGAGTATAAAATAAGAGAATTTTATATAACTACATCCTTATTTCGTGTTTTAAATATAAACTAATTTTAAAATAAAAATGTAGTAAGCCCCGTGCTATATACAGAATTTATCGCGAGGCACATAAAGTGAGCAGAAAAGCGGCATAGCAATTAACCCATGCTCTTTGCCGTAACCGTAGCGGCCTCTACGAGTTGCGTAGCAATTAGTGCTACGCTGTAGCAGCGTACCGGACCGCTACGTTACGTAATTATGGGCGTTTAGAGTCTGCCATCTCTCATGAGGGCAAAATAGTTTTGAGTTTGTTCGCTATCATTAATTTTGTGACAAAAATACCAAATGCGCTTAGCTTTTGCGCAATATTTGTTTTTTTTTTTTCAAATTAAATGACATCTTATACCATCAGCATACTAAAGTGAAGCAAGCCCAAGCAAGCTCAAAGTCAGAGTCTGAGCTGTCCTCAGAGTCAGAGAGAACGAAGAAGGACTTTGTAAAAAAACTTATTATACTTTTGCGTCTTTAACTTTCATTTAGATTTCTATTTCTAGAACACTAGCTGTCCCGGAGAACTTCGTATCGCCTCAGACTCAAATGATAATCTTTATTATATTGATTTGTAATTTTTTACGATGTTTTAATAAGTTATTCTGCTATACGAGGCGGATACGAATTCAAAAATTCATAAAAATCAGCTCGCCCGTTCTTAAGTTGTAAATTGTGTAACTAACAGGACTTTTTTACATATATGAATTAGTTGAATACTTACAGCATTATAAGTTTATGCTGTGCTGTAAAATGAGACGCATGCAAGGACAGTGTTTACTTCACTGGCATCTAGTATCTGGCATTAGCCAAGCAAAATAACCCAGCAACTTAAAGAATACAAAAAAAGACTAAAAACATCGTAGCCCTGCAAACGATTATCCGTAGCGATTAGTATTATGGCGTAGCAGCGTAGCGCTACGTTAAACGCGCACAAGTTAATTGTGATTTCACTGGGTTCAATTTAGTTGTATCTTCATTGAATTGCTTAGTTTGTTAATTTAAAAATACATTATCATAATGACGGGAAAAAGCGAAAGAAATATACCTTAGCATTATTAATTGAGACTGCTGTTGTCAGCCATATTTAATGAAGTAACCGTAAATTATTAAAGGTTTTTCAGCAATTTTAAATATTGTGAATTTCAGGCCAACGATTCCTACCAGATCCTACCTTCTTTTTTAATCCCCCCCACAGTTTAAGTAACCAATTTAGTACATACTCGTACTAACAATCCTAAATTACCAACATAAGCTGCACTAATTACCGACTATCAACCAACCAGACGTTCTCAACCACTTATGCTTAGTATAACTTAACGATAGCATTTACCACGTACTGATGGTCCACAGTCGGAATCGCTTCGCATTAGGCTATGCTTCCTGGAGATGTAGATTTAACTAAAGGAGTAATTTTTGACGACCTGATTAGCACAGTCGGTTGTGACCCTACTTTATGTGAAGTTCCCGGGTTCGAATCCTGGTAGGGACCCAAGTCCCAAGTCACGGATGGTTAATATATATATAAGTAATGTATACTGGGTTCGCCCCCAGTCCATTGTACGGTACCCATAATACAAGCGTTGCTTAGTGTGGGACCGTATAGTTGGTGTTATTTCTGGCGGTAGTAAAGGTAGTAAAAAAATTGATACACTATCAATCGTAGGTTTCCCAATGCATAGCCATCTTGTAAGGTGTGTTTTACTTTAACTCTGGGATCTGGTGGACTTTCCAACAATGACACCATTCGCTAAATAATCTAAGTCGGCAAGAAAATAACTTATTGAGTTGTATGCGATAATTTTGAATCGATGTCTATATTTACAGACCGAAATATCTGTACCAATTGTTGTGAACGTACCTAAAAATTCATATAAGATGGTCGAGAATAATCTTGATGTGTCTGTTATTATGTAGTCTGTCTTCGTCTGTAGGGCATCGTGACATTGACATACTTGAATAATATTACATTACTTTAATTTACTAAATGATACCTATATGTTTTACGATTCTAGATTTTACGATGTTCATATGTCCTGTGTCTAGAGTTAAAAGTCATAGAAAGTTAAAGAAAAAAACTTGAGAGGTGTCAAGGGACACCCGGATGGAACGAAGTTCCTTTCGATTAATTAGTGAAGGAATTGAATTGTAATAAAAAAACATTAAGTTATTTATTATGTACAAAAAACCTGTATACACTCAACAAAAATAATCGTCGCGACACCACACTGTTCAATGCGAAATAGAAAGACGAAACGAAAATATCTGGCTTGCTTTCTATAAGAAAGAGAGAGACGGACAGAGAAACATGCGCACGCCGCACGGCTTAGAAAAAGTGTTGTTACAACTTTTCGTCTTAATTTTTTCCGTCTAGCCCCCTTTCGCAACGCGCGATAAGGAACTTCGTTCCAAAACGAACTGAGACCTTTAGCGCTCCATTTCACGTTTATATGTTTTGTGATGTTCATAAATGTATACAATTCTTGTCGATAAAGTTACAAACCTTTCTCTGAGACTATGGACACAATATCATGTTACTAAACACCGCATTCACGCTACAGCCCTACATTTCAATTCGGAAATCAGTCCACATTATCAACCGGTTGTCGTCTTATCTAGCAGCCAATAAAACATTTTTACAAGGCCCCCCAAATCGTAGGGGAGGCTGGTAATAAAAGGTCCGACGGCAATGCTTCTGGCCTCTGAGGCCTTTAAATTACCTCCGAACACGGCGGCCTTTTGTCATGATTGTCACATGCTACCTATGTGCTTGTTCCAACTTATATTGGTTGCGATTCCCCCTTGTAGCTCGCTTGTTATATTAGATACTTTTGCGAAGAGTACCTATGAAGTTATAAGGGAAAAACCTGGTTAACGTAAATTATGTTTACGTAACCGACATTTTGCTGATTTACAGCAACCATGGTCACGGGAGGAAACGTCGGGAACGAAGAAAATAAACTCCGCAAAATTAGTTTTGTTTCAATGTGTAGTATTCGCGTACATATAACAAATCAATATTGAATTTAGTTGTAAAGTGGAGATACATTATTGCATTGTTCTGATTAATGTGACATAAATATAATATTATTCACTCAATAATTTAAGAGCTACTAATAATCTGACAGACACAAGGACTAGACATGGAGCGCCCATTTTCATCTTCGCAAGCATTCTTTTCATACTCTTCCACGTTCTTCTCAAACAGTATATTAGTGGGAGTATGCACGCATACGTCACTAAGCTGGCTTTCTAGTTTAAATGTATCCTAGTAATTGTTTAATGAATTTAATAGTACATTATAATTATATCTTCTCTTTACATAACGTTACTGTTTCTGGGAGCGTTTATCAATCTTTGTTTTATAAAGAGTAACAATGTTATTTTCATCAAGAGTTCTTAGTAGAAAATGGTAAATACATAGAATGATAGACCGTTGTTTTAGTCAAAAGTATTAAGGGTATGCATGTCCGAGAGAACCCCTTGAGAGATGTGTGAAGTCCGCCAACCCGCACTGGGCCAGCGTGGTGGACTATGGCCTATTCCCCCTTGAATTGAGGGGAGGCCCGTGCCCAGCAGTGGGACATTAAAAAGGGCTGGTATTATTATATTTAAGAGCGTAAAGGTGCACTGCAAGTACACTCAGCTCCATATATCATGTTATAAACAGTAAAATGGCAACGTCCGCCTCATACAAGTCGCGCACATAATAAAATGATTTAGATAGACTCATAATAAAAATGAGTAGACCCCACCGTACGGAGCAGCGACATAAATTAAATTACTGTCACGCGCGCGCCTTGTACCTCTGTTCAGGAATATTCAATTAAATTGACATATAAAGGGCGGTAGGACGCGGTACACTCGCACTCATAAATCTGTAGTGGAATTAATATTATGCTTGTTAATGCTACCATTGATATCAAAGTTAATGTTTGATCAAGTATATTTCATCGTTTGAAGAAAACATAAACAATAATTGTCATGTGTATGTATAAATGAGATCTATATTAATACGATATGTTAATAGTTACACTACAAAATCAATCAAATTAATTATGATAAATATGTAACAGATCGTTGGCTGTAAATGGAAGGTATATGAGAAAAGCTATTATTGGGCGTCTTTACCAACGCAATAGAACCCGAAACAATTATTGTTAATTTTTTTGTCTGATTGTGCGTTTGTGCGCGTTAATCTCAGAAACGGCTTAACCGATTTGGGTGCGGTTTTCACTAATGTGTGTTTAAATTTAGTGTGTGTTTTATTACAATCAGTTCATAAATAATAAAGTAATATGAATATAAAAGACCCGGACGAAGTCGCGGGGAACACCTAGTATATTATTTTTCAGGATATCTGACAAACAAATGAAAAGATTGCCAAGCAATATACACCTACCATAAAGCTAAATACCCGGATGTTTAATATACCGTCTTGTAGCATGCCCAGAATGTTATGTCACAGCAACTAGCGCTGATTCAGACATTTTGGATACTTTCCAAATGCCGCACAAGCCCGCCATTTTATATTGAACTCCACCATCGTGTTGATTCTATCTTAAAAGTATTTTCTTAGTTAGTTCTTAGTTCACAGTGAAAATAATAATTACCATGAATGTATTGAAATAAAACTTATTTTAAGGATTTTATCGCGTTTATTTTATGTTATTACGTTCCCGATGTTTTGGCTGCATTACAGCAACCACGGTCACGAAAATAAAACATTAAAATAAGTTTTATTTCAATGTATAGTATTCGCGTAAATATAAAAAAAAAAACATTACCATGACGTATTTTAAGAAAATGTAGGCAGCTATTGTTGTCAACTCCAATTTCGCCAGCGGTGATCATGATGGTGGCGGTGAAAATGATGGTCATGACTTCCCGTGTTATGATGGGAAATCTTTATAGAGCTACTAAATAGAAAATTTACAAAAAAAAAACTTGAACCAGTTTTAACTATACGATTCAATATAAACGTGATTGAGATCTGAATATGGGTCAAGTTATGCTGGTGGTTCGAGCACTTTGGCTGAGGGCGTGACGTATTGTCTGTTTCCGTTGTAGTAAACATTGGGGTCGTCATGTTAGAGGGGAGGGGGGGGGGACCTTTTGTAGCTATCATGATATCGAAAAGTGCTTGTCTTGGTAATTACCAACGTCTAATAGTTTTGGTGCTGAGTTGTTAATTCGTATACATATATACTTATAGGCCGATAACAATATTGTAAGCATTTGGTAGAATTGGTTCTTATACATTTTTCAACATTCTTTAAAGTAAGATTTTAAAATATTACGTAAGATTATAATAAAAATGATCGCTGTATGTACATGGAAGATATATGCGAAAAACTGTAATTGTGGGCGTAGCGTAGGCTTCACTAAAAATACAGTGTTTGTTTCATTTCAATAGGTTCATAAACAAAAATGCTATATCAATTTAATGATGCAGGCGAAATCGCGGGCAACAGCTAGTTGTTTAATATATCGGGACAACAAGTTGACCAAAATATCGTGCAATCAAGTTGACCAAAATATCGTGCAATCAAGTTGACCAAAATATCGTGCATATCTACAGTAGGTACACGACATCTTCATCCCCTAATCGGCCACGGCAAGTGGGACAGAAAATACGAGTATATACAAGTTTCTGTCTTTTAAATGCTGTTGGTAGCAACCCATCTCGCTCTAACGGTCCATTGTCAACTTGGTTACATCTACAAGTAATTTATCTGAAATCTAAGCGACAGCAATCTCGCACCAGCTACCAGAACTGTGTAGGCAAAAACCTTGAAAACTACTTGCAGCCCCGGGGCACCGCCGAACAAATGCTTTTACAAAACACTCCGACCTACAGACACAAAAGATTTAATATAAACAACACAAAAGATAACAATTACATTTATTTAATATAAATAAAAATAAACATGTCCTCTTAAAGGCTGAGAAGCGATCTGCTGACAAAACAAACTCCATTATTGCAAAGGGTTGCCTGTTTGATACAATGAGGAAAAAATTGTTTACATTATGTGCTGTAGCTGATGGTGTACAGACCGAGGCAATCACGCTTGGAAGGGGTTAAAGCATGAGAGAAAGCGGGCAATCGTTTTTTTATAGTTTGTGAGTGAAGTGAAGAGGTATGTGATGCTTTTTATGGTAAAAAACGCTATATGTATGCCTATAATATTTGAGGAGTTCTCTCAATTCCTAAGCGATCCCATCATCAGAAATAAATTTGGAAAAAAAATAGAACCAATCTGGATGTAAGTATATCCTTTCAATTAAAAAAATATTTTTCCAAGTCGGTTGACAAACGAAGGAGTTTGGAGGTAACAAACAAGTTTAAAAAAACACGGTTCCTGTATGCTATCCCATAGGAACCGTGTATGTGCTATTCCAGACTATAATCTATCTCTGTGCCAAATTTCATCCAGATCCATTCAGCCGTTCTGGCGTGAAAGAGTAACAAACATCCATCCATCCATCCAAACTTTCACATTTATAATATTAGTATAGAAGTATAGATAGTGGGATTATAAGACATGAAGTGAACCTCACACAGGAAGTGAAGTTACCAAAAGCAGCGAAGAAGTCACCAAAAAGCACCATCTTAATAGAAAAGCGTATAAAAAACAGATATATACGCGTCGTATTCGAATCGTCGAATCGGTTAAATAGGAGAAATTATTTTTCCTATTCTGTTACGTCATAATCGAACTCCTAATTAAGATTCCATACTGCTCAAGATCTTTTGACTTGTGCCGTATCCTTGAAAGTGGACGCTTGATTGCGTTTGTGTTAGAATTTTAAGAAGAACATAAAACGGTACAGCCTGCATTTGAATTGCACTAGAGTTGATAAATTGTGCGGGACCGTACCGAGTCGGGATTGAATATTAAAACAGCTGTTTTGTTAGTTCAGCTTTGATCTTGGCGCGTGGAGTCGGGGTAGTTTTATTTTACGACTAACCATATTTCATTCATATCCGCTCAACTGTTTTTGCGTGATGCTATGACAGACTAGCAAAATAAAAAGATACAGACTTCCACACCTGCACAACAATTTTCATAGATCACATCACCGAACCCGAAAACATTTATAATGTTTATTATTCATCGATCGGTGGGATAATCAAAGGAGTCAATCAGCGAAGTGTGCTCGCCGATGGAGCGTGCCCGCCGGGAGACAAACGAGTTGATTAATCGCCGGAGGCCGAATACGTAATCAGGACGTGTTTGTGCTTCTGGATCGGTGGGTGGCTGATGCTTAGATATTAACTAGCTTTGCTCCCGCGACTTCGACCGCGGAAAAACCGGCAATATTAATGACCAAAGTACTCTGGAAGACCGTTCGAATGAACCCAAACGCGAATCTCTTTCTCTTTCCGCGAACCACATAAATGTACAATTCTCCACTAATTCTCAAGGACCAGCTTAAATATGAATCTAAAAATCAGAGTTAAATATAATGAAATCGTCAAATGATCATTACTTTCGCAATGGCGGCTCTCATCACGACCCATTTAGACCCGAATGGCTACTAACTTAAATTTCGTCTGACTTTTTAACAAGCCCTTTGTCCAATAACAAAAAAGGACCTCTAACTTAACCCAGACGGTTTTCGTGAAAATAAACCGTCGGAATCAGCTCGAGGGCTCTACAAATGACTGTATTATACTGAAGCTTTGTTAAAAGATCAGAATCTATTCTCAACGTTTAGGTATGAGAGGATGATCGAACGAATATCTGGTTCTATTGGGATTGTTTTATGAAAGTCTTCGGAAATACCACGTTTGGGAAAATACATATATCTTGGATACATACGCCAACACGCCTGTAAACCTCGAAGGTATAGACAGAGGTGCTCTGCGTTGCACTCACATTTCGTCGATAGTATTTGGTCCCAATAGACTCACACAAACACTCGGAGTGGGTTACGGGCCCAAACGCCGAAGCTTAAACACTTTTCAAACAACGACAGATCCTATTTAAGTATTATTATAATCTAAAAATAGCCCTGTCTAGTTTCCTTTCCCTGCATGCTACCTCAAAGCTTTTTCTTTCTAGCCATGTGCCAGTATATAATGGCCGACTTCCCATGAGATATATATAAGTACTATCTATACAACCACTATACCACTGAGCAATTCGATTCCTTTCCACGACTCGCGTCTATTTGAAAGCAGTCTCCAATCTAGACATAATCCAGGCTAGATCTCGCGAGTACTGATTACTGACTGCATCCGTTGAGGGGGTAGCGGGGGGAGGGGGGGGCACAGCTACGTCCTACAAACATGGATTGAGATGACTGGACCTGACGCCCGCAGTGATGCGGTGCGGGACAGACATTGGAGATGAGCGATTTGATAAATAGATTTTGTTATAAAACATCTGACGTGTGTTGCACGATATTATGTGTAAATAGTCTCATAACCAAACAAGGAAATAGAAGATACCTATGATACCTATGGTAAATAAGAAATAAATAAACAGACTGTTATACATTTTGCTAAAGAATAATTATTTTGTGTGTGATACAAGTTAAAATTTTAAGATGCAAAAAATCTTTAGGTAAAAGACAGTATTTAAGAAAACTATGCATTTGAAGGTATATCTCGCTACTGTCTTATCTCGTAACTTTGAAGTAATTATGACATATCACGTACCTCGGAAATTTAACTAACACAAATTGTACAATCACTTTGCAACCGGTGCCCATAGTTTATACTATTTTATGTTCAAAAGATTATTTATATTATATTACCAACTCCGATTTAACAGTCCGCTATAGGTTTATGATTTATGAACTAAAAACCTGCTAAGCCTCTCATGTACTAGCAATCTATGCTTTCATATTATTCATGTACCTTACAGTACATTTAAATTAAGATATACTAACTAAATTAAATGGATTGTTGCCTTTTTCTATCAATAGCCTTATATATAATATTTTACGCTAACTAATAGTGAAATTATTTTCGAAATAAGTCTAAAAATAGACATTAATTGTTTCTGAACAGAAAAAACTAGAACGGTAATTAATCTATTAAAACAGTAGATCGATAAGAATAGTACATAACTGCAGGGTAGTGACGTCACTGCTATAAACTTGCACGACAGAGAAATAGCATGACCCCTATTTTGAAAAATGTAATTTATATAAAAAAATCTTTAACATACGATCGAAGAATTATTGACTTACAATACTAAATCGTTTATAATAAATGAATTGAATTATGATTTAATAAAACAATTATACTAATATCAGTAAGTTACTCTACCTAATTAAACTTGTTAATGTCGACATAGGTTTACTCTCGTCTAAAAAGTCCATCCCGCTGTAAGTTTGTAACTCCTACATAAAACGGAGCGGTCCCTCCGCACTTGAGGCACGGGCCTGTGATTATGTCGAGTCACGTGCAGCGACCGTACTACATTGTATTATTAAGTTTTCCGTACAAGTATCATACAATTTGTATATAAAGTCTAAGAAATATAACGTGCGATATTTACGTATGGCAATCGGTATTATATAAAGATAAAACTTAGAGCTAAAATTACGACACCGGTAAGTCTAATGTTGTTTTTATTTAATTAAAATTTATTTTACAAATTTTATCGCGAGTATATTATGTTTTTACGTTCCCGACGTTTCGGCTGCTTTACAGCAACCATTAAAAAGTTTTATTTCAATGTGTAGTACGTAAATATAAGTAATCAATATGTTTTTTTTATTCAATGTCTCATCGTCCTATGCAGGGTTGCCATTATTACTCAGTACTATTCAGCGTCGTAATTTTGTCTATGATCCCTCATCAAAGTTCTGAGGGGTCGGCCACCTCCACCGACATCGGGGATTGCGGCTGGTTCAAAATGGCGATGTTAATTGATATCTAAATTGAATTTAAATTTCATTAATAGCCATCAGCGGAGGATTAGTTGGAAAAGTAATTATTACTGTATTACAAATGACCGAATGAAAAAAAGATATAATTAAGGCTTGTGGTGCTCATAAGTGTAATTAATATTGGTAAATGACTTGCCCCATATTACATTGGGTCCAAATAGCTCGGCGCCGTGTTGCTGCAGTTCAGATCACCTCCACCTATCCCTTTGAGGGTTACAGGCGTGATGTTGTTCTTGAGAATGAGACAGTCCTTTTCAAGGGTTGTTTACATCTCAGACAAAATTTAAATAGAAGTGCCATGATATAAAAGTCAACGACTTTGAATTCAGTCTCAAGGTCTTCGATCCTTACGAGCCCTGGGGGTCACAGAGGTTATGTGCCTATTGGGACCCGCTTACACTTATTTTCCACCTCTCAAATATTCAAACTGATTTATTATAATAATTGGATTTTCAGTTCTGCGGTCTCGAACAGGCGTGTGTGGATATTGGCGTACAATATTAATCTCAATCGATCGGCATAGGCCTTTATTTTAACTAGCTTTTTAAGTATCAACTATCATTAGATCTCCATCAATGCTTTGCACATTAATAGCAGGCAATATTCAACTTAATATAAGTGCACTATTATTTTTATTATTCTTACCTTCGTTTACAATCAAAAGAAATCACACCCGATCACAAAACACGTACTACAACCCGCCTCTTGCCATTCCAGTTGTAATATTCACCTGGTATTCAACTAATCGCTTTGTGACGTCACATTGTTGGGCTGTCGCATTAATCCGACGAATAAACCGATGGAATCCAACCCGCCCACCGCCAATCGATAGCGTTTGAGGGTTAAACACTAACTTTGAGGCAGGAAAAAGTATTATTGTATTAGGGTTAGTTTCGCGTGCAAAGGGAAAGCCGTAAATTGGGTTTTTGTTTTTATTAAATTGGTATCAGCTTCGGCGCGGTGCCATGTTGGTAGAATTATTACGTGTTTGCAATTGCTCGAGGCAAAATAGTTTGATATTTAATAGAAGAGATACAAGGTCTGCGCCAAATCGTCCTAGTATTGTTTAGATTCATTATTGTTTGACAAAATTTCGTAGTTTACTTATGTTGGCATGTAATGATTTCTTATATTTACGCGAATTCTACACATAGCAATAAAACGAATTTTACGGATTTTATTGCGTTTATTTTATGTATTCTTATTTCAATAGGGAAGATGGCTCGGAACTACCACCGACTTGGGGGGATCCAGTAATTAATTATAATTAAATCCAAAACCAAGCGCACCGTTGCAAGACCTCAAGACACTGAGAGTACTTTCTGCGTAAATCCTCCGCCAAAAAAACTGAATATGAGGATACCCCAGTTCAAATTATGACAGTAGGACGTCAAACACCTCAGTCCTCCCATGACCGTGGTTTCTGTTATTTTTTTGTTGCAACGTTGGGGCCTATGGCGATAGGGTCGCTTGAACTGTATCCGTTTAGTTTCCACACGAAGTCTCAGCTAGAGAACCATCACCAAACAATTTGTAACACTAATAAAACCCGTTAGCCGTTACTTCACTCGTCACCATCACCGTTCACTATTTAATTAAAACTCATATCCTTAAACCTCGACAAATGAACATACACGATAGATCAAGTGACAAACGAACAGAAACACATACAACCGAATACTTGTACAAGCAGTTATGCGAGTGCTTTGATGTTTAACATAATATATTGTATTAAATTTCGCGGTGCCGACTCCAGCTCGTAATGAACCCGGGAAAATTAACTCGAACATCTCCCGACCCCCCACTTTTGTCTTATACTAACAGTAGGAATTCATTGTATTGAATTCCATGTACCGGATTAGGAATTTGCACTTTCGACTTTGTGCGTTGCGAGATACTTACGTTGGAATGTGTCTGTAATTGAAGCGAGACAGATATATGGCAATGATTTTCAGTGTTTTTTTAATCGTCATCAACTATAGTGCTGGAAATAAACCTGGCTGGTTTATTTACAGCACTATAGTTGATGATGATATAAGTCCGTCTGATATTTATAAAGATTACTGACTAGTGGTCACGTGATTGTCAAATCGACCATATCACTGACGTCAGCGTTTACACCTATTTTATTTTCCACCCTACGACGCGTTGTACTATCAGTCTAGTCAGTTTTATGACAGCGAGGTAAATATTTTTATATCGTTGCCGCAGAATCCTAAAAAAAGTATAAATACAAGAACAACAACGGGGATTACCGTTTCATTTGAGTAATGGGGTTATAATCCTTTGCAACATTTATTTTCCGCCACCCCAAAAAACTTATATTTAGCCCCAATTGGAACCGACCCAAACGTGGCAAGATTTTAATTTATATTAACGAGGAAAATAAAATGGAGCATAGTATTCTGGTACGAAAAATTGGTCGCAACTGTCACAAACTAAGGCAAACTAAGGCTTCAAGAAAATATATTTAGGTGAGGCTTTCGTTGTAGATTTAAAATTGTATTTTCTGTTCTAAAACCGTTTCTCTAGAGTAGAATATCGAGTGCTTTGAAGAGCCAATTTGTCTGTAACACATATTTAGTTAATGTGCCGCCTAAACTCAATATATTTACGAGGTTATAGTGATTCGTCTTGAACAGCAGATTTCATATATAAGACACTAGCTGCGCCCCGCGGTGTTATCCGCGATCAAGAAGTATGTCCTTTTTACCGGGATAAAAAGTAGCATATGTGCTATTCCAGACTATAATCTATCTCTGTGCCAAATTTCATCCAGATCCGTTCAGCTGTTCTGGCGTGATTGAGTAACAAACATCCATCCATCCAAACTTTCACATTTATAATATTAGTGTGATGACAGCTTGCTTTATATATTATGTCGATACTATTACTATTATCGTTAGGCGATTGTGCTACGGGCACAGGATGGATATTTCGACAGTTGGGAATGCTTTATTTGTTTTTCAGAGTTGTGTTTTGGTGCCAGCTCCTGAACATTCGGCCAACTGTTCTCGATCTCGATTTATAATGCAAAACTTCTCCCATAGCTCGTCAGCATGATAGCTCGACTCAGCAACAATAGGGTCGTGCACACATTCTTAGAAATACCATTTACGTACAGGTGTATTTGTAATTCTGTATTTACAAGGATTTTTTTTATTTTTTTATATGTATATAAAACAATGTCGTGTTAGTAACACCAATTATAATTTATTATAATATTTAGCACATAAAAACATAAAATAACGCGATAAAATCCGTAAAATTCGTTTTATTTCAATTTATAGAATTCGCGTACACATAAGAAATCAATACGATAACATTATGTATTTGTTTTAGTGTAATGTCTACAACCGTATTCATTCCCTAACTTCACCCCCACAGATTGATAGTTGTACTTATTTATTTAGAAGTTGGTAGTCCGGAGCGCTGTGGTGGCCACCTGAGCCACTTAATTAATGCGCACCCGACGTATATTGATAGCGGTTGGGGAACTTGCCTGGGTACCACACGAATGGTGGAATTATCATATTGCAGTGTTAAGTAGTCTAAAGTCTGGGAGTGTTCTAGAGATAATATAATCTAGATTAGGCGCTAGACGAACAGGCCATGGTAGGTTCATTTTCTTAGGTCTAAAGTAAGGCGAAGAACATAACATTAAACAAAGTAGATGACTCTGACGTCACTGGATCACTCGAATGTATTAGATTGCGGGCGTTCAGTACAAACGCACATGCGATTATTTTGTTTGATGTTATGGTGGGTGTCTGACTTCACATATAGATGTTTCAGTTTTAAGAGACCGATAGTGGATACAGGTCTTTATGTAGAGTATTAAAAAAAAATCCGTTGTGCGTAGGTATTTCAGAAGTCGCTGTCTTCCGAACAAGATGGTGCATTTTACCAATAACTTGCAAGGTTCCAAAAAGCTAGCATAGAAGTCTCATCTTGTTCCCAAAAGATTTTGGCACAATCCGTTTTATCTGTCGACATTTTATTGTTAATTTATCTGTCTCCGGAACATGTTAATTAGTGAACTTTCTTGTACCAGTTGCAAACAGTCCAAGAAAACATAATTGCATCTTTACAAACGAAACGAAGCGTGCCGTCGTACCGGCTTTAACTCGGACTAATTCCAACCAAGTATCTTTCGCCTGCTCAGTTGAGTTAATACTAGTTTATTTCAGTATACATTTAATTTTGCTGAAACAACGGAATTCTCGCTATAAGAAATTTTCTGATTAGCATGCTCGCGTACAACAAGCTCAAAATAATGGATATGGGTCGATGACGAGACGCCTCCGTGGACAGTGGTAACTTTAACAGAAGTAGGTAACATTCCATACTTGCAACATTCTTACCGTTCCAAAATCAAGTGTAGAATTTTAAGTAGGTACTTGATAACATTCTCGGTAAAAGATAATAGAAGATTTGTTTAACTCGAGGCGGCGATGTTTTTCTTGTTCAAAGTTGTGCTTATATCACTCTCGCGATTCAGAAAAGGGAGCGGTTTAGTTTTATAACCTCAAATCGTTTGCCTTTCGCGTAAACTTTATTTCGAAGAAAACGTTATTTATTTTAAACATTTAAGTAGTCATATTATATATACCTACTCACTTACAGAAAAGGGAGCGGTTTAGTTTTATAACCTCAAATCGTTTGCCTTTCGCGTAATCTTTATTTCGAAGAAAACGTTATTTATTTTAAACATTTAAGTAGTCATATTATATATACCTACTCACTTACTGACTCAATACATTTACGCGTCTCTAGATCAAATTAATTTTATGAAATCACGCTCTTAAGACACGCGTAAGATTATATGAGTCTTTGATGTCTATTATTTGATCTTTATTAATGCTGCCTGAAGTGTGATACGAGTACAAACCTGTAATATCGCGCCTCAAGTCTTTAATTATGGGCTTGTTTGTACCTCGTTTACATTTTGGTGAGGATGAGTCGTTGTAAATTTATTATCATATGAATGCTTAGTATAGAACTGATTATTATCAGCATGATTATATATTGATCATTATCATATTATTGTCTACTGCTGGACATAGACTTCCAATTCTAGCCTACGTAACCTTAACGCACAACACACAAATCAAGGACAGACGCGGGGGAGGCAAATTCCATCAATATTAATTAGTCTTTAATCGCGCAGCGATAATTAACCGCGTGCGCAAGTCTGAATTCAAGATGCTGCGCCTGCGCACATGCCCGTGATTTTACTGTGAACGATACCCGTGCCCTGTACATACAAGTAGCTAAGTAGCTCACTATGTTAGGGCACGATAAACACCCATTGTAACAGGTAAAGAGTTTTTTTTGTCCATTTTTCTGTCTCTATTATGGTGTTTGTGAAGCAGGTGCTCTGAGTATAAAACGATTTGTTCCTGTTAAAGTATTTTCACCTTATCTATGTCACTCACTTGTTAGTGCAGGGGACATAGACAAGCTCCAATATTTTACATATTTTTCTTATTATCACATTTTCGCTTATGCTACGTTTAATCCGAGTGTTTATACATAGCTTGCTAAAATAACTGTTGTGCAAATGTTTAATGTATGGGAGTGCTCGGTGCCGTCGCGTACGCCAAATGAGCCGTGCCATAGTGCTTAATTCCGATCCACTTGCCTCCGTATTTGTCTTCATAATGCGATTAAAATGTTCTCTTTGATTGCCTAATTAGTTTCAGGCTATGAGCCGGGCGGGTGACGGCGCGGGTTCGTCTCATGTCTTAATGTGATCAGGGACATACTTACAAACATTATATATATTTTTTTATTTGTGAAGCAAAGTAACAGAATGGAGGTAGATTGTGTATATTATCCTCTAATACGTTAGGGACTTTTAGGAGTTGGTACTTAAGTTAAATAAAAAACCTTTTTCACGAATACTACAGACAAAGAAATATAACTCTTAGCTTAATCTCACATGTTCTAAATTTCTTGAAACTCCATATCAGTCCAACCGCAGGCCACAATTCTTAAGAAATTCCTCGCTCGCTTAATAGCCCTGGTGTGAGCCGTCTCGCGGGAGGCGTAAGCTTATTAAATATGTCTCTAGCAAAGATTGCTTTAATTCCGCAAACGACGACCCATTATTGAGCTGCTTCACTGTTTTGTGGGATAAATACAAAATGCTTGTCTTATTAATGAGCGTATATTTAAGCACAAAGTGCCGTTGCCTTCTGACTGATGATGCTCACCAGGATCCGACTGTTCTGATAAGCACAGTCTACGATATGAGAATCGCAATAGGTCAGTATATTCGACTACAACCTTAATGATTACTCCGGGGAGATATCCCACGGATGCTATTTCGTTGCCTGTGCTGAAACATTATCTTTTTTTAAGTGGACCTCTCAGTCAACTTTTGTTTTAACGGGACTTCGCTCGTCGCACACTCCACTACTATTACACGTTCTAACCAGGATGTACAAAGGTGTCCAACGAAGATATATCATAGTTTGAAAAAGCTTATTGTCTTGGAAGTCGCAACGAATTGACTCAAAAGAATATATGGGAAAGGTTGAAAGAAAACTATATTAACAGTCAGCAGTGCTAAAGTGTCTAAGCATATGTTTGAGTTTATGATATTGTTGATTATAAATGTAAATTCAAACACACACACATTACTCATAGTCACATAAAAAACAACATTAACACCATCAAAACAAAAGGTGTACATTAGCGAGTTGTTCACAAAACGCGTTCACGATGTACAAAATATCATTCATATCGCACGAAAATTTTACGTAATTCAATGTAAAAGTTTTGAATGTTTACACTTCAGGCATGTTTCAGTCACTGTTACAAGTTTTCAGGCGTCGCGAGTGATACAAAATGAGACAAACAAGTTGCCTCCTGAAAACTTTGAGACGTATTGAATGTCGTTTGTGTTTGCTGAATACTTGTTTCAATATGAACTTAGGTTGGATTATTTATATACAAAGAGAATGAGAAAAGTACACTACAAAACTTTTTAAACATTATGCTAGTAGAACGCTTGCTTCGGAAACAAGGGTCGCGGGTTTAGATACTGGATTGCACGCTTGGGAATTCATTTTCAACCATGATTAAAAGACGAAGGAAAATACTGTCAAAAACATCTAACTGTCTGAGAGAAATTTACTAGTTGTTGGAAGATGTGCGAATCTCCTCACCTCGCAATAGGTATGTAATAAAATGTAAAGCAAGTCGCAACTGTTTTCATAGATTCAGTTGATACAACTACAACAAGGGGGTACGTATAAATACGGCATTGAGCCTAGAGTAAATAACTTCAGTCATTACATCAAACCGATACATTATTTTAGTATCAGACTAAGCAACAATAAACCGTCTTCAAAACCTTTGACAAGGTTAAATTAAATTGATCTGCTAATCCCCAGAGGCATACGCCTTGAATATATAAATAATTCAATATCGCCAGCCTTCAAAAATGCTTCTCGTCAAAATGTATTTTTAAAACCGTTGAAAGCGCAGACATTCCGCCCCTAGGGAGAAATTATTCATTATTTTAGGAGAATATAAATGATATTCTTTCATATTTTTCAACAAAGAAACTTGATGTTACAATTGTGCACATCTCAATAACGTTTAGGCCTCGCCTCGGTACCAGAGAATAAACATGCCTCGCGACATTGTTAGCGATATTTTTGTAATGTAAATACGCTTTGTTTTATATTTGTTTTCACAGTATAGGTATTCATGTTTGGCCCAGCTTGAATCATTTTTATAATAACAATGACCTAATTCGCTTGGAGTTTGAGTGAACAATATAACATAGTATTATTTGGATCGCCTGTATAGGTACAGATATTGAAAAATGGATTTAAAAAAAAAGAGTTCAGACTAAGAAGTAGCCGTGAACTCGACTCAATTTTCGGTTCTTCAATACGCTATTCAAGACACAGTCTGTTTTATTTCTTCGACTGAGAAAACCAGTAACTATTTAAGAAGTGACTATTTTATATATTTTTTAAATAGATCCCGTTTTAAGGTTCTTGATTTAACAAACAGATAAATCATTCAAATAAACAAATTCGCAATCACCTAAGAGCTTCTCCATCCCGTAACTCAAACAGTCAGGTGCGACTCTAGATGTTGTTGGTCTTCAACCGGAACTTCGGAACTCCGGAGCTCCGGTGCTAATGTAATCGCAAACACATCACACTGATTCCGCTGAGATAGGTTTAATTAAAACTGGATATAATGTGACTGAAGTACACATACACATGATCTAAATGTGTGTTATGTGATGTTGGTATTGACGCACACATTCATTATATATTGTGTAACCCGCGATTAAAAAGTTGGTCCTTTTTACCGGGATAAAAAGTAGCCTATCTTCTATTCTAGACTATAATCTATCTCTGTGCCAAATTTCATCCAGATCCGTTCAGCCGTTCTGGCATGATTAAGTAACAAACATCCATCCATCCAAACTTTCACATTTATAATATTAGTGTGATAATATACAATATAATAATACAATCACATATAATCGTTGGCCACAGTCTCCAACCCCTACGTAGATCCATGTACTATATAGAGTCATTAGTTTGAAAGGAACCTGTATGCTCAACAAAAATTTACCGGTTTTTAAAAGACTTTTAAAGTGGCCTATTCGGCCGTGTCACGACACTGCCGAAAATGCAAACTGGCACGAGCACCTGCTGCCCGAAGGCTGACAGCGAGGCATGTGCTTGGGTTAGCCTCGCGTGGCTTCGTCATCCTGAGTAAACACACCCAGGAACGCAAAATGAATTCGAGGTAGTATCAAAGCTCGCTCAAACACGGCCAGCAGTTAATGAAATAACTTTAAAATTAATTACCAACCACACAAAACGAAAGAGCTCCAATATTGACGGAGATAGGCTTAAATGCTAGCATTAGTACCGCGGCGAAGTGAAATAGATGGAACCTGGCGTGCGGCCAAACACAAGTTGAATAGAAGTGAATGTATGGACCGACGGCGACACTTATCGACTGTGGTCTCGTACATTTCTGTGGCAATAAATGCATTATTTACTTATTTATAGTATCTATGTTATTATTGCTAGCATGGAACTAGGCGCTTCTTCCTAGCCTGTTCAATGAGGTCGGATCTCTATCAACTCTAATTTGATTGATTATCAAAATGTGTACAGAGCGACTTCCATCTGTTAATGAGATGAATGATGGGATGAGTTAATAGTTGTGGTTGGACCACCATGCCGTGCGCCCGTTATTTGTGACTGTCGTCGGCTCCATGGTATAATAATATGCCACGCCAGGTATTCTCTTTCGACAATCGCCCGAAACTACATCAGGATCAGTGTTGCAATAATGGACATCGTCAATATAATGACTACCGCTCATTGGTCGAAGATGGCCGAGGACGTAGTCTTGAGCCAATCACGTGACTTGGTTGACACGGAGAGATAATACCTGGCGTAGCATATTATTGTACCATGGTCGGCCTATTGTTAAGATATTTATAGACTCGTTCCTTACGATCTACCCACGGCAAGTACACCTACGTTTATGTGTCAATTCTGATAATCGTATTGGCAAGGTGCATGACTTTCCTCCGTTTAATACATTATTTTATATTTTCTGTTAGTAGGTACCCATACATTTTCTTGCAGCAAGTACAATCTCAAGATTGCGTAATTACGCCCTCCAGAAAGTCAAAGGCGTATAAAAAGGGTACCTACCGTGTGTTATTAGGAAACTTTTGTCTTTTGTTATATACTGTAATGGCATTAACGTTCCCTGAGTGCGCTAAATTACTTTATTGCTCAATTTTATTTCTATTTTTATGAGGGAGCCCGGAGTGGTGCTTCACCTGAGGAATGGTGTGTATTCATTATTGTATCTTTGTTGTTGGGTTCTACAAAGAATATTAGTAGCATGGAGTTTTGTTTACTTACTAATCTGTTTTGATGACATTTTGAAAAGATTTCTACATAATATATTCTATTACTAGCTATCCTGGCGAACTTCGTACCGCCTCAGAATCAAATGTTTGAGAAAATCATTTTTTTTCCAGATTGTAATAGTTATTCTTCTATTCGGGGCGGAGAAAAATTCAAAAAATCAATGATCAATATCTGCCCATTCGTTCTTGAGTTATAAATGGTGCAACTAACACGGATTTTATTTATACATATAGATAACGTTCACCAACCGATAGGAACTAATAGAACCCAGTGTGCA
Organism: Pheosia gnoma; assembly: GCA_905404115.1. NCBI lineage: Eukaryota > Metazoa > Arthropoda > Insecta > Lepidoptera > Notodontidae > Pheosia > Pheosia gnoma. The sequence continues at coordinate 602,712 of FR989897.1, forward strand.
TATCGTCATACTATTTACATTGATATAACATTTTTTTTTACATTGACAAAAGGCTGGCGGGTAAGCCTCGCATCGAGTGCGCTCTACAAAAGGTATAATGTGGGTACTACAGTATACTACTGCCTACCCCGTCAGGAATATAGCCGTGATATTTTTGCATTTTTACAATGACATCATATCTACGGATAAATATACAAGCTCGTTCCATGATATATTTATTTGAACATGTAAGCACGATGTAATCATTCAACTTAGAATGCTGGTATTACCTAAGGATTTAACTGAATTTTCTTGCTGACGAGATTTTGCTATCTCTACAAGTTCGTATCGATCTCTGGAAGGTTTTGTTCTACTCATTACCACATAAATGGGTGGTGTGCTGGCCAGACGAATATGATTAATTCATCGGGTAAGATCCTGAGCCATGTCAGACATCGAACGGAACTGATTTGCTTAATCATGGTGTTTTCTTAACTATGGGTTTTTTCACAGAAGATATTGTATGCGCATTTAGAGTACGGGGGTTGTGTAAAGAAACCACTTCGTTGAAACCCATAAGAGATTGACATTAAAAAATTAATGCTGAAACTGTCTATGTAGGGAGAATTATTTTAATATTCATATTTGAATACACGACTTAGTGATTACAAATAAATACCTATAAATGTTATAAAGGTAAGTTTTATAGTGGTTAAAGCTCAGCCTTAATATATTAGTGTTTATTTCACAGCATACATGGTGCGTGCTGATACTTTAAAGTTGTAAAAATAAAATGTTGTTTATTAACTTTATTTTAACGGCATGTATTGTGTGCGCCAATACACACAATAGCGGAGAGTGACCAAAGATAAGACAAAAAAATACAGATAATAAATGTAAATCTATTTTACGTTAATTTTCACATGGCCGTCATGTACAGTTAGATACTATACTAGTTTGACTACACCACCCACCCACCCACCCTTAAATAAAGTTTTTTTTTATAATGTATATTTATTAATGTGTTATTGCTATTAATTACTTGACATTGGAAAAATACCCACTAATTTGTGGGTGAGGCCATATCCATATTGATTTTATTTCATCGCATTTCATTACGTAAAGAAATAATAAAACAAAGAAGTCATTCAATATTCTCAAAAGTAATTCAACGCATCCTAATGGTAATGTGAAACCGACAGTCACAGGAACATTCCTATTACCCAGTGATAATCTCGTTTCCTTTTCTTATAATTCATTTGTTAGCGATCTGTTCATATCATGATTTATGTCATCGCAACATAGAAAATAAAGCCGAATGAAGATTAATGAGTCCCAAGTTTTATCTCGTCTCAAAAGTTTTTTCTGCGTCGTTTAATTAGCGTTTGTGAATTTCTTATATAATCATTAGTGATGTTAATTAAATTTTATCTTAGTGATTAATTAATGAGATTGAAATTTTATTGAAGTAACCATTACTAATCGTAAGACATGAAAGATGCTGATTTCATGTAGCGTAAACATTGATGTTCCTATCGTACTTTTTCAATCATTGCGCGTAAGCAAGAGCGTAATAGGTTTCATACTATATATTTAATTATATTCAAAGTCCATTAACGATTCATAAACCAAAGAAATAGGCGGTAGTCAATGATGACATCAATAGCGGTAGTTGTATTTTTTTATACTACCTCCATCTTGTGGCTAAGTGTTGGACAGTTGCATACAGACCGCCGGCCGTCGCGCACGTGTCCGTTTCCTTAAAATGTATTAAATATTTGATATCAAGCAACTTATATAAATACACATTTTAAACAGCACTGAAGTACAGTGCAAGAATTATTAAAAATATTTTCTAAAGCCGATATGTGTAACGGTATAGAAGATTTTGAGAACATAATATTGTTGCATATTTCGACGTGCATGGATACAATAAACTGGCGGATATTGAAGGATTATCTTTAGAGAAATTGCTTAAGAAATGCAAAGTAATATTTTCCTTGAACCTTAAGCGCACGAGCTGCCGTAATATTTTCCCTTATCAAAAGCAAAGTGTACGTGATTTGAATAATTATTTCGTTCACGAAAGAATTTTCCATAGACTTTTTAATTCGCGCACACCCTTCGGGTTGCCTTAAATTATTTTGGAAATATTTTCCAAAGGTCGACTGGAAGTGTACAAAGCCGGTTCACAACAATCTCTTAGAGCCGGTACCAGTGCCGAGGACCTTTTCGATCTTTTTATCTGGAGGTGATTTCTGCCGGAGGGTCACTTGCGAGCTTCGTGTTTTAAGTTATGAGAGAGTCCGATTTTATATTGAAAGTTTGTGTCTTCATGTACTGAAGTATCTACAGTAGCATAAAAAGCATAACATAAAAAATGCATTGTAATTAGACCATTGTAAATAGATTGCAAAATGTTCACTATTTAGAAGGTAACATTATTAAATTCATTTTATTTGATTAAAGTCGATTTGTCATAGGGCTGTTTCGTCACAGGTATACTTAGGTATACTTACTAAGTAAGTACAAAGAAAGTACATTTAAATTAAAACTTACATCTAAATCTTCTATTCGATTATGAAGAATGGTTCTGAAAGATCGTCATCGAAACGACAAAATGTCTAATCGAATCGATTCGGATACTCGTCAAAACGTTCTGAATCGACCCGCCGGTTAGAACCATTTCAAAAATATTTATGCTTCATTTCTCCTTTAACTTAGGCTCCAGTGAGGGGTCAGGCAGCACGACTCGCCCGGGAACTATAAACTGACAATTCAATTACAAACAACACGGTGGCGTGCCGTGCTCTGTGCGATCGCATCGGAGCGCCGCGCGATTGATTCAGACAATGCCGGTTCTGTGTCAAATCTAGGCTGGCAGGCTTGATGTTTTCAAGTTTTGGATACTCCGCTTAAAGTGTTCAAGTTATCTCGTAGAGCAGAACAGACATTACTTTTAAAGTGCGTAGATGGCCAAATCCGAAACTATTGGGAATGACGAAAAACGCTCAAGGACCGATTTTAATGAAACTATAACTTGGCTTTAGATTTCGAAAAAAAAAAAAAATCCTTAGCCAGTATTTTTAACAACGTACAGTATTATTTCACCATCCGATAACGCTAATACGAATCAAGTTCTGGGAAGTAATGACATACGGCACACTAAGGAAAATGCATTTTTTTTTAAATAAATTATTAAAATTTTCATACATAAACCTAAACAGGTTGTAAGTAGTTTCGTAACAAAATCTGTTACCATGGATGTAACTTATGATTCTGGACCTCCCACAGTTGGAATTTTCTGTCGACCTTTACATGAATAATATGCAATCTTTTCAGTATATTTTTTATTTTAATAGTAAATCATACTAGAAGTCCATCTCATCGAGATTTTAAATAACAAGAAACATAATTAAACATTTAGACCTAAACTGTAATGTAAATTAAAACTCGATACGCTCGAGCGCGCTCGTCACTCGCACGAGTTGGGGATCGCGCTGAGCGTGGTGTTGTGATCGCGTGGTTTACGATACATTGCACGCTCAAAAATAACAACATTTTAACCCATCACTATCTATTGAAATAAAACTAATCTTAAGGATTTTATCGCGGTTTATTTTTTATTCTACGTTACTACTACTTAAGATTAGTTTTATTTCAATGTGTAGTATTCGCGTAAATATAAGAAATCAATATGTGAACCATCACTATCTATATAAATTATTTGTATAATTTTATTATACCTTTACTCAAAGTTTTCGTTACCATGCCCCTTACAACCTGTATATTAACACTGATTAACCTCAAAATTATGATTAAGTATCCCTAAAAGAGATGTTTAGACAGATTTTTATAAACTTTTCATATGTTCTTAAATAGAGATCGATATCTAACGAACTCAGTCAGCTGTGTGTTATTAAGTGGGTACCTATTATTATACCATCCTGAATCGACGAAGTAATTTTCCACGGAATATTCAATGGTACAAAAATAGATTTAATTATTATTTTAAATGTCTCTGAGGAATAAGGACGATATTGCTGAATATAAGCTGTAGCGGTGGCGGAGATAACAGGCTGTGTATAAGAATAATATTAGCCCTTTTAATGTCCCATTGTTGGGCTCGGGCCTCCACTCAAAGCGAAGGGGGTTTAAGCTATATTCCACCACGCTGACCTAGTGTAGTTTCACGGACTACACACAACTTTCAAGGGTTTTCTCACAAATGCAGGTTTCCTCGCGATATTTTGCTTTACCGTTTAGCTGGTGTAAATCATGGTTCATGTGTTTCACAAAAGAGGTCCAGAAATCCCAAAGGTGCGAACCGGGGTTTGAACCTGCGTCCCTGTTACCAAGGTGAACTTGGCTATCTCTGCTTCTTCAGGCAGTGTATACGTACCTATGAAATTAAAAGGATAAATGTGGGTGCACTTCAGTGCATCCCTGCCTACCGCTATCGCTTTTCCTTTACTACTGAAGCCACACCCAATATTTTTGAGATCGCTATTACACAAATAGAAAAATCCGCGAATTTTTTCCCCGCCCCCGAATTCTTAATGGAATTCCATTGAATCTGGAGAGGTACTCGCCGACCGACGGGCAGATTTTTTCCATGTGAATAATATTGGACAATGATACCTTCTTGTTTTTGTGAGGAATCATTCTTTTGTGGGGAATCGACTGTGCCAATTTGAAGGAGAATTGGAGTGTGAATAATAGAATTGTGTGCGAGTCTCCCCTTGAAATATGAAATTTAAAAATATTCACATAAAGTCCACTTTATTTTAATTTTGTTATCGACCTGCTAATGAAGAAATGATAAAAAACATAAGACATCAAATCGATGATTGACATAAAAAACAATTTGAAAAATGAAAACATTTAATAAAAAATAATAATAACAAACTCTTAGGCGCGTGTCCGTACTAGTTAAACAATGATTTCCAACTTCATTAAACTTATACATATTTATGACAAAAGTAGTAATTCAAAGACTCAATTAGCCCTATATGTCTGTTTGATTGCAACTGTACCCATGTATTTGTGCAGGTGAGGGCGACCGCGGGGGCGAGCGGCGACGCGGCGCGGCCGCAGCGGTGTCGCGCGGCATGCGGCGCCGCCCGCTGCTGCCGCTGCTCCTGCTGGCGTTGCTGCGCGCACACGGCCTGCTCGCTGCGTCCGGAGGTCAGTACACGCAATGTATATAGTACCCATTCTGTGCTCACGCATTGGTTTGTGGTTGCACTAATTTGTGCTTCTTACTAAACGTCAGCTTGTTGCCCATAATTGTCGTTGGCTCCGGTATTTTTAGTACTAATAACTGTACTAATTACTCAATGGCGCTCGCTTGCTCAAAAATGTAAAAGATCTATTTTAAAAAAAGAGCAACCATGGAGTTTCTTGCCCGTTCTTCTCCATAGGAACGGCATTCCGAACGGGTGGTAAAGCAGTAGCATAATATTTTTGTAACTTGACGATTCATAAGTACTGTACAATAATGGTCTACGTGAATAAAAACTATTCTGATTCTGTGAACGCGCTAGTTTTGTGTTAATTTCTAGCTGCAGTTGTTTAGCAGTTGAGCTGCCATCTATATCACGCAGCGCTTGCTATCAGTGCTAATGGTCTTGTACAATAACATTGTAGAAAGACAGTGTCGCTAGCAATATTGCTCAGCATGATTTCCAGCAAGATGTAATTTGTATAGCCCGTTTAGGTTCCCTTTAGCCTCCAAATTATAGAGTTTTATAAATTTACAATAGTATTACAAAGTATTCTTCAGAAGAAAAGTGCTTGGTAATGTAAATGGCCGAAAACTTTGTATAAATTTGGGGGCAATTATTGTACGTAAATGTTCAAAACTCAAGTCATAGCAGTCTGATAAACGTTGGATTTATTTAGTCATGATTCGAATCGCCTTCGCGTAATCAAGAAATCTTTCGCAAAAATCTCTTCTATTACAACGACACACAGTCTCAATAAATCATGCACCGAACATTAACTCAACATTCAGTCCGCCGTCCAATCCGTACGAGTATAACACAATAATCCAAATGGTAGTTCTAATCTATTATTGCTATCTGCAGTCTATAGCTGTGTCATGTGGGGATTACATTAATACTCGCAGCGAATTTGGCCAAGTCATGGACTGAGTGGGGCTCCATCATTCATCAATGCCACAAGACTTAGTGGTGGTGGACAAGACCAGTGTGGGCTTTGTTTTCATAATGATAATAGAGAAAGAGTTGGATGTAACATTTGGACAATCTTGTGAATATGAAATTGAATGAACATGACATACGTTGATTTATATTGGTCTTATAAATGGCTATTTATTTATTAATGTCTATTCTTAGAAATGAGTCTTAATGCAATAACATAGTTATGTCAGAATCAGAATATGTTTTATTCACGTAAGACCATTAAGTACAGTATTTATGAATCGTCAAAAGTTACAAAATATTATGCTACTACTTTACCACCCGTTCGGAATGCCGTTCCTATGGAGAAGAACGGGCAAGATACTCCATGGTTGCTCTTTTTTTAAAAAAGATCTTTTACATTGCAATAAGTACATTGTTATAGGTATGTGAGAATAATGTAGGATTTTGATGTTTCATTTTACCTGGTATTCTATGATTTCACAAAAAAAAAGGAATGACAAATTTGCATTTGACAAATAACGTTTGATAATGTTATGAATGATAAATGTATCTTATATACCAACTATAAGTAATTCATTGGACACTCGCCTGCAGCGGCATCGATCGGCGAGTTCCAGAACCGAATTCTGTTTAATTCACTTGGCAGCAAATATTATTTTTAAACCAACTATTTTGTAACGCTTTGCGTATTAATTTGTAAATAGTAATTTTTAATGTAACAATTTATGTACCGATGATATATAGAATGAATAAAGAATTTGTCAAACGAATTGATTCGTTAAATAATATTTTAAAATTCGGCACATTTGCAAAGTAAACATTTGCGAATTAAGCATTTGTTAAATGATATGTTTGTGGAATACAATGTTAGTCAACTGTATAGTTTTGGAAAGGTTTTTTTTGCAAAATGGTCTGTTTTCAAACGTTTTTTTATGGAACGACTGAGATCCCTTTTTACTGGATCTAATAGTCGTGTTCATAAATAATTTGATACCTAAAATATTTTTGGCTATCGGTTCAGTGTAATATTGCGAATTTATATGCATCAAAAGCACTAAGGCTCATGTTATTGAAGTCCTGAAAGTACATTTAAGTTATTAATATTACGTCACGTTGTTCCCTGTGTTGTATTGAAATGTTACATAACATGTTGACAAACATTATTTGTTTCTGAAACATACAGGACCTTACACTAGAAACTTCATGCACAACAAACTAGGGATCTTACGATGAATATAGAAAATAAAATATGACTTTAAATCCTGTGCGACCTTTGTATCAAAAAAATCTATTTCTAGAGTAAAAAGGGTTTGTAAAAAACTTACAGATGATTTAGTGTTATTGTTTCAGATGTACGTTATTGCCGAGCACTGAGCAAAGGATTTTCTTTTCATTTTATTCCGTTCAACTATTTATTGGATTCGACGTTGAATGTATTTTGAATTGACCGACTTTGAAATATTGGGTTGATTTTCTGAGAGATACATTTTAGGTAACCTTTAACATTTTAGTAAGTGCCTATTTACAAAAAATAGGTTATAATGTTAGGGTAGCTCGTCGAGAATTAGGTATAAAAACACGTTTGGGGCAGGTTGAAATTTTTTTTAAATTAGACTTAGGGCCTGTATCAGAATGTACTGAAATCTACAACTTAATTGATCCATAATAATTCAATTAAGATTATGGATAAGGTTTATTATGTGAACATGCTTTAACCTTAATTTTAAAAATAATAAGAGTGTATTAGATGGCCATGGAAAAACCGACGCAAATAGTCTACAAATAAAGGCTAGCCCCAAATTATAGAAGTTTAGAATGGCAAAAAGCCTTATATCATCATTTAATTGATACCTTCCCCGTGACGTTCATTCACCGGAGCTGTCATTTGTTTGATTGGCCGTGGATCGGATACCGTATGACGTCATCCGATTGGAACAAAGAGCTTCCGTTAAAATTGCATACTTCTATGTAATAACGGAGTTCGGAATTTAAATTATAGTTTCTATGTGTGAGTTGTGTCAGTATTGTTTTATTTACGTATGTGTATGTGTAGTGTGGCGTTTGCTAGTTTGGGGGTGATATAAAGATTTCAATGGTAATTGGATGAGTTTAGGAGTTCTTCTCGGCCAATTCGGTAAAAGTGCCTTCAGAAAAATGATTTTAATACAAAATGTTCGTGGTTAAAATACAAAATGTATCGCACACCAAGCAGGTAACCCGAAAGCACCATAAATTTCCCAAAGAAATTCTATTACACAACATCAAATTTGTCCCCGAGCGTCACCCCGCATCTCGGGAGTCCACGTGGGACCACATAAATCGTATCATATTTTATATTTCCACCCCAAAAATGGCGGCGGCAAGCCCGCTAAATTGATATTTACCTTCCTAGCGCCGATACACGTAATTTAATTCAGAAATCGCAAACAATAACGAAGGATACGGTGTCACGGGTTTGTTTTATGACGTAAATACTAGTATGAGGTCCTAAAAGTAAATAAGTTTTGTCCACGGTACCGGCTATTGATTTTGTTCTGCAGCTCAAACTCCTAGGTGGGTTTAAAGACACGCATACAATGTATTACATTAGTCTACGAACTATGAGATTACGTCCACTTGGTACTGACTGACAATCTGGAGCGTGAATCACTATTTTATAAAAAAAATATAGGGCAAGAGAATCTAGTCGCAAAAGACTAGACATGACTCGGCGTGCACAGACCGGCATCGAAAGAAAAGAGAGAAAAATATAAGTTAACGAGTCTGGTTTTGCCCGGCCGATAAACTCCACGGACTTTAAATGAACTCCATCTTGGATATTTGAGTAGCTAATTAAAAGATAATGAAAAAAATTCAAGTAGAAAAGTATGTAAATTAGTTTCTGAAGGTGGGACGCCTTAGGCCGTTCAGAGTTCGCAAGTAATTGTACTAGCTTTGCGAGCCGGTGCGGCTTATCTTTGTGGGAACTTTCTTGCGGCTAGAAGAGGTCGTGTGAAGGGGGCGGAAGAGAATCAAAATAAATCTTTCTTTTGTTTGAAAAAGAACTTCTGAAATTATAGGAACATGTAGTCTGAAAATGGGCGATGAAAACATTTTTGTTTTTTGCAGAGAGTATACGTTCACGCCAGTGGCGTATCTTAAGATTTGGCGCTCTTTTTGCCGCTCCATACATTAACGAAAGATAGGTAACATGCAAGGTGCCCAAAGCTGCGCGCAAGGAGCGGATTCTATCGCCCCTCGCAGCCCGCCGCCCAGGGCCATGGTCCCCATAGCCCAGGGGTAAATACGCCACGGGTTCACGCACCGAAGATATTATCTACACAAATAGCCCGACTAACCAGCAGCGCGAACAAGTGGTATTGAAAGAATAACTACATATGCTTTTATATGCATGTTGTATCTTGTAGAATGTTTAAAAATCAATTGAAAGATCCAAATACCAAGCAATGATGTCTAGACTTTGACAAGAACCACGATTAATATTTAAACGAATAACAACGGTTTCCTATGACTTGGGCCATTCAAAAATGCCTCCCCAAGACGTGGCTGGACCGCTGCCAGGGCGAGAGTGCGAGTTCACATGCCATAATGGAATCCAAGGAATGCTTGTGTTGATAACAACAACAAAAATGAATGGTCCAACTTTAAAATGTATGAGTCGTATTCAAATTTATGACTTTATGGAGGAAGAGGTGAATTTATGCGTTGGAAAGCTCCGGTATATTTTGCTTAGCAACTATGTTGATGTTTTAGTAAGATGGATTGCTCTTATAGCATCATACAATGTAAAGAATGGGTAAGAAGCCTGCAGTGTTCTGTAGTAAAACAAAATTCTCAAATTCTTCATTAAATTGATAGCGATCGTTCATCAGTCAGTTTGTTTTTTTAACACTCCTCAGTTACGCTTCTTTCCCTAAGAGAATCAATTACTGAAATACAGTCCCTGTAATGAACAGGGCACACGAACGAAGATTTATCTAAGACCACCCGCCTATACGCAATGTACCGAGAGGATGGAATGTTAATAGGTCTCGGGAGGCTTGCATAATATCCCCAATCTAGTATTGTTTTTGGGGCCAGTTTTGGTGAGGTTTGATTACATCATTTACGAGCGAAGAATTATGTAGCGCTGGTAAACTTGACCGAATGTTCTTAGTGGACTATAATTTTTTATTCCAAAATGTGAATGCAGGTCAACAATATCTCCAAGAGTTGAGGACAGTATCTTCAGACCGTTTTCCTATAGTTATAACGGTTAAGGTCTACCGTCTCGTCTTGAAAAATCAACCTGCATATAAAAGTTCTTAAAAAATAAGAAATATACATAAAAATATCGTACCGTGGAAAATGTAGATGTCTCAAAATTGTTCACGGTTTTAGTTCACACTCGCCCATAATATATAAGTTTCAACGGGAGCCAATCTGGAATTATCGCATCGACCGGCGGCCCCGTTGCGAACCATTAATCAACCGATGGGATGTACCGCGCAATGTAGGGCGTCCATTACCTTATTGTCTGCCAGGTGCGATGTGCAGGCCCCCGGCACGTGGCACATTTATCAAATGTTTAATGTAAGTAATGATATTGGTTTGTTTGCTCATTTATTATTATAATGTCGAGAAATGAATAACACTTTGTGAATGGGGTGGATTGAAGTGACGTTAATGTGCTGTACTTTACGGAGACAAACACTTTATAATGAAAATCTTGTAAGAAGGTTGAGTCAAGTAATAAAATTCTTGTCATTGTATTTAACTCACGATGTATCGACATACTGAATTTAGTAAAACTATTCTCTATATATTTTCACACTATTTACTTAATGTGCTTTTATGCTAGTGCGACATGCAAGTAGCTTGCATGTTCAAGTTACTGGTTTGTTTCGGTGCGAGTCACACGCACAGGCGGCTATAGCTCAACTTACATAACATGCAGCTAAGGTGCCTAGTGGTAAATAGAATATTAAAAAATTAACACGAAACCCAGCATGATAAAGTTATTTTCACAAAATAAAAGTAACTTCCATGGCATATAGGGTTAGTATAGTCGTAAATCTAGTACTTTGCAGACACAAATTTGGACGCGGTAATATCAAGTAATACTGCCGATAAACTCGGTGGAGGTGGAACATTTACGACCTAGATATGTGTTCTGACACATTCTCTATTCTGTGATCACAACACTAGTTTTTTTACGGAAGGCTTTGGAGAATAATATTATAACGATAATAATACTCATAATGAATTTATTACGAACTAGCTGTTGCCCGCCACTTTGACCGCGTCTTTAAATTGATATAACTTTTTTATTATGAACTGATTGAAATAAAACAAACACTTAATTTTAAATGAAGCTTACCACAACACATTAGTGAAAACTGCACCCAAATCGGTTAAGCCGTTTCTGAGATTAGCTTGCACAAACACACTGATAAATAGACAAAAATTATAACAATAATTGTTTTGGGTTCTATTGCGTTGATAAAGGCCCCCCATTAATCGTTTTTCTCATATATTTTCCATGTACACACAGCGATTAGTTATTTTTTTATGATATGTGTAGATAATAAATACCTACCTAATTATTAAAGACCACCAAATCAACCGGAATCAGGACACGCATGGCATTCGACTTAATTTCCTATGAATATTTAAGTGAATTAATATCGATTCTAAAATTATCGTCATAAGGTGCTTTTCATGTCAATCTAGTTGTTCACAAACATTCAATTTGTACTTGATTGGATTCATTACATTAAAATATTATATAAATAATAGTCTGCAATGTTGATGTCTCATTTTTGCTAAATAAAACCTGCCGTATGTAAGAGAAGAGCCGACTTTCGAATTTTAGAGTAAATATTAACCGTCTTTATAGTTGTCTGTTTACAACCAGCTTCATTTGTTTGTATAATTCTCCAGTTTTGCAAAATGTAGGCTTTTCTACAAACACCTCGCCCCAATAATGTTCAATTAAATACGGGTCCTCTACACCAGCTGAAGTTTGGACCCTCGAGATGTGACCGATAGAATTCAATTTCGCATCACCATTTAGATGCTCGAGAAATTGAAATTTAATTGATGTTTGCCTTGTAATCTTTTCTAAGCGTGGCTCAGATGATCAATTCGTTGAGATAATTTATTATTGACGATGTTACTTTTGAAACCGAAGCGAGTATTTTAGCTACATATATCACTGTTATAGAACTGGATTATCTTTTCATTCTATTCATCGTAAGCTTAGTTCGATTATGCAAACCGTCATTATGTCGTGATTAAATAAAAGATTCTTCTGCGATTATTCTCGACCAAACTGATTGCTGAACGTGTATCAATACAGCTCATGTCTTGTGGCCACCGGTAGTTCCATTACATTCTTCTGTTTCAGCATAAAACCATAATTTCATCCCGATTTTTTATACCCACGAAAATCATGCCAGTAAAAAAATAAACAAGTAGATAGTATTAGATCGCGTGATTTTAAGCGGCATTAGCACACACCCACGGCTCTTCGCGTGCTCACAATCAAACGTCTTACAATCTGCTCGCACACCTACCTATCTACTTGGCGTGTTTTTATCTGTCAAAATACACGTGCTGGTGGCACACATGTTTCATTTACTGGTTTCCAAGTTTTTGCGTAAATCTCTAGAGATCTAACAAAATGATCAGTCAGACGTTTCTAATTGTATCCAACTGTTCAGTAGTTCAGTTGGATTGAACTAGTAAACCTCTTCGTAACTAGCGACAAACTGCTGGTCAAAGTGTCAGATCAAACGTCGGTAGATAGCTGTAACTGACGACGCGATAGCATCTTGTGGCTTTGCGAATTGAACTGTCTCTGACAATTGAGCTGTATCTACGGATAGCTCTGTGCAAACAGCCTGATTGCGTGGGGAGAAACGATGTACCTGGCTACACAGTTGTAACTGCTACCTGCGTCGTAGATAAATATAATTCTGTCCGGTTGTTTGGGATTACATTGGGTTTATGGAATATGAATCAGGAAGTTGACACGGCTGAATAAGATATATAGTCTAGTCTAGTTGAAAATCCATTCGCAAGAATGTGGGATTATTGGACAGTTTGCTATTACGTTAACGTTTTTATAAGCTTTGGAACTTACTAGACATTAGTTTAAAATCGCGTAACTAACTATTGATTGGTAATCCATCGACGATTTTAAGCGTATCGCGGTCACATAGGTAGTTTATGGTTTGTAGACTATTTTATAAAAACTAGGTAATTGACTATATCTGAATAAAACATGTGAATATGTAGTCCATGAAAATCGTCAGTAAAGTTGGATAAAATGTATCGCTAAGGAGTGTGTGAGAGTGGAAAACACATAATTATAAATGCTGAAAATATGAAAGTGAATTTTTAAATTGTGTTTTTGGGTTGTTGGTAGCTATTAGATTCTGTGGTAACCATAGTTATGAACCTGAATGCGGGATTTTGACATAATGATATTTATAATCATTTTAAGCTAATGGTCCCCCAAACCAGTTGAACGCAGGTTTGCGGTCTCCTGAAACTGCTGTATTCATACAGTATATAACTTCGTTCAAAAACTGTATTTCTAAAGGTTAAAAGGTCGATGTAAGTTTTGGCCCTCAAAATACCCTTCCAATATCCATTGCATTCAAAACTAAACATGTATTTTTCTTTAATTAATGTGTCAAATCCAAAATGAGCGACATATTTTTTATTTTCCCTTTTGACTTTATAACGTTAGATCTTTTCAAATATTCCGTTTAGAATATACTGAATTCGTTTCAGCTTGAAATCTGTTCAGCGGAAAATTATTTTAATTTTATTTATTTTGCATTAAAAACCGATATTAAATTTAGAATGACATCAAAGTATTTTACTGTGTACGGCAGAACAAAGTGGCGATTGGTGACGATTGTTTTTTTTATATTTGGGAGACCATGATCAAAGGGAAAATAAAATACCTTCACCACGGATTTCGAGCACGTAACGGTACTTTTGACAAAAAGTTTAAGAAAATCATATTATAATAATAACCTTATTTATATTTTTTTACTTACTGCACAACTTTTATAATAAACACCAATTATCAGTAACAATTAAAAAATACATATTTGTTTTCGATCCAATGGTCCGGACGTTTGATTATGTTATTATGGTCACCTTCTATCGGCCTACGAAAGTCTACGACTTGCTACGTGCCTACGAGCCTACGAAGGGCCTACGGCTTATAGTGGTCGTTAGTCGGAATCGTGTATTATCCTTTATTGCGGCGCGTCGACGCTAATGTTAGGGGTGTCAGTGAGCAGTTTAGCAAGTGGTCGTTGTTCGGTTAATGGATAGGCCCTTAAGTATCAGTTAATGTAAATAGTTTTTTAAATTAATGATGCTATTGGTTTAGGGACAGCGTGCTGTTATAACCCTTATTTGTATGCACATAATGCGCATGCAGCATACCCATACAGACGCTGTTTTATCGGAATTGCAATTCTGCAATTTTACCGTTTTCAATAATAAATTTAATTTTAATAGTTAGTTAGAATTCATACCTCGCGGAGCTCGGAAGCCAATTCGTGTATATTGTTTAAGTGACTTTAATTTTCAATAAACTTAGTGTTCGTGAAGTGTTTGTAGTTTTTTTTAAAAAGACAGACAGGGTCGGCCGCATAACAAATTGGTGTCAGAAGTGGGATGTCAGAGAAAAGTCTTACGGCGTAGAGCCACACAGACGCTGGCATCCAATCCCACGGCCCCTGTATTGAATTGTCTTCTGATCGACAGTAAGACTTAACCTTAGGTTAAGCCTGCATCAGCTACACCACAACGCACAAGAACCAGGACGACGGTCAGTCTCAGCTGTTAAGCGTGAGCCCGCTCCCTACACTTCATCGGTATCCATCTGGTCGACGGTCAGTCTCACACACGCGAGCCCGCACCAGCCACGCAGGTCTCTAACTCACCACCACCATCATCATCGTGACACAGCATCTACAGTTCCAGTAGGACATCAAAGCCGCCGGGTGATCATCTGTGCTGGCGATATGTTACTACTACTTGTAGTCATACAGTGAGTGTTTTCCAAGTTTTAATCTCAGTGTTCCTATACCCCTGTGTCTGTGTTCTAGCGAACTTTATTACTATATTTTTAATTTTACTATTTTACTATTTCTACAAATTTTACTATTTCTTTAATATTTTCTATTTCCTTTATATTTTACTATTTCTACGTGTTTTACTATTTTACATTTACTAGATCTTTTAATTGTACAAAAATAATATTTTGTTCAACTTCCATAAATTCTAATGTCACTTAAATCAGAAAATTCCAAGACAACAACCATGACCGAAAAAATTACCCTTTCAGTCCTAACTAAATTTATAAAGGGGTATAACGGCGACAGGGAATTACTTCCCGCGTTTTTAACAGATTGTGACAACGCAATGTCCCTGGCCACCCCAGATCAGCAAAATGTGCTATGCAAATTTGTTATATCGCAACTGGAAGGTAAGGCAAAGGTTGCTTGTAGTTTAAAAACGTTTAGCACGTGGCCTGAATTAAAGGCCTATCTCCGATCTACATTTGGGGAGAAGAAGCACGCCACACATCTATTAGTTGATTTGCAAAGCTGTAAACAATTGAGTTCGGAAGACGTCACCCAATATGCACTAAGGGTGGAATCAATATTAACCAGGGTACAATCCGACATCCATTATAATTGCAAGGAAGACGCGGAACTCGTTGGTCGTATAGCGGCTATGGAGGACCTTGCACTCAACACCTTTATTTTAGGGTTGAACGCCTCAATTTCGACTATTGTTAGATGTCGAAACCCAGCAGACTTAAACGAAGCGATACAGCGTGCTATCGAGGAAGAAAAGCTTTACAATCTTTCCAGATCTAATTATATTAAACCTCAAAAGCAGTGTTCTGTTTGTAATAAAATGGGACATAACTCATCAGAGTGTTATAAAAATAAAAAGCAAACTAATAATAATTCTCAAGTCCAAAATTCGTATCACGTAAATTCTAATCCAAATTCTTATACTAAACCTAACTATCAAACCAATCCTAATTCTAATTTTAACTCAAATCCTATAACTTGTAATTATTGCAAAAATATCGGTCACACGATTGAGCAATGCCGCAAAAGGAAATATAATATGCAACGCCGCGAAAACGCTAACAATGCGCAACGTGATCCAACCTCATCGCACAGTAACCACGCTGAAGCGGTTCATATGTGCGAGTCTGATGAACATATCAATGATGAAAATTTAAACTAAAAGTGATTTCGGACACGTGTCGGCCGAAATCATATAACGATCTTCTTAAGGACACAAAACCTCATGCTAAATCTACCAAATCTTATACATCTCAACCCAATAAGTTGAGTCCTACTAAATCTACTAAATCTTTTACATCTCAACATAACCTGTTGAGTCCTACTAAATCTAATTCATCTCAACCCAAAGAGTTGAGTCATACTATATCTACTAAATCTTATACATCTCGACCAAAAGAGTTGAGTCATACTAATTTTGCCAAATCTAATACACCTCAACCCAATAAGTTGAGTTATCCTATTTCTACTAAATCATGTACACCGAATCCTAATCCTAAATCTGCCAAAATTATTATACCAATTTGTGAAATGAATGTCTATAACAAAAAGGTGTCTCTACCACACGTTTTTATTCATACCAATCACGCTAAACAACAGCTATGTTTTCTCCTAGATACAGGAGCAAGTATCAGCATTATCAAAAGTTCTAGCTTACAAGAATTTCCAAGCCTCTCGCCTGAAAAGGTTAAACTGAAAGGCATTACTAATTCAGAGCAGTTGGTCGAAACATTAGGTACATTCCAAATGGAATTTAACCTATCTGATGAAACTTTTAACTATAAATTTCACGTCACAACCGATGACGTCAACTTAAAAGAGTATGACGGCATTATTGGCAGTGACTTTTGCAGCTATTTTAAAGCAACCATTGATTATTCTTCAAAATCTTTACTAATCAAGGGATATTCTATACCTATTATTTATACACAACCGACTTATATAATTCCCGCACGCTCTGAAACTATTATTGAATGCGCAATATCAAATGACTCCCGCGAACATTACTCCAACAACGAAGCTCTTGTTCTAGATCATACCATATGCAGTGGAGTTTATGTCGCTAATTGCATTGTTTCTATTAAACCTACCGGAAAGGTAAACATATCAGTTTTAAATACGACTGATTCCGATATCGAAGTCAAAGACTATTACGTAGATCTGACATCTCTAGAATACAAAGATGCTAACTCTGATCAATGTCACGAAATTAATTCTATATCCACTACTAAATCTAATCGTCTCAATCAAGTCCTTAACTTAATTCGCTGTTCTCATCTAAACGATGAAGAGAGGAAATCTCTCCTTGAATGTTGCTCTAGATTTACTGACATTTTCCATATCGAAGGCGAACCCCTATCTTTTACAAATGCAATCGAGCATTCTATTAACACAGGTGATGCACCTCCGATACACGTGAAATCGTATCGTTTTCCAGAGTGTCACAAAAATGAAGTTGATACTCAAGTTCAGAAAATGCTTGATCAAAATATAATTCGCCCTTCTCTTTCACCTTGGAGCGCCCCAGTATGGGTGGTCCCGAAAAAAATGGATGCTTCTGGCAAAAAGAAGTGGAGAATCGTTATAGATTACCGCCGCCTTAACGACGTCACTGTTTCTGAAAGTTATCCACTGCCTCTTATCACTGATATCCTCGACCAGTTAGGTCATTCTAAATATTTCAGCACACTTGACCTTGCAAGTGGCTTCCATCAATTAAAAATGAGCGCCAATGACGCTCCTAAAACAGGTTTTACTGTAAGTACTAATTCAAGCATGTCAGGGCACTATGAATTCACCAGAATGCCTTTTGGGTTGAAAAATGCCCCTGCAACATTTCAACGTCTAATGAATACGGCTCTATCCGGTCTACAAGGTATCCATGCCTATATTTATTTAGATGACTGTATTATATACTCCCATGACCTTATATCTCACATTTCTAAACTCGAATTAGTGTTTGACAGATTGCGGAAATTTAATTTAAAACTTCAGCCAGACAAATGTGAATTTCTACGTCGTGAAGTCGCATATTTAGGACATATTATCACCGACAAAGGTGTTTCTCCAAATCCTGATAAGGTCAAGTCCGTCTCTGAATTCCCAACTCCAGTCAATGTCAAACAAATTAAATCATTCCTAGGTCTTGTCGGATATTACCGACGCTTTATCGAAAACTTCTCTAAACTAACTAAGCCTCTAACTTCATTATTAAAAAAGGATGTTCCTTTCGACTGGACCTCTGAGCAGGACAGTTCATTTCAAATTCTCAAGGACAAGCTCACCACGGCCC
The DNA here is from genome assembly GCA_905404115.1 of Pheosia gnoma. NCBI lineage: Eukaryota > Metazoa > Arthropoda > Insecta > Lepidoptera > Notodontidae > Pheosia > Pheosia gnoma. The sequence continues at coordinate 621,266 of FR989897.1, forward strand.
CTCTGCTTCAATATCCTGATTTCTCTGCTCCGTTTTTATTAACAACGGATGCTTCCAACTATGCCATAGGTGCAGTCCTTTCACAAGGAGACATAGGCAAAGATAAACCTATCGCATATGCCTCCAGAACGCTTAACAAGCCAGAAGGCAATTATTCTACCACCGAAAAGGAACTTCTCGCTATTATCTTCGCTGTCAAAACCTTCCGTCCCTATATATATGGTCGAAAATTTAAAATAGTCACCGACCATCGCCCCTTAGTTTGGCTATTTAATGTCAAAGATCCAGGTAGTAGACTCATTCGCTGGCGCCTCAAACTTGAGGAATACGATTACGAAATCGTTTACAAACAAGGTCGTCTCAATTCTAACGCTGATGCGTTATCTCGATATCCAGTTAATACTATTGACATTAACCTTCTAAATAATTCAAGTTACGAAAAATATTTCAAGGACCAATTTACAAACAAGCTTCCTAGTCCTAATACCATAATTGAAGAATGTACACAAGGTTTACACTTATCCAAACTTAAAACAATCGCATGTCCAGTCTCCTTAGACTTTGATTACTCTTTGCCTCATTGCGAAGAAATACTGTCACAACTCGACAATTCCGCTGAATTACTAAATTCCGAACGCGAGCCTTTTACAATTCAACGAATAGTTGATAAAAATAAAACATACTACTTTTTATATACTAAAATTCACCATTACGAAGAAACTAAATTTAGAGATATTTACAATTTATTAATAAAATTAAGGGATCAGATCTTAAGCGATGACTCAATCATTACTGATCTCGCTCTACCCGATTTTACGGATCCATTTACTAAATTAGCGTATACTAAAGTCTATAATATGATCGCTTATATTTTCCATAATACTAATATTAAAATACTTATTTACAAAAATCAATTAATTTATCCTACTCCAGTTGAAGTCTCTAAAATACTAAAAGAAAATCATGACTCAACTATCGCGGGTCACCCGGGGTCAAAACGCATGTACAACCGAATTAAAGCAGCCTATTATTGGAAGGGCATGCGCTCTGATATCGAGCAATACGTAAAGAAATGTAAACTATGCCAAATTAATAAGCCTTTACGAAAATCAAATAAAGCTCCAATGGAGATAACTTCTACATCCACGAGACCGTTTGAAC